>OX402072.1:2375865-3008365 GCA_947859365.1 Archips crataeganus
CCGATTTGAAAAATTCTTTCAGTGTTAGATAGCCCATTTATCGAGGAAGGCTATAGGCTAATATCATCACGCTAACACCAATAGGAGCGGAGCGGAGTGGAAGAATGTTTCCAAATCGGGGGTGTTTGAAGTAAAACTTCTATATCTCGGGATCTACTGCTCCGATTTGAAAAATTCTTTCAGTGTTAGATAGCCCAGTTAGATAGGGCGGGTTGGGAGCGGGTGGGGGGGAGTTGGGAGCGGGTTGGGGGCGGGTTGAGAGCGGGTTGGGGGCGGTTTGAGAGCGGGTTGTGGGCGGGTTGGGAGCGGGTGGGGGGGCGAGTTGGGAGCGGGTTGGGAGCGGGTTGCGGGCGGGTTGAGAGCGAGTTGGGGGCGGGTTGGGGGCGGGTTAGAAGCGGGTTGGGGGCGGGTTGAGGGCGGGTTGGGAGCGGGTGTGGGGCGGGGTGAGAGCGAGTTAGGAGCGGGTTGGGGGCGGGTTGGGGGCGGGTTAAGAGCGGGTTGGGGGCGAGTCGGGAGCGGGTTGGGGCGGGTTGGGAGCGGGTTGGGGGCGGGTTGAGAGCGAGTTAGGGGCGGGTTGGGGGTGGGTTAGGAGCGGGTTGGGGCGGATTAGGAGCGGGTTGGTTTATTATGAAGTTTCACTTCTTCCGGAAGGATCTAAGGAGAGCCATAATTAATGAAAAAGCAAATTGGATAAAAAAATAAGCTGCCCAAATTATTAATTCCACGCGGACGTCGCGGGCAAAAGCTAGTACATAGATAAAACTCTATAACTGACTGTCTTCTCTTATGCAATTCAATACCAACCATTTCCTCTAAATAAAATTAGCAAAAAGTTACTAGCCGCTATATAATAAATATTTATAAGTAGTCCAATCTTTATTCTTCACTAAAAGGTCCAGGGTTACTTAGGTACGGACACAACGAAGGGTTCTCTTAGGTACTAGACGATCACATGGCCATATCACGAATCACGACCAATAGAGATAATCTTAGGTTTCTACGCCGTATAGATTTCAGTATATAAATTCATTATTTATTTGGTTCAGAGCTTTAGAGCTTGATAGCTTTAATAAGATTAAATAGGTAATTTAGATCAATATTTCAGCAATTTAATTCAGATTTTTCAGCCTTCAATAGATTCAGGATAGATAGCTTCAGGCTAGCTCTCGGGGAAGATTTTAAACAGGGGGGGGGGAGGTTCTGTCACAGGGCGTACAATATTGTTAATAATATAATATAAGGTCATCTTTAACAACTATTTATCGTCTTATTTACAGTATGGTGGGTATACAGAAACGCATCAGCTACGGCATGAAAGTACTCCAGTACTACACAACGAAGGAGTGGCATTTCAGGAACGACAACTTAATAGCGCTCAGAAAATATCTGTCCAAAAAGGACGATGAAACTTTCTACACTGATATTAAGGTGAGGACTGTTGAAATAAATGGAAAAAACTAGGTTTCAAGTTTAAGAACTATTTAATCGAAATAAAAACAAAAGCGTTACAGTGACTTGGCAAGTATTCGGAGCAGAGAGAGAAATAGGAGACATTTGTCATTTACTTGAGAAATTGCTATTATGATTGTAATAGGCGTTTGCGTTCATCAGAACATTTTATTGTTTATTTTAACATTCTCTCCTGAACGCAAACCCATTGCTTCGATAAAAACTTCGTGCTTCGGACGATGCAGTGCCTTCGTCAGGACATCAGCTACCATATCTTCAGTTTTCTTGTAAACTACAGAGATTTGTTTGGCTGCAATTTTCTCTCTCACGAAGTGGTAGCGTACATCAATATGCTTGCTTCGGGCGTGATAGCCTTCAGTACCTGAAAGGCTAATAGCACTTTGATTATCACAAAACATAATCAACGGTACATTTGCTAGATCAGTCCAGATTTCTTCCTCTAATTGTTTAAGATACAATGCCTCCTGTACGGATGCTGTTAGAGACATGTACTCTGCTTCCGTGCTAGACAAAGCTATTGTATTTTGTCTCTTAGAGCACCAACTGATTGCTGCACCCTGAAAGAGAAAAACGTACCCTGTACAGGATCTTCTATCCTCAGAGTGACTAGCCCAATCGGCGTCACAATAGCCAACAATATTTTCCTCATTTCTTGTGAAAGTTAACTTGTAGTTAATTGTGGCTTTTAAATATCTTAAAACTCTTTTGAGCGTACTCCAGTGTTGCATAGTGGGCTGACTATTATACCTGCTCAGTGAGTTTACAATGTAGGCTATATCCGGCCTTGTTCCTTGAGACAAATACAACAAGCAACCTATCAATTCTTGATATGGGACATTTGATAGTATTTCTTTTTCAGTAGTTGCCTTCTTCAATTGTATATTTGCTTCACTTGGTGTCCAAATAGGCTTACATTCGTTCATGTTAAAACGACTTAATATTTTCTTTATAAAATAGACTGGTCCAATGATATCTGGTTATTATTTTCTTCCGTTATACGGTAACCAATGCATTGTTTTGCCTTGCCTATATCCTTCATGTAAAATTTTTCTTGTAATTTTTTCTTAATGATATGTGCTGCATCATCATTATTGAAGAAACAAAGTAAGTCATCAACATAGCAAGTGATGAACATGATGTCATTTTTGTTTATTATTCTAAAGTAAATACATGGATCGACCTTTGAACGGGTCATTCCGATTTCTAATAATACTGTATTTAATTTCTTATTCCACTGTCGACTTGCCTGTTTAAGTCCATATATAGCCTTATTTAGGCGACAAGTTTTCTCTCCTTGCTGAAAAGACGGTGGTTGAGACATGTAAACTTCTTCTTCTATGTCTCCTTGTAAGAAAGCTGTTACAGCGTCCATTTGATGTATTTTCAACTTGTATTTTACAGCAAGCCCAACTAGATATCTAATGGATGAATATCGGACCACTGGTGCATATATTTCATTATAATCGATACCTTTAGTTTGCTGAAACCCTTTAATGACAAGTCTGGCCTTGTACCGTATGACATCACCATTTTCGTCCAACTTAGTCTTGAAGACCCATTTACATGAAATGACTTTCTTGCCTTCAGGTAGATCTACTAACGACCAAGTGTTATTTTTGATTAAAGATTCATATTCATCTTGCATCGCTTTTTTCCACTCGGTAGCCTCTTTACTTGCTAGGGCTTCATCAACACTTTGTGGATCACTGTTCAGTAAACTTGATGCTGATTCAGCTAGCATACACAGATAAGACTTTTGATATAGAATTCCATTCTTCGATTTGATCGGAGATTTCCCTGGTATATCGGAGGCGTGTCATAGGTTTCATCAGGTACATATGTTTCATCTAGAGGATCATCATATATAACCGAGCTTGTGGAGTCTAGATGGGTGGATGGAGTTATCGGTGTAGTATCTACAATTTCATGAACATTATCACTCTCTAACCTTAAGTCAGTGATCGGAGTTCTCGGTGCGGAGTTTACTTTGCTCATTTCAACTTTTACAGGTGAGTGGCCCGCACTTTTATTCGCATTATTAATTAATTTTTCATTTAACATTTCTTCATTATCTTTGTGGTTTGTAATATTCGTTTTTGTTTCAGGAACAGAGGTGGGAAACATATTTCTTTTTACTTTTGCTTCAAGGAATACAACATCTCTACTCATGACCGCTCTTCTACTTTTAGGGTCTATGAATCTATAGCCTTTGGTACAATCTGAGTAGCCAACAAAAATTAACTCACTTGATTTTGCATCCAATTTTTGTCTTTTTTCTTTGGGTATGTGTACCATTGCTCGGCATCCGAATATGCGTAAATGACTTAAATCTGGCTTGTTACCACTCCAAACTTCTTCAGGTGTGATATTGGAGAGAGCTCGAGTGGGTGAGAGATTGACAATGTAGGCTGCCGTTGACACTGCTTCAGCCCAGAATTCTTTCTGTAAATCAGCATTTAACATCATACATTTAGCGCGTTCAATGAGCGTACGGTTCATTCTTTCACTAAGGCCATTTTGTTCAGGGGTATATACTATGGATGTTTGATGTAAAATTCCATTTTTCTTTAAATATGTATCAAATTGACTATTTATATATTCTTTCCCATTATCGCTCCTTAACTTCTTAATCTTTTTATTTAATTCGTTTTCTACACGATTTTTAAATTCAATAAATTTGCTGAATACCTCACTTTTATTTTTTATAATGTATACAAATACTTTTCGTGAATAATCGTCAATAAAAGTTGTAAAGTACCTTGCACCTCCAATTGATGTAGTTTGCATCGGACCACAAACATCTGTGTGAATAAGCTCTAGCAATTCCTTTGCTCGGGAGCCACTACTCGGTAGAGATTGCTTGGTTTGTTTACCTTCAAGACAGGGTATACATACGTAACTTTCATTATTCGGTGACAATTTCACGCCGGAAGCACAGTTAGGTATTTTGTTTACGTCAACAAAGTTTAAGTGGGCCATACGTTGATGCCACAAGTAGGTATCTGTCTCTGCTATAGCTGCCATCGCTCGAGTTCCATTATTGTTGACATTTAATCTATAGGTATCATTAATAAGGCTAGCAAAAGCTACCTTGTCTCCGATTTGATTTTGTATCGAGCAGCCATTTTTATCAAATTGTATTTTACAGCCGGCCTTTATTATTTTACTCACAGATAGTAAATTGGTTGACAGTTCTGGTACAAACAAAACGTTCTTTACCTGTATCAAATTGCTGCTGCCATCTTCAGCTTTTACCTGTATGGTAATATCGCCACAACATTCAACGTGCAAAACTTTGTTATCTGCAATCCGTATGTTGTGTACAGGTGGAGCGGTCATGTTCTCGATCCATTCCTTGTGCATGGTCATGTGGGCCGACGCGCCAGAGTCTACGTACCAGTTCATTGCATCATTCAACTGCATGGCTGAAAAAGCTGCTACAAAACCATTATTTTTATTATCATTCTTATTTTCAGATTTATTTTTACGGTGCCAACAATTTTTACCATAGTGCCCATATTTATTACATTGATAACATCGGGGGCCTTTTGGTTTTGACTGGGACTGATGATTTTTAAAATGATTATTTTTAGAATTTGTGTAAAAGGCGGTAGTGTCAACTTTAACTTCTCGTAAAAGTTTTGTCTTTATTAAATCGGCACTGATTTTTACACCGGAATTCTCGATACCCATAATCATTGGTTTGTATAAGTCCGGCAAACCCGCTAACATCAAGGTCCCAAGCCACTCATCGTCAACTTGAAAAGATATGTTTCTAAGTTTATGAGCTGAAGTCATTATCTTATTTACATACTCTTCTACGCTACTACTTGTTTCCAGTGTTGTATTAATTAAGTCTTTCAGTAAACCAACCTTGCGTAGTAGACCGGAGTCTTGGAATGCTGTTGCTAAATTTTTCCATACCTCATATGCCGATTTTGCATCTTGTATGTGAACATAAAGAAGAGGATCCACTAATAATATCAGCTTGGCCTTCGCTTTTACGTCTTTCTTCGAATCAGTAGTTGGATTTTCTACACATTCCCATAATTCTTCATGCTGTAGGTAGGCTTTCACAGCAAAACTCCAACTCGTCCAGTTATCACGACCAGTGAGTTTATCAATTGCTACAAAAGAACTGCTTGAAGACATCGTAGCAATATTCAATAGTATTTTCTGATATTTAGCTGAAACACTTTAAAATCGGCGATCGCGAAGCTACTATTTTAGGTTAAATTTATTTTACACTAAATTTACTTTTTAACTTTTATACTTTCACTGAATAACTTTTACAGGTTGGTCTGGGCCCATAACCTGTTGAAATAAATGGAAAAAACTAGGTTTCAAGTTTAAGAACTATTTAATCGAAATAAAAACAAAAGCGTTACAGTGACTTGGCAAGTATTCGGAGCAGAGAGAGAAATAGGAGACATTTGTCATTTACTTGAGAAATTGCTATTATGATTGTATAGGCGTTTGCGTTCATCAGAACATTTTATTGTTTATTTTAACAAGGACTTTATTGACTACTAGCGGATCATCATTACCATCATCATCATACCAGCCGAAAGACGTCCATTGCTGAATATAGGCCTCTCCCAAAGCTCGCCACACACATCGTTCCCGTGCCATCCGCATCCAACGCGATCCCGCAACCTTAACCAAATGAAATCCGCGCAAAAACTAAAGTCACCGACAGCTCGTAGAATCGCTAGACTCAAGTGGAAGTGGACAGGGCTCGCTCTTAGAAGTGATGGCCGATGGGGCAAAAAGTTATTGAGTGGCGTCCACGGACCGGAAGACGCAGTGTAGGTAGGCCTCCAACAAGTGGAGCGACGACTACTAGCAGAAGCCCACGGCTAAATTTAAAAAACCTCCCAACGAAATTTAGTTACACATGTTTGAATAAAAAACCGGTTGTCTGTAAAGTCGGTTTACGGACGATAGTTTAACGTGACAATGTCATAACAAAACATTCAAAAAACAAAAATGAAACCAGGCGGTCACCCATTCAAGTACTGACCGCGCCCGACGTTGCTTAACCTGCGTGCGGGTGCGGGGGTTACAAAGGGGGGATGAAAATTTCATTGATTTTGCCGTAGGATGCACCGTTTTCAAGATATTTGACAAAAACACCGGTTCTCGTCCAATCACCGAAGTTAAGCAACGTCGGGCGCGGTCAGTACTTGGATGGGTGACCGCCTGGTTTTTTATTTTTTATTATGAAGTTTCACTTCTTCCGCGCGGAGGGATTCCACGCACTATTTTTTTCTTGTGTGCAGCCGGCGTTCATCGATTTATTAGACGTTGTCACGTCAAAAAAAACCGCATTCAAATCGGTTTACCCGTTTAAGACCTATGTTGCCATAGACAGACACACAAACACACAGAGTGCTCAAACTTTATAACAATCAAAAACTTATTGACAAAGTAACTATTAACACAATCTCAAGCCCTCTCACAATGAGAGGGCTTGGGCGATAGTTCCCACGCGGGCCCAGTGCGTATTGGGAACTTCACTCACACCATTGAACCACACAACATTGAACTATTAAGTAGGTAATCTGTGCTTATTGTGTAGATGGTGCATTGGAACTCGTGCATACGCGAGTACATCCGCGGGGCACGCGAGTATTGCTGCAAGGAGGACCCCGCCACGCTGCCGGAGGCGCGCCGGCGGCACACGCAGTGAGTGGACGCCCGCGACGGTAGCGCCGCAGCGCGCGCGTTGCCGACCCCGCCAGAACTGACTTTTTTTTAGGGTGCCATACCCAAAGGGTAAAAACGGGACCCTATTACTGAGGCTTCGCTGTCCATCCGTCCGTCTGTCTGTCCGTCTGTCCGTCTGTGACCAGGCTGTATCTCTGTAAAAACGAGCAAAAAATCACGTTTGTTGTATGGGAGCCCCCTTAAACATTTATTTTATTCTGTCTTTTAGTATTCGATGTTATAGCGGCACCGAAATACATCATCTGTGAAAATTTCAACTGTCTAGCTATCACGGTTCATGAGATACAGCCTGGTGACAGACGGACAGATGGACGGACAGCGAAGTCTCAGTAATAGGGTCCCGTTTTTAGGGTTCCGTAGTCTACTAGGAACCCTTATAGTTTCGCCATGTCTGTCCGTCTGTCTGTCTGTCTGTCTGTCTGTCTGTCCGTCCGCGGCTAAGCTCAGAGACTGTTAGTACTAGAAAGCTGTAATTTGGCATGAATATATAAACCAGTCACGCCGACAAAGTGATTAAATAAAAAGAAATAAAAAAATTTTTTTAGGGTACCTCCCATAGACGTAAAGGGGGGGTGATTTTTTTTTCTCGACAAACCCTATGGTGTGGGGTATCGTTGGATAGGTCTTTTAAAACCATTGCGGGGTTGCTAGCATGATTTTTCTAATCAGTGATCTGTTTGCGAAATATTCAACTTTAAAGTGAAAAATTTCATTAAAATCGACCGCCCCCCCCCCCCCTCTAAAATCTAAACTGTTGGGTGGAAAAATTTGAAAAAAATCAGAATGGTAGTAAATATATCAAATTTACTAGGAAAATTATAGCAGCTAAGATTGCTTGGAAATTATTTGTAGTTTAAGAGTAAATAGTAGCCTAAGGTATAAAACATACCTAAACTTGGATGATTCCGTACACATACGAAATCCTTAGAAAAATATTACTTGAATTTTTCGTAATGGCTACGGAACCCTACCTTGGGCGTGTCCGACATGCTCTTGGCCGGTTTCTACCCTTTGAGTACGGAACCCTAAAAACTTGGGATGCTTTTGTTCATAAAGTAGGTACTACGTACTACCGACCGGACGATCGGACCGGTTTAGACGACCGGATAGCCTAGTTCTTAGAGAACCTGACTACGAAGCTTGAGGTTCCGGGTTCGATTCCTGCTCGGGGCAGATATTTGTGTGAAAAATCGAATGTTTGTGCTCGAGTCTTGGGTGTTTAATATGTATTTAAGTATGTATTTATCTATATAAGTATGTTTATCCGTTGTCTAGTACCCATAGTACAAGCTTTGCTTAGTTTGGGACTAGGTCAGTTGGTGTGAATTGTCCCCTGATATTTATTATTTATTTATTTATTTTTTATTATTTACTTAGGATCGAAAAAGCTCGTGATTCCAAACAGAAATCACATATTTTATTTTATCACTTTCTCGGGGTCATTGCTATATATATCCATGCAAAATTACAGCTTTTAGCACTAATAGCTACTGCGCTAAGCCGCGGACAGACAGACAGATAGACAGACAGACAGGCAGACGGACGGACGGACAGACAGACATGACGAAACTATAAAGAACGGAACGTTTTGCCATTTTGGCTCCGGAACCCTAAAAATTTGCCCATTATTAACGACCTACCTAGTTGGTAGTGACCCTGCCTACGAAGCAAGAGGTCCTGGGTTCGAATCCCGGTAAGGGATTTATTTGTGTGATGAGCACGAATATTTGTTCCTGAGTTATGGATGTTTTCTATGTAAGTATTTAAGTATTTATTTATCTATATAAGTATGTTTATCGTCGTCTAGTACCCATAGTACAAGCTTTGCTTAGTTTGGGACTAGGTCGATTTGTGTAAGATTGTCCCCTAATATTTATTTATTTATTTATTTTATCATATTATATACTCTGATTTTAATTCGTCGTTATCTTATTTAACTTAGTCTTATTTTATTTTCAGGCTCTTCTACTTGGACTTGGTGACGAAGATCGTGTTTTACTCTCTGTGCGTGTATTTCTTATATTACTACGCCAAAATTATCATATCTCTCGTCTTTTAATGAATAATAACATAATAATTAATGTGCACTATATTTTAATGAAAACGGGGCAGTACTAAAATAATAAAATTTTCACTAAAAAAAAACTTTATTCTCAAACAGCTTCTAGGTCCATGGAGTGTTAGTAACAAAAATGACTTAAGAACTAAAATAAAAAATACTAAAATACCGTCGGAAATACCGTCTCCAGAACTCCTATCGTGGTATTTTTGTTTAAGGATTTTAATATTTTGAAATAAGAACCGGCCCAGTGCGAGTCGCGCTCGCGCACTGAGGGTTCCGTACAAATTTTTAGGTAAACAGCCGCAACTATAAAAATCCAGTGTTAGCGGAGCCCTGCTTCGAAGTAAAATGTACGCAGTGTGAGATCATTTTATATTGGTTTTTCGGGACCCCCCTTAATATTTAATTTATTTATATTTTTATTATTTGTTGTTGTAGTGGATATAGCAATAAACAATCGGTGAAGATTTCAAGTATCTAGTTTATACTTTTATAGAAATCTAGTTGAAAACGCTGAAAAAAATACGTTTCTTGTCCAAACTAGTGTTTAAAAAATAAGACTAGAGAGTTGTGTCTTCATAATTCAGCTTTGCACAAATAAGAAAATGTTTGATGCAACCAAATGAATATTTACTGATAAAATAATAAAACAGATTATTTTAATATTAAAACACACAAATTTTAATTTCGTCAAAAGTTTTGAAATAAAAAATTTAGTAGGTACTAAAATAATTCCTTGAGTCCATTTCGGACCGTACGACATCCTGCGCGCCCAATCGAAATTCAACCAATGAGCTTTCAGCGCGCGCGCATGGCGTAACACGAACCAATCATGGTTACTAGTTCGCGCCTGTCATGAAAACCCGCCACAGTAATGTTCATGAATTCAGTTCGGAGAATTAATTTAAGTTTAGTAAATTAAAATGGAGAGTTCAAGTGATGAATTTACATACGACTTAACGCCGCCTGACGTCCTAGACCAAGCACAAATGTGACAGCCTCCTGCCGACTAAGGCGATGCTGAAATATGTAAACACCTACGAGACTTTCCTTCAATGAAAGGTAAATAAGAACGCAGCGTCTTTTTCCGAAAATGTTTAGCCCAATTTTTTTCCTCGCTTAATTCACTGTTAAAACGTTGTATGATATACGTGTCGAAAGTAGGCAATTCCCAACTCATGCTGGCTAAACCACACTCGCTTCGCTCGTGTGTTTAGATCTCCGCCATTCGTTGGGAATTGCCTACTTTCCGCACTTGTATCATAAAAGTATTTTAAACGTATTTAGTAAAAAAAAGTATTGAATATCTTTGAGAATAACGAAAAATCAAGAAAAATTATTGAAAATAACGTGCGCACGAGGAGCAACGCCATCTAGCGACGAGTTATGTAACTTGTTTCGCTAGCGCTGTAGTTGGTCGCTTGTTTGCTTTAGGTTATTGCAATAAGTTTCATATTGATGTATAAGTGCCTTTTTCATTTCCACATTACGAAGTTTCACTTCTTCCGCGCGGAGGAGCTGCACGCACGATTTTTTAATAAAACTGTTTTTTTATGATATGATTGTTTTATTTAAGTACTAGCTGTTGCCCGCGACTCCGTCTGCAAGGAATTCGTTTATCGATATCCCGCGGGAACTATGCAGTCTGGGATAACATCTATTTTATATCCTTCCTGGGATTTCAAACTATCTACACATCAAATTTCATCTAAATAGGTTCTACAGTCATTGATTTCCTATACAGACTTCCACCCCTCTTTTCACCGCCTAAAAGAATCATTTCTGGGATAAAAACCATTCTATGCCCTTTCTGGAACTCAAACTATCACGATACCAAATTTCATCTAAATTGGTTCAGCGGTGTAAGCGTGATAAGGCTACTAACTGATAGATACACTTTCGCATTATAATATTAGTACCTATGGATCCGAAATTTTTAGGGTTCCGTAGCCAAATGGCAAAAAACGGAACCCTTATGGATTTCCTGTCTGTCTGTCTGTCTGTCTGTCCGTCCGTATGTCACAGCCACTTTTTTCCGAAACTATAAGAACTATGCTGTTGAAACTTGGTAAGTAGATGTATTCTGTGAACCGCATTAAGATTTGCACACAAAAATAGAAAAAAAAAACAATAATTTTTGGGGGCTCCCCATACTAATTCAACTGTCAACACCTGTCTGTAAAATTTCCTAATCAATTTTATAAATATTTATTGTTTTCGCTGAATCGCGGTCCCAGTAGCGTTTTTATTTAACGCGGGACGCGCCTCGTCATCTGTCCTTACTACTGGCAAGCAAGTTTCTGCCGTATTTTGATTTTAATGAGAATTTCTAAGTATATCTTTGACATACGTTGCTAAGGACACGTCGAAAATAATACAGAAATTTGAAGCCGAAAGATGACCGATCAGCCTTTTTGAATAGCCTATTGCCTGTAACTAAGGACGCCCGGGACGCCTGGCTTTGCCACGGCGACCGTCGGCCTCAGCAACCGTCAGTGAGCCGCTGTTGACACGCTGTGTGCTGTCATAACATAACAGAAGATTTTTAGTAGTGATATTTATTTTATAAAACCCTATGTATTTCTTAGTTGATTTTTTTTTTTTATGATATAGGGGGCAAACGAGCAGACGGATCGCCTGATGGTAAACGATTACCGTCGCCCATGGACACCTGCGACACCAAAAGAGTCACAAGTGCGTTGCCGGCCTTTTAGGTAGGAGTACGAGTATTTAGTTTTGTATTGTGCCTGTTGCCTCCGATGGAATGCGACATATGCAATAAAACTTTTTCAACCACAAGGGGCCTACATATTCACCAGTCTCGCATTCACAAGGTTCGTATTTTTCCTATAATTTCTGCTCCAAATCCCACAAACCTCAACACTTCACCTACTTCGTCCAACACAACCACACCTCTACACACTCTCCTCGGCCAGCTCAAGCAATCTACGCCTTTAATTAAACGCATTCCACGTGGCTCAAGATCAATAGTCGCCCAAGCACTTGCAGACGCTATTAACAAATGTGTTCGGTGCAACAATGAAGAAGAATGGCACAACCTGTTAATTTTCTCCTATAAAACCCTCCACGTATCAGAGCACAAAGATAGAAACATTTCCCTAACACAAAAAATCAAAAACAACGTACAAACGCCGTACATTTACACTTCCACTCCACCTTCCAGACCCGGTAGAAGTAAATATGACCTGTTCAAGAAGGTCGAGGAGAAAATTCATGACGGCGACCTCAAAGGAGCAACACGTCTCCTTTTCTCGAATGACACTCTAGCACCTGACACACCGGAGACCGCGGCCGCATTACACTCAAAACACCCCCCAGGCCCGTCCACTCCCATTTTTGTAGACCCTCCTTCTGATCCATCAGCTTGCATTCTTGCCACTGATCGAGATGTAATAGCAGCCCTTGCATCCTTCCCTAAGGGATCAGCTTCCGGCCTGGACGGCATCTCTCCACAGCACCTCGTAGACCTCACTAGTCACGGCACAGGGGCAACTGGTGAGCACTTGATCAAAAGCATAACAAAACTAACGAACCTTATGCTACTGGGAGATGTCTGTCAGGAAGTGACTCCAGTGATTTATGGAGCCAACCTCATTGCCCTCACCAAGAAGGATGCCGGCGTGCGCCCTATTGCCGTGGGGTCGACCTTTCGCCGTCTGGCTGCCAAAATTTGCGTCCGACTAATACGATCAAAATTACAAAATCTTTTTGAACCCATACAGGTCGGCTTTGGAACCCGCGGAGGCTGCGAGGCGGCGGTTCATGCTGTGCGCACCTTTGTGCAATGCGACCTGTGTGAGGTACTCTTAAAATTAGATGTCAAAAATGCTTTTAATTCAGTCAACAGGGACACCCTGCTAAACGAAATTAAAATTCATGTTCCGGAAATTTACAACTTTTTACTTCAGTGTTATCACTCTCCCTTTAAATTAATGCACAAAAACAGTGAGATCCTTTCGGCCGTGGGTTGCCAGTAGGGTGATCCCCTCGGTCCAGCCATTTTTAGTTTGGCCATTAATTCCATAATTCACAGTCTAAATTCTAAATTAAACGTGTGGTACCTCGATGATGGCACCCTAGGAGGTGACTCACAAACTGTTCTGGCAGACTTATCACTAATTAAAAACAAATTTACGGCTATTGGCCTAGATTTAAATTTCAAAAAATGCGAGTTGTATATTTCGGACAAAGTAGATTCTTCTTCGGCATCACAGATTATTCAAAATTTTAACGTCATCGCCCCAAACATTAAAATCTTGCATAAAGACAGTCTGCATCTCCTCGGGTCACCCATTTTCGATGAAGCCATCCCTCCCCTTCTGAGTAAATCAATGTCTAAATTTAAGGATTATTTGGACCGCCTTACCAAAATTAGCAGTCACTCTGCTATTTTTGTTCTTAAGTGCTGTTTACTCGTTCCTAAATTTACTTACCTGCTCCGCTGCTGTCCCATTTGGAAATTCCCCCATCTGGTAGGACCTATCGATCTAGTTCTAAAATCCCAAATTGAATCTATCTTAAATATCCGTTTTAGCGAGCAGGCATAGACTCAAGCCTCCCTACCGATAAGGTACGGTGGTTTGGGAACCCGCAAAATTTCAAGTATTTCTCTGCCGGCATTCTTGGCTTCAATTCATAGCACCTCTGATCTCGCAGGTAAAATCCTTAAAGCCTCACCGGCTACAAACTGCGAGATTGCGTGCTTGATTGAAGCTTCAAATGCTTGGCTAGCTGGACCGAGCCCAAATCTTCCATCCAGACTCAAAATTCAAAGGGCCTGGGATACCATAGCTTCCGAGTCAACCCTAAATTCATTGATTAATACCGCCACAGGCAGAGACCGTGCCAGACTCTTGGCTGTTTCTAGACCTGAAGCAGGCCACTGGCTCCATGCCTATCCATCACCCAACATCGGTACATTTATAGACCCATGCACACTCCGAATAGCCGTCGGTCTCCGGCTTGGTGTTGAGGTTTGCGTGGACCACAGTTGTGCTTCCTGTGGAGCCCCCGTAGATTGCCTCGGCCACCACGGACTTGCTTGCTCCTCGGGTGCCGGCCGCCTGTCCCGCCATGCCGCCCTTAACGACATCCTCAGAAGAGCGCTCGTCAGTGCCAACGTTCCTGCTGCTCTGGAGCCCCAGATCGTGCGGAGTGATGGCAAGCGCCCTGACGGGATGTCGTTAATTCCATGGAGGATGGGCCGTGCACTGGTGTGGGACGCCACTTGCGCCGACACCTTGGCAGCGTCCTACCTCCCCACAACAAGCAGACGTGCCGGTGCAGCGGCCGACACCCGAGAACGGCTCAAGGCCATTAAATACGAGTGTCTCGGCGCCCAGTACGAGTTCGTCGCATTCGGTGTCGAGACACTCGGATCGTGGGGCAAGGGCGCACGAGGGCTCTACGGAGCTCTAAGCAAGCGCCTGAGAGAGGCAACAGGTGACCCTCGCGCAGGCAGTTTTCTCGCACAAAGACTTGCTATAGCAATTCAACGTGGGAATGCTGCCTGCGTGATGGGCACCCTACCTAAGGGTCCAAATTTAGATAATAATTTTTAGTTTTTAATTTCTGTTTAGCTATTTTAAGTTAGTTTTAGTTATGTTAATTTTATACTTAGTCCCGGTTTTTATACCCATACTTAGTATCTCTTGTTAACTAGTTATTTTCATGTTTTATGTACAATAAAGAGTTTTACATACATACATACATACATACATACATACTTAGAACTGAAACTCAAAATTTTTTTTTTCATCAAACCCATACGTGTGAGGGGTATCTATGGATAGGTCTTCAAAAATGATATTGAGGTTTCTAATACTTAGTCAAATTTTAATGTGTAGGTATAGTAAGGAATTTGTGCTCTGCATAAATTTCCTAGTTTTTGTTTTATCTCGTTTAAATTTTCGGGCAATATTTTTGCCTGGTAACACTAAGAAATGTCAGAATTCCACGAAATTAAAAATCGTTGTTTTAGTATACCTAGATTACATAAGTACGTGGATTCCGCAATGACCTCCTGACCTACTCTTCAATTGTATTGTAATTTGGACATTCGGGCTAACAATAAATAAGAATTACGCACGACCAATCTCGAGTTGGTCTCACCCGCGGAGGATTTCATGTTTGTTTATCGATACGCATTATACGGCAGAGCGTATCTAGATGAAACTTGACGTGACTACAGATGGACGAAACCAAAAATTTTAAATTTTAAATCTTCCAACTCTAGTAGGTACATTGTTGTAGAGGCTAGAAAGTAAGCAATAGATGGACGAGTTAGTTTGAGGGCCGACGCGTACATTACTGCAGAGGCCGGGACGTAAGGGGTTGCCGGCCGAGTATCTAAGTTGAAGTTGATGATGATGATGATGGTGATGGTGATGGTGATGGTGATGGTGATGGTGATGGTGATGGTGATGGTGATGGTGATGGTGATGGTGATGGTGATGATGATGGTGATGGTGATGGTGATGGTGATGGTGATGGTGATGGTGATGATGATGATGATGATGATGATGATGATGATGATGATGATGATGATGATGATGATGATGATGATGATGATGATGATGATGATGATGATGATGATGATGATGATGATGATGATGATGATGATGATGATGATGATGATGATGATGATGATGATGATGATGATGATGATGATGATGATGATGATGATGATGATGATGATGATGATGATGATGATGATGATGATGATGAAATATTTCTCTAGGCAGATCACCATCACCATCTTACCTTACCTTAAATAAGCGTAGTGGCAGAATGTCATAATGAACCAAAACGCAAATATTGCCTATAGTTTTTTTTAAATGGCTAAATGCTATGATGCCATAGACCTATAAACATCATGGTGCTGTGAGACATGAAACAATAGACGATCGCATTGCCGGCCTAGGCCTGCAACGGTGTATTTTGAGGCCTGTTTTAAGGAACACAACGTAAACATTACATTGCATGTTTGAGAAAATATATAAGAACATAGATAATATGACTTCAGAAAGTCTATACTTAATCTATTCGCCATAACAGTACTTGTGTCGTAAAGTCGTAATGTCGTTATTACGATACACCTAGCTGCCACATAATATTAAATGTAGGGTACACTCAACACTAAAGCCCAGTTTAGACCTGCTGAGTTGAGTAGAGTAGGGTACAGTCGGGTACAGTAGGGTAAAATAGGATACATTAGGGTACAGTCGGGTACAGTAGGGTAAAATAGGGTACAGTCGGGTACAGTAGGGTAAAATAGGGTACAGTAGGGTAAAATAGGGTACAGTAGGGTAAAATAGGGTACAGTCGGGTACAGTAGGGTAAAATGGGGTACAGTCGGGTACAATAGGATACAGTCGGGTGAAAAAGGGTACAGTCGGGTACAGTCGGGTACAGTCGGGTACAGTAGGGTAAAATAGGGTACAGTAGGGTACAGGCTACTAGAAAAATACTCGAAATAGACCCAGAAGCACTGATTCTGACACTGACTTTGCGCCTTTCGCAGTTTTCCATTTGTCGAAATCTTTGTAAGCTTTTAAGTATTTTTTTTCCTTCGACTTCTCTGGGAGTACATTATTAACAATTTCTAAGGCCGGCTTGCGCAGACCTGGGTTAGCTACTTAACTCCGAGCGAGTTAACTGCTAACCCAGGGTTAACAAGTGTCAAAATGTAAAGAACTGTCATTCTTAACCCAGGGTTACCGATTTAATTTTTTTACCCTGAACTGTGCAAGTGGTCCTAAGGCGTCTAATTTAATGGAATCAGGAGTCAAATCACTTTCGTCACTCGATATTTTCTTAATGTTTTATCTTCTTTTGCAGTTTTGATACTTAAAATTGCAGCGTATTGAAACACTCGCGGCTTTTGTTTAAGTATTTGACTTTGTTTTGGTTCGGCCGCGGAACTGCAAATAAAGGAGGCGCGGCGCGGCCCCCGCGGGGCTGGGCACGCTGAGCACCAGCACCAGCAGCAGCGCGGGCTGCGCCGCCGCGACCAGCACGTGCACGAGCTGCGCGTCGGCCTGCACGCCGGGCGATTTTGAAATTAGACTTTAAGTGCATACCAATAAGAACTACGAGAAGTGAGAATCACATTACTGCCCGGCGGGTTATAATGAAATTCAGTACAACATTACGCCCCGGCGAAAGCCAAGGGCTATAATGATTTACTTTGAGAGAGGTTTGCATGATATATAATAAGGAATTGTCGAGCAGGTGGTGTGAAAAATTACAAACGTCATAATTTTAATAAGAATTTTCTTAATTTTGAAACATTTGAAACACGAAAATTGTAATTACAACAACATAAATTAGTGAAAAATGTTCCAGTTATTTAATCAGAGAACTATCACATTTGCATACATCCTCTTAAGTGTGAACTTTTTTAATAGTTTAAGTTTTTCACAGACTATTAGAGCACGAGTTCCAAATTTGAACACTTGATATGTAATGGAATTTCATACTTACTTCCTCGACAGTTCGAGATTACTTCCTGTACCTCTACCATGAGTTTACACTAGTTTGCAGTGACCGTACTCGCTAGCGACGGCGTAAATGATTTGTATGGAGAATTGTACTTCCGTAAGTGACCGCTAGAGGCGCTGTACAATTCTCCATACAAATAATTTACGCCGTCGCTAGCGAGTACGGTCACGTAAACTAGTGTAAACTCATGGTAGAGGTACTGGACACTAGCAGCTAGTCTCCAGGATGCGTTACTTTCTATGACATTTTTGATGACGTAATGGCAACATTTCATACCATTTTTGAGAAAAATATTGAAATTAGTTTCTTATAATTGACTTTTCCATACAAAAAAAATATAAAAACCACTGATAATTTCTTTAGACATTCCCAAACGTGGAACCCTAAAAAGCGCACAGAACTCTTAACTCAATAGGTAAGACATCCCACTCACACGCGAGCGATTAGAGAAAGACGAAAGCGTATGCTTAAAATATCGTAACCATCACTGAATGAATTAAATAATGCAAATTATATTCAAGGACCCACTCATAAATATGTAGCATAGCTTTATATTGCAATTTAATATTCATTGAGGCGTGTGCTCGTGTCGTTGAAAACGCCGCTTTTCTAACCCCCGACACAAAAAGAGGGGTGTTATATTTATTTATTTATTTATTTATTTATGGAGAACCAACAGCTTGTTTATACATCTTAAACATTAAATTAAATACAGAAAGCCAATTACAGGTTCTCGCCGACAATTACAAAGTAACAATAAGGCAGTATGCCCACACAGAGTCCCTTCGGACAGACAAAAAAAAAGAGAAAAAAAAACCGGCCAAGAGCGTGTCGGACACGCCC
Organism: Archips crataeganus; assembly: GCA_947859365.1. Classification (NCBI taxonomy): domain Eukaryota; kingdom Metazoa; phylum Arthropoda; class Insecta; order Lepidoptera; family Tortricidae; genus Archips; species Archips crataeganus. Next base: position 2,394,494 of record OX402072.1, read on the forward strand.
AAGGTAGGGTTCCGTAGCCATTACGAAAAAATCAAGTAATATTTTTCTAAGGATTTCGTATGTGTACGGAATCATCCAAGTTTAGGTATGTATGGTAAACTACAAATAATTTCCAAGCAATCTTAGCCGCTATAATTTTCCTAGTAAATTTGATATATTTACTACCCTTCTGAATTTTTTCAAATTTTTCCACCCAACAGTTTAGATTTTAGAGGGGGGGGGGGGCGGCCGATTTTAATGAAAATTTTCACTTTAAAGTTGAATATTTCGCAAACAGATCACTGAGTAGAAAAATCATGTTAGCAACCCCGCAATGATCTTAAAAGACCTATCCAACCATACCCCACACTATAGGGTTAGCCGAGAAAAAAAATCACCCCCACTGTACGTCTATGGGAGGTACCCTAAAAAAATTTTTTTTACTTTTTTTATTCAATCACTTTGTCGGCGTGACTGATATATATATTGATGCCAAATTACAGCTTTCTAGTACTAACAGTCTCTGAGCTTAGCCGCGGACAGACAGACAGACGGACAGACATGGCGAAACTATAAGGGTTCCTAGTTGACTACGGAACCCTAAAAAGAACTACTTAGCTTAGTGATCAATGATTCAGCACTATTTAACACTATTTTAGCGGTGGAGAAAAAATATTCAAGTCCCTAACTTAACACACTCAATCTACAGTACGGTACAACGCTCAATGCACGCTCTCAAAGAATCAATTCACTAGAGTACGTCTCAAAGTGTCAGTGTTAACATTAAACACGTCAATATCAAGCTCCCTCATTAATTTATTCAACTGTCTACTTGCACGTATACAAAAACTATTCCGCCCATAATTAGAATGGCAAAAAGGCACAGAAATAGGGGGCGCGTATCTCTTCGGTCTGGATGGAGTGTTGAACGATGTATTAGCGAGCAGTTCAGGGCAATTAATGCTGCCATTAGTAATTTATAACAAATATATAGTATCTGCAATTTCACGACGTTGAGATAGTGGGACAAGATGGTGCTTCTTACAGATATCTACGTAATTAGAAGAATTATATGGGTGACCCAATTTGAAACAAAGAAATTTAAAAAAAAATTTCTGAACGCGTTCATTTCTATCGATGTAGATCATATAACATGGGTTCCATATTTGAGAAGCATACTCAAGCTTACTTCGTACATAGGCACAATAAAGTACTTTAATAGTTTTAGCTTGCCTAAAATGCGAGGAGTTACGCATTATGAAACCCAAAGACCAGGTAGCACTTTTAATGATACTGTCAATGTGAATACTGAATAGTAGCTTGGAGTCATGTGAAACACCCAAGTCCCTCATATAAGGTACTTTACACAAGGTTTGGCCCTTTAGCTTATAACAAGTATCAAGTTGGTTTCGTTGCCGTGAAAAAGTTAATGTAAAACATTTAGTTGGGTTCAGGTCTAATTTATTCACTTGACAATATGCATCAAGGCGCTCCAGATCAGCTTATATGAGAATTGAGTCCTGCATAGACTTAACCCGAGCAAAAATCTTCATATCATCAGCGAAACACAGCAATCTCGAAAAACTGAAGCAACTAATTATATCATTCATTAACAAATATATTGAAGAGCAAAGGACCGAGCAAGGAGCCCTGGGGGACACCACTTGGTATTGTTACCCATCCAGAAATATAGTTATTTACGACAACCGCCTGAGATCTATTTTCAATATATGATGAGAACCATCTAAGCAAATCACCAGAAATGCCTATACGATAGAGTTTCAAAATTAACAATTTATGATCAATACGATCAAAAGCCTTGCTGTAATCCGTGTAGATGACGTCAACTTGGCACCCACTATCCATTGCTTCAGTTACGTAATTATTTAAAATAACAAGATTGGACACCGTGGACCTGCGCGGAAGAAAACCATGCTGGCTGGAGCTAAAACAATTCTTAAGACACAGCTTGGAGATTGGTCTATGATTGACAATATCTGTTCTGGATCCCTTCTTATGCACAGGAGTAATATATGCAGACTTCCATAAAGACGGCACCTTACAATCAGCGAACGAACGCGTAAATAATAATTTAACTGGCCTAACAAGGTTTTTTGCACAATTAATCAAAAACTGTGCAGGCAGTTCATCAGGACCCGCTGCTTTAGAAGGGTCAAGGTTAGTTAGGTTAGTTAGGTTAGGTTAGGTTAGTTAGGTTTATATAGGTAAGTTTGACCGCTATGTGTGTGTGTGTGTGTGTGTGTGTGTGTGTCTGTCTGTCTGTGGCATCATAGCTCTATAGTCTTCAGAGAAGAGCCGTGGGCGCATGCCACCTTGCCTTAAGGATTACTTACTTAACATTTCATTTTATAGCTTTGTAGTCGATTTTTCGAGACAGTGATTCGTTTGCGAAATGTTCAACTTTTAAGTGAATTGTTTGTTAAAATCGAGCGTAGCCTCCCCGCCCTTCTAAAAGCTAAACTGTTGGTATAAAATTTTTGAAAAAAATCAGGATGGAGGAAGTAAATATATCTCAAATTAACAAGGAAAACTATAACGGCTGAGTTTGCTTGAAACTTGTTAGTGTAGTACACGGAGTATTAAACTAGATGGCGCTAGCTACCCGACTTCACACGCAATCGTCACTGGCGCGGTGCAGCGAGGAGTGTAGTACCAGAAGTCACCCAGAGATGGCGTTGGGGTCGAGTTAGATCGCGCTATCGTTTGGTCAACGTAGAATCCATATAAACGTGATGTAATATTTCATTTGGATCAAGTCTTAGGAGCAGGTTTATACTTGGTTGGCTGCATTCAAGCTATTGAATACATCCCAATATAAACCTAGACAGGCCTCTGGTCACAGTGCGGTGTCTCTGTCGAAACGCCCGCCGTTCCCTGAGTATATTCCGTACATCTGTATTGTTGAGACTATCTTAATAAACCGTTTGATTTGTACAACGTTCGTTTCCGTCCGATATTCAACCCCGCTACAGTGGCGTCCAACGCGGGCTCGAACGAACCCAAGTGCGTGGTTTCAAGATACGGACGGGAGACAACATATCCGGTTAAAACTCGCACAGGAATATCTCAACACAAGATGAGTGTCAATCTGTCAACGGAACAATTTCAGCAGCTATTGGCGAACGTTGGAAGTAGTCGAAAAGGCAGCATGACGTCATGTAAAGCCACTTATAACGGTCGGAAGGACAGGGAGACTGTGGATGCTTTTCTTACGGCGGTACGAGTCTTCAAGAAGTTAGAAAACATCAGTGAGGTTGATGCGCTCGCTGCACTACCACTGATCCTTCAAGATGACGCTGCCATATGGTGGCAGGGTACTAAGAACACCATAACCACATGGGAAAATTTTGAAAACGCGCTGAGGAATACCTTCGCACCAAAGAAACCCGTACATGAAATTTATTTGGAAGCTTGTGGGACGAAGCATGCGCCAGAAGTTTCAACGGACGATTTTGTCAAGAAAAGGACCTGCGCCTTTGGTAGACCAAAGAAACAATTATTCTTACCTCGGTGGGACACCTCGGGACCAAAAGGGGGGGAGTGTAGTACACGGAGTATTAAACTAGATGGCGCTAGCTACCCGACTTCACACGCAATCGTCACTGGCGCGGTGCAGCGAGGAGTGTAGTACCAGAAGTCACCCAGAGATGGCGTTGGGGTCGAGTTAGATCGCGCTATCGTTTGGTCAACGTAGAATCCATATAACCGTGATGTAATATTTCATTTGGATCAAATCTTAGGAGCATGTTTATACTTGGTTGGCTGCTTTCAAGCTATTGAACACCTCCCAATATAAACCTAGACAGGCCTCTGGTCACAGTGCGGTGTCTCTGTCGAAACGCCCGCCGTTCCCTGAGTATATTCTGTACATCTGTATTGTTGAGACTATCTTAATAAACCGTTTGATTTGTACAACGTTCGTTTCCGTCCGATATTCAACCCCGCTACATTAGTAGTTTAAGTGTAAATATCTATACATGGTTATTTTTTACTAGGGGCGTTCAATAAAAAGTGAGAATGAGTATGTTACAAACAACTTTTAATAAATAAAATTTTATTTTTCGACATAGTCACCTTTTAGCATAATACACTTATTATATCTTTTTTCTAAACTTAAAATTTCATTTTTAAAAAGGTCTCATCTTGAGTACTTAAAAAATCTTGTACTGCAGCGACTACCGCGTCGTCGTCTTCAAATTTCTGGCCTCTCGGGTATTGTTTCAATCTCGGAAATAGGTAGAAATCACTGGGAGCGAGATCTGGTGAATACAGAGGTTGCTTAAGGATATTGAACCCAGCATCACGAATTGCAGCCATTGCAACGATGGACTTGTGTGCCGGGGCATTGTCCTGGTGGAACAGCACAACTTTCGAGAGTTTACCTCGCCGTTTTTCGCGGATCTTATTGCGCAATGTTGCTATTTGTTTAGCGTATAAAGTGCCCGTAATAGTGGCTCCATGTTTGAGATACTCAATCATTAATACCCCTTTACCATCCCAAAACACAGAGCCCATGACCTTACCGGCAGATGGGCCCACCTTGAATTTCTTCGGAGTTGGAGATGATGGCCTTTTCCACGTCATAGACTGCAGTTTCGTTTCAGGGTCGTAATGATGGAGCCATGTTTCGTCCATTGTTATAAATCGCACCAAAAAAAGTTCCCGGTCTTGCTGTATCAGGTCCAAAGCTTCTTGACAAATCTCGACTCTAGTTTGTTTTTGCGTGTCAGTAAGTTTTCTTGGTACCCAACGCGCAGATACCTTTTTCATACCCAAGCGTTCATGTAAAATATTATGCACGCTCCCCGTTGAAATCTTTACATTTTCAGCAATAAAACGAACTGTGACACGACGATCCGCCAAAACTGAGTTTTCGACTTTTTTCACAATTTCTTCAGTTATTGCAGTAGTAGGGCGTCCGGAGCGGGGGTCGTCCATTGTCGATGTTCTTCCACGTCTAAATTCGGCGCACCAACGTGCGACTGTCGAATACGGAGGAGCATTAGACCCTAAAGTGTCCCGCAAATCTAAATTGACTTGGTCCGTAGAAAAATTTTTCAAACACAAGTATTTGATAACGGCGCGCAGTTAAATTTTCTCCATTTTCGCTAACATACTCAATAGCATTGCAAAGAAATTACCGTATTTTTTTTTAAACAAAAGACAGTTAGTTTTTTTTTTATAGCAATCAGCTAGATAGATTAGCTTTACCGGCCAGTATTTAATTTCCTAATATTGAAAGAGTTTGCATCTCATTCTCACTTTATATTGAACGCCCCTCGTATTAATTGCACAATTTTTTTTAGTCGTTAAAATAACAAATTTCAGTATTTTTCGTTATAATATTAATCACTTATTTTTTTGTTTTTCATAGTAACTCGACCAATTATTTGATGAACAATCAAAATTTCAAAATTTAAAAAAAAAATCTTGATCAGTTAATCGTGATCTATCAACGATACTGAATCACGTATCAAAATTTGTGCACTGATTAAAAAATTACCCTGTATATTTAGCAGCCTGACCTATAAAATATTGCGTATTTAATACGGACAGTATAATTAATAGTAAAAATAATAAGATTTGCAAGGATTTTTTCGTAACAGCTACGGAACCCTATCCTGGGCGTCTCCAACACGCTCTTGGCCGGTTTTTTAAGAGCTGTCTAATAATGTCTCACACGCCGACATACGCTAAAATATTTTTTTAATAGCTCACTTTTTTTTGTGTAAAATCCGATCTATATTTTTTTATCTACATCTACACTAATATTATAAAGAGGAAAGATTTGTACCTATTTTTGTATGTTTGTATGTTTGTAATGAATAAGCTCAAAAAGTACTGGGCCGATTTAAAAAATTCTTTCACCAATAGAATGCTACATTCTTCCAATTTGACATAGGCTACATTTAATTTTGAAAAAAATTAGGGATCCTTGGTAAAATTTGAACAATGTAACCGAAGGTGTAGAAAAATGAGTCTTAAAATGTCTTTCGTCGAATGCGCTGCCGAAACTATTAGCGATAGAACAAAATAATGTACAACAATATTGAAGAACATCATAATGTCTACAAAAAACTCCGCGGTAGCATATGTCCAACTATTGTAGTTATGTCACTACAACAACTTTTTTAATTTTAAACATTAATGAAAATGCTAACCAAATTCAAACCATGCTATTTATGTGTTTATATATTAGATAAAGTGATTCAAGAGGAAGGTTTACAAGTATAATACATGCATAATATAGTTGTACCCGTGCGAAGCCGGGGCGGGTCGCTAGTCTATACATATAATAAATACTAGCTTTTGCCCGCGACTCCGTCCGCGTGGAATTAGTAATTTGGGCAGCTTATTTTTTTTTATCCAATTTGCTTTTTCATCAATTATGGCTCTCCTTAGTTCCTTGATATAAAAAAAATTACCCGTTGTTTGTTTCATTTGAATCGGTTCACAAATAAGAATGATACGTCAATTTTAAGAATTTATCGAACAGGTTTATTTGTTTGAACACGCTAATCTCAGGAACTACTGCTCCGATCTGAAAAATTCTTTCAGTGTTAGATAGCACATTTATCGAGGAAGGCTATAGGCTATATAATCATCACGCTAACACCAATAGCAGCGGAGCGGAGCGGAAGAATGTTTCAAAATCGGGGGTTTTTGAAGTAAAACTTCTATAGGCACGCCACGCTTAACTTGGGAGTACGGTGGCGAATATGAACGCGGGTGTGTGGGGGGGAGGTTTGGTGGGGGGTTGGGTTGGGAGGGGGGTGCGGAGGGGAGGTATTTTTTTTATATCGAGGAACTAAGTAGAGCCGTAATTGATGAAAAAGCAAATTGGATAAAAAAATAAGCTGCCCAAATTACTAATTCTACGCGGACGGAGTCGCGGGCAAAAGCTATATATAAAAAAGTATCCTATGTTACCCGGAGCGTAATAACAAAATCGATTGACACCTTATTATTTATTAAAATCGGATGAGTAGTCTCGACGCTACGGTGGAACATCCTTAAATACAAACATAGACTGCTATAGGTGTACCAGAATCTGATGGCATTTTTAAAAGTAAAAAAAATTGTGTTTTTTATATGGCAACTGTCAACTGGCAGCTGTGTCAAATCGTGCTTATGTATACAATGTGTATAATACAATACGCGAAGAAGGAGGTGTAAATCAAACACAATCTTCGATTTTAAGCGTGGCGTGGAGTTGACTGGTAAGTTGAAACGAACTGTTTTGATACTTTTAGGTTTAGGTGTAGGCATTTTGTCTTACATATATGCTACTTATTACAGGGGTCTCCAGCACTACCATACGTCGAATTATAACTGAGGGCTCTAATGATGGTGAATTTTCTACACCTGGTAAGAAAAGAAGAGGTGGGAAGAAGAAAATCAACTTGGATGACTTTGATTTGGAGTTGATTAAACGCAAAATAAAAGAATTCTAGTCTGTGCGAAAGGAAATACCAACGGTTATGAAACTGTTACAAATTCTTCGCCAAGAAATTGGTTTCCAGGGAGGGAGAGAGTCTTTGAGGCTAGAGAAACATTTATTTCGTAATTAGTTGTGCTCACGACTGTTTTAGTAAATTGTTTTTTTTTTCGAGAATATTTCGAATGTTAGCAAGTAATCATAAGTAAGCAATCATAAAAATCAACCAATCAATCAGCCATTCTTGAGTTTTATTTCCTCATTTGCCATGAGATTCAGATACAAATTCGTCGAATCTTAAACTTCCTAAGTTTTATGAAGTCGGTTAAAAATTACACAGTATCAATACCGTTTAGTCCAGTTTCCCCAGTATTGCCCTCTACAATTTTTTATTTCCCCATTTGCCATGAGATTCTGGTACACCTATAAAAACAATTAGGTACACTTCCTTTGGCTCTGCCGTAGTCGTGTAAAAATATACCTCACCATAAGTATCTCTCTTTTTCACAAGTCATGGCACGAACGACAAAACAAAACACGTCACTAAGTGTAACTATACCTAGTTAAATACCTTTTTTGTTTTTACGTGCATTTATAAAAGCGTGTTTTTCTAGTGTTTCTTAAACTATTAATTTTTACATGCTTTATATTAGCTTCACCTGTATGTAAATAATACCTTTTTTGTTTGACCTTAATCTAGGTACCAGTTTGAAGTCGGTGCCTCAGCACTTAGCCAGGAGGAGTGGACCTATAATCGTCTACCTGATTGGCTTCTATCACTCCTCCTGGCTCGTGCTGAGGCACCGACTTCAAACTGGTACCTAGATTAAGGTCCAACAAAAAAGGTTTTATTTTTTGCTTTTCAGTTTTTTCGGCGGTTTAATTTTTTTGTTAAAAAATTTTTATTTTATACTTTTTTTCCATCCTTGGGGTATTTTTTTTTCCAAATGTATAATACCAACTTCAAGGTATACCCTATCTATCCAATAAAAAACTGGCCAAGAGCGTGTCGGACACGCCCAAGATAGGGTTCCGTAGCAGGTACGAAAAAATCTTTGAATACTTATTAATGTGGCTGTTTTGTTCCCAACGTCGGCGGTACAGCGCCATCTATCGGCGAATTGTGCAGTCTACTAGAACTAGTATGTACTTATGTTGATTGTTTTTCAGATGTAATATATTTTTTTTATTTGAAAGAAGATAACTGTTAGCGTGATCTTATAGGTACTTACAGAAAAAAAATGCTTGCAATGGCGGTTAAATTACAATCTTAGTTTAGAAATATTTTTTTACAAAAACTTAAAAACTGCTCAACTGATTAAGTTGAAAATATTTTTTCTAGAAAGTATTTAGTAAGTTTAACTTACGTGATTTTTTTCATATTTTTTAGACGTGCGGTTCAAAAGTTAGAGGGGGTGGACACATTATTTTGAACTTTCGGAGTGAATATCTCCGAAAATATTCACTTTATCAAAAAATGGTTTTAGAAAACTCCTATTTATTTTCAAATACCATTCCAATGACACCCCACACGAGTAACACGACGGGGTAGTCGAGAAAAAAAATCACCCCCACTTTACGTCTATGGGAGGTACCCTAAAAAAATTTTTTTTAGTTTTTTTTATGTAATCACTTTGTCGGCGTAACTGATATATATATTCATGCCAAATTACAGCTTTCTAGTACTAACAGTCTCTGAGATTAGCCGCGGACAGACAGACAGACAGACGGATAGACATGGCGAATAATTCTTTTTAGGGTTCCGTAGTCAACTAGGAACCCTTATTTCCTAGTTGACTACGGAACCCTAAAAAGAATTATGAAAATCAGACTACTCTGTAAAAAGTTAGTCAATCATCCCCTGTTTGCCTACCCTTAGGGTAGGAATATTATTTTCAAATTTAAATGGGACCACCCTTGGGGTATACTCTTTCCAATAAAAAAAGAATCATCAAAATCCGACTACTCTGTAATAAGTTATGCGTGGTCATATAGTACAATTAGTAACTGAACAATCAATCATCCACTGTTTTCTACCCTTAGGGTAGGAATATTGTTTCCAAATTTAAACGGGACCACCCTCGGGGTATACGCTTTCCAATAAAAAAATAATCATCAAAATCGGACTACTCTGTAAAAAGTTATGCGTGATCATACATAAAAAAAATATATATACTAGGGGCGTTCAATAAAAAGTGAGAATGAGTATGTTATAAACAACTTTTACTAAGGGGCTGTTTCACCACTTTTCTTAAAGTTCGGATTAGCTTAATCATAACCTTATTTGACAGATGGAATTAAAATTTCTGTTTCACCAGTCTCGATTAGCGCTAAGTGATGGACAAACTGTTTCTTAATTTGACCATCAGATCAGGAGGCATTTAGCATTTTTATCCGTCACATACCTCTAAAGTTAGTTCATTTTTTTGTGGCCATGGTTGGAGAGCCCTTCAGCCGGTTTCAGAAAAATAGATCAAAGTATTTTTTATTTTTTAAAGAAAGAGGTCATGCTAAATTGCATAAAATAATTTAAATATCAAGATTTTAATGAAAAAATGTAGGTACACTTTTAGTATGTAAAAATAAATCCAAAATTTCGTAATATTTTTTAATAACAAACTTTTTTTCAGTGGCTCATTCGTTTGTTCTACCTGAACTTGTATGTCGCCATTAAAAAAAAGTTTATCTGTCAAATGGTTTGGCGCCACTTTTCGATTCGTTTTACGTGATTTTATTTTTCTTTGTTATTGTTAACAAAGTATCGTAAATAAATACCGTTTTTGGATCAATTATAATGTTACATATTTGTTTATGCAAAAAAAATAGATGTATTCAAAAATTATATAGTTAACCATTTCTTTTGCTTTAATAATGAGTGACTTTTTGAACGAAAGTGTGCGAACAGGAACGCGTGGTCGTGAAAACCCACGATTAGTTAAGTGGTACTTAGTTTGCACAGGACCGGACTGGTGAAACTGAAAAAACACTAGCCGACAGATTTGTCCAGTACTTAGTTTATTAATTGGTTACGTGACCAGTAGTTTGACAATAAGGTGGTGAAACACCCCCTTAGTATATCTTTTTTCTAAACTTAAAATTCCATTTTTAAAAAAGGTCTCATCTTGAGTACTTAAAAAACCTTGTACTGCAGCGACTACCGCGTCGTCGTCTTCAAATTTCTGGCCTCTCAGGTATTGTTTCAATCTCGGAAATAGGTAGAAATCACTGGGAGCGAGATCTGGTGAATACGGAGGATGCTTAAGGATATCGAACCCAGCATCACGAATTGCAGCCATTGCAACGGCGGACTTGTGTGCCGGGGCATTGTCCTGGTGGAACAGCACAACTTTTGAGAGTTTACCTCGCCGTTTTTCGCGGATCTCATTGCGCAATGTTGCTATTTGTTTGGCGTATAAAGTGCCCGTAATAGTGGCTCCATGCTCGAGATACTCAATCATTAATATCCCTTTACCATCCCAAAAAACAGAGCCCATGACCTTACCGGCAGATGGGCTCACCTTGAATTTCTTCGGAGTTGGAGATGATGGCCTTTTCCGTGTCATAGACTGCAGTTTCGTTTCAGGGTCGTAATGATGGAGCCATGTTTCGTCCATTGTTATAAATCGCGCCAAAAAAAGTTCCCGGTCTTGCTGCATCAGGTTCAAAGCTTCTTGATAAATCTCTAGCCTAGTTTGTTTTTGCATGTCAGTAAGCATTCTTGGTACCCAACGCGCAGATACTTTTTTCATACCCAAGCGTTCATGTAAAATATTATGCACCCTCCCCGTTGAAATCTTTACATTTTCAGCAATAAAACGAACTGTGACACGACAATCCGCCAAAACTGAGTTTTCGACTTTTTTCACAATTTCTTCAGTTACTGCTGTAGTAGGGCGTCCGGAGCGGGGGTCGTCCATTGTCGATGTTCTTCCACGTCTAAATTCGGCGCACCAACGTGCGACTGTCGAATACGGAGGAGCATTAGACTCTAAAGTGTCCCGCAAATCCAAATTGACTTGGTCCGTAGAAAAATTTTTCAAATACAAGTATTTGATAACGGCGCGCAGTTCAATTTTCTCCATTTTCGCTAACGTACTCAATAGCATTGCAAAGAAATTACCGTATATTTTTTTAAACAAAAGACAGTTAGTTTTTTTTTCATAGCAATCAGCTAGATAGATTAGCTTTACCGGCCAGTATTTAATTTCGTAATATTAAAAGAGTTTGCATCTCATTCTCACTTTATATTGAACGCCCCTCGTATATATATACACGTCGAATTGAGAACCTCCTCCTTTTGTTTTCGTCGGTTGAAAAATAGATGTTGGCCGATTCTCATACCTATCCAATATGCACACAAAATTTCATGAGAATCGGTCGAGCCATTTCGGAGGAGTTTGGTAACAAACACCGCGACACGAGAATTTTATATATAAGACTAGCTTTTGCCCGCGACTCCGTCCGCGTGGAATTAGTAATTTGGGCAGCTAATTTTTTTTATCCAATTTGCTTTTTCATCAATTTTGACGACCAGATGGCCTAGTGGTTAGAGAACCTGACTACGAAGCTTGAGGTCCCGGGTTCGATTCCCGTGTCGGGGCAGATATTTGTATAAATAATACGAATGTTTGTTCTCGGGCCTTGGGTGTTTGATATGTATTTAAGTATGTATCTATCTATTTAAGTATGTTTATCCGTTGCCTTGTACCCATAACACAAGCTATGCTTAGCTTACTTTGGGACTAGGTCAATTGGTGTGAATTGTCCCGTGATCTTTATTTATTTATTTATTTATTTTTTAACCGACTTCAAAAAAAAAGAGGAGGTTATCAATTCGTCTGTATGTTTTTTTTTTTTTTGTATGTTTGTTACGCGATTACTCCCTCAATTGTGAACCGATTTTCAAAATTCATTTTTTGTTTGAAAGAGTATACCCCTGAGGTGGTCCTATTGGCACCAAGTCAAGATCTGATCATGGGATCCTAGAGAAATCGAGGGCAACCTTCAAACCTATAGTGATTTTAACATTTTTAGTATCAAGTGAAGTATATGCATTCGGAAAGTATCATTTGGTAAACTGGACCTGATGAAGAAGACCATAGATGGCCATCGGAACTCCTCAACGGGTCAAATCTTGCAAGTTAAATTTGACCCACTTCCCGGTTTTCAATTGAGCTGAAATTTTGCAGACATGTGTGAATTGGATGACAATGCAATATTATTATGACATGGAGCTGATCTGATGATGGAGCTGAAAGATGGCCATAGAAACTCTGTAATAAAACGATACGACCGCATTGAGTTTGAACTTATTTGATTTGTCTTGACGAGTACTTTGATCCTAGATGGTAACTAGGGTCTGAAGATGGAGTTGGAAGGTGACCATAAGCACTCCGTAATAAAACGACATAACCCCATCGAGTTTGGGCTCGTTTGATTCGTCTTGACGAGTACTTTGGTAACCAGGATCAAAAAGTACAGTCAGCAAAGAGTGCCTGTTGTATCGCAAAATGTTGATTGTTCTAAAATTTTCTGGCGAAGAATGTTTGGCATACTGTTGAAAGTCCTAAAGCATATTTGTTCGTCCTTATATTGATAAGAAGAACATCGAATTACCTACAACGTTTTATTACTAATATTAATTGGCCAAAGCAGTCCTAAGAATTGTGTAAGTTATTCACCTAAACTATAGTAAGTAGGTATGGCACCTATGTACAAAGAAAAGGGGGCAATAAAAAATACCTACAAACCACCTCTCGCTTAACCTTGTTAGGTTCGTTAGATATCTTGCGTCCCGTAGAGTGGGAATGGAAGTCTAGTCAGCGGAGGAGGGATCGGGGGGCGATGCCCCCCGCTTTAAAAAAATAATTTCAAACCATCCCCCGTTTAACCTGGTTAGGTTCGTTAGTTACCTTGCGCTCCTCAAAGTGATATGAAAGGGGGGGGGCTCGGGGGACTAAGCCCCCCGCAATAAAAAAATACTTTCAAACCATCCCCCGTTTAACCTGTTTAGGTTCGTTAGTTACCTTGCGCTCCTCAAAGTAATATTAGAGGGGGGGGCTTGGGCGGCAGAGCCCCCCGAAATAAAATACCTGTCAAACCGCCTCCCGTTTAACCTAACCAGATTCGTTAGTTATCTTGCGTCCTTCAGAGTGGAAAATGAAGCCTTGGTACTGGAAGGGGGGCTCGGGGGGCGGAGCCCTCCGTAATAATAAACTCCTTCAAACCACCCTCTGTTTAAAACCAAACCTGTTTCAAACCCTGTTAGGGGCGGAGCTGGTTAGCTTCATTTGTTATCTTACGTCCCTCAGAGTGGAAATAGAAGCCCTGCTGGCGGAGGGGGCCTCGGGGGGCGGAGCCCCCCGCAATAAAAATACTCTTAAACCACCTCCCGTTTAACCTGGTTAGATTCGTCAGTTAACTTGCGTCCCTCAGAGTGGAAATAGAAGCATCGCTACCGGAAAGGGGACTCGTTGGGCGGAGCCCCCGCAATAAAAAATACTTTCAAACCATCCCCCGTTTAACCTGGTTAGGTTCGTTAGTTACCTTGCGCTCTTCAAAGTGAAATCAGGTGGGAGGGGGGCTCGGGGGGCGGAGCCCCCCGCAATAAAAAAAACTGTCAAATCGCGTCCCGTTTAACCTAACCAGATTCGTTAGTTATCTTGCGTCCCTCAGAGTGGAAAATGAAGCCCTGGCACTAGAAGGGGGCTCGGGGGGCGGAGCCCCCCGTAATAATAAACACCTACCCTCTGTTAAAAACCAAACCTGTTTTAAACCCTGTTAGGGGCGGAGCTGGTTAGCTTTATTAGTTATCTTACGTCCCTCATAGTGGAAATAGAAGCCCGGCTTTCGGAGGGGGGCTAGGGGGCGGAGACCCCGCAATAAAAATGCTCTTAAACCACCTCCCGTTTAACCTGGTTTGATTCGTCAGTTGATCGCTACCGGAAAGGGGACTCGTTGGGCGGAGCTCCCGCAATAAAAATACTTTCAAACCATCCCCCGTTTAACCTGGTTAGGTTCGTTAGTTACCTTGCGCTCTTCAAAGTGAAATCAGGTGGGAGGGGGGCTCGGGGGGCGGAGCCCCCCGCAATAAAAAAACTGTCAAATCGCGTCCCGTTTAACCTAACCAGATTCGTTAGTTATCTTGCGTCCCTCAGAGTGGAAAATGAAGCCCTGGCACTAGAAGGGGGCTCGGGGGGCGGAGCCCCCCGTAATAATAAACACCTACCCTCTGTTAAAAACCAAACCTGTTTTAAACCCTGTTAGGGGCGGAGCTGGTTAGCTTTATTAGTTATCTTACGTCCCTCATAGTGGAAATAGAAGCCCGGCTTTCGGAGGGGGGCTAGGGGGCGGAGACCCCGCAATAAAAATGCTCTTAAACCACCTCCCGTTTAACCTGGTTTGATTCGTCAGTTGATCGCTACCGGAAAGGGGACTCGTTGGGCGGAGCTCCCGCAATAAAAATACTTTCAAACCATCCCCCGTTTAACCTGGTTAGGTTCGTTAGTTACCTTGCGCTCCTCAAAGTGATATTAGGTGGTAGGGGGGGCTCGGGGGGCAGAGCCCCCCGAAATAAAAAAAAAAACTGTCAAACCGCGTCCCGTTTAACCTAACCAGACTCGTTAGTTATCTTGCGCCCCTCAGAGTGGAAAATGAAGCCTTGGCACTGGAATGGGGGCTCGGGGGGCGGAGCCCCCCTAAAAAAAACACCTTCAAACCACCCCCTGTTTAACCTAGTTAGGTTCGATAGTTATCTTACGTCCCTCAGAGTGGAAACAGAAGCCCCGCTGATGGAGGGGGGCTCGGGGGGCGGAGCCCCCCGCAATAAAAATACTCTTAAACCACCTCCCGTTTAACCTGATTTGATTCGTCAGTTATCTTGCGTCCCTCAAGAGTGGAAATAGAAACCTTAAAAATTTTTAAATAAAAAATAGAACCGCCTTCAAAAACACCCAAAAAAATATTAATTAAAAATGTAACCGACTATAATGAGCATTATAATATCTTTCCACTAATCTGTTTGAAGTCGGGCCTCAGCTCGAGCCAGCAGGAGTGGACCTAGTAATTAAATTAATAAATAAATATCCCGGGACAATTCACACCAATCGACCTAGTCTCAAAGTAAGCAAAGCTTGTGTTATGGGTACTAGGCAACGGATAAACATACTTATATAGATAGATACATACTTAAATACATATTAAACACCCAAGACCCGAGATCAAACATTCGTGTTTTTCATACAAATATCTGCCCCGACGCGGGAACCGAACCTGGGACCTCAAACTTTATAGTAGTATTTTAACTTACCTACCTATTATCCCTATTATACCTACTATCTGTTGGGCTTCTACCACTCCTGCTAGCTCGTGCTGAGGCCCGACTTCAAACAGATTAGTGGAAAGATATTATAATGCTCATTATAGTCGGTTACATTTTTACACGCTTTTATTATATTATTAGCTTCACCTGTATGTTTGTATGTGTGTTTGTATGTTTGTTACCGACTCCTTAGGGCGCGATTTTGACCCACTTCCCGGTTTCCGATTGAGCTGAAATTTTGCACATATATGTAAATTGGATGACAATGCAATATTATTGTAACATGGAGCTGATCTGATGATGGAGCTGGATGGTGGCCATAGGAACTATGTAATATAACAACACATTCCCGTCGAGTTTGGGCTCGTTTGATTCGTCTTGACGAGCACTTTGATCTCAGATGGTAACCAGGGTCTGATGATGGAGCTGGAAGATGGCCAAAGGCACTCCACAATAAAACTACACAACCCCGTCGAGTTTGGGCTCGTTTGATTCGTCTTGACGAGCACTTTGATCCTAGATGGTAACCAGGGTCTGATGATGGAGCTGGAAGATGGCCAAAGGCACTCCACAATAAAACGAAACAACCCCATCGAGTTTGGGCTCGTTTGATTCGTTTTGACGAGTACTTTGGTCCTAGATGGTAACAAGGGTCTGATGATGGAGCTGGAAGGGGGGTAGGTGGCGGGGTGGGGGTGACCCAATTATGGCTCTCCTTAGTTCCTCTCGATATAAAAAAATTACCGCACCCTCAAACCCGCTCCCCCCCGCACCCCTCCCCTCAATCCCACCCCCTTGCTGTTTTTGTCAAATATCTTGAAAACGGTGCATGCTACGGCAAAATCAATGAAATTTTCATCCCCCTTAGAAACCCCGCACCCTCACCTTCACCCCCATCAAAACAACCCCCCACCCCCCCGGTGTTAACACTTAAAGAATTTTTCAAATCGGACTAGTAGTTCCTGAGATTAGCGCCTATAGAAGTTTTACTTGAAAATCCCCCGATTTTGAAACATTCTTCCACTCCGCTCCGCTCCTATTGGTGTTAGCGTGATGGTATATAGCCTATAGCCTTCCTCGATAAATGGGCTATCTAACACTCAAAGAATTTTTAAAATCGGAGCAGTAGTTCCTGAGATTAGCGCGTTCAAACAAACAAACGAACAAACAAACAAACAAACAAACAGACTCTTCAGCTTTATAATATTAGTATAGATAGTTAGTCCATTTTAAAACAACTCCAATAACAAATTGGGTCATGTTTTTTCCGACTTTACTCGTATTTCTTGTGGTAAAAATGTTTATGTGGTTACAAACAATACACATGAATCGACGTCGATTACTTACGTAGGTATGTGATTAGATTACTCAGGCACTGCAATTAAATGCAGCCAGCATGACGGTGGATACGGCTACTATTTCGCGTGTGTAGTGCTGTTAGTGTAGTGTCGAGAAATACACAAGCTAGGTAAGTAACAGTTACAGGATTTTTATCCCCCGACACAAAAAGAGGGGTGTTATAAGTTTGACCGCTGTGTGTGTTGTCGTGCGTGTGTGTGTATCTGGCTGTGCAATCATAGCTCTTAAACGAGTGAACCGATTTGGATGCGGTTTTTTTTTATTTGAAACCAGTACTTCTACCATGAGTTTACACTAGTTTACAGTACCTCTACCATGAGTTTACACTAGTTTACGTGACCGTACTCGCTAGCGACGGCGTAAATTATTTGTATGGAGAATTGTACAGCGCCTCTAGCGGTCACTTACGGAAGTACAATTCTCCATACAAATCATTTACGCCGTCGCTAGCGAGTACGGTCACTGTGAACTAGTGTAAACTCATGGTAGAGGTACAGTGACCGTACTCGCTAGCGACGGCGTAAATGGTTTGTATGGAGAATTGTACTTCCGTAAGTGACCGCTAGAGGCGCTGTACAATTCTCCATACAAATAATTTACGCCGTCGCTAGCGAGTACGGTCACGTAAACTAGTGTAAACTCATGGTAGAGGTACAGGTTTTTGGCGATGGTTTGTAGACATGTTTCATCAAAATTGATTGTGCTGTTTCAAAGTTATCAGCTCTTTTGCTAGCTTCGGAAAAGCTTCGGTTAGCTTTGTTTTTGTTTGCGGATAATGGGCATTCGTTGTATTTTCAAACATAATGTGACCCTAATTGCATAATTGTGAAAAACGAAAATCGAAAATGACCGCAAACCAATAGTAACGCTTCGTTGGTACAAGTAGCGTACGATCGTACGATAGGTTAGGTACCATCGAAGCGTTACTATTGGTATGCGGTCATTTTCGACTTTCGTTTTTCACAATTGGATTTTTGACTCTAGTCAAAATAGTAATTATAAATCGATTGTACAATCGATACTAAATTACCTCGTTTCGGGAAAACAACCACTAAAATTTCACGGTGTACAGTCGGTTAAATTTTTATTTCATATTTTTTTGGGTGTTTTTGAAGGCGGTCCTATTTTTTTTTATTTAAAATTTTTGGTGACTAACTTGCTCGTTTGCCTGCCTGTCGTAAAAAAAAATCATATGATCGGATTTATACGATTCAAATAGTAGAGCAAATTAGAGGAAAATGCCAAATAAAAAATCCGTCCGTCTGTCTGTCGGTCTGTCTGTCTGTCACCAGGCTGTATCTCGGGAACCGTGATAGCTAGAGAGTTGAAATTTTCACAGATGATGTATTTTGGTTGCCGATATAACAACAAATACTAAAAAATGGAATAAAATAAATATTTAAGGGGGCTCCCATACAACAAACGTGATTTTTTTGCTCGTTTTTGCTCGATATTGATAACGGCAACAAGTAGACGCTTGAAATATTCACAGAATATTTAATTATATATTGACTTTAAAAATAAATCATTACATTAAAATAAAAAAATATTTAAGGGGGGCTCCCATACAACAAACGTGATTTTTATAGATAATTGTGCGGAACCCTTCGTGCGCGAGTCCGACTCGCACTTGGCTGGTTTTAATTTTACTTACTGATGGATGACCCAAAGCGTGTGAAATATTTGCCTATTTTACAAACTTTTATTTTAACTTGCAATGTTTGTATACCCCTCACTTTTTAGGGTTCCGTACCCAAAGGGTAAAAATGGGACCCTATTACTAAGACTCCACTGTCCGTCTGTTCTGTCTGTCTATCACCACGCTGTATCTCATGAATCGTGATAGCTAGACAGTTGAAATTTTCACAGATATTTCTGTAGCCGCTATAACAACATATACTAATAACTAACTATACAACTAATAATAACTAAATATGTACTTATATAAATAAGTTTTTGTTAAAATAATAAAACTCGCAAAAACGAGCAAAAACAATTTCGTTTGTTGTATGGGAGCCCCCTAAATATTTATTATATTCTGTTTTTTACTATTTTTAGGGTTCCGGAGCCAAAATGGCAAAACGGAACCCTTATAGTTTCGTCATTTCTGTTTGTCCGTCCGTCTGTCTGTCTGTCTGTCTGTCCGCGGCTTAGCGCTGCAGTGGCTATTAGTGCTAGAAAGCTGTAATTTAGCATGGATATATATAGATATAGCAATGACCCCGAGAAAATATATCTACTTGGGAATTTCCATGAATACAAAATCCTTAGTAATATTACTTGTTGAATACAGATAGTACACGTCGTAATGGCGGAACCCTATCCTGGGCGTGTCTGACACGCTCTTGGCCGGTTTTTACCCTTTGGATACGGAACCCTAATAAATTACGGATGAAAGTTCAGGATCGCGAGTGTTGGCGCAATGTGAGGGAGGCCTACGTCCAGCAGTGGACGGACTATGGCTGTAGATAGATAGATAGATCCGTTGCAACTTTACGAAGTAACTATTAAGTAATCTATGACTCTAGTAAAAACGCGGCGTTTATGGCACATCTGAGTGGACGCCGCCTTACCACTTTCCCTGGCGCTAATACATGCAGCCGACCCGCGGCCGCCCGCATTGTGCGCATTTCTCTGGCTGCATTATCACAGCAACGTAACAATTGTTTTGTGCAAGGTAAGTCCGTCAAATAAGCAACGCTCGTTCTCTTTACTAATTATTATTTGTATATATAGAGTACCTAAAAACAATAGTAGCACTTTCGACATATTTTTTGATAAACTGAGTTTTACATTAAATAAATTGTGTATTAATAGAAAGAAAATAGTTATAACTTTATGATTAATTATGACTTTAACATTGATGCAAAAAAAATATATATATTAGGGGACAATCTTACACAAATCGACCTAGTCCCAAACTAAGCAAAGCTTGTACTATGGCTACTAGACGACGATAAACATACTTATATAGATAAATAAATACTTAAATACATAGAAAACATCCATAAATCAGGAACAAATATTCGTGCTCATCACACAAATAAATGCCCTTACCGGGATTCGAACCCAGGACCTCTTGCTTCGTAGGCAGGGTCACTACCAACTAGGCTAAAGCTAAAGCGGTCGTTAATAAACACAGTGATAAAATAAACTTTCAAAATTATTCAAAGCGACTAAAAAAAGTAAGCTTAATAAGCTTTCTCAGAAAGCACAAAACAATTACTATATCAAAAAATCTAGTAATAAAACTAAGGCTTCATGGAATGTGATTACTAAATATAAATCTAAACGACCAATCGAAAGCATTCAACAGATTGTATCTAACGGCAAATCTATAACGTCTCCTCAAAAAATTGCGCAGGTTTTTAAAGAATATTTTATTGATGAAACCCACAGTAATTCAAATGTTGTACAGTCGAGTTCTCCAATATCTGTACAGCCAACCGTTCATAAATATCTGTACATAGACCTTATTACCGTAACATAAGGTTCATGTTTATATATTTATGAACGGTTGGCTGTACAGATATTGGAGAACTCGACTGTACATGCTAATGGTAATGGATCTAATTATTAATTATATGAATACAATGACATGCAATTTGCCATACTCTGTATTTATGAAGCCCACTAGTTCAAATGACATTGAAATGATAATTAAATCCTTGAAAAATAGCTATAGTACAGGATTCGATGGCTTTAGTACAAAAGTGGTAAAATCAGTATCGGATATCATTTCACCATTGATCACTCATATAACCAATTTGTGCATAGAAAAGGGTGAATTTCCAGAACGATTAAAAACAGTCATTGTGAAGCCGCTTTTTAAAAAAGGTAACAGAGAAGACTTGGCCGGCTATAGGCCTGTAGCACAGCTCTCCATTTTTTCGAAAGTTATAGAAAAGGTTATTTACAATTCTATCTACGGTTACTTTGAGACTAATAACTTATTTACACAAGAACAGATGGGATTTCGTAAAGGTAAATCCATCAATAGGGCTATTTTTGATTTAATGCGTGTAATTATTCCAAATGTTGACAAGCGAGTTCCGATATCTGCACTGTACATGGATTTGTCGAAGGCTTTCGACTTTGTAGATCATAGAATTTTGTTAGATAAGCTATACAGATATGGAGTTAGGGGTAATGTGCATTGTTTAATCAGGTCTTACTTAAATAGTCGGAAGCAGTTAACACGAATAAATAGTCTATGCGTTAAAACAAAAACAGAAGTCACTTATTCATCGAAGGTCAGGCACAAGGCTTGTTCTGTTCATTATGGCGTACCTCAGGGGAGTGTTTTAGGACCATTATTATTTATTATTTATATAAATGATTTCCAACAAGCTATTGAGTACCCTATGGTTCTTTTTGCGGATGACAGCACCATACTTTTTGCTTGTAAAGACCCAGAAACATATGAAAGTGATATATGCAAAACATTGCAAACATTAATTCATTGGTTAACAAGCAATAATTTAAAAATTAATTTAGATCATGACATTTAAAAATGGCCGAAATAATTAATGTAAATTGAGTATATCATATAATGGACAGCAAATCGAGGAAACTGATGTGACAAAATTTTTAGGAATAAGCATAGATCATAAGTTGACATGGACGAATCAAATTGACATTATATGTAAGAAATTGAATCAATTCTCATATGTTCTATATAATTTAAGAAAGATTGTTAGTGAATCGGTAGTATTAACGGCCTATCAAGCCTATGTAACGTCAACGTTAAGATATGGCATCATGTTTTGGGCAAACTCTGTTGACAGAGAACTCGCATTTAAAGCGCAGAAAAGATGCATCAGATCATTGTGTGGACTAAGGCAATTGGATTCATGTAAACCATATATTTATATTTTAAAAAATTAGGTATACTAACTCTTCCTTCTCTATACATTTTTGAAATCGTTATCTTTGTTAAAAGAAATCTACAATTATTTAATAGTTTTAAGAGCATACGTCTGATGAGTAAAATAAGTTCAATGCCTTCAAAAACAGCGTTTTTCAGGAAAAGCGTACTTGGAATGGCTCCAAAAATTTATAATAACTGTAACATTCAAAATCTGTGCTTATGTATAATTCTACCTGTGTTGAACAAATAAACTATTTCTATTTCTGTTTCTGTTTCTGTTTCTGTTTCTGTTTCTGTTTCTGTTTCTGTTTCTGTTTCTGTTTCTGTTTCTGTTTCTGTTTCTGTTTCTGTTTCTGTTTCTGTTTCTGTTTCTGTTTCTGTTTCTGTTTCTGTTTCTGTTTCTGTTTCTGTTTCTGTTTCTGTTTCTGTTTCTGTTTCTGTTTCTGTTTCTGTTTCTGTTTCTGTTTCTGTTTCTGTTTCTGTTTCTGTTTCTGTTTCTGTTTCTGTTTCTGTTTCTGTTTCTGTTTCTGTTTCTGTTTCTGTTTCTGTTTCTATTTCTATTTTTAAATACTCATTCTAATCATTCCAGGAAATGAATATTCATTGAAATGGAAAAATATAAAAGGTTGACTTTTAAATGATATTCGATTAAAAGTATGTCGACATTTCAAGGGTAAACCATGTACGGGTCTACGGGTCAAATCTTGCAAGTTAAATTCACGGTTTCCGATTGAGCTGAAGTTTTGTGTACATATTGTGTAAATGAGGGTTTTCTGACAGGTGGAATATCGCTAGATGGCGTTAGTATCGTAAGGTCTATTTGACGTTACACCCATACAACAAATGTCAAAGTTGACAAACGGACCTGACGATACTAGCGCCAAATAGCCTCTCATAGAAAACCCTCATTGGATAACAATGCAATATTATAATGACGTGGAGCTGATCTGATGAGGGAGCTGGGAGGTAGCCATACGAACACTGCAATAAAACGACACGAGCGCATCGAGTTTGGGCTCGTTTGATTCGTCTTGACGAGTATTTTGGTCCTAGGTCGTAACCAGGGCCAAAAAAACCTTGTTATACAGGGTTATTTGTAATTCACTAGCATCCTTTTAACCCTAAACTCCTACCACTTAAACAAATGTTTTTTGTTTTACGGCTTTTGTTAAAACTTAATATTTTTGGTGTAATAACGTTTTGAAAATTTGAGATTACCTCTTATTTTTACGATACTCTGTGTATTTGTATGGGAAAAAAAGTGCTTCATTTTAAAAAGTCATCAAACAAAAATCATTTGTTTGAGTGATAGGAATTCAGGGTTAAGAGGATGTCAGTGAATTAATAATAACCCTGTATTAGCTATTAGCTTGTATATTTTTTAACAAACACTTATTTTTATTATTCTTATTTTTATTTTTCGAAGCGATAAGGCCGCCCAATGCTTACCTTATTTATTTTTTTCATGTACTTGTTTCTGTTATTTGTGGTGTTGTATTGTATTGTATTTTTTCTCAGTATTTCGCGATGGCCCCTTCTGTCGCCGAGTTCTACGCAGGGAAGAATGTGCTTATCACTGGAGCCACAGGATTCCTTGGCAAGGTGAGACACGACGAACATGGATTAATTAACAGATTCCCTGTCCCGAAGCAACGTGCGGCGTTCTTTTGACACGTCCCGATAGTAACAATGACACTAAACGCTCATAGAGTAGGGTTGCCATACGTCCCGGTACGCCGGGACATGTCCCGGTTTGAAGCATGGTGTCCCGGCGTCCCGGCCGATAAACAAATTGTCCCGGTTTAAAAACCATAGTAATTTAATAGAGGGCTGGACTTGGTAAACAGTAATATACCTAGCGGCAGCGCATGCTACACGCTGCACTCGTAGCCGATAATGTGCATTTTCACCAATATAGCGAAAAGCGCCAACAAACAGAAAACCCAAAAAAAAAGTAAAAAACTCGCTGGCATTGAATGGCTGTGTTAAAAGTTGTTTTGTGTTTAGGCAAGGACTAAACCTTTAAAGTTACCTATTGCTGTAATAAAAGTTTATTTTTTTCTACCTTTACTAGTTTTTCTTTAAATGTCCCGGTCTGAGTCCTCACACTTATGGCAACCCTATCATAGAGTGATGAGGCACATTTACAAACGAGGCGCATGTGACTCATAGGACAGTACCAGGGGGGGTTCACTCCGCAGTTTAGGTATGTTCAGCCGGCGCTCCGCCCGGGCGGAGTATGGTATGGCAGTAGGTTGTCAATTCTGCCGTCGTAAGAAAAAGGGGCACAACTAGTATTTTTTGTGAAACAGAAAGTGCACACTTGTTCTTTGTAAACTTATGCTGTTTCTGTTCTGAGCAAGTTTGCAGTTGTGCCCTTTATAAATAAGACGGCAGAATTGGCCTTCAGTTCGCACGCTAGCCGCGTCGCGCGTAATTAAGAATCTTTTTTTTTGTGATTTTTGCAACAAACAAAACAATGACTTCTAAACGATCTTATAAATAACTTACTTACTTACTAAAGGTGGTTTACTGAATTAATACACACTGTTATCTTTCTTGATTTTTATACCTACCAAACATCGGCGAGTCGGAACCCTGTGGCCTTGGTTTCGGATCAGCGGTGCCCAACGGAATATGAACGCTTGGATCACACGATAAGTTTCAATTTCGCATGCAAGCAGTAAGAATAGACAAGTTTTTATACCTAAAGTTGACTTTTGTTCGAGAGTGATCCTTCTGTACGTTAGTACTATTACTTATTCTGTGACAGTACCTCTACCATGAGTTTACACTAGTTTACAGTGACCGTACTCGCTAGCGACGGCGTAAATGATTTGTATGGAGAATTGTACATCCGTAAGTGACCGCTAGAGGCGCTGTACAATTCTCCATACAAATAATTTACGCCGTCGCTAGCGAGTACGGTCACGTAAACTAGTGTAAACTCATGGTAGAGGTATAGGGAACGTAGAAGTAACTTAATAATACTTGTAAACAATTCTTACGTTATTTAACAATTCAAATAAGTATGTTAATGGTTTGAGGGGAAATAGGTAATTTCACCCGAGTTAGACACTCTACTTTTCATTTTGACTGTGAGGAAAGTAAAATACTACAAGAAAATTAGAATAATAATAAATTGAATTTACTTATAGCCAAACGAAGAAGTTTTGACCTTTATTACTTACTAGCTGTTGCCCGCGACTCCGTCCGCGAAGAATGGGGGGGGGGGGATAAAAAATAGCCTACTACCTATTCTCAGACCTACCGAGTGTAGAGAAAAAGTTTCATAAAAATCAGCCAAGCCGTTTCGGAGGAGTTCGGTAACAAACACCGTGACACGAGATTTTTATATATTAGACTAGCTGTTGCCCGCGACTCCGTCTGCGAAGAATGGGGGGGGGGATAAAAAATAGCCTACGACCTATTCTCAGACCTACCGAATACGGAGAAAAAAGTTTCATACAAATCGGTCGAGCCGTTTCGGAGGAGTTCGGTAGTAACAAACACCGTGACACGAGATTTTTATATATTAGATAGATTTATATTTTTCTTTCACATTTTCACGAATGACTTCCATCTCTTTCTTAACCTATCTAAAGAAAGAGATGGAATATTTTCGTGACGTAATAAAGATCAAATATCTTGTTTCAAACGGATGTTCGGCGTGCAACCTCCAGTGTTGTATATAAGCTCCTTGGTCACGAAGTGCATCTATATGGCCATGCCGAAACGTGAAAAAAAGTGTCATTGACGTAACTGAATTATCTTCGACTCCGTGGCTAATCGTAAAAATCAAAAAAAAATACTTTCCACCCTAGAGATGAAAACGCAATTTTCCACCATCTACCCATGAAAATTTAACATTCCGAACAGGAGAGATGAAAAATGACTTGGTTATATAATGTTTACAAAATTGTCGTAGTTTCAGGAAGACTTACTTAGCAAAACGTCTATGTCGTTAAATGCACAAGTAGGCAGAATGACTCAATTGTGTAAAGGTGGGTACTGACCAACGTTACGAGGTGTAATGTAACATGTTACACAGCGAGCATTCGTGCAGTCAGTACGTCGTTGCTCGCTGGTTTTCCCCGTAACACGACGTACTGACTGTACGAATGCTCGCTGTGTAACATGTTACATTACACCTCGTAACGTTGGTCAGTACCCACCTTAAGGTCTTGATTGTATTACAGTAGAATCCGGTTAGAACGGCGTAAAAGGGACCGGTGATATTGCGTCGTACTAAGCGGACGTCGTACTAACCGAATCGACAATTTCAGTTTGTTTTTTATGAAAATACATTTTAAGAATGTTTAATTTCATTTCGTCGTCATTAAATTATGCGCGTAAATTAGCCCAAACTTGGGTTAGCCATTCGGTCAAATCATTCTTTTGAATGATTAAAACTGAATGCCTTCGTACCTATTTATTTATATTCGACTCGCCCGGTTGTAAATGTAGTACATACTACATGCATATAACACATTTTTCTTCAATGGAGAATTTTTTTCACTTTGGAGAAGTAATTTTTGTACGCGTCCCTACACACTTTAAAAATCTTATACCTATTCGTCAATTATTAAAAAACAAGATAAGGTTCCGTAGCAGGTACGAAAAAATCTTTTCACCTCACTAGCTCGGAAAGCCCTTTTTGTTTGTTTGACATCTATTGAGAAAATCGCTTTTTATCCACAAGTGAAGAAAGAGTTTTGACATTTGAAGGCAGCTTAAGGGATATTTGACAGCTATCAAAACGTAAAACGTTAAAAGTGCTGAATTTTTAACATCACAATAATGAATTGCATCGAGTAAAAAACACTAAATGCAGTCTTACAATTTTATTTTAATTCATAAATATCAGCATTCAACATTAACCTTCATTCTTGTTGTAAAAACGGATAAAATGTTCTGACAGTCCAAGTAAGTCGATGTGCGATCAAAACGCATCCGAAATAATAAAAAAAAACTTAAGTCAAAACGGTATACAATTTAACAGTAATACAGTTTGCTCGTATCTCAAAATCGATAATCTGGCTAATTGAACTTTACTCGATGTGCAATAAAGTTCAGTTTGGTTTATTCATTGATTGGAGATACGAGTTTTTTCAAAGTAGTGACGATATGTCGGTATTGGAATAGTTCCATAAAGACTGGATTTGCTTAGGCTATTTTGCATTATTTTTGATTTTACCAATATTTCTATAAGTACTTCAAAATTATTGTATTGACAAAGAGGTAAATAAATAATAATTGATAGTACAAACCCTTTTTCTTATTTTCCTCGCTGTAGTGAGGTGAAAAGTTTTGTGTTATACACGGGTGAAAAGTTATTTTACGTCTCGTGTGTTGAAGCACTCGCTATCGAAAGAATTCTATTTTTGAACCACTCGCTTCGCTCGTGGTCAATCATAGAATCCTTTCGATAGCTCGTGTTTCAAAATGAACACTCGCAGTTAAAATACAACTTTCCCCCCTTGTATAACAAATAACTATTGCATACTTTATTAATGTGGTAGTTTAGGTCTCAACGTCGGCGGTAACAGCGCTATATATCGGCGAATTGGGTAACTAGTCTAATTGCAGTCTACTAGAACTAGTATGTAGGTATGTTGATTGTTTTTCAGATGGAATATATTTTTTTTATTTGAAAGAAGATACTGTTAGCGTGATCTCATACCTAGGTACTTAAAGAAAAGAAATGCTTGCAATGGCGGTTAAATTACAATCTTAGTTTAAAAATATTTTTTACAAAAACTTAAAGACTGCTCAACTGATTAAATTGAAAAATTAAATTAATTTTTTATTAAGAATAACTTACGTGATTTTTTTCATATTTTTTAGACGTGCGGTTCAAAAGTTAGAGGGGGGGACACATTATTTTGAACTTTCGGAGTGAATATCTCCGAAAATATTCACTTTATCAAAAAATGGTTTTAAAAATCCCCTATTTATTTTCAAATACCTATCCAATAATACTCCACACTATAGGTTAGTCGAGAAAAAAAAAATCACCCCCACTTTACGTCTATGGGAGGTACCCTAAACAAAATTCTTTTAGTTTTCTTTATTTAATCACTTTGTCGGCATCACTGATATATATATTCATGCCAAATTACAGCTTTCTAGTACTAACAGTCTCTGAGCTTAGCCGCGGACGGACAGACAGACAGACAGACATGGCGAAACTATAAGGGTTCCTAGTTGACTACGGAACCCTAAAAATATAAACTGTATAGAAAAAACCGGCCAAGTGCGAGTCGGACTCGCGCACCGAGGGTTCCGTACAAATTTATATGTATCTATGAACATCCAGTCTTAGCAGACCCCTGCTCCTAAGCAAAATGTGCGCATTGTGGGATCATTGTAGATTGGATACTGATATAGACAGACAGACAAAAAAAAATATGCTTTTCGCAATTTTTCCTTTATCTGTGCTATAAGATCTTGCTTCGTGCCAAATTTCAAGATTCTGAGTTCACGGGAAGTACCCTGTAGGGCTTGATTCCCTTGCAAGTGTCGACAATTTGCGGAAAATTGCGGCATAAAAGGCTATAATAGGTCTTTTGATTGCGTTAAAAATTTATGCTTTTCGCAATTTTTCCTTTATCTGTGCTATAATACGTTGCTTCGTACCAAATTTCAAGATTCTGAGTTCACGGGAAGTACCCTGTAGGTTTTGATTCCCTTGTGCGAGTTTCGTAAATGTGCGGAAATTTGCGGCATAAACGGCTGTATCTTTTGATTGCGTTGGCTTAGAAGTTTGATTTACGGATGTACTTTCATAATGGCTTGTATTAAAACCAAACATCTTAATATATAAAAGAAGAAACTGACTGACTGACTGACTGACTGACATATCAACGCACAGCCCAAACCACTAGGCCTAGAGATTCCAAATTTGGCATGTAGGTTCCTTATAAGGTCTAGCGGTGCACTAAGAAAGGATTTTTCAAAATTCACTCCCTAAGGGGGTAAAAAGGGGGTTCAAAGTTTGTATGGGGAAACAAGATTAGTTCGACTATTTTAATCGAAACTTCACAGAAATACTCCTAATGATAAATGAGTTAACACGTGTTTCAGGTTTTTTGAGAATTCAACCCCTAAAAGGGGGGAAAGGGGTAACCAAGTCTGAAAATCAACATGGGTGTTGTTTCTATGGTTTATCGGGTCGCTGGTTATGAAAACAACAACGGTTTTAAAATCCGACGTGGCAGACGTTAAATACCATCTCCCTGGATGGGGTGCGATGGGGTTGAAATGTCAAAATAAACTAAATGACTGTTGATATATCAACGCACAGTCCAAACCAATGGACCTAGAGACTTGAAATTTTGCATATAGATACCTTATACAATGTAGGCATCCACTAAGGAAGGATTTTTGGGAATTCCCACGGGAAAGGGAAAAAACGGGATTCATATATTCGATTCCGAGTGACCCTATCTCAGTAACTATAATAACTAGACTCTTCAAATTTGATACACAAGTAGGTATTACATTATTTAAAACATTAATTTCAGGATTTTTCAAAATTCCCACGGGAACGGGAAAAAATGGGATTTTGCGTTTTACTGGTTGTAGAAAGCTAAAATTTCAAAATTCATAAGTTTATACTGTAAGTAGGCCGCAAAGGGCACTTTAACCGACTTCTAAAAAAGGAAGAGGTTATGCATTCCACTTTATGTATTTTTTTATGTAGGTATGTTCACCGATTTCTCGGTCAATTTTGGACCTGCTTGCTTGCTTGCTTGCCTGTATGCTTGCTTGCTTGATATCTTGGTTCTTTGGAATACTCATAGTACACGCGAGCGAAGCCGCGGGCAAAAGCTAGTATGCCTATATTTAGGTCGCTAAAAACGGTCGGTCGCTATATGCGAAGTCGTACTAAGCGGACTACACGTAAATAGATTTTCAAGACCAGACCAGAACATGTACCTACTAAAACATTATGAAATTAAGTCGTTTTACAACCAAGTCATTCCGTCTACTATTTATGACTTATAGCAATGAGGCGTTTTACAGACCAAGGCATTTTGCTACCCGAACAAAATACAACTAAGGTGCTCTGCTGACCCATTTAATCCTTTGCTGTATCATTTAGTAATGCCACAGAATAAGTAATAGTACTAACGTACAGAAGGATCACTCTCGAACAAAAGTCAACTTTAGGTATAAAAACTTGTCTATTCTTACTGCTTGCATGTGAAATTGAAACTTATCGTGTGATCCAAGCGTTCATATTCCGTTGGGCACCGCTGATCCGAAACCAAGGCCACAGGGTTCCGACTCGCCGATGTTTGGTAGGTATAAAAATCAAGAAAGATAACAGTGTGTATTAATTCAGTAAACCACCTTTAGTAAGTAAGTAAGTTATTTATAAGATCGTTTAGAAGTCATTGTTTGTTGCAAAAATCACAAAAAAAATATTCTTAATTACGCGCGACGCGACTAGCGTGCGAACTGGAGGCCAATTGACAACCTACTGCCATACTCCGCCCGGGCGGAGCGCCGGCCGAACATACCTAAACTGCGGAGTGAACCCCCCCTGGTAATGCAAATGCAAGTGCTAGTGCAAATGCTAGTGCAAAGTTTTAGTTCTGAAATTCATGTGTAAAATAAGTATTTGAGGATTCACTCTAGTGACCAGTATTTTTCGAAACACGATTACTTGTAGTTTGCTCGATAGAAAAAAAAAACAAAGTCATCTCTAAAACATAAATAAATAGTAATACAGCGTACTAATACAGCGTAAACACTGCACGGCAGGTCATGACTTTTTAAATGTTAATAAAACAAGATGTTTACTAGGGCCTAGTGTTGCTACATTTTTAAAAATATGTATTTGTTTTAGTAATACGATGAAAATACCTAAATACACGCGCGGTCTGACCAACCTATCTTGAGCCGTCGTGCCCTATTCCCTGTTGCCCGTTTAGTTAGTTGCGTTAGTTCTCCTTCAACCATCGGACGGGGAACTTGTGTCGCTCGCGCTTACGCACGGCTTTGATTCTAGCCGCTCTCACGCACACATACATGAGTGCATAGAATACCTAAAATCGATTAGCGCAAGAAGCTCGGTGCGGCCTTAAGGAAGATGTGGGCCAAATTTCAAGCTCTAGAAGATTTTAGCTGTACATTGTCTCTCAGCCAGTCAGTTACGCAATTATTTTATTTTAGGTTTAAATAATGTAATTTTGACCAAAATAGCATCTCTCTTCAGGTCCTGGTGGAGAAACTGCTCCGAAGTTGTCCTGGTCTGAACACAGTCTACCTCCTGCTGCGTCAGAAACGCGGTATTTCCAGCGAGGAGAGGCTACGGGAACTCTGCAGCAACAAGGTGAGTTCCTTATCTTCACCCTACTCATTTAGGCTCTGCGTCTGTTTCAGACGAATTATGGCGTATTGCCTGCGTACAACGCTTTACGAGCGACATGTTCGTCCACAGGCCTGACATGAGAAGTTTGCGGAGGTTGGTGCAAAGCCGCCTTGATGTCGTTTGTCTCTTGTCAGCAGGTGCCTTGAACCAGGCCTCATCGCAATATTTGCGACCCTCCAAAACACATTCGCGCCACACAGCGCGGTTTTCCGCCAGCTTTTCCCAGTCTTAGTGGTCAATTATAAAGGCATATCACGCTTAGCACAGACCTTTCTCTACCCTACCGACCTTCATCCTACTAATCTACTGGAATTTAAAATTAAACTTGTAAATGACAGCTCTTCGATCTTCTTCGGGAGAAGCAGCCCGAGGTGTTCAGCAAACTCCGCCTGGTGTCCGGCGACATCCTGGAGGAAGAGCTTGGCCTGAGCAACGACGATAGGCAGGAACTGCAGAAGCGTTGCCACATTGTCTTCCACGGAGCGGCCTGCGTCAGGTGAGACCAGTTTTGTCTGTGTTTGGAGGCGCGCGTCTGCGTCAGGTGAGACCAGCTTTGTCTGTGTTTGGAGGAGCGCTCCTGCGTCAGGTGAGACCTGCTTTGTCAGTGTTTGGTGGAGCGCGCCTGCGTCAGGTGAGACCAGCTTTGTCTGTGTTTGGAGGAGCGCGCCTGCGTCAGGTGAGACCTGCTTTGTCTGTGTTTGGAGGAGCGCTCCTGCGTCAGGTGAGACCTTTTTTTTTTTTTTTTGGTGTGGAAAATGCACCTTATGCATCGTCTCCGTTCAGGGAAACGGAGGTATGTGGGGCTCTCCCCAAGGGGCCTACCCACTAAAAACCACACGGATTCCCTCGTTTGCCATTGTGAAACGCCGCGGGAGCACAAGGAGTCACCGCAACGCCCACTGGCCGCCCCGGGATGGGGCTCCTCTGTCGACACCGTGCAATGCGGCTCGGCACTCCCCGGCCTCCCCGCTGGTGAAGGATTGTTTAAAGAGGTTTACTCCTCGTGGCTTCCGCAGATGCCCACGTTCCCGGCAAGCCGGGGTTACGTGCCCTCACGTTAGCTTCCGCGCCCTCATGTCCTGCTCTGGAAGCAGAGCGGTACCGACGGCACGGTCGCTTCCGCCCACTAGGCTACCGCTCGCCTTTCCCTGTCCGCCGTGGCAGAGCAGGTACTTAGTTCGGGTTCGCCTCCGTCAAAGGCGTCCGCCCAAGGGCGAGACGCCGTCCTCTCTGCGGACCCACGAATGGGCCCGCTGGTTCGGATCCCCCGCAACTAGTTGCGGGTTCAGCGTCAGGTGAGACCTGCTTTGTCTGTGTTTGGAGGAGCGCGCCTGCGTCAGGTGAGACCAGCTTTGTCTGTGTTTGGAGGAGCGCTCCCGCGTCATGTGAGCCCTGCTTTGTCTGTGTTTGGAGGAGCGCGCCTGCGTCAGGTGAGACCAGCTTTGTCTGTGTTTGGAGGAGCGCTCCCGCGTCGGGTGAGCCCTGCTTTGTCTGTGTTTGGAGGAGCGCGCCTGCGTCAGGTGAGACCAGCTTTGTCTGTGTTTGGAGGAGCGCTCCCGCTTCAGGTGAGACCTGCTTTGTCTCTGTTTGGAGGAGCGCGCCTGCGTCAGGTGAGACCAGTTTTGTCTGTGTTTGGAGGCGTGCGTCTGCGTCAGGTGAGATTCGACCAGTTTTGTCTTTTGAGGGCTCCATAGTCCAAACAAGGAACCCTAATTTCTCTTCTTCTTCGTTGGTATGCGGCTTAGCTTAGTTACTGATAGTGATAGAAAGCCGTAATTTTGCATGAGTATGTTATGTACTCGTATACTAAATCGGAGAAATCAAATCCCGGCTCGCACCTCTGAGTTTTTCGGAATTTATGTGCGAAATTACTTTAGAAATTTACCATGAGCTTTACGGTGAAGGAAAACATCGTAAGGAAACCTGCATACACCTGCGAAGAAATTCAATGGCATGTGTGAAGTTCCCGATCCGCAGTGGGCCCGCGTGGGAACTACGGCCCAATCCCTCTAATTATGAGGCCTGTGCCCTGCAGTGGGATGTATAGAGGCTGGGATGATGGTGATGATGATAATTTCCGTAATTGTCATCTTCTTCAGGTTCGACCAGAAGTTGAAGCACGCGGTGGCGATAAATACGACCGGGACACTGCGCGTGCTCAGGCTAGCCGAGAAGATGGAGAATTTGGAGGTACAATCGGCCCAAACGCCGGCTTACCAGTTTCAAAACAAATTTGCTTGCAGCCGTTGAAGTATGGACAGATGTCTAGCCACTGCAAGCAAAATGGACATTTAAGGTGTCAAGGAGACCTTTTGTTCGATAGTAACTACTGTATCCATTCGTAATATTAATATACCTTAACCTATTTATAACCCCCGACACAAAAAGAAGGGTTGGAAGTTTGACCGCTTGTGTGTCTGTCTGTCTGTCTGTCTGTCAGCTCTTAAACGAGTGAACCGATTTGGATGCGGATTTTTAATAGAAAGCAGGTTTCTTGGCGATGGTTCTTAGATATGTTTCATCAAAATCGGAGGCCGTTTCAAAGTTATCAGCTCTTTTGTTAGCTGCGGAAGGGATCTTAGACGCATAACGGGCATTGACTTCATGTTCAAACATACGAGTGACATAATTGCGTTGGGGGTTTTAAAAAATTTTAATTTATATTTATCAAAATATATATAAAATATAAATAAAAAGTTTATGTCGTATAAAAGGCGACTGTGAAAATAGGTTAAGGTATATTACGGCGAGCATGTATGAAAAGACTAATGAATAATGATGTTGTGGAAGCGAAAGATGTATAGGTAAGTATGTTAGGTTCGTAGCAAGGGGAAACAATATTTAGTCTGTGCCTACCCCTTTGCTGAGAAGAAGGCATGATTGTATGATGTATATTGTAGGCGATAGGCTAACCTGTCACTATCAATCACTTTTACCTTAAAACCTAAAATTGCTAAAAGTGGCCTTGAAACGTAGAACCTAATCCCCTTTGGGAATACAAGCGTGATGTTATGTATGTGTGTTATGTAGGACGTCCGCTGCTGGACATAGGCCTCCCCCATTGATACCCAATCATTACGGTTGGAAGCGGCTTGCATCCACCTTGGACCTGCGGCCTTTACCAAATCGTCCGTCCATCTCATGGGACGTCACGCTGCACTTGCCAGTTCGTGGTCTCCATTCTAGAACTTTTCGGACCCAACGGCCATCTGTTCTGCGTGCTATATGGCCTGCCTATTGCCATTCCAATAAGAATGTCGGGGACCCTTTTTAGGGTTCCGTAGTCAACTAGGAACCGCCATGTTTGTCCGTCTGTCTGTCTGTCAACGGCTAAGCTCAGAGACTGTTAGTACTAGAAAGCTGTAATTTGGCATGAATATATATATCAGTCACGCCGACAAAGTGATTGAATAAAAAAAAGTAAAAAAAATTTTTTTAGGGTACCTCCTAGACGTAAAGTGGGGGTGATTTTTTTTTCTCGGCTAACCCTATAGTGTGGGGTATCGTTGGATAGGTGTTTTAAAATCATTGCGGGGTTGCTAACATGATTTTTCTATTCAGTGATCTGTTTGCGAAATATTCAACTTTAAAGTGAAAATTTTCATTAAAATCGGCCGTCCCCCCCCCCTCTAAAATCTAAACTGTTGGGTGGAAAAATTTGAAAAAATTCAGAAGGGTAGTAAATATATCAAATTTACTAGGAAAATTATAGCGGCTAAGACTGCTTGGAAATTATTTGTAGTTTAAGAGTACATAGTAGCCTAAGGTATAAAATATACCTAAACTTGGATGATTCCGTACACATACGAAATCCTTAGAAAAATATTACTTGATTTTTTCGTAATGGCTACGGAACCCTACCTTGGGCGTGTCCGACACGCTCTTGGCCGGTTTTTCTACA
This sequence comes from Archips crataeganus, assembly GCA_947859365.1. NCBI lineage: Eukaryota > Metazoa > Arthropoda > Insecta > Lepidoptera > Tortricidae > Archips > Archips crataeganus. The sequence goes on from OX402072.1 coordinate 2,429,764, forward strand.
TATGTATGTGTATTTTATTAATCTCCTGATGGTCTTCCTTCTGTGCCTCTCCATACGTCTTCTATGCAGGTCCTGGTCCATCTTTCGACGGCGTACTGCCGCTGCGAGCTGGAGGTACTGGAAGAGAAACCATATCCCACCGTACATAAGCCGGCGCGGGTCATAGACCTGGTGCAGTGGATGGACGACGAAACGCTGGACTATTTGCAGCCTAAGTAAGAGCACTGAAGTATATTCCGGACATATGTATAGTCTTAGGAAACCGTGGTGCCCTAGTGGTTTGACCTACGGCCTCTCAAGCAGAGGGTCGTGGGTTCAAATCCCGGCTCGCACCTCTTGAGTTTTTCGGAATTTATGTGCGAAATTACATTTGTAATTTACCATGAGCTCGGTGAAGGAAAACATCGTGAGGATGCATACACCTGCGAAAAAATTCAATGGTGTGTGTGAAGTTTCCAATCCGCACTGGGCCCGCGTGGGAACTGCGGCCCAAGCCCTCTCAATCAGTGGAACCTGTATAACCTTATATATATGAGTCTTTTTCACTCGTATTACGTTGACATAAAGGTTTTTCCGATCAGCTGAAGCGAATTCCGCGTCGATAGATGGGAAGCTTAGACCCTAAATGACTCGATCTATACGCACTCTCAATGAAATCGTTATATTCGCGGAGAATTCGGTGCGCGCGTCTCGCTCTTTTTAAACGTTCCCAAATCGCCATTGTGATATGGATCTTAATATAATTTGTCCGTAGACTCATAGGTTCGGAGCCGAACACGTACGCGTACACGAAGGCCATGACCGAGGACTTGGTGGCAGACTACGCCAGTAAGTTCCCGATCGCCATCGCCAGACCTTCTATAGGTAAGAAATCTTCATCAAGCGTTTTCTCCTTGTTTTCTCTCAACAAAAGCATAAAGGAATAGCCACACTGGATGCGTTCTGCGGTCGCGGTCATGTCAAATTGGACGCAGCCCGCATTATGTATGAACAACATTGTCGGTATATTTCATACTAAATGCAAACTGAAACATAGATGCACAGAAAAAACCCCAAAAAAAAGACCAATGCTGGGAATCGAACCCAGGTCCTCGGCATTCCGTGCCGCGTGCTTACCCCTACACAACCACTGGTGGTCAGTTTACACGCAAATTTTTTCTATGCATCATACATTCCAGCCTGCCATCATCACTTAGTACCTGGGCGACCGAGCTCTGCTCGGGCTGAAACTCGGTACCAAGCGTTTTCCCAGAGATAAGACCAAGCTAGATCAATTTTTCATCCCCGAAAACCCCCACATACCCAATTTCATCGAAATCGTTGGAGCCGTTCCCAAGATCCTGATTATATACGTGCGGGGAAGGGGGGAGGGGGAGTTTGCATTTAGTATGAAATATATGGATTTCACGGGATGACCGTAAAAGTAAAAACCGGCCAAGAGCGTGTCGGACACGCACAAGGTAGGGTTCCGTAGCCATTACAAAAAAATCAAGTAATAATTTTCTAAGGATTTCGTATGTGTACGGAATCATCCAAGTTTAGGTATGTTTTATACCTTAGGCTACTATTTACTCTTAAACTACAAATAATTTCCAAGCAATCTTAGACGCTATAATTTTCCTAGTAAATTTGATATATTTACTACCATTCTGAATTTTTTCAAATGTTTCCACCGAACAGTTTAGATTTTAGAGGGGGGGAGACGCTCGATTTTAATGAAAATTTTCACTTTAAAGTTGAATATTTCGCAAACAGATCACTGAATAGAATGTTAGCAACCCCGCAATGGTTTTAAAAGACCTATCCAACGATACCCCACACTATAGGATTAGACGAGAAAAAAAAATCACCCCCCTTTTACGTCTATGGGAGGTACCCTAAAAAAAATTTTTTTTTTATTTTTTATTTTACCACTATGTTGGCGTGACTGATATGTATATTCATGCGAAATTACAGCTTTCTAGTACTAACGATCTCTGAGCTTAGCCGCGGACAGACAGACAGACGGACAGACATGGCGAAACTATAAGGGTTCCTAGTTGACTACGGAACCCTAAAAATTGAAGTTAAAAAAATAAAAAATAAAATAAAAAAAGATACTTCAAACCAAACTTGTTAAACATTGTCGGTCTCTATATATTTTGTACTAGCTGTTGCCTGCGACTCTGTCTGCGTGGAATTCGTAATTTGGGCAGCTTATTTTTTTTATCCAATTTGCTTTTTCATCAATTTTGGCTCTCCTTAGTTCCTCGATATAAAAAAGTACCCCCCCGCGACCCCCCCCCCCCGCACTCCCCTCCCAACCCCACCCCCCCACCGAACCCCCCGCACGCCCGCGTTCACATTCACCACAAGTCAAGCGTGCCTATAGAAGTTTTACTTCAAAAACCCCCGATTTTGAAACATTCTTCCGCTCCGCTCCGCTCCTATTGGTGTTAGCGTGATGATTATATAGTCTATAGCCTTCCTCAATAAATGTGCTATCTAACACTGAAAGAATTATTCAAATCGGAGCAGTAGTTCCTGAGATTAGCGCGTTCAAACAAAAAACCTGTTCGATAAATTCTTAAAATAGACGTATCTTTCTTATTTGTGAACCGATTCAAATGAAACAAACACTAAATGTTAATCCAAGAAAATACCAACATATCAGTGAAAACCGCATCCTTCTAGGTTAAGCCGTTTCTGAGATTAGCGCGCACAAACGCACAGACAAACAGACAAACAGACATACAGACAAACAGATAATAATTCTAAAAATCATTGTTTTGGGTTCTATTGCGCTAATAAATAGCCCTAGTGGTAGTTTTTCTCAAATATCTTCAATGTACAGACACCGACTTGTTACAGATTTATTATATGTATAGATATAGATAGATATGCGATCTCGTGCGGTCCGCGCGGTCAGATCGCACGCACGCGCAAATTGCGCAATATATAGAGCCCGACAGTGTTCTTCATACATAATATAAATTGTATTGTAATTTTAAGGAAATTAGGTTTAACTGTACTAGCTATAACGTCTTGGCTTTTGCTGTAAAGTTATATGTTAAGTTGTGATAAATAAATAAATAATGCGGGCTGCGTTCAATTTGACCTGACCGCGACCGCAGAACGCATCCAGTGTGACAAATCCTTCAAGTGCCAAACGCACAGACCAGACAGCGGAGGCGTGGCGGTGCGGTGGCCGTGACGTTTGTAATATTCTAACTTGTATGAACGGTTGTGCGGTACCGGTACCGCGAACTCGTTCATACAAGTTAGAATATTACAACCGTCACCGACACCGCACCGCCACGCCTCCGTCTTAAAGGTAAAAGGAGCCAGTTATAATATAACTTTAATTTCAATACTATAGTCAACGGTTGCTAAGAAGTAAATAAAGTAAATTTCACAATTATGAAGTTTCTGAATGACAACCCTGGTGGCCTAGTGGTTTAACCTATGGTCTCTCAAGCAGAGGGTCGTGGGTTCAAATCCCGGCTCGCACCTCTTGAGTTTTTCGGAATTTATGTGCGAAATTAAGTACATTTGTAATTTACCATGAGCTTTACGTTGAAGGAAAACATCGTGAGGAAACCTGCATACACCTGAGAAGAAATTCAATGGTGTATGTGAAGACCCCAATCCGCACTGGGCCCGCGTGGGAACTACGGCCTAAGCCCTCTCATTCTGAGAAGAGGCCTGTGCCCTGCAGTGGGACGTTTGTCAGTAAAGCCGGGTTACGGACTATAGTTTAACGTGACAACGTCATACCAAAACATTCAACCCCCTCCCCCGCAAACCACCACCATCATCATCATTACTTATTCAAAGGTTCTCGAGTGGCGTCCACGGAGTGGAGTGTAGGTAGGCCTCATAGATGGAGCGACGACCTAAGTAGTTAAAGTTGCGCGATCGCGTTGGATGCGGATGGCGCGGGACCGATCTGTTTGGCGAGCCTTGGGGAGGCCTATATTCAGCAGTGGACGTCTTTGATGATGATACAAACATTGCCCATTAAATAAAACTCATAGTAACATAAACTTGTTTTTGCCAGTGACATCTATCATGAAAGAGCCTATCCCGGGATGGATTGACAACCTAAACGGGCCAGCGGGACTCACCATTGGCAGCGCTAAGGGTAAGCTTTAGGTACACTCTCATTGGAGCGAACAGGATACCAAACGGGTGCATATCTGAACATCGAGAAACACCCTGTATTTGCCGTCGCATTCGTAGAAATTCAAGTGTGCGAGTGCGACGGAGAATCAGAATCGGAAAAATGTTTATTGTAGTATGTAAGCTATAGCCTAGTGACTAGTGGTTAGAGAACCTGACTACGAAGCTTGAGGTCCCGGGGTCGATACCCGGTCGCGGCAGATATTTTTGTGAAAATTACGAATTTTTTTTTAATTTATTTCTCATAGGTATCACATACACTGGCTTACTATCTAAATCCACTCGCCAAACTGATATGACAGTCTGTTGGCGAGAACACGCTCATTACAATTTAGTTATATGTAAGTACCTATTTAATTTAAACATGCATCTAAATACAAAAATAAAACAAAAATTACAAACAAATACTACAGAGATGTGGATACTTTTGCAAAAATGTACCCTAAGGCAGTTTTAAGGGACTTGAGTTTTGGATGTTTAATATGTACAGTCGACTACAAAAAAATCGATACGGCCAAAGTTACAAAAATATGTATACACGACCTTAATGTTAAGTCAATAAAGGTGTGTATACATATCTTTGTAACTTTGGCGGTATCGATCTTTTTGTAGTCGACTGTACATATTTAAGTAGGTACATACTTGAATACATATTTTTCTATAAGTATATATGTTTACCCGTTGTCTAGTACCCATAGTGCACGCTTTGCTTAGTTTGGGACTAGGTCAATTGGTGTCAATCGTCCTATGATTTATTGAAGTGAAACTTCTAATGCGACTTCCAACAAGGTCGCGTTAAACGTTTAACGCTACCATGGCGGGGGTATGAAAGCATTAGTATATGTACTGCCGAAGCAAGTAATCTCGCATTGTATATATACTAACGGATGTTAAAAACTTCGACAGTGCGATGCAGAACTCAGAATACTGTCTGTGCAAATTTGTATGAGACTTGATAAAAGCGCCATCTAGTGAGTAATTTAAACACATAGATGCATAAGTAAATTTAGTTCTTTAAGTTATTTCAATAAGGTTCATATTGATGTATAAGTGCCTTTTTCATTCCCACATTACGAAGTTTCACTTCTTCCGCGCGGAGGAACTGCACGCACGATTTTTTTATTTTTTTATTGTTATTACCTACAGTCATGTTGTGGTCTTCTTTGTCTTGCTAATGGGTGTACAAAACATTAGGTAAGTAGAAATACAAAATGAAATGCCACAAATGAAAATACAATTGATGGTACTTAATTACAATTCATATAAATTCAAAATTTTAAAAACCTCCAACGCAATTATTATGTCACACGTACTCGTATGTTTGAACATAAAGTAAATGCCCATTATGCGTCTAAGATCCCTTCCGCAGCTAACAAAAGAGTTGATAACTTTGAAATGGCTGAACCGATTTTGATGAAACATATCTAAGAACCATCGCCAAGAAACCTGCGTTCTAATAAAAAAAATCGTGCGTGCAGCTCCTCCGCGCGGAAGAAGTGAAACTTCGTAATGTGGAAATTAAAAAGGCATTTATACATCAATATGAACCTTATTGCAATAACTTCAAGAAATAAATTTACTTATGAAATTTAAATTACTCACTAGATGGCGCTTTTATCAAGTCTCATACAAATTTGCACAGACAGTAAGCGGCTAGCAAGCAACCAACTACAGCGCTAGCGAATCAAGTTACATAACTTGTCGCTAGATGGCGTTGCTCCTCGTGCGCACGTTATTTTTTTTAATACTTTTTTTTACTAAATACGTTTAAAATGCTTAAGTCTACGATCTACCACTAAAATAGTTTTGATTTTTACAAGTTTTCATACTAAACCACGCAATTGTTCTGGATCGCACTGACGAAGATTTTAACATCCGTTAGTATAATATATACAATGCGAACGTCTCGTAAACGTCAACTTGCGTTGCGTTGCGTTGCGTATTTAACGCACCGCTTGTTGGAAGTCGAATTAAAAGTTTCACTTCAAAAACCACATCCAAATCGGTTCACTCGTTTAAGAGCTGTGATGCCACAGACAACAGACACACACACATAGCGGTCAAACTTATTATAACACCCCTCTATTTGTGTCGGGGATTAATAATCAATCTGGATTAAATATAAATCAAAATTTAAAAGAAAATCAAAAATTAGAATTTATTCAAATCAAAATTTAAATTTAAATTTAAATCAAATAACTACATGCAAAAGACAGTGACACATAGTGACAGGTCAATGTACGATATCCCCCGTGCCTCGCGACCGAGCTTTAACATGCCTACCTCTAAATGTTCTTATTTACTCTTATGCCTCTAACTAATCTAATATTCGTGCACAGGCGTACTGCGTACGATGCACTGCGAGCCCTCCTACGCCATAGACGCAATGCCCGTCGACATGGTCGCTAACGGCTGCGTGCTCATAGCCTACACCACAGCCATGGACAAGTAAGTTTACCATGTTAGCTATGAAGTATCTTTTTGTATTTATTTTTTCAACTTCATTTTTTTATTACTTTTACGGTCATCCCGTGAAATCATATATTTCGTACTAAATACAAACTGAAATATAGATGCACAGAAAAAACTCCAGAAAAAATACCAATGCTGGGAATCGAATCCTCAGCATTCCGTGCCGTGTGCCATACCCCTACACCACCACTGGTCTAGAGATTAGACACGAATTTTTCCTATACATCATACATTTCAGTCTGCTAAATCATCACCTTATGCAGTGACAAGCGCACATCTATGTGATACCCTCTCGATAGACGTCGACTTGAGAACCTCCTCCTTTTGTTTTCGTCGGTTGAAAACGGGACCCTATTACTGAGGCTCCGCTGTGCGTCCGTCCGTCTGTCCGTCTGTCACCAGGCTGTATCTCGGGAACCGTGATAGCTAGACAGTTGAAATGTTCACAGATGATGTATTTCGGATTCCGCTATAACAACAAATACTAAAAACCGGCCAAGAGCGTGTCGGACACGCCCAAGATAGGGTTCCGTAGCAGGTTCGAAAAAATCTTTGCATACTTTATTAAGTAAGTAAGTATATTTATTTGTTGAAAGCAGGTGTACATAAATGATCTTAAAACTAGTCTGAATCTCCACTTTCTACCTAAAAATAGGCGTACAAAATTAAATTCTCTATAATATAGCCAAAAAAATAAAACATGTCATGCATAGTAATAATAATAAAAAAGTCAGCTAGCAAATAGGTACAAAATATGTCCATACAAAATAAGTCAAGGTGAATAAATAAATAAATTAAAATTAATTACAATTAGATTACAATACATCAAAGGTCCCAAAAAAAAAATTTAACTCGGCCTTTTATCAAAATGTTCAGAACAACAATAATAAAGTTTGTCCATGCACCAATTGAACAATTTACTTTTAAAAAGTGGTTTTTTGGTCCCGACGTCGGAGGTACAGCGCCATCTATCGGCGAATCCTAATCTAATCTGCAGTCTACTAGAACTAGTATGTAGGTAGGTATGTTGATTGTTTTTCAGATGTAATATATTTTTTTATTTGAGAGAAGATACTGTTAGCGTGATCTTATAGGTACTTAAAGAAAAAATGCTTGCAATGGCGATTAAATTACAATCTTAGTTTAGAAATATTTTTTTACAAAAACTTAAAAACTGCTCAACTGATTAAGTTGAAAATAATTTTCCTAGAAAGTGTTTATTAAGTTTAACTTACGTGATTTTTTTCATAATTTTTAGACGTGCGGTTTAAAAGTTAGAGGGTGGGGTATTATTTTGAACTGTCGGAGTGAATATCTCCGAAAATATCCACTTAATCAAAAAAATATTTTAGAAAACCCCTATTTATTTTTATATACCTATCCAATGATATCCCACACTATAGGGTTAGTCGAGAAAAAAAAAATCACCCCCACTTTATGTCTATGGGAGGTACCCTAAAAAAATTTTTTTTAGTTTTTTTTTATATAATCACTTTGTCGGCGTGACTGATATATATATTCATGCCATATTACAGCTTTCTAGTACTAACAGTCTCTGAGCTTAGCCGCGGACGGACAGACAGACAGACAGACAGACAGACGGACATGGCGAAACTATAAGGGTTCCTAGTTGACTGCGGAACCCTAAATAATATTTAAGGGGGCTCCCATACAACAAATATGCCTTTTTTGCTCGTTTTTACTCGATATTGATAACGGCAACATGTATAAGCTTGAAATATTCACAGAATATTTAATTATGTATTGACTTTAAAAATAAATTATTAAATTAAAATAAAAAAAATATTTAAGGGGCTCCCATACAACAAACGTTATTTTTATAGACAGTTGTACGGAACCCTTCGTGCGCGAGTCCGACTCGCACTTGGCCGGTTTTTGATATTTGGTAGACGACCTGCCCACCTATCTCCCATTCCCGTTTGTCGTACTGCTTACGGGACACCCTGTATACGTCCCACTGCTGCGCGCAGACCTCTTCTAGAGTGAGATGGTGGTGGCACTAGTTCCCACGCGGGCCCAGTGCGAATTGGGAACTTCACACTCACAATACAATACAATACAAATATTCTTTATTGATCACCAAAAAATACAGAAAAAAAATATTCATAACAATAAAAAGAAAAACAGGCAGACAATAGGCGGTCTTATCGCTCAAAAGCGATCTCTTCCAGACAACCAATACTGGATACATGCACAAATATGAACAGTTTTATGTAGGTGGCGGAAACAACAGACAGGAGAAATGAAGAGATATTAATCAAAATATTAAAAACAATACAAATATACAATATTTATATACATAAATAAACACATACATTAAATATAATACCTATACACTACATATACAGAATATCAATGAGAAAATGTCAAAAGGCCGCACGTGAGAAAAGTAACTCTGATTTAAAGGCATAATGTAAACAAATGAACAGGGATGGACCGACGATTGAGGATCAAGTTAGTGACAAATAGTGAGCTTTGAGGAGGTTTTTAAAAATGGGAAGGGATTTAGCACCATTGAATTGCTTCCCGTGTGTGTGTTCCTCACGATGATTGTCCTTCTTAGAGCTCCTGATAAATTTTAAATGTAAATTCTGAAAACACAGAGGTGCAAGCCCGGGATTTGAACCCACGATCTGCTTGAGAGGCCTTGGGTGAGAGGCATAATTCACCTACGGAATTTATGTAAATACGAAATTACATTTGAAATTTACCATGAGCTTTACGGCAGTGAAAAACATCGTGAGGAAGCCTGACACCTGCGAAAAAAATTAATAGTGTGTGTGAAATTCTCAATTCGTACTGGCCGGGTGGGAACTACGGTCCAAGCCCTGTTATTCTAAGAGAAGGCCTGTGCCTTGCAATGGGAAGTATATATGCTGCGATGATGATGATGGTGATGAATATTAACCGACATGTTTTTTTGTTCAGGAAGAAAGAGGTACAGTTCTTCAACATCACACTCTCCAAGGCGCTTCACTTTACGTGGGGAGACATGATTGATCTCGGTAGGTAACTAATCTATCTATACATATAATAAATCTGTAACAAGTCGGTGTCTGTACATTGAAGATATTTGAGAAAAACTGTCACTAGGGCTATTTATTAGCACAATAGAACCCAAAACAATGATTTTTAGAATTATTGTCTGTTTGTCTGTTTGTCTGTGCGTTTGTGCGCGCTAATCTCAGAAACGGCTTAACCTAGAAGGATGCGGTTTTCACTGATATGTTGGTATTTTCTTGGATTAACATTTAGTGTTTGTTTCATTTGAATCGGTTCACAAATAAGAAAGATACGTCTATTTTAAGAATTTATCGAACAGGTTTTTTTGTTTGAACGCGCTAATCTCAGGAACTACTGCTCCGATTAGAAAAATTCTTTCAGTGTTAGATAGCACATTTATCGGGGAAGGCTATAGGCTATATATCATCACGCTAACACCAATAGGAGCGGAGCGGAGCGGAGCGGAGCGGAAGAATGTTTCAAAATCGGGGGTTTTTGAAGTAAAACTTCTATAGGCACGCTTGACTTGGGAGTACGGTGCACGGTGTTGAATGTGAACGCGGGTGTGCGGGGGGGTAATTTTTTTTATATCAAGGAACTAAGGAGAGCCATAATTGATGAAAAAGCAAATTGGATAAAAAAAAAATAAGCTGCCCAAATTACTAATTCCACGCGGACGGAGTCGCAGCCAAAAGCTAGTATAGTAATAAACTTTATAAACTTTAACCGATCCCAAAAAACCTCGAAAATAACTGACTTATTTGTTCGAAGTCGGTGCCTCAGCACAACCCAACAGGAACCGAGTGGACCTAGTCATGAATCTTAGTAATCTTACTCACCTACATAGGTACTATCTATTGGGTTTCTGCCACTCCTGCTGGCTCGTACTGAAGCACCGACTTCAAGCAGATCAATACCAAGTTTTGGTTAAAAGAACCGGTTGCCTGTAAAGTCGGTTTACGGACGATAGTTTAACGTGACAACGTCATAACAAAACATTCAAAAAACAAAAATGAAACCAGGCGGTCACCCATCCAAGTACTGACCGCGCCCGACGTTGCTTAACCTCGGTGATCGGACGAGAACCGGTGTTTTGTCAAATATCTTGAAAACGGTGCATCCTATGGCAAAATCAATGAAATTTTCATCCCCCCTTTGATTCCCCCGCGCCCCCCCCCTTCAACACCCCCCCCCCCAAACTCTTGCAACTGGCCCTCGCCGCTCTCTTGCAACTGGCCTTCGCTGCTCTGTAGGAAAGCATGTACGGGACATGTCCCGTACCTGTACGTTACATTGCGTCATCCTTTTTCGTGTATGCAGCCGGCGTTCATCGATTTATTAGACGTTGTCACGTCAAAATTATATTTTCAGTAGGTACAAGCTTTTTGCTGTTTGCCCCTGGTTACCGTCTAATATAGGGTTGCCATACGTCCCGGTACGCCGGGACATGTCCCGGATTGAAGCATGGTGTCCCGGCGTCCCGGCCGATAAGCAAATTGTCCCGGTTTAAAAATCATAGTAATTTAATAGAGGGCTGGACTTGGTAAACAGTAATATACCTAGCGGCAGCACATGCTACACGCTGCACTCGTAGCCGATAATGTGCATTTTCACCAATATAGCGAAAAGCGCCAACAAACAGAAAACCATAAAAAAAAGTAAAAAACTCGCTGGCATTGAATGTCTGTGTTAAAAGTTGTTTTGTGTTTAGGCAGGGACTAAACCTTTAAAGTTACCTATTGCTGTAATAAAAGTTTTTTTTTCTACCTTTACTAGTTTTTCTTTAAATGTCCCGGTCTGAGTCCCCACACTTATGGCAACCCTAGTCTAATAGGAACAAAGTACTCGTCAAGACGAATCAAACGAGCCCAAACTTGATGTGGTCGTATCGTTTTATTACAGAGTTCCTATGGCCACCTTCCAACTCCATCATCAGATCAGCTCCATGTCATAATAATATGTTGTAGGGGTAACTAGATGATCACTCCCAATGATAACTCATACTTCAGTTTGACTCCATTTATTGCGTTTCACAAGTTATTAGATATTACATAGTGCTGGGCTTGAGACTACTGACGCTCCGGACTACTTAGTAGACGCGTGACAACCATAATTATCGCAAGCTAAGCAATCCGGTGCTGCAAACATGCGTGCAAAATTTCAACTCAATCGGAAACCGGGAAGTGGGTCAAATAACTTGAAAGATTTTGACCTGTACATGTGTACATAGATACAATATCCTACTTCCATATCCTTACTTAATATTATAAAAGTAAAAGTGTGTTTGTTTGTTTGTCCTCCTTTTACGTCGAAACTGAGCGACGGGAAGTGCTCGTCAAGACGAATCAAACGAGACCAAACTCGACGGGGTTGTGTCGTTTTATTGTGGAGTGCCTTTGGCCATCTTCCAGCTCCATCATCAGATCAGCTCCATGTTACAGTAATATTGCATTGTCATCCAATTTACACATACGTGCAAAATTTCAGCTCAATCGGAAACCGGGAAGTGGGTCAAAATCGCGCCCTAAGGAGTCGGTTACAAACAAACATACAAACATACATACATACAAACATACAGGTGAAGCTAATATAAAGCGTGTAAAAAAAAAATGACCCGAGCGCCGAGCGAGTAGTACAGTACTAAGATTGTATTACGTTGTAATATTGCAACTGGCCTACGCCGCTCAATTGCAACTGGCCCTCGCCGCTCTGTAAGTATATGTAACGTTACGTAACGTTACATTGCGTCATCCTTTTTAGGGTTCCGTAGTCAACTAATTCGTGTTTGCACCCGGCGTCCGGCGTTCATCGATTTATTAGACGTTGTCACGTCAAAAATATACGCGTCGACTTGAGAACTCCTTTTGTTGTCGTGTAATTTATAAGTTCTTACTAAATATACCATCATAATTGTTCAGGCGAAGAGTACGTCAATCAATACCCGCTGACGGTGGCGCTGTGGTACCCCGGAGGCTCCGTGAAGTCCTGGTGGCTGTCCCACCAAGTCTGCCTGGTGTGCACACAACTGATCCCGGCGTACATCGTCGACGCACTGCTGTTCCTACTGGGGAAGAAGACCTTGTAAGTAACTGTACAACACGATTACTTCCACTTTGGCACTCGACAATTCTCGGTATACATCGGGAGGGTTCGGAAGTGCAAATGACACGAGATACATTGCTGCATAATCTTAACGTCATAGTAGGTATGCATGCACTTAACAGTCTAAAGCAGTAATTTAGATCACCTGCCACAATGCCATTTTTAGGGTTCCGTACCCAAAGTGTAAAAACAGGACCCTATTACTGAGGTTCCGCTGTCCGTCCGTCTGTCTGCCTGTCTGTCCGTCTGTCACCAGGCTGTATCTTATGAACCCTGATAGCTAGACAGTTGAAATTTTCACAAATGATGTATTTCGGTTGCCGCTATAACAACAAATACTAAAAAACCGGCCAAGTGCGAGTCGGACTCGCGCCGAGGGTTCCGTACAAATTTATATGTATCTATGACATCCAGTCTTAGCAGACCCCTGCTCCTAAGCAAAATGTGCGCAATATGGGATCATTGTAGATTGGATACTGATATAGACTGACAGACAAAAAAAATTATGCTTTTCGCAATTTTTCCTTTATCTGTGCTATAATAACAAATACAGTACAAATATCTGTGATACAGTACAAATATCTGGGTCACATAGTTACGACCGACCTCAGGGACGATGCTGATATAGAACGGGAGCGTAGGGCCTTGTCGATCAGAGCGAATATGATCGCACGCAGGTTTGCTCGGTGCTCTAGAGAGAGTAAGGTGACCCTATTCAGAGCTTTTTGCACAACATTTTACACCTGCAGCCTGTGGCGAAAGTTCGCTCTGAAATCGTACAGGGCCATACAAGTACAATTTAATAACGCGTTTAGGGCGCTGATGGGGCTGCCGCGATACTGCAGTGCATCGGGGATGTTTGCGGAGGCGCATGTGGCGTGTTTTAAAGCCACCATGCGCCTGCGCGCTGCGTCCCTGGTGCGGCGGGTGCGCAGCAGCTCCAACAGTGTCCTGGCAATGATTGCGGACAAGTTTTGTCCGTATATTTCGTTTTGCTGCGGACTTCATGCACCCGGAGGCACAGTGGTTGACACATTGAAAAACAGATGACGTTTATCAATGTGTTAACCATTGATGCCTTAATAATAATAATAATGTGTTAGTAATGTAAGCTGTTTGTAACTTGTGTGTGTGTAAGTGTTATTTTATTTTATTTTATAATTGAAATGTGTATGTGTATGAGTAAGTACTTGAAATAAATGAATTTTAATTTTAATTTAATTTTAATAAGTTGCTTCGTACCAAATTTCAAGATTCTGAGTTCACGGGAAGTACCCTGTAGGTTTTGATTCCCTTGCGAGTTTAGAAAATATGCGGAAATTTGCGTCATAAACGGCTGTATCTTTTGATTGCGTTGGCTAAGAAGTTTGATTTTTTTACAGCTCCAAGGGACAGTAAACTTGAGTATTTGATATAAATTTTAGCTTGATACCTCCACGCGTTCCTGAGAAAAAGAGTCTTGACAGACGGACGGACGGACGGACAACAAAGTGATCATATAAGGGTTCCGTTTTTTCCTTTTGAGGTACGGAACCCTAAAAACAGAATACCTAAAATAAATATTTAAGGGAGCTCCCATACAACAAACGTGACTTTTTGCTCAAAATTGATAACGGCAACAGGTAGACGCTTGAAATATTCACGGAATATTTAGTTATATATTCAATTTAAAAATAAATAATTAAATTAAAATAAAACAAATATTTAAGGGGGCTCCCATACAAAAAATGGTGATTTTTTGCCGTTTTAGGGTTCCGTAGTCAACTAGGAACCCGTATAGTTTCGCCATGTGTCTGTCCGTCTGTCTGTCTGTCTGTCCGTCCGCGGCTAAGCTCAGAGGCTGTTCGTACTAGAATGCTGTAATTTGGCATGAATATATACATCAGTCACGCCGACAACGTGATTATATAAAAAAAAACTTAAAAAAAAATTTTTAGGTTACCTCCCATACACGTAAAGCGGGGGTGATTTTTTTTTCTCGACTAACCCTATAGTGTGGGGTATCATTGGATAGGTATTTGAAAATAAATAGGGGTTTTCTATCACGATTTTTTGATAAAGTGAATATTTTTGGAGATATTCACTCTGAAAGTTCAAAATAATGTGCCCCCCCCCCCTCTAACTTTTGAACCGCACGTCTCAAAAATATGAAAAAAATCACGTAGTTAAACTTAATAAAAACTTTCTAGGAAAATTATTTTCAACTTAATCAGTTGATAAGTTTTTAAGTTTTTGTAAAAAAAAAATATTTCTAAACTAAGATTGTAATTTAACCGCCATTGCAAGCATTTTTTTTCTTGGAGTACCTATAACATCACGCTAACAGTATCTTCTTTCAAATAAAAAAAAACCGGCCAAGAGCGTGTCGGACACGCTCAAGATAGGGTTCCGTAGCAGGTACGAAAAAATCTTTGTATTCTTTATTAATGTGGTTGTTTTGGCCCCAACTCCCACCGCGCGCAGAATTTCAACGTCGGCGGTACAGAGCCATCTATCGGCGAATTGGGTAACTAATCTAACTAGAACTAGTATTTATGTTGATGGTTTTCCAGATGTAATTCTTTATTATATGAACCGATTTCAATTTTTTTTTATTTGAAGGAAGATTCTGTTAGCGTGATTTTATAGGTACTTAAAGAAAAAAAAAATGCTTTCAATGGCGGTTAAATTACAATCTTAGTTTAGAAATATTTTTTGTCAAAAACTTAAAAACTGCTCAACTGATTAAGTTGAAAATAATTTTCCTAGAAAGTTTTTATTAAGTTTAACTTACGTGATTTTTTTCATATTTTTTAGACTTGCTGTTCAAAAGTTAAGAGGGGGGGGGGGCACATTATTTTGAACTTTCGGAGTGAATATCTCCGAAAATATTAACTTTTTAAAAAAATAGTTTTAGCAAACCCCTATTTATTTTCAAATACCTATCCAATGATACCCCACACTATAGAATAGGTCGAGAAAAAAAAAATCACCCCCACTTTACGTCTATGGGAGGTACCCTAAAAAAATTTTTTTTTGTTTTTTTTTATATAATCACTTTGTCGGCGTGACTGATATATATATTCATGCCAAATTACAGGTTTCTAGTACGAACAGTCTCTGAGCTTGACATGGCGAAAATATATTCCATTACATCTGAAAAACTAGATTAGTAGATTAGTTACCCAATTCGCCGATAGATGGCGCTGTACCGCCGACGTTGGGACCAAAACAACTACAAATTAATAAAGTAGTCAAAGATTTTTTCGTAACTGCTACGGAACCCTATCTTGGGCGTGTCCGACAAGCTCTTGGCCGGTTTTTAGGGTTACGTAGTCAACTAGGAACCCTTACAGTTTCGCCATGTCTGTCCGTCTGTCTGTCTGTCTGTCTGTCTGTCTGTCCGCGGCTATGCTCAGAGACTGTTAGTACTAGAAAGCTGTAATTTGGCATCAATATATATATCAGTCACGCCGACAAAGTGATTGAATAAAAAAAAGTAAAAAAAAATTTTTTAGGGTACCTCCCATAGACGTAAAGTGGGGGTGATTTTTTTTTCTCGGCTAACCCTATAGTGTGGGGTATCGTTGGATAGGTCTTTTAAAATCATTGTGGGGTTGCTAACATGATTTTTCTATTCAGTGATCTGTTTGCGAAATATTCAACTTTAAAGTGAAAATTTTCATTAAAATCGGCCGTCCCCCCCCCCCTCTAAAATCTAAACTGTTGGGTGGAAAAATTTGAAAAAATTCAGAAGGGTAGTAAATATATCAAATTTACTAGGAAAATTATAGCGGCTAAGATTGCTTGGAAATTATTTGTAGTTTAAGAGTAAATAGTAGCCTAAGGTATAAAACATACCAAAAACTTGGATGATTCCGTAGACATACGAAATCCTTAGAAAAATATTACTTGATTTTTTCGTAATGGCTACGGAACCCTACCTTGGGCGTGTCCGACACGCTCTTGGCCGGTTTTTATTATAGATAACTAGCCTTCCGTCCGCAGCCTCGCCCGCGATAAATTAATTTTCCCGTAGGAAAAGGTATTTTCCCGCGGTAAAAAGTAACATACTAGGGGTGTTCAATAAAAAGTGAGAATGTGTATGTTATAAACAACTTTTACTAAATGTAATTTTATTTTTCGACATAGTCACCTTTTAGCATAATACACTTATTATATCTTTTTTCTAAACTTAAAATTTCATTTTTAAAAAAGGTCTCATCTTGAGTACTTAAAAAATCTTGTACTGCAGCGACTACCGCGTCTTCGTCTTCAAATTTTTGGCCTCTCGGGTATTGTTTCAATCTCGGAAATAGGTAGAAATCACTGGGAGCGAGATGTGGTGAATACAGAGGATGCTTAAGGATATTGAACCCAGCATCACGAATTGCAGCCATTGCAACGATGGACTTGTGTGCCGGGGCATTGTCCTGGTGGAACAGCACAACTTTCGAGAGTTTACCTCGCCGTTTTTCGCGGATCTCATTGCGCAATGTTGCTATTTGTTTGGCGTATGAAGTGGTCGCTCAGCGAGCTATGGAACGAGCTATGCTCGGAGTTTCTCTGAAAGATAGAATCCGCAACGAGGATATCCGACACAGAACTAAGGTCATCGACATAGCTCAGAGAATTAGCAAGTTGAAGTGGCAGTGGGCTGGTCATATTTGTCGAAGAACCGACAACCGTTGGAGTAAACGAGTTCTTGAGTGGAGACCGCGTCTTGGCAAACGTAGTGTAGGACGCCCTCCGGCCAGGTGGAGTGACGATCTGCGAAAGGCTGCTGGTAGAAGCTGGATGCGTCTAGCCGAGGACAGGGCGCAATGGCGCTCATTGGGGGAGGCCTATGTCCAGCAGTGGCTCCATGTTTGAGATACTCAATCATTAATACCCCTTTACCATCCCAAAAAACAGAGCCCATGACCTTACCGGCAGTGGGCTCACCTTGAATTTCTTCGGAGTTGGAGATGATGGCCTTTTCCATGTCATAGACTGCAGTTTCGTTTCAGGGTCGTAATGATGGAGCCATGTTTTGTCCATTGTTATAAATCGCGCCAAAAAAAGTTCCCGGTCTTGCTGTATCAGGTCCAAAGCTTCTTGACAAATCTCGACTCTAGTTTGTTTTTGCGTGTCAGTAAGCATTCTTGGTACCCAACGCGCAGATACCTTTTTCATACCCAAGCGTTCATGTAAAATATTATGCACGCTCCCCGTTGAAATCTTTACATTTTCAGAAATAAAACGAACCGTGACACGACGATCCGCCAAAACTGAGTTTTCAACTTTTTGCACAATTTCTTCAGTTATTGCAGTAGTAGGGCGTCCGGAGCGGGGGTCGTCCATGGTCGATGTTCTTCCATGTCTAAATTCGGCGCACCAACGTGCGACTGTCGAATACGGAGGAGCATTAGACCCTAAAGTGTCCCGCAAATCTAAATTGACTTGGTCCGTAGAAAAATTTTTAAAACACAAGTATTTGATAACGGCGCGCAGTTAAATTTTCTCCATTTTCGCAAACGTACTCAATAGCATTGCAAAGAAATTACCGTATATTTTTTTAAACAAAAGACAGTTACTTTTTTTTTCATAGCAATCAGCTAGATAGATTAGCTTTACCGGCCAGTATTTAATTTCCTAATATTGAAAGAGTTTGCATCTCATTCTCACTTTATATTGAACGCCCCTCGTATGTCACTCAGTGATAATGTAGCTTTCTAACGGCAAAAGATTTTTAAAATCGGTCCAGTAGTTTTTAAGTTTATTCGTTACATACAAAAATACAAATCATTCCTCTTTATAATATTAGTGTGGGTATGTATTACAATACCGAAGTACGAAAGACCGAACGGATTAAAACATCGAATGGGTCAAAAGACCGACACGATTTTTTTCTGAAACCGTTAACTTTTTAAGATTGTTATAAAACAAACCTAACCTAACCTAATGGGTTCTGTATGGTGCCGTTTTAATAAATTCTGAAATGTTTACGGTTTCAAAAAAAAAATTGTGTCGGTCTTTTGATCCATTCGATGTTTTAATACATTCGGTCTGTCATACTTCGGTATTGTAATACATACCCATTAGTGTAGATGGTACGGAACGGAACCCTTCATGCGCAAGTCCGACTCGCACTTGGCCGGTTTTTTTTAACGCGTTTACCAATACATCTTTGTCCGCAGCATGGTAAAGGTCCAGAATCGAATCGGGCACGGCCTCAACGTCCTCCAGTACTACACCACTAAGGATTGGAACTTCAAAAACTCCAACTTCACCTCACTCCGCTTTCGCATCTCCGAGGCTGACAACGAAACCTTCTACACGGACATTAGTGGGATCGACATTAAGAAATACATGAAGAATTATGTCTTGGGTTTGAGGGAGTATTGTTGCAAAGAGGACCATAGTACTTTGGAGAGGGCCAGGAAGCTGCATAAAATGTGAGTTACACACGATCTAGACTTTAACGACCAAAGTACAACTAATATTACAAGCGGAACTCTCGCTTCAGTTATATTAATTATAAAGGGAGTTCCGCTTGTAATATAAGTTGTACTTTGTTATGCAACAGGCCCCAGATGGCCTAGTGGTTAGAGAATCTGACTTCGAAGCTTGAGGGTTCGATTCCCGTGTCGGGGCAGATATTTGTATTCAAAATATGAATGTTTGTTCTCGAGCCTTTGATGTTTAATATGTATTTAATTATGTGTTTATCTACTTATACAAGTATGTTTATCCGTTGCCTACACAGAAATAATAATAAGAGGATAGAAGTGCCTTAGACGCGTGACCTTGGCGCCGCACTTGTGTCTCGTAGGACACAAGCGTGTGACTTGTGGCTTAGTGCTGTTTGAAACGACGGTGTGATAACAACTGCATTAAAATGGTGTTTTGCTGCATAGGAAATTGCGGAAACTCACCCAAACTGTGTAATTACACTAATAAGAGGATCACATTTCATTAGTATGTATTACTTTAATGTAATAATGCTTTTAAATCAAAATACAACTTGAGAAAATATTTAATTATGAAATATGTGCCGACAGTGACAAGGGCTGGCAGTTTGGATTAAATTTTTTTTCTCTACATTTTGTTTTACCATTTTGTCGGGATAATTGCTATATATTATATCCATGCAAACTTTCTAGCACTAATATTCCCTAAGCTAAGCCACGGACGGACAAAGGGACAGACGGTCATGGCGAAACTATAAAGATTCCGTTTTTCCCATTTTAGCTCTCGAATCCTAACAAAAAAGTATATTTATTGTAATGCGTAGAACACATTGCCATGCTCACAGTACCCTAACGTTATACTAGATACGAAGGTCAACTTTCGAACTTCGCATCGTGCCATCCCGCTCACGCTTATAGCTTTTTATAGAAGAGTAAGAGGGACAGCACGATACGAACTTCCAAATTGTCATATTAGCTATTAATTCTAGCATAGTCATATTAAACTTTGCCCCCTGTTTCACCGTTTTCACTTATAAAAGTCCAGGCGGCATATTTTTTCCGTGGAACACGAATGAACGTGCGTCGGCGCGCGCTTGTGACAACCTACTGAAATTTCGATCGCAGCAGATCGTCCCCGCGGTAGGTAAATATCGCGCGTAAGTACATGGCATGCATGAGGCCTGACACGACCCTGTTCTTAAGAGGCCATAGGTCAAACCAAAGGTCAAAGGAGTTTTCTACCACATCATCATCATCATTTCAGCCGAAAGACGTCCACTGCTGAACATAGGCCTCCCCAAGGCTCGCCAAACAGATCGGTCGCGCGCCATCCGCATCCAACGCGATTCCGCAATCTTAACCAAGTCGCTCCATCTTGTTGGAGGCCTACCTACACTGCGTCTTCCGGTCGTGAACGACACTCGAGAACCTTTTTGCCCCATCGGCCATCAGTTCTACGAGCGATGTGCCCTGCCCACTGCCACTTGAGTAAGACGATTCTTCGAGCTATGTCGGTGACTTTAGTTCTTGCGCGGATTTCATCATTTCTAATGCGATACCGCATAGAAAGTCCGAGCATAGCCCTCTCTCTCCATTGCCCCCTGAGTCACTTTGAGCTTCCTTATGAGGCCCATCGTAAGTGGCCACGTCTCAGTGCCATAATTCATCACTGGCAACACACACTGGTCAAAGACTTTTGACTTGAGACATTCTACCACGTATTGTCTACTAAAAAACTCCGTTTTTTACAGCCGCTACTTCGTCGACAGGGCCGTCAAGATCGTACTGCTGGGGCTTTTGCTCTGGTTCCTATACAGCCACTGGCAGAGTATAGCCTCTGGGCTGTCAATACTGGATGACACATTGAAGAGTCTATCGCCTATTGAACATGTCAAGGCAGAGGAGGCAGTTCAAGACTTAGCGGACACTGTTTCAGTGCCATCTAGCGGCGAGTAGAAGAACCTGGAAGTTTTTATGTAAACAATTTAAATTATATTCTGCTTATAATCGATGTATTATGTAATATTTTACCGTCATTAATCAAATGAAGGATTTTCCTGCGAGTTACAATCATTTCTATAATCAACTAGCTCTTGTCCCGCGACTTCGTAAACGCACAAATATAATTCAAGGTCAACTCCCGGTTTCTGTCCACTTATAATCGCCTATTTGCATCTAAATTTGAAGTCTCTAATAATTATAGTTATAGAGATTTTTATGCCGGAATTTGTAATAGTAAACTTAACTCCATCATACGCCGGTAGTGGCGCTGTACTACTTTTTTGCCGTAGTAATGGAACGTTGCCTCAAATAACTTAAATTCTGAAATACACACTATAGCTAACAATGAGGGTTTTCTATGAGAGGCTATTTGGCGCTAGTATCGTCAGGTCCGTTTAACAACTTTGACATTTGTTGTATGGGTGTAACGTCAAATAGACCTTACGATACTAACGCCATCTAGCGATATTCCACCTGTCAGAAAACCCTCATTACTCAGGTTTCTGAATATGAGTGATAGCACTGATAGCCGCTATCTAGAGGAACAGAACAGAACTGTAACTGACGACTAGGCATTAGTTAGTTCGGATGATAGGCTAGGCTATGGTAAACTCATATTTATAATTCAATCAACGCAATTATTAGCCGTAGTGTGACTTTGAAAATATAAATAATAATAGTGCTTTTTACAAGTTAAGTATGAAGTATCTTTTTCTATTTATTTTTTCAACTTTATTTTTTTATTACTTTTACGGTCATCCCGTGAAACCTATATATTTCAAACTAAATTAACTAATTTATTTCAAACTAATTTAGTTTGAAATATATGGTTTCACGGGATGACCTTAAAAGTAATAAAAAAATGAAGTTGAAAAAATAAATAGAAAAAGCTACTTCATACTTAACTTGTAAAAAGTTGGCTTAGTAGCGCCATCTCTTGGTCCAGGTGAGCGGTTAGCTCCGAAGGAGTGTTAAAGTCTCTCGGTAGAGGGCATAACATAGATGCGCGCTTATCACTGCATAATGTGATTATAACAGACTGAAGTGTACGATGTGTGGGAAAAATTCGTCGCTAACTTCTAGACCAGTGACCCCAAGCACGCAGCACGGAAGGCTGAGGAGGACCTGGGTTCGATTCCCAGCATTGGTCTTTTTTCTGTGCATCTATATTTCAGTTTGTATTTAGTTTGAAATAATAGTGCTGTTATGATAACAACAGTTGACCTTGAGAGACGGTCGATAGCGTGAGTGAATAGAATAATATATGAAATACAAGCTACTATTCTATGTCCCTTCCAGGATCTAAAACTATCTTCATACCAAATTTCATCTAACTCGATTCAGCGGTTTAAGTGTGAAGAAGTACAGTCAGACGGACACACTTTCGCGTTTATAATATTAGTATGGATATGGATTTAATTTGGGGGGTTTTTGAAAATTGTTAACTATTTCAGAAAATTAATTTTGTACCACACATCAAAAACAAACAACAATTTATAGTGATTGTAATTTAAATTAATATTACGTACGTAGTAAGGGTAATGAGTAATAATAATGAATTTTCGGATATTGCTGTATATTATAAATATAAGTTACAGAATGAATGAGTACTTATATTTTATTCAAAATAAATAAATAGGATTAAATTTTTTGTTGTTTTATTATTTAAAACCTTTTTAGTAATTATAGCTGGCAGCGCTATCTCGTGTCGAATAGCCATCACTACGAGTATAAGGTTACTGTTCACTGAATTTATGAAAATTAGAAAAAAAAAAACAATTTTTATCAGTGGATGAATACCCTTATACACGACTGGCCATTTGCCGTCAAAAACTTTTCTCCAATCGCTTGCCAATCGCCATTTAATGCAAGGATGATATAGACTGGATTGGCAGTCGCCATTGTACGGATCGGCCGCGGTTTTTGTAGTTCGATTATTAAATCTAGATGGCGCTGAAATATAGCCAGAGGCTTTGAAGGCAAAACAATAAGACTACAGATGTTTCATATTACTACAAATGTATTATTTTTCAAAAATATTGCATAATAATACATTTGCAGTAATATGAAATAGTCTTATTGTTTTGCCTTCAAAGCCTCTGGCTATATTTCAGCGCCATCTAGATCTAATAATCGAACTACGAAAACCGCGGCCGATCCGTACTATGGCGACTGCCAATCCAGTCTATATCATCCTTTTTTAATGTAAAAAAATATACATATTGTAGGTGAACTGTTCAGGTTGCACTAGTTTAGAATAGCCAGGTAAAAACTTGGATAGAAAGAAATGTTAACGCAGCCGTGGTGGTAAGAGAAGTATATTGTAAAAAATCATTTATAGCTAGGCGGTACAGGAAATGAATGATTGAATGAATTATGTTTGTTGGTATTGCCAACATGCCGGGAGCGAGGGTATAAAACCCTTTTAACATAAACACAGGCACTTTGCCATGAGGAAAATATTTAAACTATAAAATAAAAAAAACTAGCATTACGACTTCCCAGCATCCTGGTAATTCAACTAGAAGGTAAATTAACTTGAAAACTCTTTAAAAGTTAGATGCAAAAACAAGGCAAATATTACACAAAGTACTGTTTCCACATTGGATGGTGTTGAAGTTGATCACATGTATTGACTAATAAATCCAACAACGCAAGAAAATAAAGTTCTTATTAGACATTTAGTAGGTTTCGCTATTCAGCAACAGATGGCGCTGCTAACTCAAAGTTATCTATTATGACACCTTTACAAAACAATGTGTATGGTGTTTTTACTCCAAAATCTAACAATACTTAACCTATTAAAGGTTTCGACACACAGCGGGCGGGACGCGACGTCGACGGGACGCAGACAGGGGGGCTACTCCGAAATTCGAAGTTCGCATCGTACCGTCTCGCTCGCTCTCGTATTAAATGCTATTAGCGTGAGAGGAATGGCATGATACGAAGTTCGAATTTTGCATCGTAGTAAAGGCCCAGCACGGTTACAATCTGTAATGTACTACTTTATACAGCCTTCGACACACAGCGGGCGGAGCGCGACGTGAGACGTCGACGGGACGCGACGGCGCTGTTTGACGGCGTCTATTTAAAGGAGTACATTACAGATTATAACCGTGCTGTCGGCGTCCCGTCGACGTCGCGCCCCGCCCGCTGTGTGTCCGAAACCTTTAGACTTAGTAAGACACATTTAAAGCTCGAAGGAAAAACTCAACCTCAAAGTGCAATACTATGGCATTTACAATGAATTCAACTTTTTTTATAATTTGAGGTTTTCTCTTTGATCGGTATAGACAGTGCCATTTACGAAGACGCGTATATTTATCCAAATTAGACCTTAATGCCGTTTTAATAAAATCCACAGCACGCGGCATCATGAATGGCTCGATCCATATGTTTTTTTTTAATGTTAAAGAGGCCAGACGAACTAGTGGGTCACCAGATGTTAAATGATCACCACTGTCCATAGACATCCGCAGCGCTTTACACGATGCCAGTGCGTTGTCGGCCCTGGGAAAAGGAGAGGGAATAGGGGAGGGGGAGAGGTATTGGGCCCCCGGCGCTCTCACTGACCGTAAGACGCAGCAGGTGCACTGCTGCTACTAAAAATTAATATAAATAAAAACCAGCCAAAAGCGTGTCGGACACGCACAAGTTAGGGTTCCGTAGCCATTACAAAAAAATCAAGTAATATTTTTCTAAGGATTTCGTATGTGTACGGAATCATCCAAGTTTAGGTATGTTTTATACCTTAGGCTACTATTTACTCTTAAACTACAAATAATTTCCAAGCAATCTTAGCCGCTATAATTTTCCTAGTAAATTTGATATATTTACTACCATTCTGAATTTTTTCAAATTTTTCCACCTAACAGTTTAGATTTTAGAGGGGGGGACGCTCGATTTTAATGAAAATTTTCACTTTAAAGTTGAATATTTCGCAAACAGATCACTGAATAGAAAAATCATGTTAGCAACCCCACAATGGTTTTAAAAGACCTATCCAACGATACCCCACACTATAGGATAAGTCGAGAAAAAAAAAATCACCCCCCCTTTACGTCTATGGGAGGTACCCTAAAAAAAATTATTTTTTTATTTTTTATTTTACCACTTTGTTGGCGTGACTGATATGTATATTCATGCCAAATTACAGCTTTCTAGTACTAACGATCTCTGAGCTTAGCCGCGGACAGACAGACAGACAGACAGACAGACAGACGGACAGACATGGCGAAACTATAAGGGTTCCTAGTTGACTACGGAACCCTAAAAATTAAAAAAATTAGTAAAAAAATTAATAATAAAAATTAGTTTAATTGTACTTAAAGTAATGAAATGAAATCATACATTTGCTTACTTTATATATATGTATATACTTATTCTATAGGCACTACAGAAAAACCACTTAATGAGCGCTTATAATTTTTTTTGTTGGCTGTCATAAGGTCAACAACCCTAACTTTATCATCATGCCTGGACAGACCTTGACAATTCGTGCCATAGGCCAAGTAAGGGGCGGAGAGGTTCGGCTCCCGCATTATAACTAGTGATCGTTATCAACGTGCAGTTTTCGTAGCAAAGTATGGTTGGCAAAAAAATACACAAGTATTTATAAAATTATTCACACTTATTAAAATTAAGCCGAATAAACAATCAAAATCAGTTCAACGGATATTTACGGCTGTCAGTTTTTCACGTGTATCAGAAAAAATGCTAATTTTTAATAAAAGTGACTTTCCACGTTGACGGAAGCTACAAGAAGGTAATTTAAGTGTTTAAAATGTAGCACAAGAGAACAATTATATCCTCAAGTAAATGTTTTACAGTAAAATTTAAAATTGAATTTTCACATATTGTTTTTTTTTGCCAACCAATATACTTTGCTATGAAAACTGCACGTTGATAACAATCACTAATTATAACTAACATTAACATTTAACATTTGGTTCAGCATTCCGCCACTTGGGGCGACACTGTAGTATATTTAAATAATATTTAACCCACACTTTCCAAAAATCACATTACTTTTTCTACTCGCGTACTACAATGTGCTACTAACGATATCGCTATCGGTAGTCTAATGAGGTGCATTGTGTGATCGCAACTTTGACATTTTCATTATGAAACGTTTCATATAGTAGATTGTTGTAGAGGCTAGAAAGTAAGCAATAGATGGACGAGTTAGTTTGAGGGCCGACGCGTAGCGGAGGCCCTCGATAGTACGAGTCCATCTATTGCACTTTTGGCCGAGACTAAACACTGTGCTTTTCACGACTAATGCGAGGAAATAACAATTAAATAATCGAAACACTGTGTTGCTCCCGCCGATTTTACTTTTTCTTTTGTGACATAATTATTTTTTTTAAACGAGCGCGGCTATTCTTAGTGGCCAGTACCCAAAACCACATAACTAAAAAATAAAACCTCATCCTCGTCATGTCCGACCTGCGCAGTGTGCAGCAGGCTTAAAAAGTTAATGCTGTGGCGTTTTTTCATACTTAAAAAAATTAAAGCATTTTGTGCATATTATGATGATATTATGCGTTTAAGGAAAAAAACACCTCATTAAAGTCATGAATGATGCATTCTCATTGGTCAATTTAATTTCACATGCAGCAGACGATTACTTTTGATTGGTCCAATAATGTCGTTTCAGCACGCCCACACCGGGAATGAAATTCAGAAATTATCTTTCAAAAAGTCGTATCGTATTATGAAATACATATTACTGATACGTCCTGTTTTCGTTATGTTGTACTTTGTTACGCGGGAGAGATTTACATCTATATTGTATTGGCCCAGCGAAGTCCACTCCGACTTTCTTGAACGGTCGGCTGGTAGCAGTGACGCGACTGGCTGGCAAGGACTCCATGAGCTGATTGGCCGCAGTAGCCTTTTGTCTGAAACAAGTTATACATTTAATAGTAATTTTTCTGACCTCTTTCAATCCATTTACAATCCAAAATCTGTTATTCAAGTGTGAAAGCAGAAGCTTAGGACCCAAGTGCAGTAATCTTTCGTGCTCACTTTTAATTAGCATATCAGTGAAAGAACCCTTTGGTAAAATAATTGGGTGTTTACTGTCATAAGTTATATGAGCGTTATGTAGCCTACCACCGACACGTATGAGCCCTAGCTGGTCTACAAAGGGATAGAGTTGTGTCATTTTTCCTTTAATCACTTGACCTTTTCTAAAAAATATAGCGTCAAATTCAACATGATTTTTTTTATTTTGTTCATGTCTGATTATAAGCATGAGCGATTGTTTTAGTTCAGCGCTGCTAAGGTAAGAAGTATTTAATGTGGATTTATTTTTGTTAGTGTTGTTAAGAAACCTCAGTATGTATGCAAAAAGCCTTAAAATTTTGTTAATGTCCGAATAGTTATACAAGCACTCGATAATGCAATCGAGTGGATTCGGACTTGAACACACACACACACACACACACACACACACACACACACACATGGTTGGACAAACTCATGCCAGGCTGAACCTCAGGGAGGTCTTGAGCTATCGTAGATTCGTGACAAGCGAAAATGTACTCACTGTTGCGTAGGGGTCCATGCCACCAGAGCTCGTTGCCACGGAGCTCGCTCTGCCTTGCTCCTCTGCTTACGAGGTCAGCTGGGTTCTCGTGCATGTTGACATACTGCCAGCTCCACCTAGCGGTGTTCTGACGAATGACATTCACTCTGTTCCCCACATACGCATGAAGCTTTGTTAGTTCGGTTTTTAGCCATGCGAGAACTATTTGTGAGTCGCTGAACAAGTAAACGTCTTGAATATTTGCTTTAATTTTTAGAGTTTCATAAGTTTTTGCCATTAATTTGGAAAGCAGAAGAGCAGCATTTAGTTCAAGTCTGGGCACTGTTAAGCCTTTATTCTGAACTGGATTTATTCGCGATTTGGAACGGACTAAATGCATTTTTGTTGCACCTGATATATGCGTGTGTCTCAGGTTCACGCAGCGCAGCACCCGTACGCCGTGGTGGTCGAAGCGTCTGCAAGCCCGACGAGCTGGACCGTGTCTGCTTCGGAAATGCCTATATTTCTACTTATACTCTGTCTATTTAACAGAGTTAGTACTAGAAAAACAGAGAATGCACGTAATTGGTCTGCGATAAGGACGATGCACCGGCACATACGTCCCACTGCAGGGCACATATTTAATAGTATTTTATGCAACTGTATCATAATAAGGGCCATTAAGACACGAATGCGAGTTTATGACATGAGGCGAAGCCGAATGTCATAATAGATACGCATGAGTGTCTTAATAGCCGATTATGAATAGTTGCATACATTACTTTTTCTACGAGTTCAAAATAAACAATTATTAAATAATGATTACTTACATAACGGACAATAAATGAATTTTTCGATTTTAAAAGTAGCAAATTATTGCTCACTTCAATTGCCGCTTGTTTTATTTCTACCGGCGTCAACATTTCTGCATCACTTAATTCACCAAAGTCACAAATTCTCACAGATAAAAAGTCATTTAAATAGTGATTAACTCTTTTATTTCTTTCAACTTGAATTGAAAGAACTCCGTGCAAAGCAAAACAAATTCCCGCTATTTTGAAACTTTTTTTTTCACTACTCGCAACCTTGGAATGGACGCGGGAACTTTAGGTCATACAGCCAAATTGAATGATGTTAAAATATTCATATTTAATAATGACTTTAAAATTCATTTATTGCCCGTTATTTAAGTATTCATCATTTAATAATTGTCAATGTAAACATATCTTAATTAATGTATAATGACTTTATAATTAATTAATTTATATTAATTTCCCGCTTTATTTTTTTTTAATTTGCGACCGTAATCGTACCATAGAGCTTGATCAGCGTGTTCTCAATTACGAAATTTCGCTTGAAAAAATAAACCTTGATTGTGATTGGTCCTACCTGTTCTTACTCATTTTTAAGCAACCAATCACGTGGCACACGCATATTTAAAGAAACTCGATTATCAAAATTGATTTCAGTATTCTTTTTTTGAATGTTAAATGTGTGTTATGTTGAATGTATGTTTGTGTATTATATTACTCTGTCCCGTAACATAATGATATTACTATGGGTTATTATGTTACTGAATTTGCACCATAGAGTATAGAACTTGGAAGAGACTTATAACGTTAGTTATTATTGCATAGTTTTTGACCATATAATTGAAAGATTATACTACAGGAGTAGAAAAATATTATTATCTACTACTTTAAATTACATAATTATGATTAATAGATGAATAAACATGACATGTAATTATTTGAGGTGCCACGAGAAAAATCAAAAAAATCACGAGAAATATTACGAATATTCCAACAAACGGCGTGTAAGCCGAGCCCGCCATCGACGCGCAATTTCTTGTCCCTTGTCCCTTTCATTTGCATACAAAAGTGAAACAGAGAGAGCGCCTTGCTAACTCTGTTAAATAGACAGGGTATAGTAAAATAGGTTCCATCACGGCCAAATCACTAGCGAACTGAAGCCACCCTTGTTCTACGCTAGGTGGCGCTCTTTCATTCCAACTAGTATTTAGCTTCCACAATTTTTGCATGATGGCCTTTGCTGTAACGATGATCGGATTTACAAAGCCCAGTGGGTCATAAAGTCGTCCTATGTAACACACTCAATATGCTCCTTTTAGTTATATTTGCAGAGTCAAATGGCTCTGGGGAGGAGATAATGAAATTGTCGTATTTAATATTGATTTGTAAACCCAACGCTTTCATATTATAATTATCTTTTTGAAGATCCGAACTATCAAAATGTTGTTCATCTGATGGTATATTAGACAGAATATTCTCATGATTTGATGACCATTTATGAGTAGAGAAGCTACCTAGTTTGAGTAAATCGCGTAACTGGTCTTTAGCGTTGAGAGTAATCTCGAGGTAATCGTTTGAGAATATGACGTAATCGACGTAAATATTATTTTTAATCACAGATGTCGCTAGGGGGTATGAATTTTCATACCTATTTGCTAGCTCATCTAGACAGCGTGAAGCTAAATAGCTGGAGCTTTTTAGACCGTATGTAACGGCGTCAAGCCTAATACATTTGATTGGCTCTCTCCAAAGTATGTTCTGAAGAGAAGTGTAAGCAGGATCTATCTTAATATTGCGAAACATGCGCCTGATATCTGCAGTAAAAGTGTACTTTCCAAAACGGAAGAGCATGATTATGTCGAACAAGTCGCGTTGAACCACTGGCCCAGTTAGTTGCAAATCATTAAGTGAAACTTTTTTGTTTGTACGCATTGAGGCATCAAATACTGTTCTTAATTTGGTTGTTTTGCTGTTTTCATTGATAACAGCATGATGAGGGTGAAAATAGACAGCTTCTTTATTCAGATTATAAGCTTCAACGTCTACATACATAGTGACCATGGTTGAGAGCTAGGTACTTGTGTATGAACTTCTGATACTGATGGAATAAGTCTGGATAGAATAAGTATTTTTTTTTTTCTAAATTTAGGAATCTTTTAAGTGCAAATCGAAAAGACTCTAATTACATCCTTGACCTCAAATAGAGGTAACTTCAATGGCAATGCAACTTCAAACTGATTATTAGTTAACTTACAGTTTTTTGAAAAATTTGTTCACACAATTGCTGTTCAGAAAAGTGCTCTCATTATATACTTCAGGCACTTTTTCTGTATTCCAAAATTGCGGTAGTGTTTCATTAGGGCCCTACCGTGTTTGTGGCGCATTTATTGCATTCATTTAAACTTGTGCTGTATCATTACTACCAAAGCTATAGTCCTGAAATTCATATGTAAGATATTTGAGGATTCACTCTAGTGAAGTATTTATCGAAACACGATTACTTGTAGTTCGCTCGATAGAAAAAAAATCAAAAGTCGTCTCTAAAAAAAAAAAAAACTCGTAGTACGACGCTAATATTGCACGGAAGGGCATGACTTTTTAAATGTTAATAAAACAAGATGTTTTCTAGGGCGAAGTTTTGCTACATTTTTAAAATACCTATGTATTTGTTTTAGTAATAAGATGAAAATACCCAAAAGCACGCGCAGTCCAACCAACCTATCTTGAGCCATCGTGCCTCCCCCACGCGGCCCCACGCCCGAAGTCGCCCACCCAATATCGATTAGTGCGAAAAAACTCGGTAGGCCCTTAAGGTTTAGCTCGCATTTAAGTACAACTTTATTGCAGGTGGGTTCCCTTAAATATTGTGGTAAACTACCTCCAACAATGTATCCGAGTACGGTGTTCACGATGTGCAGACTGGCAGGGGCGTTACGGGCCGACGCTTTGGAGCTCGGCGCGCTGTGTTGCTGCGATGAGCCCGCTGTGGCCGCAGTCACCTCCAGCCGGCTCGACCGTCGCATTGGCAACAGAGGCTGAAACATTATGTCCGCTCAGATTAACATGTGAATCTCACCTGGGATGTTGAATTTCTCATCGGCTAAGTATAAGAGCTTTCGAATTTTTATTGCAGATATATCAAATCTAATACCTTTAAACGAGCAATTCTTGTATATATATATATAATCAGGATCTCGGAAACGGCTCCAACGATTTCGATGAAATTTGGTAAGTGGGGGTTTTCGGGGATGAAAAACTGATCTAGCTATGTTTCATTTTCAGAAAACCGCTTTTACTCGTGTTTTCCGGCTATTTTTGTTTGCATTAGAATACAAAGCTTAATTTCGGGTGGTCGCGGATCCAGCCGACCTCGGTTCGATTCCACGTTTTTTTTTAAGGATTTTAGTTTTTTTTTTTTAAGTTTATTTTTCATGAGAAAACGAAGTTTCTTCTTTCGTGAGAAAAAGTTACTTTTTTGTGAGATAAAGTATTATAGGGAACGTGCAGTAACTATAGGCGGCAGCACTAATGCGACAAAAGAGACACTATGCGGACAGTAAAACAAACTTATCAAGGTAAAGCATTCAAATTGATGGCACCCTTATGACACCAGTTGGCAGCACCGTCTATGTGCACGTTCCCTATTGGGAGCAATGAACAAGAAAAACCGGTTGTCTGTAAAGTCGGTTTACGGACGATAGTTTAATGTGGCTCACCCCCCCACCCCCTCCGGTTTTTTTGTCAAATATCTTGAAAACGGTGCATCCTACGGCAAAATCAATGAAATTGTCATCCCCCCTTTGATGTCCCCACGTTCCCTCCCACGCATCCCCCCCCGCACCCCGGAAAGTGGGGACGGCTTAATATAGACCGCGGCGGTCATTTCTCGGATGATCTTGCCGCGAGCACTGGTACTACATACTCCACGCTCGACCGCACGCGGAATTCGGATTTCCGTTAAATCTTATATTTTAAAAACAATAACAGTTAGCGCTTATATTTAAATTCTACAAGTAAACTCGGTGCAACATCTGGTTCCCGCTGGGGTGAGTTTCCACTTCTGTAGACCCGCTTAAATGTGCTTAGATTTATCCGTAATCTATCAGCTGTT
Organism: Archips crataeganus; assembly: GCA_947859365.1. Classification (NCBI taxonomy): domain Eukaryota; kingdom Metazoa; phylum Arthropoda; class Insecta; order Lepidoptera; family Tortricidae; genus Archips; species Archips crataeganus. Next base: position 2,462,410 of record OX402072.1, read on the forward strand.
CCGAGCCACTGAACTGACCGTTAACCGCCGTGAATCCAAATTTCACTACCCCGAACGGCCGTTGGTCCTGAGTGGTAGCCGAGACCTGTTGGTGGCAAGGCACAGCTGTGAGGAGCAGCTTCCTAATGCCTCCTGTCCTTACAGGAGCCTGGTCTACCTTAACGAAATTCTCCGGGTCCGGTCGCGGACCTGCTCCACTACCCCAAGTCGCTGGAGGAAGTTGGGCCGCAGACGGCGGCGCGGTCAGGTCATCTTCGGCGGCATCAGCCGTTCCAGTGGTTGCTGCTGGCCACGGAAGGCCTGCAGTTGGGCGACGGCGACAGCCGCTCAGGCCAGTGTTTTTGTTCGGGCTCAAAAGAAGTGTCATAACGCGGAGTCTGTGCTGTTTTTTGGCCAGGAAATAAATGTTATGTCTAGTATGACTTGTTTCCTTCCTCGCCCATGCTCTACCTGTAAGCCGTGGTCCGCTTAACGGGCTAACGTTACAATGAAAAGCACAATGTTTAGTCTCGGCCAAAAGTGCAATAGATAGACTCGTACTTTCGAGTCTCACTCAAACTAATTCGTCCATCTAAGTATTGCTTACTTTCTAGCCTCTACAACAATGTACTATTTATCCCGCTGTGACCGGGAATCCAAGCCAGAACTCTTTTGGAGGTGACTTTTGTGGAGGAGTTCTTTTATCTGAAGAGTGATGCAGAAATTTTCTTTAGCATGAAGACGCTTTACAAATCCATTGATACTTAAAATAAAAATGTTTTATTTTTATTTTTTAACAACAATGGCGTCTGTCCAAATGGACAATTTTGCCAGCGTCAAGGTTGAGAGCTACAGATCGACGGTTAAAAGCTTAGAGTATACATAAGCAAGCTATAGAGCGCGCGCATCGCTCTTCGCCCATTGTGCATAGCAGCAAGCAGATGTTCTGTAGGTACTGACACGTGGTCGGTACGCTGACTAGTGATGTGCAATGATTAACGTCTTCGATGGGCACTGTACATTTCACCATTAGTACATTACTGCAGCGGCCGCGAAATAGGGGATTTTTTTTTTTTTTGAATGAGTCGCCAGAGGAGCCAAAGACGCGAAGTCTTTGCTGTTTTTTACTTTAAGGATTGGAAGGGTGACTTGTGCTCGGGAAAAATCCCTTCGGACGAACTGGGAATGGAGGGCCAAGACAGTGTCCGACTTGCACGGACTAAAAAACCCGGTCACAAGTCCCCTTCCCTATTGGTTATCAAAACAAAAACGTGTGCTTTAAGTTTTGAGGGGGGGAGGGGTAGGGAGGGGACTTAATCTACCCACAGTGACCTGCCTCAGCCATTTGCTGGAAGGCCGGGAGAGGAGCATGCATTCTCCCGCTGGGCACTGGGGGTGCTTAGGTCGGTCTTTTATGTTTTTACCCGTTGGTTACTTCCTTGACCGACCCACGCCCGTTGCTGTACAATTACTTAGTCTTATTGGTTGGGTTGGTGGGATCTCCTGTCATATGCATTTATCTATAACTACGGGCTTCCTTTCTTTTGCCCTGCGATGGAAGGGTGGGTCGGAGATCTTTTGGACCCATTGTGTGGCTTTGGATGCCATCTTTTGGGTGGGGCTACCCTTTATGCCTGGTGGTTTTTTGGCATGCTGTGTGCTTTTTTGCGCTTGTCTCCTAGCGCTACCCTCTTTTCGTTTCCGCTTCCATCGATAGTTTTTCTGCTATAATAATACGGAGGGACGAGGAGTGCCCCCCGGACGGCTGGACGCCCCAGTGTCTTAAAGGGATCATGCGGAGCTCGGCAGACCCTTACCCCAGCCAATGCTGAAGGGCCAGAGAAGAAACTTTTAGTCTCGATTCTCTGTTTAGGCTTCCGCCGTTGCTCCCACGAGGTCCCCGCTGGGACTACCGGGTGCGTCCCCCGTCCGGAGCTCACCTGTCGTATGGGCGGGAGATGCATATGTCAGGAATTCTTAGATCTAATTATATACTAAAAATATTATACAGAAACCAATAGAAATAGGGGATTGGGAAAAACTTTATACAAGCCTTGGCCACGAACAGGGATTGCCAGCCTCGTATCTCTAGATGGCCTCGTTGACACTCGGCCATCTATAACTACTCGGCCGAAATAGGGGATTGCCGGCCGAGTAGTTATAGATGGCCGAGTGTCAACGAGGCCATCTAGAGATACGAGGCCGGCAATCCCTGTTCGTGGCCAAGGCTTGTATAAAGTTTTTCTCAAACATGCATCATCATCATCATCATCACCACCATCATCACCGCCATCATCATCACCATCACCATCACCATCACCAACAACATCATCAACATCCATCAACATCCATCAACATCCATCAACATCCATCAACATCCATCAACCAACATCAACCAACATCAACCAACATCCGTCAACATCCATCAACATCCATCAACATCCATCAACATCCATCAACATCCATCAACATACATCAACATCCATCAACATCCATCAACATCCAACAACATCCATCAACATCCATCAACATCCATCCATCCATCCATCCATCAACATATATCAACATCCATCAACATCTATCAACATCCATCAACATCCATCAACATCCATCAATATCCATCAACATCCATCAACATCCATCAACATCCATCAACATCCATCAACCAACATCAACCAACATCCATCAACATCCATTAACATCCATCAACATCCATCAACCAACATCCATCAACATCCATCAACATCCATCAATATCCATCAAAATCCATCAACCAACATCCATCAACATCCATCAACAGCCATCAACCAACATCCATCAACATCCATCAACATCCATCAACATCCATCAACATCCATCAACCAACATCAACCAACATCCGTCAACATCCATCAACATCCATCAACATCCATCAACATTCATCAACATCCATCAACATACATCAACATCCATCAACATCCATCAACATCCAACAACATCCATCAACATCCATCAACATCCATCCATCCATCCATCCATCAACATATATCAACATCCATCAACATCTATCAACATCCATCAACATCCATCAACATCCATCAACATCCATCAATATCCATCAACATCCATCAACATCCATCAACATCCATCAACATCCATCAACATCCATCAACATCCATCAACATCCATCAACATCCATCAACATCCATCAACATCCATCCATCCATCCATCCATCAACATCCATCCATCCGTCCGTCCGTCCGTCCGTCCTTCCGACCGTCCGTCCATCCGTCCGTCCGTCCGTCCGTCCGTCCGTCCGTCCGTCCGTCCGTCCGTCCGTCCGTCCGTCCGTCCGTCCGTCCGTCCGTCCGTCCGTCCGTCCGTCCGTCCGTCCGTCCGTCCGTCCGTCCGTCCGTCCGTCCGTCCATCCATCCATCCATCCATCCATCCATCCATCCATCCATCCATCCATCCATCCATCCATCCACGTCGACCACGTCGACCTATTAAACGTCATGGTGCTGTGTCACATAAGACAATAGACGATCACTTTGCTGGCCAAGGCCAGCAATGTTGTATGAAATTCCATTATTGACCTCTCGTCTAGGCGCACCTGCAACGTGACAGTTCGTGGCGTATTATAAGGAACATAACGTCAATATTTCATAGCATGTTTGAGAAAAATTACTTAAAAATCGATAAATAACGGAGAGAGAAACGATCAGCGCGTGGGACTGTGCGTGACTAATGACGTCGCTGTTGAAATTTTGAGACTGCTCATACTTGTGCTTACAGTTCATACTCGGTAACGCGCGCTCTATAGCTTGCTTATGTATACTCTAATGTTAAATGGCAAAACGCATGAAGCGACAATTTTTGAACTTTGCATGAAACCCGGTTCAAACGACGGAGAAAAATTCGCTGATTTCAAATATGTATATATAATTCAACTCATTTTGACAAAAAGTGTCCCTTCACGCGTTTTGCCTTTTAACCGTCGATATGTTTATAGTTGGTTTATAGATTACTGAAGTTGTCAGGCGCTGTGATGTCAAATGACCGGTAGGGTTAGTTCGGGATAGCTACTACAACAAAAATTGACAATTTTACGATACATACTTAAACCGGTTAGGACAAAAAGCACATAATATACTAGTGGGATGATAAAAGAGGTTATAGCTTGATGTTAAAATGCGTAATAAATCTTGTTAAGACGTCAATAAAGTTAGTATTCACAAAGGAAAGCTTGGTCCTAAAACTAGCTGGGCGGGAAAAATAAAAATGTTGCCAGAATTTAATTTGGTGTACATTGCTGCTTTCCGAAAGGATTTTTGGGGTTGATAAAGTGATTTTTGATTTACATTGCTTGCGACAAGTTATGCTGGCCAGACTCTATGCTTCTTTTTGGTTGTATTGTTTTAAGCCTTTGCCACAGATTACTTAATAGTTGCCCTTTCCTAGCACAGAAAAATAAAAAAAATATTATTCGGGGCCATTATCGATAGAATTATAGACATAAACGATAGAAAAAAAAATCTATGGTCCTTGAAATCGATTGGATTCCGATTATTACGTCGTAAAAGTACTTGATCACCCTGAAATTAGAACGAGATGCAATTCTCTGGTAATTTTTTTTACGACCTCACTTTTTTGTCGCAGTACTCAGTCCTAGTTAGGTATTAAGTCCATTTTACGACGTGATAATCGGAATCCAAAATGGATTCAGATTATCAGGTCGTACAATGATGGCTGTGCATTCCTGGTCGTACATTATTTATTGGTTCCCGGATCTCGGATCCTATTTAGTTTGGTTGAGGTGTGGAAAACGGAGGAAATAAAACATTGCGTATTTACCAGTCCGTGGTTTTATTGGAAGAGTTATGTTATGTATGACAAATTATTTTATTGTTATTTTTTGGAAATAAATTATTTGTATTTGTATTTGTATTTGTATTTGTATTAAATCGCCATTTTGAAGCGTCGCAAGTGGCGCTGTCTAACGGGTTTTAGTTCATTGAAATACCAGAGGGGGCACACCTATATTATAGTAACAATAGGTACTCTTTGAATGATACCTTGATGATACCCACCCACCAGATCTATCTTATCCTACTAATATTATAATTGTTAAAGTTTGTGAAGACGTTTGGATTCAATCACGCAATAACGGTGGAACGGATTTAGATTAAACTTGGCGTACGAATGTCAAAGTCAAAGTTGAAATATTTTTTCAGTTTAGGACATAACAAGTACTTCTGATAATGTCGAAGACCCTGTTGAGAAGAATCCGGCAAGAAAGTCAACAAGCCGTATTTTTTTTTTAATAGTAAGTAAGTAAATAATAAGTAAGTAAGTAATAGGTCTACAATGTTTTTTTAAGTACAGCCATTTAAAATAATCTATCTTCCGCAGAACGTATAGCAATATTTTGTAGCTTTGTGAGTTAGTAAAGCTATCTGTTATGTGTTTGCCATAATAAATGAATGACATGTGCAAAAGTGACAAATTTGCATACCAAATATTAGTTCTTCTTCTTCCTCTCTTTAAAGGCGGCCACTATAGGCTTGTGCCAATGTCAGTTAATTGCTCTCCTTGGGAGCGACGTTGTACGGTGATTGTAGTATTTGTAGTGATTTGTAGTGATCTAAGCAAGGCGAGCCTCGAGATTGGACTAAGGATGAATATGTCAAAGACCAAGTTAATGACAAATAGCACCAAACGTAGGATCGAGATAAACGGTGAACAGATCGCATAGGTATGTCCATGAGTAAATTTACTTGAGCCAATTAGTTTCCTTCCAGGCACGGCAAGAGAAAGAAGTCGAAAGACGGACAGAAAACGCCTGGAGGAGCTATTGGTCCATGAAACATCTCATGAAGTGTAACTTCCCAATTTCCTTAAAAAAGAAACTCATGGACATGTGCGTACTACCAGTTCTCACCTACGGTGCTCAAACTTGGTCATTGACGGAAGCTCTGAAGTCCAAAATCGGGGTTTGCCAGCGGGTCATGGGGCGCAGCATACTAGGTGTTAAATTAATGGATCGGATCCGGAACACCGACCTGCGCTCTATGACTCAGATCACTGATGCAGGTCGAACGGCGTGTAAGCTGAAGTGGGACTGGGCTGGCCATGTCTGCCGCATGCCAGACGAGTTGTGGGCCAAGATAACCACCAAGTGGAAACCCAACAACTCGAAAAGGCGACCTGGCAGACCCAGACGGCGATGGCGGGATGAACTGGACTTCTTCTCGGAGGACTGGCCCTCGTATGCAGCGGACCTTCTTCTCGGAGGACTGGCCCTCGTATGCAGCGGACAGAGAGCAGTGGAAACGTTGGGGGGAGGCCTTTGCTCAGTAGTGGAGTGGGACAGAATAGGCTAGTAAATAATAATAAATAATAAAATAGTAAAATTCCAAAAACCACGTGAGACAACTTGCGCATTAAAAAATGTCAGACACGAGAGCAATATAGAATTTTGTAATCACTGTAACAGTTAAGGATAATCGTAGCATAAAACACTATCAAAATTATACTACAACTAGCCAAAGAAACAGAAATACCAAAATTAGATACTGTCTACATCCGCCATGTTCGAATGCCACAAATCGAAACCCAAATATTAGTTTCATCAAGTTTCATTTGAAATTGTGCATGTGTTATTACTAAGATGCTGGTTTTGCTACGGCATCTAGCGGTGACTAGTAGAAATATAATTTCAAAGTTTTCTCTGGTCTTCAATAGATGTCGCTTAACTTTTAATACTACTATTTGTCACTAGATGGCGATGTACAGTAAGTACAACTATTCAACACAAGATGGCTCTACAAATTATGTTACTACTACTCTTTAACAGATGGCGCTGTGACTTCGGAGTATAAGGCGTACCATGGTATTTTTCATAAAGTGAAATGTTTTAACTTGTTGGTAATGTTGAGGTTGTGGTACAGCCCTAGGCAGCTGGCACATCACTAGAGAGTGGTCGGCCATCTTGCCTAGGCACTTCAGCTTAGATTAAGATTCATGAACATTGTATAGAAATTGTAAAATTAAAGAAATATAAATAAACCATCATAATTAAAGTAATCTAATCAAAAAGGTAATAAGTGTTGACCAACATAATAGTAATAGTATGGAATTTTACCATGGAAGTAATAAGTACTACGTACAACGGGAATGAGCTGTTGTCGCAAAATTGAAGCCGAACTAGAGCTCAGTAACCCTATCCCTCTCTGGCGATGGTTGATTGGTTGGATGGTTGGTGGTTGTCAGGTCAGGTGTGTCCGTATTTCATAGAAATAAAAGAAAACCTATACGCCAATTGCAAAATTTTTGAGTTAATAAGGCTTTACACGTAGCAACAAATAATATTGCTTTTACATGTCGGTAATAAATTATTATTTATATTTAGAAACATTTTAGAAGTAAATGTTTTTACTTCATTACATTACATCAATCGCATATTGTTTTACAAAAAACGAAAGTATTGAAATCAACTTAACTTTGGCAACTCTAAGTCACTCTTAGAACGGGACACAGTGTTCAGTGGTTGCCCTCTCACTCGGCTTCAACAAGACAACAAGACTCAACAAGACTCTTATGACCTTAGCATACGGTTTTATTTTCTTTATTTTAGCTGCAAGATGCACAGATAGAGCTCATTCCCGTTGTACGTAGTACCTTGGTAGTACGTAGTACTTATTACTTCCATGCATTTTACAGAAAAACGTTGTCATTAAAATTGCTATTTTGTTATGTTGGACAACACTTAATTTAAACAACTGATTTGAATGTTACATCAGCCAGTTGAACCATAGACTGTGCATTCTATAAAAACTATTTCCTTATCTTTGTCCTGTCCTTTATTGTTCTCAAAATGGCCGAAGTGTAAAGATGTGTGTTTAATTTGTTCTCGCAATTTTGCCACAATGGAGCCCATCAACGTTTGCTATCACCAAGAAAATAAATCAACAAGTTACTTAGAGGTTGCAGACATCGTGTCGCGTGGAGATACAGTGTTGAGTAGTGCAAAAGTGATTCCGTGTGACTACGAGTGGATTTCCCCGGACGTACCCTTGAAGTGCTTAAGAAAGTGGTGTAGACTAGCTCACAAACCGTTTCTAGACCCTTACACAGCAAGATTTCCGGACCCAATGCTTGCTTGAGTTCGAAAATGGCCTAGCATCCTCGTGGACATAAATTTTCGTAGTGATAGTTAAAGTAGTACGAAAACATGAATAATAATAATCGTAACCAGTGGTACAATCGGCGCAACCTGCTCAATTCAAACTCAAACCCAATGCCGCCCTTCGGTACGATGCAATATTCCATATCGAGCTACAGCACCGATGCAGTCAAGTCGGAGATGACCAAGACGTTTGGAGACGAAATGTTGATACACAACTGTCACAACTTGAATATGATGTCGAATCCGCTACAAAAGAACTTAGCGGATACCATCGTGACGGCGGAAAAGCCTAAAGTTAAGCCGCAAGCATTTACAGAGACGAAAATGGAGAAGGAAGCTACGCATTCCAGGAGCGACTACTACCCGTCGTTAACAGGCATTAGTAGTTTTATCTCTGGCGTTTTCAGCGCGATTTCCGGCGGGATGTTTCAACGGCGCGCTAGGTCGCCCGCTCCGCAGTACTACGATTGTTTTGATCGCGCGGACGAATCGCCGCCGCTCGATTGGCAGGCGGCCAAACGGGAGGACCTAAATAAGTCGGCACGGGCCGCGGAGCAGTCGCCCGCTGGCGAGGCAGCCGCTATGAGCGACTGCGGCGCCGCCGTCGCGCAATGCGAGGACAAACTCAACCGGATAAAACTTCTCCTCGCAACCAAACCAACCACTACAACCCCCAAGTTCCGTAGGCGGCCGCGCAAGGCTTTCGTCGAGCCTGGATCAGTTGAAGAATCCTTCGAAGATGCCTTCTCGCCTGAGGATTTTGTGCGTCTCGCCAACGAGCCTCATGTTGAATGTTTCAGCCCATGCAACCATCACAAAGAAGAGCTGATAGAAGTGGATGCACCCAAAATAAAGACTGAGCGTGTACTTTTTAAAATAGACATACAGACCAATAAGGAGATAGACGAAGTTGACGCAAAACTTGAAACTAACAGAGATACTAGTGTTACAGAAAAAGAGGATCCAAAAGTTGAAGTTATAGCAGCTTGCGAAGACAAAGTTAATAAACTAAAAGAATTGCTTCAATGCAGAAAGCCTAGGAGATCTAGAATAGAGGAGAAATCTACCGATTCTATTGCAGAACCGGTTCTAGATAAAGAAGATGAACGAGCAAGCAATCGCACTAAGTGCATGCGAATTGATAAACTGCAAGAGAAGCACTCAAAGAAGCTGAGAGGCTCTGACAAGAGAAAGAAATCAAACCTTTTAAAGAACATCCAAGACGACATGACCTTTGCCCAAGAAATTGATACTGATGATGTTTCCAGCCCTGATAACTCTCCTCTAATAAAACCCACAAAGCTATGCGATATGATTAACCTTTGCCCGAGAGTCACTGAAGCAAAACCTAAAGTTCAACAGCCAGAAGACAAGCCAGACGAATATTTCGATGAAGTATCTGGTCGTTTTAGATCCACATCAACAACGGATAGTGAGGACTCCTTCCAGATTGTCTTTACAGACAGTCCTAAAGCCAATCGAAGGAGAAAGGACTCGGACTGTGATTCAGAAGACTCGTTTATAGTCTTTGAGGATTCTCCGGACAGCTGTTACACGTCACACGACGTTTTTGGTGACCAGAGTGACTCTGAAGTATCTGATGATGATAGTGACACTGAATCTGACATCAGTGACTCTGGCTGCGGTGTGTCGTGTAAGCTCTCAGGCTCCTTCTCACGGACAGTTGGTGATTTAACTGATGACAGTTTGTTTGATGAAACGGTGCGACAGGACAGTGACTCGGAAGATGAAGTGGATAGTGCAGTGCGGACAATGTGTGAGGAGATTCCAGACCAGGATGTAGAGGCTGGGCTGGCGCCGAAGAACACCGGACTGCTGATAGACGAAGCAAAGAAACTGCTGCGGAAGCAACAACCTCCGAAGAAGGTATGTATTTTATATGTATTTTATTCTCATTTCTTTATCTAAGTCAGTAGACCTTAACCGTTTTCCAGGTCCTGTCTATTTAGATAGGTCACTACAAAACACAGGCCTCCTCTCAGAATGAGAGGGCTTGAGCCGTAGTTCCCACAGGGTCCCAGTGCGGATTGGGAACTTCACACACACCATTGAATTCCATCATGATGTTTTTTGTTTTCCGTAAAGCTCATGGTAAATATCAATTGCTGCCCATCTAAAAGAACGGCCCAATTCTAAATGATATGCTGTGCAATTCTGCCGTCGTAAGAAAAAGGGGCACAACTAGAATTTTTTGTGAAACAGAAAAGGCCTAAGTGCACACTTGTTCTTTGTAAACTTATGCTGTTTCTTTTTTGAGCAATTTTGCAGTTGTGCCTTTTATAATTACGACGGCAGAATTATACACCTTATTTGCAATTTATTAAAGTATTAAGTTGCGCACCATAGTACCCCGGATCAGGCCATTGTTTCAGATAAGCAACGAAATGTGTATTACACAAAAGATCCCTATGTGTCGAAGTGTATCCGCAAATAGACCCCTAATACTAAGATACTATACTACCATTAAATGAGTCAATATCAAAAAAATTGTATACAATTAAGGGCTTAATGAAAACAAAATCATGCTTCCTTTGTATAACGAAAGTTTGTCATACAAATTATATGCGTAACTATTACACAAAGGAATCAATTAAGTTTTGTTTAAATTAAATCCCTTAATTGTGTACAATTTTTTTGATATTGAGTCAAATATCAAATGTAATTTTGAAAAAGTCAGATGTGTGAGCTGGGATTTGAACCCATGGCCCTCTGCTTGTGAGGTCATAGGTCAAACCGCTTGGCCACCACTGCTTTTTTCAAACAGCTAGCCCACCACGGCCTGTTTACCTATGCAGGATTAAAATAAAAAATTTTAAATAAAAAATAGAACCACCTTCAAAAACGCCCAAAAAAATATTAAATAAAAATTTAACCGACTATAATGAGCATTATAATATCTTTCTACTAAGCTGTTTGAAGTCGGGCCTCAGCACGAGCTAGCAGGAGTGGTAGAAGCCCAACAGATAGTAGGTATAATAGGGATAATAGGTAGGTAAGATAAATTACTACTATAAAGTTTGAGGTCCCAGGTTCGGTTCCCGCGTCGGGGCAGATATTTGTATGAAAAACACGAATGTTTGATCTCGGGTCTTGGGTGTTTAATATGTATTTAAGTATGTATCATCTATATAAGTATATTTATCCGTTGCCTAGTACCCATAACACAAGCTTTGCTTACTTTGAGACTAGGTTGATTGGTGTGAATTGTCCCGGGATATTTATTTATTAATTTAATTACTAGGTCCACTCCTGCTGGCTCGAGCTGAAGCCCAACTTCAAACAGATTAGTAGAAAGATATTAAGATATTATAATTATCATTATAGTCGGTTAAATTTTTATTTAATATTTTTTTGGGCGTTTTTGAAGGCGGTTCTATTTTTAATTTAAAAATTTTTATTTTTGGCTTTTTAGTTGTATTGGTATAAAAAAGATGCGTAGGCGTAGCCAGTAAACGAAGCCCCGCTTCTGTTTACGCTCTGAGGATCGCAAGGTAACTAACGAACTTAACCAGGTTAAAAGGGGGTAGTTTGAAGGTATTTTTTTAATGCGGGAAGCTCTGCCCCCCGAGCCCCCCGTTCCAGTAGCGAGGCTTCTATTACTAGTCTGAGGGACGCTAGATAAACTGACGAATTTAACCAAGTGAAACGGTAGATGGTTTAACAGATTTTTTATTGCGGGGGGCTCTGCCCCCCGAGCCCCCCTCCCCTCCAAGAGCGGGGCTTTTATTTTCACCCTGAGGGACGCAAGACAGCTAACTAACCTAACCAGGTTAAACGGGAAGTGATTTGAAGGTATTTTTTATTACGGGAGCTCCGCCCCCCCAAGCCCCTCTACTGGTAACGAGGTTTCTATTTCCACTCTGAGGGACGCAAGATAACTGACGAATCAAACCAGGTTAAACGGGAGGTGGTTTAAGAGTACTTTTATTGCGGGGGGCTCCGCCCCCCGAGCCCCCCTTCCAGTACCAAGGCTTCATTTTCCACTCTGAGGGACGCAAGATAACTAACGAATCTGGTAAGGTAAATGGGACGCGGTTTGACAGTTTTTTTATTGCGGGGGGCTCCGCCCCCCGAGCCCCCCCTATAATATCACTTTGAAGAGCGCAAGGTAACTAACGAACCTAAACAGGTTAAACGGGGAATGGTTTCAAAGTTTTTTTTATTGCGGGGGGCTTCGCCCCCCGAACCCCCCCCCCTTTATTATCACTTTGAGGAGCGCAAGGTAACTAACGAACCTAACCAGGTTAAACGGGGGATGGTTTGAAAAATTTTTTTATTGCGGGGGGCTTCGCCCCCCGAGCCCCCCTCCGCTGACTGAACTTCCATTCCCAGTCTACGGGACGCAAGATAACTAACGAACCTAATAAGGTTAAGCGAGAGGTGGTTTGTAGTTATTTTTTATTGCCATACCTACTTACTATAGTTTAGGTGAATAACTAACACAATTCTTAGGACTGCTTTGGCGAATTAATATTAGTAATAAAACGTAACGTAGGTAATTCGATGTTCTTGTTATCAATATAAGGACGAACAAATATGCTTTAGGACTTTCAACAGTATGCCAAACATTCTTCACCAGAAAATTTTAGAATGATCAACATTATGCGATACAACAGGCACTCTTTGCTGACTGTACTTTTTGATCCTGGTTACCAAAGTACTCGTCAAGACGAATCAAACGAGCCCAAACTCGATGGGGTTATGTCGTTTTATTACGGAGTTCTTATGGTCACCTTCCAACTCCATCTTCAGACCCTAGATACCATCTAGGATCAAAGTACTCGTCAAGACAAATCAAATGAGCTCAAACTCAATGCGGTCGTATCGTTTTATTACAGAGTTTCTATGGCCATCTTTCAGCTCCATCATCAGATCAGCTCCATGTCATAATTATTTTGCATTGTCATCCAATTCACGCATTTCTGCAAAATTTTAGCTCAATTGGCAACCGGGAAGTGGGTCAAATTTAACTTGCAAGATTTAACCCGTTGAGGAGTTCCGTTGGCCATCTATGGTCTTCTTCATCAGGTACAGTTTACCAAATGATACTTTCTGAATGCAAATACTTCACTTGATACTAAAAATGCTAAAATCACTATAGGTTTGCCTGTAAAATTTGAAGGTTGCCCTCGATTTCTCTAGGATCCCATGATCAGATCTTAACTTGGTGCCAATGGGACCACCTCAGGAGTATACTGTTTCAAACAAAAAAATATTTTTTAAAATCGGTTCACAATTGAGGGAGTAATCGCGTAACAAACATACAAAAAAAAAAAAAACAGACGAATTGATAACCTCCTCTTTTTTTGAAGTCGGTTAAAAAGTAAATCATGTTTTAGCAAATTCAATTGATTTTCTACCATATTGTAAAGGCAGAAAGGTTGAATCTTTGTGTAGATTATGTGCCTGTGTGTGTAGGTTGCCTGGAATAGATCGCTTCAAAGCGATAAGGCCGCCCATTGCTTACCTTATTTCTTTTTTGTCATGTACTTGTTTTTCTGTATTGTATTTTTTGTGGTGTACAATAAAGAGTCATTGTATTGTATTGTATTGTATGTGGTTGTTATATGCACTATATCATAGAACTAAGACATTGTGCACTAGATTTCAGCTTTTGAATATTTTGTTGAAGCTTTGAACACTCCAGAGGTCCTATTGTCTGTCTAATGCGCGGATGATTGCCATCTCTTTCTGTCACCATCTTATACTGTTTGACAAAACTATAGCAAGCCTCTAGTATTTTCCTTAGTTATATAGGTATTCAAAGCATAAGGAATTCTACTATTATGCTTTACAATGGAGCTTGACATCAATTATACTGCAACAAATTGTAATTTGCCACAAATTATTCTTTATTCAACCTTGACTATGGTTTTATCACAATCATAGACAATGTCACCACAGTGCGTGTACTCTACAGGGGTGGCGAACTTTATTACACCCAAGATCTACTTTACTGACTAAACCATGCAATCTACCAATTACATCCTACTAATATTATAAACGCGAAAGTTTGTAAGAATGTATGTATGTATGGATGGATGTTTGTTACTCTTTCACGCTAAAACTGTTAGACGGATTCTGATGAAATTTGTCACACAGATAGTTTATAATCCGGATTAACATATAGGATACTTTTTATCCCGGAAAATTGCATAGTTCCCGCGGGATAGCGATAAACGAATTCTTCGCAGGAATGCCAAAACCGCTAGAGTTACACATATGTAATGTATGATGGAAATGTTTATCTTAAATAGTCCTACAAAAAAAAACCGCCACAGTATATATCTTTCGAAATTCCCACGGGATAGGGAAATATCTAAACTTTCTTTGTTTTTTTGTTTATAGCAGAATGTCTGAAACTATTGAGCCAATTTTAAAATTTCTTTTACCATTAGAAAGCTACACTATTCTTGATTGACATAAGTTACTTTTTATCCGGGAAAATTAAAAATTCGCACGGGATAGAAATAAATTAATTCAATTTCGTACCTGATTTTAATAATTCTTACATATTATGTGATATGACTATCCCCGATTAACAGAAGCTATTTTTTCTTCGGGAAAATACAAAATTCCCACGGGATAGAAAAAACTGAATTCAACTTCGGGGCTGATTTTGAAAATTCTTTCACCAATACAAAGCTACAACTATTCCTGATTGGTATAGACTACTCTTCCTCGGGAAAATGAAAATTCCCGCGGGATAGAAATAAGTGAATTCAACTTCGGGGCTGATTTCAAAAATTCTTTTACCAATAGTAAGCTACAGTATCCCTTATTTACATAGGGTACTTTTTCCGGGATAATAAAAAATTCCCGCGGGATAGAAATAAGTAAATATTCAACATCGGCGCTGATTTTAAAAATTCTTTCATATGATATGATATGACTATCCCCAATTGACATAGGCTACTTTTTCTTCAGGAAAATGCAAAATTCCCACGGGATAGAAAAAAACTGAATTCAACTTCGGGGCTGATTTTGAAAATTCTTTCACCAATAGAAAGCTACACTATTACTGATTGATATAGACTACTCTTCTTCGGGAAAATGCAAAATTCCCGCAGGATAGAAGTAATACAATCCAAATTTGTGGCTGATTTCAAAAATTCTTTCACTAATAGTATGCTACAGTATTCCTGATTGACACAGGTTACTTTTCTATGGGAAAATACTAAATTCCCACGGGAAAGAAATAAGTGAATTGAATATAGGGGCTGATTGTTAAAATGATTTCACTAATAATAAAAAGCTACGATGTCTCTGATTTTCAAAAAAGGTCAAAAAAGGAATTTCTATCCCGCAGAAACTTTACTTTGCACTTTCCGGGATAAAAAAAGCCTGTTTCAATCAGGCACACGCCTCCTCCCAGAACGAGAGGACTTGGACAGTAGATTTGGGAACTTCACACCCACCATTGAATTTCTTCTCAGGTGTGTGTAGCTTTCCTCGCGATGTTTTCCTTCACTATAAAGCTCATGGTAAACTTCAAACGTAATTTACCACATGAATTCGGAAAAACTCAGAGGTGCAAGCCTGGGCTCAAACTCACGACCCTCAGCTTAAGAGTCCATAGGTTTGACCACTAGGGCACCACGGCTTAGCGGCTATAGAATTCACTTATTCCTATTCCACGGGAACTTTTCATTTTCCTGGCATTATCCTATGTGTTAATTCATGTAATAAATTACCTGTGTGCCAAATTTCATCCAAACAACTAACGTTATTGTCTTCGCGAACGAAGTCGCGGGCAAAAGCTAGTTATTTAATATTTACCGTAAACATTTCTGCATAACATTTTTCTTCCTAACCATAATTAACTATAGATAGTTCAACTATTTCTTGTTGTTATTCTGTCCCGTCAGTAAGGGGACAAAAGTAGTACAGTTTAATTAGAAAAATGTTGTGTCACATTAACTAACATGCTTATTAGATGACCAATTGTAAAAGGGGTTTAAAACTACCACAAAAATGCATGTTTGGCAAATTTTAATCAGATAAACTTACGGTTTAAAGAGTTACCCAGGAGACCGTCACTATAGCAACGAGTGACAAGAAAAAGTTGATTGACCCATTTAATATCTGAGTTGTTTTCAAAAAAATTGTACAACATTAAATTCTTAACCCCTCGTATGCGGGAAGTGAAAAATTATTACCAATTAAAATAAAAGTACAAAAATAATGCCTTATATTTGACATGGATCCGTGTCTAAGCATAGGAGGGGTTAATGAAAACAGAAACTTTTTAACAAAAAAATTAAACTGCCGAAAAAACTGAAAAGTAAAAAATAATACCTTTTTTGTTTGACCTTAATCTAGGTACCAGTTTGAAGTCGTTGCCTCAGCACGAGCCAGGAGGAGTGATAGAAGCCAAGCAGGTAGACGATTATAGGTCCACTCCTCCTGGCTAGTGCTGAGGCACCAACTTCAAACTGGTACCTAGATTAAGGTCAAACAAAAAAGGTATTATTTTTTACTTTTCAGTTTTTTCGGCGGTTTAATTTTTTTGTTAATAAGTTTGTATTTTATACTTTTTTCCCATCTCCAATAAAAAAGAATTATGAAATCAGACTACTCTGTAAAAAGTTAGTCAATCATCCCCTGTTTTCCTACCCTTAGGGTTGGAATATTATCTATCTATCTAATACCTTTAAACAAGCAATTCTTGTATATATATATATAATCAGGATCTCGGAAACGGCTCCAACGATTTCGATGAAATTTGGTATGTGGGGGTTTTCGGGGATGAAAAACTGATCTAGCTATGAAAACCGCTTTTACTCCTGTTTTCCGGCTATTTTTGTTTGCATTAGAATACAAAGCTAAATTTCGCCGGACTTGAGCAGATCATAATAGCACAGTAGATATCGGGTGGTCGCGGATCCAGCCGACCTCGGTTCGATTCCACGTTATTTTTAAAGTTTTTTGTTTTTTTTTCAAGTTTATTTTTCATGAGAAAACGTCAAGTTTCTTCTTTTGTGAGAAAAAGTAACTTTTTTGTGAGAAAAAGTATTATTGGGAGCACAGAACAGAAAAAAAAACTTTTTGAGTAACTGCTTAACCAGCACAGCAACACTAAAACTACTTGACAATAGATGGCGTTGTTAAGCAACGCAACTCTAGAGCTAAGCGTCCACTGCATCGGAATCGAGCCGTACGAGCCGTACCACAGAGTATATTATATAACGTCCGCGCGCGGCTCGCGACTGTCGCCACTGACGCGAGCCGAGCCGCGCGCGGCTCCAGCCGCTAGCCACGAATATGGCTATTATCATACTTGGTTTACACTCGCGTAAGAGTGGCGAGACGAACTGCGGGACGAGCCACGAGACGAGAGTGTGAACAGGCGCGCCTCGCGCCTCGTCTCGTGATTTGCCTTGATTTTGAGGCTCGCGTCCGGAGCGAGACGACGAGACGAGGCACGAGGCGAGGTAACGAGGCGATCGTGTAAACCAGGTATTATAGTTTCATAATAACTACTACTGACTCAGTGTTGCCAACAGTTATAATAGCTTTCCACCAGATTTAACTTTTAAAACCACCATTCCAGACTCAAAATCGCTAAATTTTCCACTACTAGGTACTACATTTATGTGACTGTTGCATAATGAGAGGGATTAAAACACGAGTGTGGTTGTCAATTACTCCGTTCGTTTCATAATAATATCACAATATCACACGAGTGATTTTAATCCAAATATGCACAGTCGCATACATAATCCGCGCCCGACGTTGCTTAACCTCGGTGATCGGAGGAGAACCGGAGTTTTGTCAAATATCTTGAAAACGGTGCATCCTACGGGAAAATCAATGAATTTTTCATCCCACTTTAATATCCTCACACCCCCTCCCCCGCACCACCTCACCCCCACTCAGCCCCCCACCACCCACCCCCACCCGTGTTTTTGTCGTGAGCGGCAGAATTTCGGTTCGCGCCATACAATATGCGGGCCACCACGTGACACTCACGTGACACAATGTATGGCGCAACCGAAATTCTGCCGCTCACAACTTACAAAATTACTCTCGTGTGGCCTCACCCTTAATGGAAAATCCACAAAGTTGGCAACACTGCGAGCCGATAAGATTAAAAAATATTATTATATTATTATTATTTTACCTGGATGACCGAGCTTTGCTCGGTATTGTTTTTTTTTTGGTAGATAGTGACACAATGTAATGTATCGATGGTTTATGTCGATAAGATTAAAAAATATTATTCTTATTTCATCAGAATGTAATGTAATTCCTATCTAAACATATTTTATTTTTATAATCAAAAATACACTATTTACCAAAAAAAAACAATACCGAGCAAAGCTCGGTCATCCAGGTACTTTCCAAATTTAAATGGGACCACCCTTGGGGTATACGCTTTCCAATAAAAAAAGAATTATCAAAATCCGACTACTCTGTAATAAGTTGTGCGTGGTCATATAGTAAAATCAGTGACTAAACAATCAATCATCCCCTGTTTTCCTACCCTTAGGGTAGGTATATTATTTCCAAATTTAAATGGGACCACCCTCGGGGTATACGCATATTATGCTAATTATGCTAATGGACACTACTGAACGTATGACAGTTCCTCGGTATGCGTCTGTCTCAAGCTCGCCAAAGTGTTATCCGCTCGGCCAACTCTGACCCATTGAGGTAAACAATATTTTTCTCGTATAATCGTTTTAGATCACAACTTGACATTATATTTCTGTTTCAGACTGAGTCTGACTTTTCAAAGACACATTGACAAACATTTTCACATTGAAACACATATTGTATTTCACATCATATCGTCCCCTTACTGCTAAAACCGACTAACTGCATCAATGATAGTTTCGAGAAAAACGCATTTAAAGGTTTGAGTGGTACGTTCTCTAATAAAACCTAACATTAATTGAAGTGTTTTTGTGTTTTTATTTAGATGGGTTATCTGTAAGTAAAACAGTATGAAGAAATTTAGCCTATACCCAATATAAGTAGGTAAAATCACGCTTTGAGTAAAAAAAGTGGCGCAGATAGTCGGTTTTGCTTGTAGGAGATGTGTAACGTTTCGAAATTAAGCGCCATTAAAGTATTAAAATGTAACTAGTATGTTTTGTCACTTGGCTAATTTTACAAACTGCACAGATCCAATAGGGCGAAGCGAAATACTTTGTAACGATTGCGGTTATTTTTATTCTATTTATTCTATTTGTATATAAATTATCATGGAGTTATATTTACAAATCTGACTATTTGACTATAAAGCAACATTGAACATCAAACAAGACAAAGATGACCATTTTAATATATATTTAACAATTAATATTATGGAAATTAACCCAAAAAGTCCCTTGTAACCACATGGAGGAATATAAAACCTAAAAAAAAACAATAACGAACGTGTCATCGACTAATCAAAACAAGGAAGTTTTTGTTCATTATCCGAGGGCTGGTACGGTTAAAAGAAAATAAAAAGCTCATCTGTATCAAAACCTTGTATTTGGTATAATTCAAAATATAACTTTAATAATATTCAACATTATAGATCGAAATACACGTCATAACAATAAAATTTTATTAAATACCAAAAATAATCATAAACAGTATTATAGGTATATCGTTAACCCATATAGTCATTATTCGTCACTTGACTCGCTTTCGGCCACATCTGGCACGCGGTCTACGATATTTTCGCAGACAAGTGACTGAAACCAGCCATGGTACTCTTCAGGTATACCTAATACCCTTTTCGCAGATGGTCTTAAATAAGTATTCAGTATTAAACGTTGTCAATAATGTCTATGAAAGCAAGACATTCAGTAATCATAAATAAAATAGTTCTCTTACATCCTTTTATTTACCTACTTAAAGCGACCACAAAAAAATTAACCTCAAACTGCGACAAATAAAACAAAAAGGTACTTAAGTAAGTAAGTAAATACTTTATTGTACAGAAAATAAACAAACAAAGAAAAGTTACAAATGATGAGATACAAGTCGATATGAAACACAAGTGTAGGTAGATTTAATACTTAATACGGTCTAATTCAATGGCCTGCTTGATTTTTTTGTTACTTTTTCTAAGTACCTCACCACAGTCACCACCATCTGACGATTCGTGCTTATTTTCAAAATCTGAAACGAAAACAATTTTGTTACTAAGGTAGGTACGCTGAGGTGCGCTAAGGTGCGGTCAAGGCCGTGCGATTTGCTGTCATTTAACGCAACCAAAAAGAATCCCGAGACTTCAACGCTCACTTTTAATTATTTTCACTATTTATTGCATTTAGATAAAAATAATTAAGTAGCTTAAAACTATAATCAACACTCTTCAAAGTTTAGGTAGGTTAGAAACAGTAAACAGTTAATTTGTACTTACTTTTATTCGTATCATCGTCTCCAAGTCTAGATTTAAAAGTTTTCGAGATCTTGAACTCATTATGTACACATAAAGTATACGAACTCATTAGAAAATAAATTCAAAACGGGATGCGCGCGCGCGTGCGCAGTCTCGATCAAGGTTGAAATGCGACTAAGTGCGGGGAGGGGAGGGGAGGGGAGGGGCCGCTTACGCGCTCTTAAGCGGTTTTGCCTGTACTTCCTCTACTATAATTCTGCCGCCGATAGGAGAAACGTTACATTCAAAACCAACTATTTTACGTTTAGTTTGTTTTTGCAGTTGAATATTTTAATCGATGCAATAATTTAGTACAGGAAAAAAATACTAAGGTTAGGTTTGATTGTTTTTTCAGACGTCCGAAATGCCATATTTGTTTTAATAGTTTACAGCAAAAAACGACTATGTATGGTTTGGTCGCTTTATGCAGTAATAAAATTGCTATTTTATTCATTAACATGCACTTGGTAACTTTTGCTTGTTATTTATTTCTGAAAATCACCAATAACCTACCTTAAGCTGGAGGCTAAATTAAGAACGGAGCGGCGTATCAAAAAACGGGTTTTACCACCAGATAGAGCTTGGAAAGCGTATTCTAACGGTACGTCTAACTCATTTTTGCCAAAAAGGGAGGTTAGTCGGTTTTAGCAGTAAGGGGGCGATATACTAAAACACATTGCTATAAATGCAATTTATCTGTCATCGAGACCATAATAAGAAATCGATTGACACCTCATTGTCATTGATCAATTTTGGACAACTATTTCAGTTTAACGTTCTGAATTTACATAGATTACTTACTAGAATCATTCTAAGAGTTTCGAACTTAGTATCGTGCCATCCCGCTTTGGCTAATAGTATTCAATAGGAGAGTAAGGGTCGGTATGATACGAACTTCTAATTTCGGAGAAACCCCCCATGTTGGCTTTTTCGTGGTCGGTAAAAATTGTCTGAACATACATGAAAAGAATGTCTGGTAATCTCATGAGTATCTCTTTAAAATCTAAGCGATAATCATATCATTTATCAATAAATACGTAGATAAGCATGCCACGCCGACAAACAATTACGTAAAGCATGCAATCAATAGTACAAATTTCATTTCGAAATTACACATTCATGTCATGAACATTCGATGTCTGATGCTGAGATATTAGATGGGATGGCAAAGAAAACTCATGACATAATTTCTGACATTTTTAATGTTCAAGAGAGATAACTATAAATTAAGAATCTAAAAAACCCCCAACGCAATTAAGTCTAAGATCCCTTGCGCAGCATACCAAAAGAGCTGATAACTTTGAAACGGCTGAACCGATTTTGATGAAACATGTCTATGAACCATCGCCAAGAAACCTGCTTTCAAATAAAAAAAAACGCATCCGAATCGGCTCACCCGTTTTTTCAGAGGGTCGTGGGTTCAAATCCCGGGCTCGTGCTTTTGGGTCTTTCAGAATTCTTTTGCAAAATGTTGCACAAGAACATGACATGACATGTAATGACATTACATTTGAAAATTTGCCACGAGCTTTACGGTTAAGGACAAACATTGTGAGGGAACCGGCACACACTTGCGTGAAGTTCCTAATCCGCACGGGGTCCGCGTGGGAACTACAGCCTGACTACAGCCCAAGCTCTCTCATTCTGAAAGAGTGTACAGCATTGGGACGTATACAACGAACGTGTCTCTACTCTCTGGACACAGACCGAAATCCTGAGTAGAGTTCCTTCTCAGGAATGTTCTACCTTTGTAAAACTATGTATTAGATTAGATAAAAAAACCGGTCAAGAGCGTGTCGGACACGCCCAAGGTAGGGTTCCGTAGCCATTACGAAAAAATCAAGTAATAATTTTCGAAGGATTTCTTATGTGTACGGAATCATCCAAGTTTAGGTGTGTTTTATACCTTAGGCTACTATTTACTCTTAAACTACAAATAATTTCCAAGCAATCTTAGCTGCTATAATTTTCCTAGTAAATTTGATATATTTACTACCATTCTGAATTTTTTCAAATTTTTCCACCCAACAGTTTAGATTTTAGTGGGGGGGGGGGGTCGATTTTAATGAAAATTTTCACTTTAAAGTTGAATATTTCGCAAACAGATCACTGAATAGAAAAATCATGTTAGCAACCCCACAATGTTTTTAAAAGACCTATTCAACGATACCCCACAATATAGGGTTAGTCGAGAAAAAAAAAATCACCCCCACTTCACGTCTATGGAAGGTACTCTAAAAAAAATTATTTACTTTTTTTAAATTAATTACTTTGTCGGCGTGACTGATATTTATATTCATGCCAAATTACAGCTTTCTAGTACTAACAGTCTCTGAGCTTAGCCGCGGACGGACAGACAGACAGACAGACAGACAGACGGACAGACATGGCGAAACTATAAGGGTTCCTAGTTGACTACGGAACCCTAAAAAATCAAAATACAATTAATACTCACAAACAAATGAACAATAAGTAGGAACATACTGTATCAGTTGCTTGCAACGAGTTTTGCAATTTAGAGGTTGATCAAGTTGAAATACTCTTTAATTACCGTGTATTGTATCTACATACAGGTTGTTCCAAATTATTAAATTTTAAATCAGTAATTTCTCTGTTAATACAATGGCGTTTTGTGCGAGGCTTTGTACATATTATGTTAGAAATACCCTAATCAACACGTCCTAATCGTCTATGTCCAGAGGGTAGAGACACATTGTATATAGGACGAGATGATGATATTTTTTTCAGCGGCAATACAGGAACATAAAGACTTGCTTGTCTCTACAAGCGAGCATTTCTCAAATTTGCTCCTCTAAGCATTTCTCAAAAATTGTACATTTAATTTAGGACTCGGACTTGCATAGAAATTGCATAGAAACTAACTACTAACACAGCCTCCCAAGATGTCCTGATTCATTTGTATGGAAATTTCTATGCAAGGCTTAGTCCAAGATTAAATGTAATAAAGTTTTTGAGAAATACCTACACAAAGACGGATTCGCTTTAGATTTCTACTGGTAAAGGGTAAGGGAAGGGGGGTGGGGTAAGGGTATGGGTAAAGTAAGAACCATAAAAAAGAGATTATTCTCAGTTCATAAACACTGCGTTTGTTTTTCTCCACCATCAGTTAACGGTTTAAAATGTCAAAACCCATCCCCAAAACGCTCTACTGATATAACATCGCCTTTCTGCCTTTTAAATCTTATTATTCTCAGTTCATAAACACTGCGTTTGTTTTTCTCCACCATCAGTTAACGGTTTAAAATGTCAAAACCCATCCCCAAAACGCTCTACTGATATAACATCGCCTTTCTGCCTTTTAAATCTTATTATTCTCAGTTCATAAACACTGCGTTTGTTTTTCTCCACCATCAGTTAACGGTTTAAAATGTCAAAACCCATCCCCAAAACGCTCTACTGATATAACATCGCCTTTCTGCCTTTTAAATCTTATTATTCTCAGTTCATAAACACTGCGTTTGTTTTTCTCCACCATCAGTTAACGGTTTAAAATGTCAAAACCCATCCCCAAAACGCTCTACTGATATAACATCGCCTTTCTGCCTTTTAAATCTTATTATTCTCAGTTCATAAACACTGCGTTTGTTTTTCTCCACCATCAGTTAACGGTTTAAAATGTCAAAACCCATCCCCAAAACGCTCTACTGATATAACATCGCCTTTCTGCCTTTTAAATCTATTGTTCTTTCCATTGCTCACTGACGGAATTCATGCTGGCTGGCATCTACCTGAGCATGCTCGCTCTGTGCCAGAACAGCTATGCTTGCTAATATATTGCTTTGCCAAAGTATACGCATTCATGTTGTTACAATATTTACGTGTACTTGTATATTATGTATCCGTCGACATGACAACGCGATGCCGAGGTGAATTTACGTCTGTGTTTACACTGATCCAAGAATGATGGCAGCGCAATTGACTAAAATGTTTCGTCCAAGTACAACATATCATGTATATGTCCTGTCAATCGTTCTAAGGTTAACTGGAAGAGATCCCTTTAAGGGATAAGTTCGCCTTTGTACATCTGTATCTCTTGTTAACTAGTTATTTTCATGTTTTATGTACAATAAAGAGTTTTACATACATACATACATACATATACCAATGATGGGCAGATATGTGAATGACTTGTATCACGTATTTGAGGGCTGATAACTCGCTTCTCCAGTGCCGGATTACTTAAGCCCGAGCGGAGCCTGTAGCAAATTCTATCAAGGGGCCCTTGCATTGATTTAGGTTATCAATTTAAAATTTATAGTTGGACATTTTGATGAAACTATTTTGTTTGTAGTAAGAATTGCGGCTACATTGATTTGAAAAATATTTTCACACTTAATCTAAATATTTTTCATGGTCAGAAAACGTTGGTGCGCGGGTTCCGTAGCATTTGCTACTCTTGCTACGTGGCTAATCCGGCACTGCGCTTTTCCGGGGTTTTTGAAGTTTGTTTCCATTTTAGAAAATTAAGCTTAACTAGCTTTCACTTGGTAGGTCCAGAAAAGACTAGATATATTATCAAAGACTTGCGTTTGATGCCGGCGCCGCACATAGCACAAATGTTTGAACACATATTTGATCACATGTGAAGCACCGGTATTTGCTTATTTGTTCAATATTTGATCACACATTTGCACTTTGCCATGCGTTGTCGGTTTTTCGAGCGCACAGCACACCAAAGCGTCCAAAGGTCAAATGTTGGGTAGGCTGCCACACTTGCACAAAGTTTAGTTGCTCGCAAATCACTGAGTGGAACGGTCGGCGGTTAACTCATGAAATATAGGTACAGTCAAGTGCAAAAATAAGTATCTATTCGACCCACTCAAAAATATGTTACTACGGCCTTATTGCGTCGGAATAAGAGTCTGTGGTACTTATTTTTGAAACTTTGAATAAGTTCATATTTTTACACTTGACTGTACCTACCTTGTTCTGTTACGATACATTTCACACATCCACTCGCGCCTTCTCTTAGGCCATTTTAGTTTTTGTCGCGCTTGGAGTAAGTAATAATTACAAGCGGCTAAATAATATACCGAAGCAGACCGCGTCAACAAACCCGTCGTCCATCTTGTTTCTTGACTTTGCGAACACTGTGGACTGAACATGCATTTGAAGCAAGTGTGGCAGGTACCATCGCCCCAGACGCCAGATACCCATTTTCAAAACAAATTTGCTTGCAGCCGTTGATGTTTATTGCTATGGATTGTTATGGACATATGTCTAGCCACTGCACGCAAACTGGGCCTTTAAGGTGGTTATCTGGCGCTTGGGGCGATAGTACATAAACATTTTTTCAAATGTGTGAGCAAAGTCTTTCAAATATTTGTCTATGTGTAGCGCCGCCATGAAACAACATCGCGTATTACCCCGGCGCCACATATAGCACAAATGTTTGAACACATTTATTTGATCACATGTGTAGCACCGGTATTTGCTTATTTGTTCAATAGAACAACCATACAATCAACCACAGATCAAATATGTGTTGAAACATTTGTAATATGTGTGGCGCCGGGGTTAGAATGTCCATTGTGACGTATGGCAATCGGAATAGACGCGGATATAAATGAACACGCACGCGAGATGCCGCGATGATTAGGGTTACTCTGACGCGCTCATGCTCGCAATTGCATTGCCCATTTTATCTCAAACGTCATAAAATTGCTGTCGAAAGTGATGGTCAAAGTTACAACAACACACGTTGAACAATAAGACCGAGTAAATGACATCTTTCTTTTATCTGTAGGCAAACTATTGTTACTGTCGTTTACAAAATCATCGATTTGTACTTATTCACCTGATAACGTACCTACTTTATTGCTTATATTCTTGAGTAATTTTGGTTGCGTAGCTCGCCTAGGTCTTATTGTTAGTAGCTGGACGACCAGATTTTCCAGAGATAAGACCAAGTTGGATCGATTGTTCGCCCCAGAACAAATCATCGAAATCTTTGGAGCTGTTTCCGACATCCCCGAAATATATATACAAGAATTGCTAGTTTAAACGTATTAGATTAGATAGATAAAAGTCCTGGACAATCACGAAACAATTACTTGAGCTAAATACGTAATAGTAGTAAGTAGTAAACAACGAATAACTTCGGACATGAGTTATTGAAGCTATTGCTGACCGTCGTTCATCGTATACCATCGTAATGCCAATCTATAAGTGATTAACTACTTAACATGTGATCTTCATATTGTTTAAGGAAAAAATACTGATTTTTCCCTCTAAATCATCTACAAATTTAGTACTGATGGACAGGCAGAAAGTAAGACGTGAGTTATCTGTATTTTTTCACTATTAGAGAGTTTTTGTCTAACAAATACGGAGTATGCGGTTTGTAATTTAAATTTTGAAACAATGCAGTAGGTACCTATGTCTTTATCGAACAGTAGGTACATAGTAAGCAATACAGAGAACAGGTGCATAGACAAAATTTACAGGGTAAACAATGAACACTTTTTATCGAATTTTATAATTGTAGTGTCACTGGAGGTCTATACATGTACGATAGTTTTGTTGGAAATGATCGTACCATTGAAAGCAGGTAAACAAACTGAAAGATTTGTTTACACTGTTGCATTTATGCTCATGTTTGGCTGGAGCTGATTCTGTAATCTGAGGATGGAATAGCTACATTCACGTTGATGACATCGGGATTAGTTCTCGCGATGTCATAACATAATCAGTTTTCAGCTTGTAAAAAATTGTTTATATCCCTCAATCTGCAATATTTTGAGGTTACATTGTCCTCTACGCATAACTTATTGTGCGCGCCAAGGCGACGGCCTTGGGCACAGTTGTTGCCATCTGTCAGATGTTTTACGCATTTTACCGGCCATTCGGCCGCTCCGTTTACTGTCGCGTTTGTCATGCAGTAAATGTTATTGTGTTGCGATTGGTTACTTCAAAATCTTGACCGTCACAAAAAATATGGACGGTTTTCTGACGATTTTTCAAGCAATCTTTCGTATTTTCACACAACATCGCCTCATCCAGGCCTCATCTTCGCTTTCCATCAGGCGTGATTGTGGCCAAACGCAAGCCTATATAGTATAAAAAAAATAACATTACCCCAACTCTATGTGGTTTTCCAGGGTTTTCCATAAACCGTGTTGGTTTGTAGTTGTCAAAGTTGATTTTTAGTTCGTTTCGACTCCAATCGACTGAAAATAAACATGAATTAAGTAAATTACATTCCAGGGTTGCATTTTTGAGAATTCTTCGTTCTTTTGTTTGTGGGTCGGTGTTAAATGGAGAAATTAGATCGTTTCCCCAAACACGTTAATTCCGCGTAGCAAACTTTCCATTCGCATTTTTCCCCAATCGAATTTCTACCCATATTCACCTTTTTTATCAACCGACGAAAACAAAAGGAGGAGGTTCTCAAGTCGACGTGTATATTTGTTTTTTTTTTTTTTAATGTATGGTCACGCATAAGTTTTTACAGAGTAGTCCGATTTTGATGATTCTTTTTTTATTGGTAAGCGTATACCCCGAGGGTGGTCTCATGTAAATTTGGAAATAATATTCCTACCCTAAGGGTTGGAAAACAGGGGATGATTGACTAACTTTTTACATAGTAGTCTGATTTTCATAATTCTTTTTTATTGGACAGGGTTTACCTTGAAGTTGGTATTATATAAATTTGGAAAAAAAATTTACCCCAAGGATGGGAAAAAGTATAAAATAAACACTTTTTACAAAAAAATTAAACCGCCGAAAAAACTGAAAAGCAAAAAATAATATCTTTTTTGATTGACCTTAATCAAGGTACCAGTTTGAAGTCGGTGCCTCAGCACGAGCCAGGAGGAGTGATAGAAGCCAATCAGGTAGAAGATTATAGGTCCACTCCTCCTGGTCTAGTGCTGAGGCACCGACTTCAAACTGGTACCTAGATTAAGGTCAAACAAAAAAGGTATTATTTTTTGCTTTTCAGTTTTTTCGGCGGTTTAATTTTTTTGTTAAAAAGTTTTTATTTTATACTTTTTTCCCATCCTTGGGGTACGTAAGTACCTACTGCCAATAAAGTCATAATTATTCAATTGCACATTTAACCAATCACTTTTTTAATTGTTCCCGAATTTTGCCAGACTCCTAATTTCCTAAAAGCGTATTTACTCAATCAGTTTTTTTATTATTTTTACCAGAGTCCTAATTTCCTAATAGCGTATTTACTCAATCAGTTTTTTTATTATTTTTACCAGAGTCCTAATTTCCTAATAGCGTATTTACTCAATCAGTTTTTGTATTATTTTTACCAGAGTCCTAATTTCCTAATAGCGTATTTACTCAATCTCTAATTTTAATATTAGCGAATAATACTAGACTAGAGGCATGATTTCCTATCCTAATCGTATTCAGTTTTATTCTCGCTGATGATGACTACAACGCTCCGCGATTACTGCAGCATCATTGTTGGTAAGGATAAGTTTTTGCCGCAGTATCAAGTTGATGACCATCATTTCAGCCGAAAGACGTCCACTGCTGAACATAGGCCTCCTCCAAGGCTCGCCAAACGGATCGGTACTACGCCAAGTTGATGATGATGGGCGTACTATATTAGTTTATTAAGAAGACAGAACAACAGTACACAGAACAGTAGAGTTGAAGAAGAAATGTCATGATAACCTGGTGTTTCGATTTTGTATAGGAATTTCGTTTCGAATTTGCAAAAAAAACGACTGGGGAAACTTTTTTTGTATAGGAAAAATATCGCGTAAGAAATAAAAATATTGCGAAAAAAAAACGACTGGGAAAGTTTTTGTATAGGAACAATATCGCGTAAGAAATTAAAATATTGAGCTAATTGTCGGTTGGGCATATTTGAGAATAGAGATGCAAGCGAATGATAAAAAAGGTGAATGGGTAGAAATTCAAGTGGGAAAAAATGCGAATGGAAAGTTTACTACGCGGAATTAACGAGTTTGGGGAAACGATCTAATTTCTCGATAAATGACCGTGAATTCGTTTAAGAACCCCTTTTATTTCGTTCACTGCTGGATCCCATTCCTAACATGTGTCGTGCACATTGCACAACTGCAATGAAATCAATAGAAATTATTTGAACATAGTAAAACGCAACTTGGACATGTGAATTTCGAAATTAAACTGAAACACGTTTGGCGTAATATTGTTGTGCAATAATGAGTGTAACAGCTGTTCCCAATAAGGTTCATTTCACTGTGGTCTGCGGTGAACCAAACAATCACCTGCTTGAACTGTTATCATTAGTGCACATGCACTAATGGCAATGGCACATTCAAAAGCAAAAGGACATAACTTGTACATAAATTCTCACCTATATTTAACTTTGGCTGACACTGTATAAGGTTTACAATCGATTTTGTTTCTTCATTTGGTTGTTGCGCTTTGTTACGTGCAATGTGTGATGCGTTATCAAAATTTTAAACTTACATTTCCGTGCATTGTGTTTTTGTCACAGTGCAGTCACGTGTCGTTGCCTCAGTCCCTTTTCAAATGGATATTCCTCAAAATAACTACTTACTATTAAATAAGAATACAAGACAATAAAGTTCTTGTATTCTTGTAAATAAATACACAGGAGGCCAATAATGAGGATTATACAATACAATACAAATATTCTTTATTGATCACCAAAAACAGTACAGTGACATAACAAAAATAAAAATTCAGGTAGACAATAGGCAATTTATCTTTGTGGAAGTTTTAATGAGGAAGATCTTTGTTATAGTAGAGATGTCGTTTCACAGTTGTAGAGTCAATTTGAAGCCAATCTGATCACTGGAAATGGATGATTATGTAGGACTTGCAAGATCTGTCCGAAACTACCAAAAAGTCAAGTTCAATAAAACCTGTAACAAATAGTTTTCGATGCAAACTTCAAGTTTAAATAACAATACAGATTATTATTGTCACAAATCGTGACTAGAGATATCACGAATAGTGATTTTGCCGAATATCGAATGTTCGGCCAAGCTCTTGGCCGAAGCGACGAATTTTCGGATTCCAAATATCCTACGCGGCAACAGATAACAATCTTTCTCATTGTAGTCCCTGCGGCAGGGCCCAATTGCATAACAAAATACGAGCTAATAGTATTAGTGAATTTCAATACAAAATAGCGGTTTACTGTCATTAAATCCAAATGGAAAATCGTCCATGCTTACGTCAAACCAGAAAAATTACAATTTTGACCCACGACGGTACCGAGAAGCCATCTCGGTACCGTCGTGGGTCAAAATTGTAATTTTTCTGGTTTGACGTAAGTATAACTTCGAGTGGACGATTTTCCATTTGGACTTAATGACAGTAAACCAAAGTAGCTAATACTATTAGCTTGTAATTTGTTATGCAATTGGGCCCAGGTATCCAAAACTGACAGAATGCGTAATTTATCGTTGCCCGGTCTATACCGTCGTGCGTGTACCTATATAGTGAGAGACAATTTTCAGAAGTGGATTTACAATCCTATACGTCTATATTTCCCCGACAAGTCTAACTAAGGCCGATATTGTCTTATGTACCGACTATGCTGGCTGAGAATCAGCGCTGGGGTGCTATAAACGCCTCAGCAACATGCTGAGCTAGTGTCCAATTCGCAACCGCGATGACACACTATCTTTAACTTCTTGTTGTCTATTTGTAATAATGTTGATGTGTCTTCTGTTGTTGTATTTAAATGTACCTACATATTTTCTTTCTTTTTTTCATATTGTCTCGAAACACACTCTTTCATTCCAGTGTCTCACAAAGAACACTGGCATCTTTGTTTCACGCTTGTCTTAACGTTTCGCCACGACCGTTTCCTTTATTCCGTTCAAGGGTTAATCTTAGTCATCATTGCCCAACACTTCACCACTGTTGCTCACATCCCTTGCACAACGAACTAATGTTTTTCAGAGTGACGTGGCATCATTGCATGACGAGGCGGGTTGGTAAGGAGGCGTTGCCCCGTCATTGCAAAAAATGTGATTACCTCTATGTATCAGTTAGAATAGAATACATCCAATTTCTTAATTCACGATAGAGTTGATTAAACTGCGAAGACTTTAGTCAACTGCCAATAGAAAAGAGGGTTATTGCGGGTTTTCTGAGTAATGGTAATGACTAATCGGATGCTTTGCATGTACTATTTTCGTAAGGCTCCTGTGGTGACAATAGGGATGCTTTCAACACGCGTTTGACAGCCATTTAATCTCCTACTAACCGGCTCATCGCCAACGGAGTTAGAAGCCGACAACATTTTCGAGTGACAACTCCCAAAGGAAATAGAATGACTACGGTTCAACGATAGCGTTTGTAAAGTACTCTAAAGGTCGATTAATATCTACAGACACCGAGCGTGTCAGACACGTGCCGTATTTGAGACCGACAATAGTACATTACTGCAGCGGCCGCGAAATAGGGGATTGCCGGCCGAGTAGTTATAGATGGCCGAGTGTTAACGAGGCCATCTAGGGATACGAGGCCGGCAATCCCTGTTCGTGGCCAAGGCTTGTATAGAGTTTTTCTCAAACATGCATCATCATCATCATCATCATCATCATCATCATCATCATCATCACCATCACCATCGTCGTCGTCGGCATCATCACCATCATCACCACCATCAACATCATCATCACCATCATCATCATCATCATCACCACCGCCATTACCATCATCACCATCACCATCACCATCTTACCTTACCTTAAATAAGCGTAGTAGCAGAATGTCATAATGAACCAAAACGCAAATATTGCTTATAGTTTTTTTTTAATGACTAAATGCTATGATGCCATAGACCTACAAACGTCATGGTATGAAACAATAGACGATCACTTTGCTGGCCTTGGCCAGCAATGTTGTATGAAATTCCATTATTGACCTCTCGTCTAGCCGCACCTGCATTGTGACACTTCGTGGCGTATTATAAGGAACATAACGTCAATATTACATAGCATGTTTGAGAAAAATATTGTTTGCGCATGCTGGCCGGGCACGACCCGTGTCTGCGCGGCCGTGTTACGATAGATATGAATTCGTTAATAGAAACTGTATCATCATCCCAGCCTATATACGTCCAGTGGCAAGGCACAGGCCTCCTCTCAGAATGAATGTATTTTCCCGGAATTCCCATGGAAAAGAGAAGTATACAGGCGGGTTTTTTCACCTAGTATTGAAATTACCCGTTTTTCCCCTTTGGGTACGGAACCTTAAAAATAAAAGAAAGAAAAAACGATTTTTTTGCCACAAAAACAAAGTAAACAATTAAATCCTATATATTAAACACAAAACATAGTCGTAGAAATTTGTGACAATAGGTGTTGGCGTCAGTATAAGCTGCTGGCGCCGTTCCCGGGGGGCGACGCTCAGCAGCGCTGGTTTTCAGCCGACACCCTTTTATACTCCTACATTCCTGCCAGGTGCAAAATAGACAGTTTTGTTTGACTATACTTTAAAAAAAAAACAAATAATAATACCAACTAAATTAATGAAATTAAACAATAACAAAAAAAAGGGGAAACAAAAAAAAACAACGCGAAAGGGTGCTAAAAATTCACCGTTCACGAAGCGGGGACCGGGAAATTCCCGACATGATGCGGCCTTCATTTTTATTTTGTTTTTTTCAAATAAAATCTTTTTCACCTGTCTTTTAAAAGATAAAATCGAAGTACTTAGTCTAATTGGGGGTGGTAAATCGTTCCACACCTTTGAGGCCGCATATCTGAAACCGCCCCTGAACCCCGCTGTCTGGTGCTTTGGGATTGGGACTATCAACTTCACTTGCACCTGGGACCTAGTAGTTAGATTGTTAGATGGCGGCCATGCAT
Organism: Archips crataeganus; assembly: GCA_947859365.1. Taxonomy (NCBI): domain Eukaryota; kingdom Metazoa; phylum Arthropoda; class Insecta; order Lepidoptera; family Tortricidae; genus Archips; species Archips crataeganus. The sequence goes on from OX402072.1 coordinate 2,495,784, forward strand.
ATCCCTGTACCGTACCAGGACAATTTTATTCAATAAATAAAAGAGTTTTTTTACCATAAGTAAACAACAACAACAAGCAACAAGGCATGCCAAATGCAGCTCGCGCCTCGATTCCGAGGGTTTATACCTGCTGAGCTGGCAACGTTGCATTTTTGTTAGTTTTTCTCGATTATTCCATAAAAATTGAATGAAAATTAAAAATGTTTTGTATACAAATTGTCCTAATATATAAGTTATTGTGTCTACTGCAATAATAATTCGTGATAAGACTTTTATTTTCTTTAAAAACCGTTAGGTAATAATTTGTTTATTTTTAAAGAAAATAAAAGTCTATCACGAATTATTATTGCAGTAGACACAATAACTTATATATTAGGACAATTTGTATACAAAACATTTTTAATTTTCATTCAATTTTTATGGAATAATCGAGAAAAACTAACAAAAATGCAACGTTGCCAGCTCAGCAGGTACTTATTCCCTTTTCTAGAAGTACCTATAGGCGAAATGTGGGCTCTCTTTGGATTGGAACGTCCACACAGAAACGAACACAAGCATTTTGCACTCTCTGAATGGCCCCTTTTGGTAAATTTGTGTAGTCTCGGGCCATACACAACGTCACAATAATTAAAAGGGGACAAAATAAGCAAATCTGTTAGCAAAACCCTTATGTCGTAAGACAGTTGTTTTCTAATGTTGTAGAGCACTTTTAATTTAAAAATGCGTTTCTACCTACATAAACATAACAAACCTTAGTATTCCTAGATAGTATAGATATAGCTCTACTCTTGCATACCTGCAATGTTTGTTCTAACTTCTAACACCGTATCACAGATAATATTGACGTCGAGTGGGGATGATTCACGGCAAGCGTCACGTATTGCCGTGTGTTACATAACATACCGTGAATGGTGTATTATGGTGTGCTAAACGGATTGTGACGATTGCTATAACATTGTGGTGTGGGCATTCCCAGGCTGCGGTGCTAAACAAACAAGTTTTTTTTTAAATTCTGTTTTAAATCCAAGCTTTTTTTTTGCTGACTACACTTTTTGCCCCTGGTTACCAAAGTACTCGTCAAGACAAATCAAGCTAGCCCGAACTCGATGCGGTCGTGTCGTTTTATTACAAACTTCTTCTAGTCACCTTCCAGTATGCTTAGTATAAGTTTTACTTCACCAAAATATTTCTCGATCGCGTTTACGTAAAAATTTCAATTCTATGGAAACATGGACGCGCAGCCGCGGAGGCGCTGTCCAGGTTTCACTAGTATTTGATTTTTTTACGTAAACGCGATCGAGAAGTATTTCGTGAAGTAAAAACTTATACTAAGCGTACTGGTCTATGTCATAACGATATTGTATTGTCATTGTCAACCGATTTACACACGCATGCAAAGTTTCAGCTTAATCGGAAACCGGGAAGTGGATCAAATTTAACTTGCAAGATTTGACCCCTATATGCATACATACATAGTTACTTAGAGCCATACATTGCAAGTTAATAAAAGAAAAGCCTTGTAGAATCGTGTAATAGATAAAACATTTTTCATTTTTTTTTTTTCACTTTATTTACCCACTAGCTATTACCCGCGACTTCGTCCGCGCACAAATAAAATCAATGGTCAACTCTCTATCTCTAAAGGCCACCACAAACCGGGAGCGCGGGGCGCCGACGGAACGTGCCCAGCGCGCTCTATAACATTGAATTAAATATACGGTGACACACACCGGCAGCGCGGCATACCGTATTTGATTCTGTGTTAAGGCGGGTTTAGACCAAACGAGCGAATGCTCCACTCACCACCACCACCACCACCATTTGTTGTGTGTAAACAGAGACAGAGCATTCTTTCGTTGTTCCTCCTTATTTTGCGAATATTCTACGAATATTCTAAGAATGCTCGTTCGCTTGATGTAAACGACGGACGAGCGTGCGAACAGTCGCTTAGAGCATTCTTTCGTGTTCGGACGTGCTCGCTACAGGAAGCGGTTTCTTCAAAGCGTTCTAGTGCTCGAGGAATTTGACACGACCTATCGTAGTAATCATAATTATGGGGTCTCAAGAAAAATGTATTTTAATTATAGAAGCCTACCAAAATGCCAGGTGTCTGTGGGATCCGACTTATGAAAACTATAGAAATACGATTCACAAACAAGAATCCACGTAGGAACATCCACGTTCTGTCATTGCTTTTCAACACTCTTTTTAATCCTTCCGCCCCTTTATACCTTTCCGAGCGTTTCAGCTACTTGGCTGAAGGAAGCCAGCATCGTTTGCGGTCGAGTACCAATCTCCTTTTGGCCTGTCCTTCTACTTCTTCCAAAATTTACTCAAAATCATTTACTGTGTAATCTGCTAGACTGTGGAATCGATTACCCACCTCCATTAGGCAATCTCCCTCCGTGGTGTCGTTCAGGGAAGCTTTGAAGAAGATGTGGCTCACACCATCACTTTAATATATTGAGAACACTGCTTATTTATTGTATGTATTTTGCATATATATGTTGTATATGGTAGTATATTTTTATTAGGTTTCTTTATATTATGAGTTTATGTATTGTATTTACTAAAAGTTGTATTGTAGTGTAGCCTTTGCTTTGTCCGACTGTATTATTTTGACTTACTCTTTGTCGGTCCCTTACTAAATGCTCCTTTCATCCACTCAAGGGTGTCAACCAGTCATGGTAGAGATCCCTTAAAGGGATAAGTTCGCCTTTGTACATGCATTTCAACGGTTGTCAATAATGTATTTCTTTTTTTTTTCCTTATTTTTGTACAATAAAGAGTTTACATACATACATACATACAAGATGCGTGGCAGGAAATAGTCCTTCTTTTAATTAAATTCGTCACCCACCAACGTCTCTTCCTTTTTTCTTTTCGAGTAATTGAGTTGGAATGATAAATGAAGCACTTGCAATTACAATATCAGTCTCAGAATCCGACATAGTGCACACAGTCCACAGACACCCGACGAATGAGCATCGGGCACTCGTTCGCCTGATCTAAACATCTCTAGAGCATATGCTCTGGAATCCTAGTTCTTGGGTTGTATTCTTGCTCGTTGATATTCGTGTGGTGTAAACGCTGAATACGAACTTTTGTTTACACCAAAAGATCAAGAATGAATGCTCTGCTCTGGTTCTAGCTCTTTGTTTGTTTGGTCTAAACCCACCTTTATTGACCGCGCTGGGCACGCTCTGCCGGCGCCCCGCGCTCCCGATTTGTTTTGGCGTGAAATTCCAAATATCACTTTCTACTGCACTTCTCAGCTCCTAAAGGAAAGGTTACGGAGTTAGGGTCCCATTGAATAGGTATATAAATCTAAAGAGATTTATCTAGGTAAGAGTACCTATGCGAAACGCCGCGTCTCGTGGTATTTTTCGAAAATTCTAAAACTTTCGATTGCGACTTCGGTTATAGCTCGCTCCATCAGTGTTTGAATGACTTTGACCTTTCTTAAACCTATTAATTATATCTATAAGATAACAGATTGCAGCAAACATATACAATCTTGATTAAGCTAGTTGTATCATAGTCAATAATAGTCATAAGTAAACAAAGTGTAGGTATGTCGTTTGTTTCACCTAAATAAACAAAGCCACGCCTCTTGATGCGTCAGGTATCAAAATATTTACAGGGTTATTTGTAATTCACTAGCATCCTTTTAACCCTAAACTCCCACCACTTAAACAAATGTTTTTTGTTTTACGGCTTTTGTCATAACTTAATATTTATGGTGTAATAACGTTTTGAAAATTTGAGATTACCTCTTATTTTTACGATACTCTGTGTATTTGTATGGGAAAAAAAGTGCATCATTTTAAAAAGTCGTAGAACAAAAAACATTTGTATGAGTTATAGGAATTCAGGGTTAAGAGGATGTCAGTGAATTAAAAATAACCCTGTATAACCCCCGACGCAAATAGAGAGGTGTTATAAGTCTGACCGCGCACCTCTCTCGACCCATTGTCGTCATAAACCCCCCAGCCCCTGTACCGCGCGAGCGAGGACTCATTTAAACGGTTTAGCTATAAACGGGTGAACCGATTAGGATGCGGTTTTTTTTCGAAAACAGTTTTCTTGGCGATGGTTCTTAAGACATGTTTCATCAAAATTGGTTCAGCCGTTTCAAGGTTATCAGCTCGCTTAGATGCATAATGGCCATTCACTTTATTTTCAAATTATGTGTGATTGATTATTGTTTATTGATATGACTTTTTTTTTAGATGTATGGACGAAGCCAATTACCAATACAATCTACGCCGTCGTCGTCTATACTAATATTATAAAGAGAAAAGGTTTGATTGTTTGTTTGTTTGTTTGCATTGAATAGGCTCCGAAACTACTGGACCGATTTCAAAAATTCTTTTGCCGTTAGAAAGCTACATTATCACTGAGTGACGTAGGTTACTTTTTACCGCGGGAAAATACCTTTTCCTACGGGAAAATTAATTTATCGCGGGCGAAGCTGCGGACGGAAGGCTAGTCTACTAATAAAGTTGTACCTAAGCTAAAATCACGCCTTCATCACTTGACATTTTCACAATTAAAAGAGGTGCTTTCGTGATACTAAACTTCAAAGAACTGTTTTGTAGCTTAGATGACGATTGTATGATGATACGTGGACTGTCATTGACGTACCTAAGACTCTAAATACCTAAGCTTTTCGACATTTTGTAGGTTGTATGCATTCGTCAAATGACGCCTCCGTGGACAGTAGCCCCAAGTGGCCAGAGCGGCAACACTGCGCGCTAAGTCATGGCCTCCCCCTCCACGGTATCAATTAACCACTCGGAATGTAAACGCAAACAAGCAGATAACCTTATCGCAACCTTACCATATATTTCATCATTTTAACCGGCACACGAACAAGTTGATAACGTTTTTTCGAAAGTAATGTTTCGAGGAATGCCGCAAACGCTGGGTTCAATGTTCGTTTGTATGTAAATTGTTCGTTTCATTGCAAAGTTTGAGGCCTTACTCTCTTGGATGTTGGATTTTTCCAGGGGCTAGTATTCACATATCATTGTAGGTGAATGTAAACGTTTATGAGACGTCCCTTTATTAACCCCCGACACAAAAAGAGGGGTGTTAGGGTGTTATAAGTTTGACCGCTATGTTTGTGTGTCTGTCTGTGGCAGCAAATCATAACTCTTAAATGGGTGAACTGATTTGGATGCGGTTTTTTCTTATTTGAAAGTAGGTTTCTTGGCGATGGTTCCTAGACATGTTTCATCAAAATTGGTCCAGTAGTTTCATAGATATCAGCTCTTTTGTATGCTGCGGAAGGGCTCTTAGATTTAATTGCGTTGGGGGTTTATAAAACTTTTAATTTTATAATATGCACAAATATGGTTCTTTACAAAAAGTGTACCTTCTGGGAAAATGTACCACCAGATAGGTAATGCGCTATGTAAGAAAATGCACTTTTTGAAATAGTGCACCTTCCCTGAAAGTGGTCCTTCTAAAGAAGGGTACCTTTAGAGAAAGGCTTTGATGAAAACAACTTCAAATAGTCGATAGTTATCCGGGTGCTGTCGTACTGTGTGACCCATTTGAGTTTAGACATACTTATTTAAAATAACCCGGAACAATGGTAATTTGTTACCGATTCATTGTCCATTGTATTCGACAATGATAAACTAGTATTTCACAATAGTTCTTTCATGTTGCACCTACCAGCGTTTCCTTGAAGCTAAGTACTTCTCGCCCGTTAAATAACGACCAACACAATGCCTAAGGAAAAGAACCATGTCCCTAATGACAGTATGTGATAGTGGAATTGCGTCTCTAATTGGGAATGTCTAAAAAAAATTACCAGTGGTTTTTATATTTTTTTTGTATAGAAAAGTCAATTATAAGAAACTAATTTCAATATTTTGTCATTTAGTTCTCTACTTTTTTCAAAATTAAACTATTTTAGAAACTATTTTAGTTGATGACGTCAGATTATAATTGAGGGCTTCCACAATGCCAAATTTCTAAATCTATCTAAATGCGTACCTACGATAAGGCAACCCCTTTAATTATTTTTTGCGTAGTGGGTACACTATACACTGTGTCACTTTACTGGCACTGACAAAGTGCTAGATGTCAGACAGCGGGTCCAAATCAAACTCCGTAGTATAATCCACGCGTAAATTGTGAAGAATTCTAACCACACAGAATAAAGTACGACTTGAACCGGTCACGCAATTTACACCAATGTCAAATGAAGGTATAGGTAAAAAGCATTTATCTCGAAATGGTTTTCGATTTTCTATACATTGCAAAAAAATAGACATCCCCAATTGGTAGTTATTCCATTAACTTGACCTTGTACACAGACGCGGAATGAAAAGGTTCGTCACTTTTCGACTCAACATATGTCAACGAGTTAAGGTCGAAAAGTGACGAACCGCTTCTATATTTACTACGCACGATTCTTATGACCATAGTCAAGACAGTGAGACCTCCTCGTAATTGATTTTTAGCATTCTTAACAAGAGATTTTGTGCATAACAGCACAGATCCGTACCAAGTATCCAGACAATGTTACTAACCGTTGAAGAGTTCCGATCGCCAGAATTTCATTATCAGATTATCAGTATTGTTACCAGACTTACATAAGCTAAATTTCAACTCAATCGGATACCTCCTGGTATTAGTGGTCTAAAAAAGATTTGCAAATATTGATACCACTACTCGTAAACAAACTTACTTACGAACTTAGCTAGCTCATTATTACCAGTGACGCATCCTACGTCCCAAAATATGTCACTGATGAGGTCACGATCACTGATCAGTGTTTACGCGTGACTCAGCGGTGACGTCGAGATGGTTGGACGCTCAGTGGGTCAATGACGTATGATCCGTCGAGAATGTTTTGACGGCTCTGGGTCAGATTAGGCGGTGTTTGTTCTAGAAATCCTACTAGCACTTTAACCTCCTAGGACCCCACGAAAAATTTATTTTACTTTTTTAAAATTGACTTTGAATTTTCCACAGGACAGGATTCCTAATTCAAATACACAATATTTTATTTGGGTCTCAGGAGGATAAATGAGAGAAATTGTGAATATATGTGTGGATGTTTGTTAGTCAATCACGCAATAACAGCGCAACGGATTTAAGTAGATGAAACTCGTCCTGTTAATATAGACAAAATCTGAATTTAGACATAAGGTAGGTACAGGTACTTAATATTCCGGGATATTTTATCTTTAAACAAGAACAGAGGGCACTGTCTTCGAATGATGAGTTGAGTACAGTCTAAGGCATAAATATACAGGGTGTCTCATTTAAATCGGTGAGTATGGGAAAGTCTGAAACTATAAGACATACGAAGATCTGTTCTTAGGAACCATGTATATAAGTATGTTTATCGTCGTCTAGTACCCATAGTACAAGCTTTGCTTAGTTTGGGACTAGGTCGATTTGTGTAAGATTGTCCCCTAATATTTTATTATTATTATTTTTTATGTCATCGATTTTAATAGGAACAAAAACTGCCTTCATAAATTTAAAAAAAAAACTTGTACTTACCTCGGGAATCGAACCCGGACGTTTTGAAAAATAAAACTAACACTATTTCTAGATATCGGTTGTGTAGGTCTTAAGCAGTGAATGTTACTATGATAGATTATGTCTAAAATGAATAAAATGCATTTTTTTCATATCCTCTAATTTATTTTTAACCCCCGACACAGAAAGAGGGGTGTTATAAGTTTGACCGCTATGTGTGTGTCTGTCTGTCTGTGGCATCATAGCTCTTAAACGGGCGAACTGATTTGGATGCGGTTTTTTTAAATAGAAAGCAGGTTTCTTGGCGATGGTTCTTAGATATGTTTCATCAAAATCGGTTCAGCCGTTTCAAAGTTATCAGCTCTTTTGTTAGTTGCGGAAGGGATCTCAGACGCATAACGGGCATTGACTTAATGTCAAACATACGAGTGACATAATTGCGTTGGGGGTTTTTAAAAATTTTAATTTATAGTTATTAAATGTATGATTTTTTTTTCATTGTATGAAGTTTTTTTTTTAAATGTATGTAACCATAAGGTTGATGTTTACATATATTTGACACGATGGATAGATATTTATGCCTTTGACTGTATCTCTGCTTTTTAGATGGCGCGCTAACCCTTAATAAGACCCCATTTATTTGAGCATACTACCACAGAATCAAAAGAAGCTAAAATATACCTACTTCGGAAGTTCCGTACGAAATACAAAATCCTTAGAAAAATCTTACTTGTTGAATACAGATAGTGCACGTCGTAATTTACAAGAGGCCTAAATGCCCCCTTGTTTTCCAGGTGCGATTCTCCGAGAAGGCTCCGGCGGTGCGCGTGATGCGCGTATGGGCGTTCGCGGCGCGCGCCGCCCGCGCTGGCACCTGGCACCAACACGCTCTCGACCGCGATCGCTTCCGCCGCAAGTGAGTACCATACCATGTGCGCCCACCTATACGTCCCACTGGTTAACATAGACAGGACAGGAGGAGACGGCACGCAATGTCGACAGGAGAGACGTGGACGAAAGAAATAGTGCGTGGAGTCCCTCCGCGCGGAAGAAGTGAAACTTCATAATGAAAAATAAAAAAACCAGGCGGTCACCCATCCAAGCACTGACCGCGCCCGACGTTGCTTCGGTGATCGGACGAGAACCGGTGTTTCTGTCAAATATCTTGAAAACCTACGGCATTTTCATCCCCCTTTGAAACTCCCGCACCCCCTCCCCCGCATCTCCCCTAACCTCACCCCTCTCGCAAACGTCTCGTAAACGTCAACTTTCGTTGCGTTGCGTTGCGTTGTGTATTTAACGCAACGCATTTAACGCAACGCTTTTTGGAAGTCGCATTAGAAGTTTCACTTCAAAAATGTGTGTGACCCTAATACACGCACACACGCACGCGAATATTGTCACCGCCAGATTTCAGCTCAATCGGATATCAGGAAGTGGTTCAAAATTTTTTGTAAATGTTGAAACCACAACTTGCATACGACCATCGGACGGCGATCGATCTATATACGGTCTCGCTCGATGTCCCAAATCTATTCCCTTATCTCAACACCTTGTACCTTAAGTACCTTATCTGATACAGTCTTCTCCAAATTCCAGGATAGCCGACGTCGACATGGCAGTATCCTGGGTGTTGAAGCCACAGCACCGCTCTCGAGTCATGTTCCAACGGTTCATGCCTTGGTGGAACGCCCAGCGACGCAAGGAGATCGCCGAGAAAAAGCAGAGAGAAGAAGAGAGGAAAGAGCTGGAGAGAGTTGAAGAAGAGAGGAAGAAGACGGAGCAAATCGAGGAAGATAAAGAGGTTAAGAACCAAGAAGAGAATGTTGGAGGAGGTAATGATGCAGAAGCAGTTAAGGCACCGATAGAAAGTAATGGTAATGTAGATACTGATTTGAAAACTGGGATAGATGAAAGCGTCATGTCTCTAGCGAAATGTGACTTTTATGATAGAACTGATGCGGTACAGGGGCCGGTGAGGAAGGATTCCATAGAAATGGCTCAAGCTGTGGACACATGAAGGCGCGGTTAAACTTAAGATAAGGATACACAAGACCAATGTAACGTTGTTTGGGCAGTTTTCTACAAATATTTCTATTTCAAGTGATTGACACTCTTTCAGACATTGTGCAATCCCTAATATTAAATCTTGCTCCACAAACAAACCGCTTACAAGAGCAATTGAATTTGTTAAAAATATGATTCGCCTTAAAATGGATCCTTCTTTAGGTGAACGATATAAAAGTATGATTCACTTTGTAGTAGCGTGTAAAATTTTCGGGCCCTAAAATAGGAGTTAGTGCAAATCTTTTTAACTTTTTCAATTGTGTCCTACTAATACAGTTCATTTTGAGCTGTCGACACATTTTCACGGTGAGAGTGCGCTTTCATGAAGCAGACCGGAAGATGGAAACTCCAAGACGCGTGCTTTAGGATTCTATACGCTCCGTTTCTATGGAAACACACCTTATACGTTTAAGATATATGACAATGAAGAAAATCATTAGCTGACATTGGTATGTAATGGTTCCATTTTAACTCTGCATTACATTAAAACAGCCTAAAACTTAGTTTAATGTATACATTGGTCCAAAAAAGAGCGTACTCCTACCTAAAAGGCCGGTAACAAACTTGTGACTCTTCTGGTGTCGCAGATGTCCATGGGCGACGGTAATCGTTTACCATCAGGCGATTCGTCTGCTCGTTTGTCCCCTATACCATAAAAAAAAACGATGATTTATTTTTGAAATTCTGTGAACTGAGTAACTTTTGTAGAAACCTGTCCATGCAAACGACCTGTCGTTGGACGTTTTTGATCATCCAAACGTTTTCGTCTGTCGTAAATTCGCCTTTATTCACCTTGTTTGCCCATAGACAGACGGACTGCAATTCGACTGCAATCCGACTGCCAAATTGCAGTTCAAGTGCAGTTTGAATGCAGTTTGCACTGCAATGAAACTGCATTAGTACTGCACGTGAACGACTACACTGACTGCAGGCTTACTTCATCTGAACTGTAATTTGGCAGTCGCATTGCGGTTCAATTGCAGTTCGTCTGTCTAGAGCCTTTAATCTGTACGGCGAACAGACCCTTGGGTACATATTCAGCGTTTTTATGGCGTTTTTTTTTTGTCATTACCATTTGAGCAGAAATTATTAAAATGGATGATGCTTAGGGTTAACTTTTTATGAAAACTTAAGACAGTACCGATGCTGAATCTAGTTTGATGAAATTTCGCGCGATTCGTCCTTCGGTTGTGGTAATAATCGTCGAATGGTAATGACGTTTAACCGCGCGGTCAAAACGCTCGAATATTCACCCCCTTAATGCTCTAGAATCACTCATTTTAGTATTAAACCTGACTATCCAAGTACCAAAGTACTTAGGTATAGTTAATTCAACATTTTATAGTTTTTCAATGCGAGAGGATGCTAAAGTGCCTAAAAAAATATAAATAAACTCAAGCACCTAAAATAACACTAGTTCCAGAAAACTAATTATAAGATATCTTAAAATTTAGTTATTTCTCTTAATGCCCCATCCACACTCCACGAGGCTACACGAGGGGACGCGAGTACGAGAGTGAGGATGGTGCGCTCGTGTCGCCTCGTCTTCCCTCGGCTCGCCTCGCTGTCGCTCCGCTTTGTGTCGTTTTTCGGACGAGTCAAAGGACGCGAGGGGGTGAGGCGAGGGAATGAACCACACTCTCGCGCTCGCTCACTTGGTTGTTTAAGAGGCGCCTCGCGAGAGTGTGGAGCCGGCATAACTGCTACATGGTTATATAACTTTCACAATGTATATAATGTAATTTTTAAAACTGTGACATACAGACTGTAAATATGTATCATGCGAGAGAATAATATATAGTTTTGTATATATCAAAGCTTTGTATGGCGAGACGTGTATAAATTGTGTGTAAACTTGAAAACTTGCCTTCGCTATGTAATATAAATATAGAAAGCTTTTAAAAATATTTTCATACAAAGATATGTGGTAAATGTTGAAATGAAAACTCCTTTCTATAAAACTAAAAAAAAAACTACTATTTTTTGTTGGAGTTTGGAAATCAGTAGAGCGCCCTCTACCGTTGTGTATACTTAAACGATGAAGTATCGCGTTGGTTACTTCTAACAATAGATGTCGTGACATTCGAAAAAAACACAGGATTAAATGATACAAAATTAGCTTTTGTAAAATAACTTTTTTTAAATTGGCCTGTTTTGTGGCAAAGGCCTCCCTCTTTCTCCACTCTTGGATATCAAACGCGAGCTCCAGCCATTCCATGAAATAAGTATCCAGGTCAATTCCACACCTTGTTTTAAATTAAAAATATCCCACGGCAACTCGGTCTCAAATTCTCAATCCAGATTTTTGCCCATCTGTACGCCAAGTGTCATCTAAACTCGTTGAGCCGTTATTGCGTCAGTGCCTGACATCCAAACATTTTACTTTTTATTTAATTTTAAACGTGTCATGAGCTCGCAAAGTTTCCGTGACTCGACAAAATTGATTGAACCATTGTCAGTTGAAGTAACCAACGCGAAGCTATCGACTTGAAGCATTTCTATGTTTTTTTCTTAGATAAAAACAGGGATGATATAAGACTGGATTGGCAGTCGCCATAGTACGGATCGGCCGCGGTTTTTGTAGTTCGATTATTAAATCTAGATGGCGCTGAAATATAGCCACAGGCTTTGATGGCAAAAAAATAAGACTACAGATGTTTCATATTACTACAAATGTATTATTTTTCAAAAATATTGCATAACGATACATTTTGCAGTGCTATAAAATATCTGTAGTCTTATTGTTTTGCAATCAAAGCCTCTGGCTATATTTCAGCGCCATCTAGATTTAATAATCGAACTACAAAAACCGCGGCCGATCCGTACTATGGCGACTGCCAATCCAGTCTATATCATCCTTGATAAAAATAACTATTTCCAAATATGACGCCATTGAAATCCATGTATTTTTTTTAATGTGTGATTTAATATAGCCCTAGCTACAGAAGTTCTGATAAAAAATAGTAGCAATGTTCCCAGATAAAACTAAATATAAATATCCTTTACTTTTGATATTATTTGTTGTTTAAGGAGAGAAATCAGGAAAAATCTATATGTATATTGATTTCTGTAGTTATAGTTGTATTATTTCAGATTTTGTTATTCTATTTAGTTTTATAGCGTAGTTGTAGCGATGAGGGCCTTTGTTTGGTTTTGAAATGAGACAACGTTGGTTTTGCACTCTGAACAAGTTACTGGTTTTTAACTAAAATCAGACTACGGGAAAAATTGCATATATTCAAAAGGACTGCCGATGTATATATATAATGTCGTGTCGTTTTCCTTTAAAACAAAGCCTACTGTAGCTAGTTTCGCTATAGAGAGGTATCTGGGGTTACCTATCATAATTCTCGAAAAATTTTTTTCCGAATATTTAAAATCCCGAATGCTTCATTTATCCGAATGCATTTTTTTCTGAAACTAAATATTTCAGGATTTTTATAAAACAACCCTAACCAAACCTAAAGGTTTCCACACGATGGTCCTGAAATAAATCCTGAAATATTTACAGTTTCAGAAAAAAATGCTTTCGGACAAATTAAGTTTTCGGGATTTTAAACCTTCGGAGAAAAAAATTCTAAACATCGATAGGTTCCCGGTGTCTGGATATTTTCGTATGTTACCAAGGCCACCACGAACCGAGAGCGCGCGACGGAGCGTGCCCAGCGCGCTCTATAACACTGAATCAAATATACGGTGACACACCGCCAGCGCGGCACGCCGTATTTGATTCAGTGTTATTGACCGCGCTGGGCACGCTCCGTCGGCGCCCCGCGCTCCCGGTTTGTTGTGGTCTTTAGACCTCCGCTTAAGACACTAGCGCCATCTCTATTTAGATTCTTCATTAAGTTCATAGATGGCGCTGTTGTTTTATGTTATGCCATATGAAAAACATAACCCGCCTTTTGGATTTCGCCGCAGTCGGGCAACAGCCAACTGGCCAAGTGAAAAACGACTAAAGAAACATCGCACTGCTGGTCAACTGACTCAAAATAATATCACATTCTAATTTAGACTCCATTTACTCTCAGGATGGTCTACATTAAAATGGGGGATTATTTTGAGTTATTTGACTCTTGATTTAGGAATGTGATATATATTCTTAAGTTCCCACCTTACTTGATAAAGTACAAATCAATTTAGCGAATGTATTAATTTTTCAATGAAATAAGAACTTTAAATAAATTGAAATAGCCCCCAAAATCACTTCTACGGGAATTCTCTGCTCGATCGGAAGTAGCTACAGTAACCAAGTAAGTGCTTGGCCATTTAATATGACAGTTCTTATATCAGAAGAAAAACAATAACGCTGATTGTCACATTGACTTGTAGCTTGCGAGTGAAAATAGCCTTTGATTTTTAAGCACCACTGTATGGACTTTTTTTAATTTTTTCTTAGTAACTGGTCAAACACAATAATACACTGCTGCTTTGCTTTGTCAGGTTTCAGTGGCATTAATGGTTGCCAACCTTAAGCAACCGGTTGCCACAATCAAAATTTAGTTGTTGAAGTTGATGTCTTAAGCCTTAGAACTGACGAACCTTAGGATGGTAAAGTAATTTCTTCGTCATCTATACTATGTCTGCTTTAAAAAGTCAGGAATTGCGATGTTAAATATAGAAAACTTGTTTGTTATTATGCGCTAGTGGATCCAATAGCGGCAGAGTGCTGACACGTTGTCTCATCCCAAATTGTCAGAAGAAAAAAATACAAATTGAATATAATGTTTGCACTATTACTTCGTCGTTCGATATTTAACGTGTGCGAAAGCGATGCCCCATATAGTTTGTCGCGAGAGCGACAGAGATGCAATGAGCTAAACATGCGCAAAGAAGTGTAGTGCCGGCATTGTCAAAGTTACCCTCTTTCAAATGTGTAACAAAATAATTTTAAAATACTTGTACCTTTTAGATGTAAATATATTTGTTCATACAAAAAGAAATTGCAAAAAACCATTGCGGGGTTGCTAACATGATTTTTCTATTCAGTGATCTGTTTGCGAAATATGTGGCAAGCGTGATCCCACATTATGGTGAAACGGTTCGGCAATAAACGAATTAAAGTAATTTGTTTGTTTTATTTGTGTCTATACAATACAGAGACGATAAAAAAATGATTCCGGGGAATAGGGATGTTTCCTAGGTAAAAAAATAATAATTCTTATTAGTCCGTATTTTACATTATCAAAAAATATTAGACACGTAATTTTTCTTTTGACAATCAAACATAAAATGACGAAGATATGGCGCGTTGAAGTTCCGCGTGACGAGGCGTGACGTCACTTGTTTCTAAAACGCTCATACAAAGTGTAGGAACAAGTGACGTCACGCGAAACTTCAACGCGCCATATCTTCGTAATTTTTTGTTTAATTGACAAAATAAAAAATACGTGTCCAATATTTTTTGATAATCTAAAAGACTGACTAGTTAGGAAAATAGCCTATTAAGAAACTAAAGAACTAAAACAATTACTTTGCTCACCCGCGACCTTACAATAGTTACGTTTATGCAAGAAATGTGCGTTCATGCAGTTCCTCCACCTCCACACTGTACGAACACACACAAATCACATAAACCCAACCATCACCACCACCAAGCTACACTGACTAGCTTGTAGCTTGGTGGTGGTGATGGTTGGGTTTATGTGATTTGTGTGTGTTCGTACAGTGTGGAGGTGGAGGAACTGCATGAACGCACATTTCTTGCATAAACGTAACTATTGTAAGGTCGCGGGTGAGCAAAGTAATTGTTTTAGTTCATTAATATGGACCTCCGCAAAGTAACGCCTGATTCAATAAATTAGCCTATTAAGAGTCTCCTCCTTTTTTTAAGTGGGTTAAAGAGCAGAAAATGGATTAAAATGGATCTGCTGCGTAAACTTAATGCACCTAGAGTTAATTCACCCAGCCATAATTCAGTCCAGAAAATAGGTAGGTAGGTTAGGTTAGTTAGGAGCCCGTCGAATTTGTAGGTTTTAACTGAATTATGGATGAATAAATCCTGGGTGAATTAACTCCGTGTCTTAAGTTGACGCAGCGGAAATATCTCATATATAATTGTTATTATCTAGAGATTCAAAGACTTGATGATAATTCTCCAGGGTACGTTGTTAAAATTGCATAATGTCCAAATATGCATTTAGTCCAAGCCACATAATGAATGACAAAAAATTACCTAAATTGTCAATGTCGCTAAAAGTCAAAAATGCAAATTATGAACGCTTGGCTCAGTCACATTCCGAAGATCAGAAAGAATCCACATTCCACTATCTTCTTGACAATGAAATCTGCCTTCAAACGTATTGGCTATGTGCGAAGCTGGTGGTGGGCGTACAGAAAACGATCGCAGCGCACAACATGGCAAAAATTGGAAGTAAATGGGGAGGAAATGTTGTCAACGCTATGCGGCGCCACCGTCGTGCACGTACGTAGCCAATAGACAATCTGCTATAATATTATAGTTTGACATTTTGACAACATGCTCCGAAGGGAGCTTTCCCTTCTCTGTCTATTTAGGACGTTGACGGCTACTCATCAACAGATGGCAGCAAACGCAACAAAATAGGTGACATTTAACAAAAATAATTAAAAAACTTCACAGCAATGCTGCCAATTTATAATTGGGTAGGATATCATAAATATTTTAAATGTGTCATTTATCCGAAATAAATGTTATTGAATTTAATTGAATTGAATTACTCTTGGGCACATTAAGGAGGTTACCAGACACGCATCCTAATTGCAAAGTTGCTGCTACTCAACAACAGATGGCAGCAAACGCAACAAAATAGGTGACTTAAGAAAAATAATTAAAAAACTTCCCAGCAGTGCTGCCAACATTTTGTGAATACAAAACGTCAGATTGAATTGTCAGAAATTTGGGTTGAAATAATTCAAATTTGTTGTTACCAATGGTGATTCGATTTGTGGCATTCGAACATGGCGGATGTAGACAGTATCTGATTTTGGTATTTCTGTTTCTTTGGCTAGTTGTGGTATAATTTTGATAGTGTTTTATGCGGCGATTAACCTTAACTGTTACAGTGATCTCAAAATTCTATATTGCTCTCGTGTCTGACATTTTTTAATGCGCAAGTTGTCTCCACGTGGTTTCTGGAATTTTACTATCAAGTTGCAAAAACTACAATCACCGTACAACGTCGCTCCAAAGAGAGCAATTAACTGACATTGGCACAAGCCTATTGGCCGCCATTAAGGAAGAAGAAGAAGTTACCAATGGTTCAGTATGTGCCGGCAAAATTTACTTGTTTTTCACGCGCTACGCGTATGCTATGATCCCGGGCCGCAAGTCTTTCTGCACAAGACACTATAAGAAAGTGACGCATTGTTTATTCGACTTGGATGGGACGCTTTTAGGTAAATATCCCAATTCGTGATTCCGTAACCTAGGTACTCGAACAAATTCGAGCCGTTCAGTGGCGGCGTAGGGTAGGTAAATTGGCACCCCGGGCGCTTTTGTATTGACCACCCCTATTTAAAATACAACACCAAATACTAAACATGCTTAAGATACTCTATTTTACTAAAATATTCGTCTACATTATCAAAATTGACTTCTCTATTCTCTTTCAATTGATAAAATCTTGGTTAGCACGTTTGGCTCATTTAGGACCTTAATTAAGATTGTATTAATCATAACTTAGAAAAAGCTTCTTAAAAGAGAGATTATGTTAGATTATGTCTTTAAAGAGAGATTTTGCGCACCTTCTTTATATGTAAAAAAAGTGAGTGGTCGTTGTCACCCCTTGGTGTGTGGAACCCGGGGCGGCCCCCCCTTTACGCCGACACTGGAGCTGTTTTTGTATGTATGTATGTATGTAAAACTCTTTATTGTACCTACGTAAAACATGAAAATTAACAGTTAACAAGAGAAACAGATGTACAAAGGCGGACTTATCCCTTAAAGGGATCTCTTCCAGTTAACCTAGTTAGTTTTTCTTGTTTTATTGTGGTTTCAAGGTAACTACCTGACTCAACGAGTCCAGCCTTCTAGTATCTTAAGTACATTCCAAACCAAATACAAACTGAAATATAGATGCACAGAAAAAACCCCAGAAAAAAGACCAATGCTGGGAATCGAACCCAGGTCCTCAGCATTCCGTGCTGCGTGCTTACCCCTAAACCATCACTGGTCGCTAACCTCACCACCAGTGATGGTGTAGGGCTAAGCACGCAGCACGGAACGCTGAGGACCTGGGTTCGATTCCCAGCATTGGTCTTTTTTCTGGGGTTTTTTCTGTGCATCTATATTTCAGTTTGTATTTAGTTTGAAATATATGGTTTCACGGGATGACCGTAAGAGGCCAAGAGCGTGTCGGACACGCACAAGGTAGGGTTCCGTAGCCATTACAAAAAAATCAAGTAATATTTTTCTAAGGATTTCGTATGTGTACGGAATCATCCAAGTTTAGGTATGTTTTATACCTTAGGCTGCTATTTACTCTTAAACTACAAATAATTTCCAAGCAATCTTAGCCGCTATAATTTTCCTAGTAAATTTGATATATTTACTACCATTCTGAATTTTTTCAAATTTTTCCACCTAACAGTTTAGATTTTAGAGGGGGGGGGGGGACGCTCGAATTTAATGAAAATTTTCACTTTAAAGTTGAATATTTCGCAAACAGATCACTGAATAGAAAAATCATGTTAGCAACCCCGCAATGGTTTTAAAAGACCTATCCAACGATACCCCACACTATAGGATTAGTTGAGAAAAAAAAAATCACCCCCCCTTTACGTCTATGGGAGGTACCCTAAAAATAATTATTTTTTTGTTTTTTATTTTACCACTTTGTTGGCGTGACTGATATGTATATTCATGCCAAATTACAGCTTTCTAGTACTAACGATCTCTGAGCTTAGCCGCGGACAGACAGACAGACAGACAGACGGACAGACATGGCGAAACTATAAGGGTTCCTAGTTGACTACGGAACCCTAAAAATGAAGTTGAAAACATAAATACAAAAAGATACTTCATACCTAACTTGTTATCTTAATAATTATATATAAGTACCTATTAGTTTAAGACAGCAAACCAAAAAGAAATATACTTATGCCACATTTATTTATAACGTATAAGCTTTTTTCCTAAAATGGAAGTTCGACAAACTTTTGATAGGTATAAAAGTTTGTTGAACTTCCATTTTTAGGAAAAATGCTTTTTCTCAAACATGCTATGAAATATTGACGTTATGTTCCTTAAAATACGCCACGAACTGTCACGTTGCAGGTGCGGCTAGACGAGAGGTCAATAATGGAATTTCATACAACATTGCTGGCCAAGGCCAGCAAAGTGATCGTCTATTGTTTTATGTGACACAGCACCATGACGTTTAATAGGTCGACGTGGTCGACGTGGATGGATGGATGGACGGACGGATGGACGGACGGACGGACGGACGGACGGACGGAGGGATGGATGGATGGATGTTGATGGATGGATGGATGGATGGATGTTGATGGATGTTGATGGATGTTGATGGATGTTGATGGATGTTGGTTGATGGATGTTGATGGATGTTGGTTGATGGATGTTGATGGATGTTGGTTGATGGATGTTGATGGATGTTGGTTGATGGATGTTGGTTAATGGATGTTGATGGATGTTGATGGATGTTGATGGATGTTAATGGATGTTGATGGATGTTGGTTGATGGTTGTTGATGGATGTTGATGGATGTTGATGGATGTTGGTTGATGGATGTTGATGTATGTTGATGGATGTTGATGGATGTTGTAGGATGGTGATGGATGTTGATGGATGGATGGATGGATGGATGTTGATGGATGTTCTTGTTCATGGATGTTGACGGATGTTGATGGATGTTGATGATGTTGATGGTGATGGTGATGGTGATGATGATGGCGGTGATGATGGTGGTGATGATGATGATGCATGTTTGAGAAAAACTCTATACAAGCCTTGGCCACGAACAGGGATTGCCGGCCTCGTATCTCTAGATGGCCTCGTTAACACTCGGCCATCTATAACTACTCGGCCGGCAATCCCCTATTTCGCGGCCGCTGCAGTAATGTACTATTATTTTGTACAAGTAATATCGTAAAACAAACTAATGGTATTAATATTATAAACGAAAGTCTGCGTACGGGCGCGCGTCTGTTGTTAGGTACTCCTTCACGCCAAAACGGCTGGACAGATTTGGATGAAATTTGGTATTGCACCCTCTCACATTTTATCTGGACCCCTCCCCCCCATCCCCCTAAAGCGGGCATTGGATATGATCTCAAAAATCCGTCTCTTGGTCGCATAGTAACAGGTCAACAGACAGATCTTTGCAAAAAGTAAATAACGCCTCTTTTAATAAATTAGCAAATGTTTGTTGTGATATTTATTTAGCTATTGTTCGCGACTCCGTCTGCAAAGAATTCGTTTATCGCTATCCCGCAGGAACTGTGCGATTTACCGGGATAAAAAGTATCCTAAGTATAATGTTAATCCAGTTATGCCAAATTTTATCAGAATCCATCAAACCATTTTAGCGTGAAAGAGTAACAGACATAGACACATTCACGTTTATAATATTAGTAAAGTTTTTTTTTTAGTTAGCCTACTTTTGTGTCCCACTGCTGGGCAAAGGCCTCTCCTTTCTTGCTCCACTCCCGCCTATCAAAGGCGAGCTTCCGCCATCCCACATTATAGGCATCTAGGTCGTCCCTCCATCTCCTCGGTATGCCTCTACTAAGGTATCCGTCACTAGGGACCCATTCCGTGGCAATTTTGGCCCAACGTTCTGGGTAATATTATAATTTATTAAAAAGATTATTTAATGAAGTGAGAAAACGCTCGACGCTCTGCCGTCCGTTATCGATGACCGCATGTGGAAACTTTTCGTCACAACAAACATCTTACACGTCATCTCAAATACGGAAATACCTACTATAAGGACAGTCAGCCAATGGGCAGTGTCTTTTGGGCTTTGTACAGTCGAAGGCATAATTATCTATACGGCGATCGCGTCTAAAAAAGCCGTGGTGGTCTAGTGGTTTGACCTATGGTCTCTCAAGCAGTGGGTCGTGGGTTCGAGTCCGGGCTCGCACCTCTGAGTTTTTCGGAATTTAAGTGCGAAATTACATTTGTAATTTTTATTGAGCTTTACGGTGAAGGAAAACATCGTGAGGAAATCTGCATACACCTGAAAAGAAATTGAATAGTGTATGTGAAGTTCCCAACTGGGCAACTGGGCCCGCGTGGGAACTGCGGCCCAAGCCCTCATTGTGAGAGGAGGCCTGTGCCCTGCAGTGGGACGTGTGTAGGCTGGGATTAAAAAAACGGAGGAGGTTCTCAAGTCGACGCATATATTCGTTTTTTTTTTTTATGTGTGATCACGCATAACTTTTTACAGAGTGGTCCGATTTTGATGATTCTTTTTTTATTGGAAAGCGTATACCCCGAGGGTGGTTCTATTTAAATTTGGAAATAATAATCCTACCCTAAGGGTAGGAAAACAGAGGATGATTGGTTGTTCAGTCACTGATTGTACTGTATGACCAGGCATAACTTTTTACAGAGTAGTCTGATTTTCATAATTCTTTTTTATTGGATAGGGTATACCTTGAAGTTGGAATTAAATAAGTTTGGAAAAAAAAATACCCCAAGAATGGGAAAAAAGTATAAAATAAAAACTTTTTAACAAAAAAATTAAACCGCCGAAAAAACTGAAAAGCAAAAAAAAATTTTTAATAAAAAATAGAACCGCCTTCAAAAACACCCAAAAAATATTAAATAAAAATTTAACCGACTATAATGAGCATTATAATATCTTTCTACTAATCTGTTTGAAGTCGGGCCTCAGCACGAGCTAGCAGGAGTGGTAGAAGCCCAAAGATAGTAGGTATAATAGGAATAATAGGTAGGTAGGGAAGTTAAATTACTACTATAAAGTTTGAGGTCCCAGGTTCGGTTCCCGCGTCGGGGCAGATATTTGTATGAAAAACACGAATGTTTGATCTCGGGTCTTGGGTGTTTAATATGTATTTAAGTATGTATGTATCTGTATAAGTATGTTTATCCGTTGCCTAGTACCCATAACACATCAAGCTTTGCTTACTTGGAGACTAGGTCGATTGGTGTGAATTGTCCCGGGATATTTATTTATTAATTTAATTACTAGGTCCACTCCTGCTGGCTCGAGCTGAGGCCCGACTTCAAACAGATTAGTAGAAAGATATTATAATGCTCATTATAGTCGGTTAAATTTTTATTTAATATTTTTTGGGTGTTTTTGAAGGCGGTTCTATTTTTATTTAAATTTTTTTATTTTTGGCTTTCTAGTTGTATTGGTATAAAGAAGATGCGTAGGCATAGCCAGTAAACGAAGCCCCGCTTCTGTTTACGCTCTGAGGATCGCAAGGTAACTAACGAACTTAACCAGGGTAAACGGGGGTGGTTTGAAGGTATTTTTTTAATGCGGGAAGCTTTGCCCCCCGAGCCCCCCGTTCCAGTAGCGAGGCTTCTATTACCACTCTGAGGGACGCTAGATAACTGACGAATTTAACCAAGTGAAACGGTAGATGGTTTAACAGATTTTTTTATTCCCTTCCCTTCCCTTCCCTTCCCCTCCAAGAAATGGGCTTTTATTTTCACCCTGAGGGACGCAAGACAGCTAACTAACCTAACCAGGTTAAACGGGAAGTGATTTGAAGGTATTTTTTATTACGGGAGCTCCGCCCCTCAAGCCCCTCTACCGGTACCGAGGTTTCTATTTCCACTCTGAGGGACGCAAGATAACTGACGAATCTAACCAGGTTAAACGGAAGGTGGTTTAAGAGTATTTTTATTGCGGGGGGCTCCGCCCCCGAGCCCCCCTCCAACAGCAAGGCTTCTATTTCCACTCTGAGGGATGTAAGATAACTAACGAACTTAACCAGGTTAAACAGGGGGTGGTTTGAAGGTGTTTTTATTACGAGGGGCTCCGCCCAAAACCAAGGCTTCAATTTCCACTCTGAGGGACGCAAGATAACTAACGAATCTGGTTAGGTTAAACGGGAGGCTGCTTGATAAAAAAAAAATTTGCGGGGTCTCTGCCCCCCGAGCCCCCCTCCTCTAATATCACTTTGAGGAGCGCAAGGTAACTAACGAACCTAACCAGGTTAAACGGGGGATGGTTTGAAAGTATTTTTTACAGCGGGGGCTCCGCCCAATGAGTCCCTTTTTCGGTAGCGATGCTTCTATTTCCACTCTGAGGGACGCAAGATAACTGACGAATCTAACCAGGTTAAACGGGAGGTGGTTTAAGGGTATTTTTATTGCGGGGGGCTCCGCCCCCGAGCCCCCCTCCAACGGCGGGGCTTCTATTTCCACTCTGAGGGACGTAAGATAACTAACGAACCTAACCAGCTCCGCCCCCAACAGGGTTTAAAACAGGTTTGGTTTTAAACAGGAGGTGGTTTGAAGGTGTTTTTTATTACGGGGAGCTCCGCCCCCCGAGCCCCCCTTCCAATACCAAAGCTTCAATTTCCACTCTGAGGGACGCAAGATAACTAACGAATCTGGTTAGGTTAAACGGGAGGCGGTTTGACAGTTTTTTTTTATGGCGGGGGGCTCCGCCCTCCAAGCCCCCCCCCCCGTCTAATATCACTTTAAGGAGCGCCAGGTAACTATGTACCTAAACAGGTTAAACGGGGGATGGTTTGAAAGTATTTTTTTATTGTGGGGGGGCTTCGCCCCCCGAGCCCCCCCCTCCAATATCACTTTTAGGAGCGCAAGGTAACTAACGAACCTAACCAGGTTAAACGGGGGATGGTTTGAAAGTATTTTTTTATTGCGGGGGGCTTCGCCCCCCGAGCCCCCCTCCGCTAGCTACGCTTCCATTCCCACTCTAAGGGACGCAAGATAACTAACGAACCTAACAAGGTTAAGCGGGAGGTGGTTTGTAGGTATTTTTTATTACCCCCTTTTCTTTGTAGGTGCCATACCTACTTACTATAGTTTAGGTGAATTACTTACACAATTCTTAGGACTGCTTTGGCCAATTAATATTAGTAATAATACGTTGTAGGTAATTCGATGTTCTTGTTATCAATATAAGGACGAACAAATATGCTTTAGGACTTTCAACAGTATGCCAAACATTCTTCGCCAGAAAATTTTAAAACAATCAACTTTATGCGATACAACAGGCACTCTTTGCTGACTGCACATTTTGACCCTGGTTACCAAAGTACTCGTCAAGACGAATCAAACGAGCCCAAACTCGATGAGGTTATGTCGTATTATTACGGAGTTCTTATGGTCACCTTCCAACTCCATCTTCAGACCCTGGATACCATCTAGAATCAAAGTACTCGTCAAGAGAAATCAAATGAGCCCAAACTCAATGCGGTCGTATCGTTTTATTACAGAGTTTCTATGGCCGTCTTTCAGCTCCATCATCAGATCAGCTCCATGTCATAATAATATTGCATTGACATCCAATTCACACATGTCTACAAAATTTCAGCTCAATGGGAAACCGGGAAGTGGGTCAAATTTAACTTGCAAGATTTGACCCGTTGAGGAGTTCCGTTGGCCATCTACGGTCTTCTTCATCAGGTCCAGTTTACCAAATGATACATTCTGAATGCAAATACTTCACTTGATACTAAAAATGCTAAAATCACTATAGGTTTGCCTGTAAAATTTGAAGGTTGCCCTCGATTGCTCTAGGATCCCTTGATCAGATCTTGATTTGGTGCCAATGGGACCACCTCAGAAGTATACTGTTTCGAACAAAAAAAGAATTTTGAAAATCGGTTCACAATTGAGGGAGTAATCGCGTAACAAACATACAAAAAAAAAATAAAAAAAATAAAAAAAAAAACATACAGACGAATTGAGAACCTCCTCTTTTTTTTGAAGTCGGTTAAAAATAATACCTTTTTGTTTGACCTTAATCTAGGTACCAGTTTGAAGTCGGTGCCTCAGCACTAGCCAGGAGGAGTGGACCTAAAATCGTCTACCTAATTGGCTTCTATCACTCCTCCTGGCTCGTGCTGAGGCACCAACTTCAAATTAAAATAGAAATAGTATCGATAGTAGGTACTCAACTGATGGCCTATCGATATTGTGCCTAGTTTTCGAGGTCGATGTGTGACTGCGCACATTGTTACAGATTCAGAAGTGATGTATCATTCAATGATTGCACAAATCTGTGAGAAATACGGGAAAACCTACTCCAAGGATATTGCAGTGCAGGTAATATCGCAGCTTCTTTAGTCTATGGTTAAAGATTTGTCTAAAGGCCACCACAAACCGGGAGCGCGGGGCGGCGACGGAGCGTGCCCAGCGCGCTCTATAACACTGAATCAAATATACGGTGACACACCCCGGCAGCGCGGCACACCGTATTTGGCTCAGTGTTGATGCGATCTGTGGTGGCGTTCACTTCACAAACTTTACAACTTAGTCAAAATTATGTGGCTTGGCCGTTCCGTGTGCCCACAGATATACGGCATGACGGATCGCGAGGTGAGCGAAGAAGTCTGTGCGCGCACGCGACTGCCGCTCTCTGTGGACGAGTTCGAGCGGCAGCTACTCGACCTGGCGAGAAACAAGCTGCCCAACGCGCCCGAGAAGCCAGGTCAGTCACCGGCATCGTAACTTGCATACCAGAGGCGCCAGGTGAGTGAAGAGGTCAGTCACTGGCATTGTAACTCGCGTACTCGTACAGAGGCGGTAGGTGAGCGACGAGGTCGCTCTCTGTGGACGAGTTCGAGCGGCAGCTACTCGACCTGGCGAGAAACAAGCTGCCCAACGCGCCCGAGAAGCCAGGTCAGTCACCGGCATCGTAACTTGCATACCAGAGGCGCCAGGTGAGTGAAGAGGTCAGTCACTGGCATTGTAACTCGCGTACTCGTACAGAGGCGGTAGGTGAGCGACGAGGTCGATCTCTGTGGACGAGTTCGAGCGGCAGCTACTCGACCTGGCGAGAAACAAGCTGCCCAACGCGCCCGAGAAGTCAGGTCAGTCACCGGCATCGTAACTTGCATACCAGAGGCGCCAGGTGAGTGAAGAGGTCAGTCACTGGCATTGTAACTCGCGTACTCGTACAGAGGCGGTAGGTGAGCGACGAGGTCGCTCTCTGTGGACGAGTTCGAGCGGCAGCTACTCGACCTGGCGAGAAACAAGCTGCCCAACGCGCCCGAGAAGTCTGGTCAGTCACTGGCATTCTAACTTGCATACCTACTTACTGCACTGTCTCAGCGACCCAAAGAGGATCTTGGCCTCCACCAATTTTTGTAATTTTTAGGATTCCGTACCCAAAGGGTACCAACGGGGTCATATAACCAAGGATGATATAGACTGGATTGGCAGTCGCCATAGTGCGAATCGGGCGCGGCTTTTGTAGTTCGATTATTAATACTATAGCCAGAGGCTTTGAAGGCAAAATCTGGTCCAAATCAAACTCCGTAGTATAATCCACGCGTAAATTTTGAAGAATTCTAACCACAAAGAATAAAGTACGACTTGGACCGGTCACGCAATTTACACTAATGCCAAATGAAGGTCATCGCTTATTTGTTACGTGATAAGATAAATTCGTTACATAATATTAAAATTAAATAAAACGTGTAAAAAAGCATTTATCTCGAAATAGTTCCTCCGGCAGGTGCCGACCGTCTGCTGACGCATCTCTTCGACTACAAGGTCCCGATGGCGCTGGCGACCAACAGCACGGAGCAATCAGTGCGGCTGGTGTCCATCGCGCGGCCAAAACTCTTCGGCATGTTCCATCACAAGGTAAGGGCAGCAATGGAATGGGTCCATTACTAAATAGAGCGTTTCAATTCAAACGCCCTTCGATCATATCCTCCTGAGGCCCACGAAAATTTTGTTTCAATGAACTTTAAACTTTATGTCATTTTTGTGTGAGTTCGATATCACATTAGAAGTAAGTCCTATATAAAGGGCTTAATTATAATGTGTCATCGAACTCACTCATAAGTGACATAAGGTTTAAAGTTCATTGAAACAATATTTTGGTGGGCCTCAGGAGGCTATGATACATGATGATACGTAGATGCAAGCCAAATTGTCGATTTTGATTTCGATTTTTTTCAAAGTTCAGTACTAAGACATTAAGTACGCAGTTTCAGATGATTGTTGTTTGATTCGAGGTATCATTCTCGGACCCCGAAGTGGACCGCGGCAAGCCCCACCCGGACATCTATCTCGTAGCGGCGAGCCGCTTCCCGGACAAACCCAAGCCCGCGCAAGTTGGTACCTACCGTCACAATAATCGTTTCATCAGTGTCATCATTAATCATATCCAAGCCGCACTCGGACATCTATCTCGTGGCGGCGAAACGCTTCCCGGACAAACCCAAGCCCGCGCAATTTGGTATAGTATAGGTACCAACTTGCGCGGGCTACCGTCACAATAATCGTTTCGTTATCCATTATCATCTTATCCAAGCCGCACCCGGACATCTATCTCGTGGCGGTGAGCCGCTTCCTTGACAAACCCAAGTCCTCGCAAGTAGTTACCTACCGTCACAATAATTGTTTCGTTGTCATCGTTACTACTGATCGAGTATGTATTATAATACCGAAGTACGAAAGGCCGAATGTATAGTCGGGGTAAGAAATGGTTCGTCACTTTTCGACCTTAACTCGTTGACATAGAGTCGAAAAGTGACGAACCTATACCTACCCCGACTATACTTATTAAAATATCGAATGAGACAAAAGACCGAAAGATTTAATTCTGAAATCGTACACATTTTAAGATTATTATAAGTTATAAAACTAGCCTAGCCTTACTTAATTGGTTATGTCGAATGTCGCCCACTTCTAAGTAGGAAATCTTCTAAGAAGTGCTTCGATCAACAATACTCGAAGTGGAGAAACAGACACAAAACGAAATAATGTAACTCGCAATGTAGTCAAGGTGAAAAACACTTTATCCATAGTGCGATAACGTTGACTTCACAGTACCTAACTGTTATTTGACCTATGATTTTTCATTTTTAAATGGCAGGTGTTATTTATTGCGTTGCTCGCTGCTTATGACGAATAATCGTAAGTAAAAGGTAGAATTAATCGCGACTTTAATGTATGGTGCTATGGTCGTAAATGGGTTGATCTTAAAACTGTTTTGTATTTGTTGTGTCTGTTCAACAGAGAACCTGATACAATATTTTTATAACCTAGATTGCCTAGCAGAAAAAGCGAAGTTGTCAGACGGTGAAAAATTCATCAAGCATTTTATTTGGTGCAAGATAAGTAAGTATAAATTCAAAATTTTAAAAACCCCAACGCAATTATGTCATGTCATACGTATGTTTGAACATAAAGTAAATGCCCATTATGCGTTTAAGATTCCTTCCGCAGCTAACAAAAGAGCTGATAACTTTGGAACGGCTGAACCGATTTTGATGAAACATTCTAAGAACCATCGCCAAGAAACCTGCTTTCTAATAAAAAAAACCGGCCAAGTGTGAGGCGCACTCGTGCACGAAGGGTTCCGTACCATTATCTATAAAAAATTGCGGTTTACGATTTATGACAGTATTAAAAAAAATAATGACTAGATCTCGTTCAAACCAATTTTCGGTGGAAGTTTACATGGTAATGTACATCATATATTTTTTTTAGTTTTATCATTCTCTTATTTTAGAAGTTACAGGGGGGACACACATTTTACCACTTTGAAAGTGTCTCTCGCGCAAACTAATTCTAAGTAACTATGGGGAACCCCCAAAATTTATTGTTTTCTATTTTTGTTTTCAACAGCATAGTTCTTATAGTTTCGGAAAAAAGTGGCTGTGACATCGGACAGACAGACATGACAAATCCATAAGGGTTCCGTTTTTTGCCATTTGGCTACGGAACCCTAAAAATAGCCTACGACCTATTCTCAGCCTACTGAATATGGAGAAAAAAGTTTCATAAAAATCGGTCGAGCCGTTTCGAAGGAGTTCGATAACAAACACCGTGACGCAAGATTTTTATATATTAGAACTAGCTGTTGCCCGCGACTCCGTCTGCGAAGAATAGTGGTAGGTTTATAAAAAATAGCCTACGACCTATTCTCAGACCTGCCGAATACAGAGAAAAAAAATTCATAAGAATCAGTCAAGCCGTCTCGGAGGAGTTCGATAACAAACAACGTGACACGAGATTTTTATATATTAGTCTAGCTGTTGCCCGCTACTCCATCCGCGAAGAATAGGGGTAGGTGCAAAAAAAATAGCCTAGGACCTATTCTCAGACCTACCGAATACGGACAAAAAGTTTCATAAAAATCGGTCAAGCCGTTTCGGAGGAGTTCGATAACAAACGCCGTGACACGAGATTTTTGAAGTGAAACTTCTAATGCGACTTCCAACAAGCGTTGCGTTAAATACGCAACGCAACGCAACGCAAGTTGAAGTTTACGAGACGTTTGCATTGTATATACAGGGTGTCCCAGAAACCGACGATAATCCGTTAAGGGCTGATATACCTACTAATTACCTACCAGAATATCACATTTTAGGTTTAGTAAAAATCTTTTTCATCTCTCATACTCGGAAAGTGAGGCAAATCATATCTGACATACGGGAGGATATGTATTATTTTCTTCCCAAGGGTAGAAATGAATTAAAAAAAATAAAGGCATTGGCTGTCAATGGAACACATACGCATTCAGCCAAGCATTATGGTATGGAATAATTAAGTATTGAGTTTTTTTTCTTAATTAGTCATATTAAGTACAAATTTTATAATGCCAGTGAAATATTATTAAATTAAATTATTAATTTCTTATTTAGTGACTTAAACCAGAAAAGTTAGAAAATGTTAAGAAAAAAACACGGTAAATGAAATGACAATGTTATTGTCCACACAACCTATCTCTATACAGCTTAACTCCTTGGTTCAAATTGGTTACTTACATATTTTATAAATAAATTTACTAAAATACCTACTTTATCTACGGTCTTCATTAATTATTATATTGAACATTCTAAATTTTGTTAAATTAATTATTCCTTAACAATAAACTCCATTGAAATATTTTACAACAATCATATTGACCAGTTTAGACATTTTTATTTATTTATACTTATATTTTCTTACTTTCCTTGTAGTCGAAATGAAAAGCAGAGTGTTTAACTCGGGAAAAACACCAATATCACCCTCGGAATATTGGCACCCTCGCTGTGCTCGGGTGCCAAGTAACCTCATGTCATATTGGTTATTTTCCTCCCTTGTTGAACAATCTATAATTAGTTTTCGAGATATTGACATTTTTGCAAAAATCTCGATTTTTCTCCCTCAGTTGAGTTTTTCGTCTGCCACAGCCTCAAATGACCGAATTTAGTAAATCTGATTACTGATAAATATTGCAGAAAAGATGGGCTTTTAAACGTGATATTACTTTATTTTAATATTTAATCAAACTTGGATGAAAAACGACTTAAGAGACAGTTTTCAGATATTTTACTGTTTCATCCCGTAACTTTGGTCCTCCATGGTTTAAAAAAAAATAACTACGCTAAAGTGGCACTGGATATTAAAAATATGCCTCGCTAATGTAGTTTACAAAATGGTATAACACTTACTTATTTGTTCAATAATTTCAAATTTATTGCTATTTAATTACAGATGAAGCTAATTAAATTAATCCAAATTACTAAAACAACACCCACAAGACAAGAATTTTTTCATGTTGGTGCAACGAAAATTTGCAATCTCCTAAAAGCAGTGACACGCTAACCAAAAACAAAGCAAATTCGATTTTCAAATTCGAATTTAAAAATTTTAAACTTTATTCGAAATTTTAATTCAACTTTACCAGCCTTATAAAAACAATAATTCTGCCGTCTTTAAACTAAACGGTGGCCCACTTGAAATAGTGAAATAGCAATAAATTTGAAATTATTGAACAAATAAGTAAGTGTTATACCATTTTGTAAACTACATTAGCGAGGCATATTTTTAATATCCAGTGCCACTTTAGCATAGTTATTTTTTTTAAACCATGGAGGACCAAAGTTACGGGATGAAACAGTAAAATATCTGAAAACTGTCTCTTAAGTCGTTTTTCATCCAAGTTTGATTAAATATTAAAATAAAGTAATATCACGTTTAAAAGCCCATCTTTTCTGCAATATTTATCAGTAATCAGATTTACTAAATTCAGTCATCTGAGGCTGTGGCAGATGAAAAACTCAACTGAGGGAGAAAAATCGAGATTTTTGCAAAAATGACAATATCTCGAAAACTAAAAGATTTTTACTAAACCTAAAATGTGATACTCTGGTAGGTCATTAGTAGGTCTATCAGCCCTTAACGGATTATTGTCGGTTTCTGGGACACCCTGTATACTAACAGATGTTAAAAACTTCGTCAGTGCGATCCAAAACAATTGCGTGGTTTAGTATAAAAACTTGTATAAATCAAAACTATTTTAATGGTAGATCATAGAATAAAGTATTTTAAACGTATTTAGTAAAAAAAAGTATTGAATATCTTGGAGAGTTACGAAAAATCAAGAAAAATTATTGAAAATAACGTGTGCACAAGGAGTAACGCCACCTAGCGACGAGTTATGTAACTTGTTTCGCTAATTTGTATGAGACTAGATAAAAGCGCCATCTAGTGAGTAATTTAAACACATAGATGCATAAGTAAATTTAGTTCTTTAAGTTATTGCAATAAGGTTCATATTGATGTATAAGTGCCTTTTTCATTTCCACATTACGAAGTTTCACTTCTTCCGCGCGGAGGAGCTGCACGCACGATTTTTTATATATTAGATAAAGTAACCTAATCTTTCTAACCTATAATGGGTTCTTTCTATACGATGCCGTTTAAATAAATTCTGAGAAGTTTAAGGTTTTAGAAAAAAATGTCGGTCTTTTGACCCATTTGTGGCCCAGTGGTTTGACCTATGGTCTCTCAAGCAGAGGGTCGTAGGTTCAAATCCCGGGTCGCACCTCTGAGTTTTTCGGAATTTATGTGCGAAATTACATTTTGACGAGACACCGTCTAATAAATCGATTAACCCGGCCGCCGGGTGCAAATACGAAAAAGGATGACGCAATGCATGTACTTACAGAGCAGCGGAGTAGGACAGTTGCAAGAGAGCGGCGAAGGCCAGCTGCAAGAGAGCAGCGAAGGCCAGTTGCAAGATAGCGGCGAAGGCCAGGGGGGGGGGGGGTTTGAATGTTTTGTTATGAGACGTTGCCACGTTAAAGTATCGTCCGTAAACCGACTTTACAGACAACCGGTTTTTCGTGTATGCAGCCGGCGTTCATCGATTTATTAGACGTTGTCACGTCAAAAAATTCAATAAAATTCGATATTTTAATTCATTTTGTTTAGTACTTCGGTATAATATTACATAGGTACCCGTGGGCCGTGGCCTACTACAATATTACATAGGTACCCGTGGGCCGTGGCCTACTACAATATTACATAGGTACCCGTGGGCCGTGGCCTACTACAATATTACATAGGTACCCGTGGGCCGTGGCCTACTACAATAGTATCTTTTTGTCGCAGTGCATCGTGTTCGAAGATTCCGAGGTCGGAGTGCAGGCGGCGGTCGCCGCTGGCATGCAGGTGTGTACTCATCCTCACTACACTAGTTTTTGAAAACCGGCCAAGAGCGTGTCGGACACGCCCAAGATAGGGTTCCGTAGCCATTACGAAAAAATCAAGTAATATTTTTCTAAGGATTTCGTATGTGTACGGAATCTTCCAAGTTTATAGGTATGTTTTATACATTAGGCTACTATTTACTCTTAAACTACAAATAATTCCGGGTCCCAAGATACAGGCACAGCTTAGTTTGGGATCCACAGTATGATGAATGATTGTAATCTCCTGATGCTATAATAAACAATTTCTATATTTCTAATTCCCAAGCAATCTTAGCCGCTATAATTTTTCTTGTAAATTTAATATATTTACTAATTTTCACTTTAAGGTTGAATATTTCGCAAACAGATCACTGAATAGAAAAATCATGCTAGCAACCCCCTAATGGTTTTAAAAGACCTATCCAACGATACCCCGCACTACAGGATTAGTCGAGAAAAAAAAATCACCCCCCCTTTACGTCTATAGGAGGTACCCTAAAAAAAAATATTTTTTATTTTTTTATTTTACCACTTTGTTGGCGTAACTGATATGTATATTCATGCCAAATTACAGCTTTCTAGTACTAACAGTCTCTGAGCTTAGCCGCGGACAGACAGACAGACAGACGGACAGACATGGCGAAACTATAAGGGTTCCTAGTTGACTACGGAACCCTAAAAAGGATGACGCAATGTAACGTGCATATACCTACTGGTGTACAAGAGAGCAGCGAACGCCTGGATGTACAATCTTAGTACTAGCGCTCGGGTAATTTTCATTGCGGTGGGGTTAAGGGGGTGAGGGGGGTTGAGGGGGAGTGCGGGAGAGGGGTGCGGTGATATTAAGGGGGATGAAAATTTTATTGATTTTATTTATTACTAGCCTTCCGTCCGCCGCTTCCCCCGCGATAAATTAATTTTCCCGTAGGAAAAGGTATTTCCCGCGGTAAAAAGTAGCCTATGTTACTCAGTGATAATGTAGCTTCCTAACGGCAATAGTTATTTATGATACAAGTGCGGAAAGTAGGCTATTCCCAACGAATGGCGGAGATCTAAACAAACGAGCGAAGCGAGTTTGGTTTAGCCGACATGAGTTGGGAATTTCCTACTTTCGACACGTATATCATACAACATTTTACAATGCATTAAGCGAGGAAAAAAATTGGGGCTAAGAGCGCGCGCAGACAGAGAGCGGTCTGGAGTTCCGAGTTCCGCGTTCAAAGTTCTGTGTTTTCATCGCTCGAGAGTTCCAGTCGCCTGCTGTGTGCGTTATCGTAAGAGACTCAGTACATTCGAAAGAACGCAGAACTCTGAACTCGGAACTCCAGACCGCTCTCTGTCTGCGCGCGCTCATAAACATATTCGGAAAAAAATGTTGCGTTCTTATTTACCTTTCATTGAGGGAAAGTCTCGTAGATGTTTACATATTTCAGCATCGGTTTAGTGAGCAGGAGGCTATCACATTTAATTTTGTGCTTGGTCTAGGACGTCAGGCGGCGTTAAGTCCTATGTAAATTCATCACTTGAACTCTCTCTTGAATTTACTACACTTAAATTAATTCTCCGGACTGAATTCATGAACATTACTGTGGCGGGTTTTCATGACAGGCGCGAACGGAACGAACCATGATTGGTTCGTGTTACGCCATGCGCGCGCACTGAAAACTCATTGGTTGACAGGCGCGAACGGGTAACCGTGATTGGTTCGTGTTACGCCATGGGCGCACACTGAAAGCTCATTAGTTGACAGGCGCGAACGGGTAAACATGATTGGTTCGTGTTACGCCATGCGCGCGCACTGAAAGCGCAGATGTCATACGGTCCGAAATGGACTCAAGGAATTATTTTAGTACTAAATTTTTTATTTCAAAACTTTTGACGAAATTAAAATTTGCGTGTTTTAATATTAAAACAATCTGTTTTATTATTTTATCAGTAAATATTCATTTGGTTGTATCAAACATTTTCTTATTTGTGCAAAGCTGAATTATGAAGACACAACTCTCTAGTCTTATTTTTAAACACTAGGTTGGACACAACTTTTTGAGAATTGGCAATTTAAAAAGTTACTTTTCCGCACGCGTGTGGAAAGTAAAATCCATAATGTATGATCACGCATAACTTTTTACAGAGTAGTCCGATTTTGATGATTCTTTTTTTATTGGAAAGCGTATACCCCAAGGGTGGTCCCATTTAAATTTGGAAACAATATTCTTACCCTAAGGGTAGAAAAACAGGGGATGATTGACTAACTTTTTACAGTGTAGTCTGATTTTCATAATTCTTTTTTATTGGATAGATAGGGTATACCTTGAAGTTGGTATTATAAATTTGGAAAAAAAATACCCCAAGGATGGAAAAAAAGCTATAAAATAAAAACTTTTTAACAAAAAATTAAACCGCCGGAAAAACTGAAAAGCAAAAAAATAATACCTTTTTTGTTTGACCTTAATCTAGGTACCAGTTTGAAGTCGGTGCCTCAGCACGAGCCAGGAGGAGTGATAGAAACCAATCAGGTAGACGATTATAGGTCCACTCCTCCTGGCTAAGTGCTGAGGCACCGACTTCAAACTAGTACCTAGATTAAGGTCAAACAAAAAAGATATTATTTTTTGCTTTTCAGTTTTTTCGGCGGTTTAATTTTTTGTTATAAGTTTATTCGTTACATACAAAAATACAAATCTTTCCTCTTTATAATATTAGTGTAGATTTATTTATTTATAACAACTTACACAGCATGACAGTAATATACTAGGGCACTGAGTAGGACAAAATTAAATTTTGCCGTAGGATGCACCGTTTTCAAGATATTTGACAAAACACCGGTTCTCGTCCGACCGAGATTAAGCAACGTCGGGCGCGGTCAGTACTTGGATGGGTGACCGCCTGGTTTCATTTTTGTGTTTTGAATGTTTTGTTATGACGTCGTCACGTTAAATTATCGTCCGTAAACAAACCTATTTTACAGAAAATCAGCATCAGCAGGTTTTTTCAGCGGTTCCGTCCTATGCGCAAGCCAAACAGAAGAGACGTGGGACGTGGGTGCGTCGCAGTCGCACAGCCCCTTATTGAATCAGTTTTCATATTAAACTAGCGACCCGCCCCGGCTTCGCACGGGTGTAACTTTGAAAAATAGGTGTGAAAAATAAAGAAAGTCTATAATTTAAGGTGGTAAGTTTATATATTTACCTCTTTTTCCCCAAACTACACCCACACGAAGTCGGGGCGCGTCGCTAGTTTTATGAATAAAATTTCGACCCGTACATTTAATTTAAACGATCGTATTCTGTTAATCACGCCAACTGTCAAACGACTGGCAGTTATGTCAAACGCCATAAGGTTACATTAGAAAAGTTATTATGGACGGTAATTTTTCTTGTATTTTCTAATTTTCCGCGCAATTTTCTTATTTTTTTCTTTCATAAGAACCTTCTCCTGACAATGACGAACACAAAAAAAAAGAATTAGTGAAATCGGTCCAGCCGTTCATGCGTGATGCCGTGACCAAGGGAAATAGGGATTCATTTTTATATATATAAGATGTCTAGAAGAGTCGCGAGAGGCGGAGACGCGGCCCCGTCTCTTCTGTCTGTCTTCAATACATTTACTCGTCCGCAAATCGCCAGTGTGATATGGCTCTGAGTAGGTAGAAGTTTTAAAAAAAACCGGCCAAGTGCGAGTCGGACTCGCGCACCGAGGGTTCCTTAAAAATTTGCAATATAAATGTATGTCAAAATATACGCCATAAAAACCGGTCAAGTGCGAGTCAGACTCGCGCATGAAGGGTTCCGTACCATTATCTATAAAAACGGCAAAAAATCACGTTTGCTGTATGGGAGCCC
Organism: Archips crataeganus; assembly: GCA_947859365.1. Lineage (NCBI taxonomy): Eukaryota > Metazoa > Arthropoda > Insecta > Lepidoptera > Tortricidae > Archips > Archips crataeganus. The sequence goes on from OX402072.1 coordinate 2,531,798, forward strand.
CCTAAATATTTATTCTATTCTATTTTTTAGTATTTGTTGTTATAGGGGCAACCGAAATACATCATCCGTGAAAATTTCAACTGTCTAAGCTATCACGGTTCATGAGATACAACCTGGTGACAGTGACAGACGGACAGATGGACGGACAGCGGAGCCTCAGTAATAGGGTCCCGTTGGCACCCTTTGGGTACGGAACCCTAAAAACAGCCGTATCTATGATTGTCCAGTGTTAGCAGAGCCGTACTTTTAAGCAAAATATACGCAGTGTGCGATCATTTTATATTGGTAAGGCTGGACCCCCTCACCAAATTATAAATGAAGTTTTCAGATTTTTTTTATACCTACTTGTAGTATAAGACGGTATTACATACTTGCCAAATTTCATGGTTCTACATCAACGGAAAATACCCTATAAATGTTGATTCCCTTGAGAGTGTTGAAATATACGTTTTTTGCGGCATAAATGACCGCATCTTATTTTTTGCTTTAACTTAGAAGTATGATTTTTTCACAGCTTCAAGAGACTATAGACGTGTAGGTATATACCTCCACGCGTTCCCCAGATAAAGGGTCAAGACCACAGGTCAAGACAAGACAGATGGACGGACTTGACGGACAACAAAGTGATCCTATAAAGGCCATCACAAACCAATTCAGTGTTATACAGCGCGCTGGGCACGCTCCGTTAGCGTCGCGCGCACGCCCTGCGCTGCGGTCTGTGGTGGCCTTTAGGGTTCAGTTTTTTTCCTTTTGAGGTACGGAACCCTAATAGTGGTCAGTATGACGGGTTTCTATCAAATTTACCTTATCGTCAAAGGTCAAAATAACTCAAAAGTCTGGATTGTATAATGTCTTATCTTTAGAAAAATGTCTGGATCTTAGAATGTCTTTATTTAATAGACAAAAACGCTAAATGGCCCGGTAGCGAAACTATTGAATTTTAAATTCTCTTAATTAGTTAGGTACTAAATAGACATGAACGCCAAATGGCCCGTTAGCAAAACATCTGGATAATTAAAACACACACACTTGATAATTAAAACTCTTTTCCGCAGAATTCCGCACAATCGATTCGGACTATTTTCATTTCCAGACGTTTTGCTACTAACTCGTTCTGTGTTCATGTCAATTAACTAATTCTACTTTCAGCTAATTAGGTATTTTATTCATAAGGATCATTTATATTTCTAGACGTTTGGCTACTTGCTCATTTTAATTCTGAGCCGTCCAGCTAAAGAGGTTCCCAAACTTTTTTTCATATAGACCACTTTCAAACTTTAGCTGGTTCCGGTGGACCCCCTGCAGCCCTGCTGCCTGCTTGATTTCTACCATATTCCCAAATCCCCCATTTTTGTCTCGCCAACGTAGACCCCCTCGAGTCTCCTGTGGACCCCTGGGGGCCCACCTGGACCACTTTGGGAATGAATCAATTTAGTAAATTGACACTCTGCCGACGATGACAATTCTACATTCATGTCGTCCAGCCGAATTGACTCTTTGCTGACTGTGTATTTTACTTTTATGTCTTAACACGAACCTTTACGGTTAATACAGTATAAGTAGGTATACCTTAAGTATACGGTGGAAATACTCCTACATACACCTACAATAACAGTATTAAAGTTCCAACGTTAATACTGTTATTGTAGGCTATGATTATTGGAATAAATAATTTTGAATTTGAATTTTAATGTCATCTAGCTGAAATGGTCCCTTGGCGATAAAGTAAATTTGATAGCAACCCGTATGATCAGTGGCCTCAGTGGAAACGTCTGCCGTCTTTGCAGTGGGTGGTGCTTGCAGGTGGTGATGGTACCAGACCCTCGGCTCGACCGCGAGAGCACGCGGCAAGCCACGCTCGTGCTCAGGTTATTACACAGCCTAACATTATCAATATCATCGTCAGTATTATTATCACCTCCATCGTCATTATGATTATTGGCATCGTCGTGGTTGTGATCATTATCAGTATTATCACTATCGTAATTATAATTATCAAACTCCTCATCGTCATTATGATTATTGACGCCATTGTCGTCGTGATCATTGTGACTATCGTAATTCTCATTATCATCATCACCGACGACGATCACGACCGAATGGCCTAGTGGTAAGAAATCCTGACTACGAAGCTTGAGGTCCTAAGTTCGATTCCCGATCAGGGCAGATATATATGTATGAAAATACGAATATCTTCTCTAGAATTGGGTGTTTAATATGTGTTTAAGTATGTATCTTTTCTATATAAGTATGTTTATCCGTTGCCTAGTACCCATACGAGTAACACAGCTTTGCTTATTTTGGAACTATGTAGGTCAATTGGTGTGAATCCTGGGTTCGAATCCCGGTAAGGGCATTTATTTGTGTGATTAGCACCAATATTTGTTCCTGAGTTATGGATGTTTTCTATGTATTTAAGTATTTATTTTATTTTATCTATATAAGTATGTTTATCGTCGTCTAGTACCCATAGTACAAGCTTTGCTTAGTTTGGGACTAGGTCGATTTGTGTAAGATTGTCCTCTAATATTTATTTATTTATTTATTGTGATCATTTTCATCATTATTAGTAGATATCCTATTCCAAGACTGACTTGTAATAAAGAATCTCTTTATTTCTGCAGCCTTGAAAATCAGATAAATTTTTAATCGATTTTAAGTTGCTTTAAAATAATTAAATAGTCAATTGAGTTGGCAAATGTGACGTCACAGCTCGTTAATGTGGAGGCCTTACCGAGTTTTTGCCGCAGTTATTGCATTCATATAATCCTTTGCTGTATCATTCTTGCAAAGCTTTAGTTCTGAAATTCATGTGTAAGATATTTGAGGATTCACTCTAGTGTCATGATTTTTTGAATGTTAGTAAAAAAGATGTTTTCTAGAACCTAGTGTTGCTACATTTTTAAAATATGTGTTTGTTTTAGTAATACGATGAAAATATCTAAATACACACGCGGTCTGACCAACCTATGTTGAGCCGTCGTGCTTCCCCCTTCTCCGTATAGTTTGTTGCGTGACTTCTCCTTCGGCCATCGGATGGGGAACTTGTGTCGCTTGCGCTTACGCACGGCTTTGATTCTAGCCGCTCTCGCGCACACGCACGAGTGCATACAATAACTAAAATCGATTAGCGCAAGAAGCTCGGTGCGGCCTTAAACTCACTTACAAATTTTCACATTAATTAGAGGTCGGTGTCAACTACCCTATTGTCGCTGTTCAAATATTGTTTGTTGGCAGGTCTCTGCGTGACTTCAAACCAGAGCTGTTCGGCTTGCCGCCCTTCAACGACGCGCCCCCTGCTATCTCAGTGCCCATCCACCACACCTGACCATACTAAACAACTATACTCTGTCCAACGTAACGAGCTGTAGTAGAATCACCATCATCAACATTTCAGCCGTAGGACGTCCACTGCTGGACATAGGCCTCCGTCACTGACGCCCAATCATTACGGTTGGAAGCGACTTGCATCCACCCCGAACTTGCGGCCTTCGTCAACACGCTGGCTTTTTTGCTTTTTGGCGGCTTTTTTTGTTTTGTTTGTACCTATGTTTGAGTCAAATATTGTGAATCGAATCTAAACCACTTCCAGTGGTCGGATTGACTTGAAATTTGGTGTACTTATATAGTATAGTATGTAGGTTTGGTGGCGTTACTTGCATTGTAATCCAAAAACTACATATCCGTACGAAGTTTCAAATCGATGCCTTTAACCATACAAAATAATAATAATAATAAAATTATTAAAAGAAATCCACTTTTTCAATTAATTTTAGATTACCAAGAGGTAATGCCTGTCAGGCGGTGACCGGATTGGGTTAGCAGTTTTAAAATAACCATTAAATAAAGACAATCCCTATACGAAATTTCAGCTTTCTAGGGCCAAGGGTTTAGGCTGGGCGTTGATGAGTCAGTCAATGAGTCAGTCAGCCAATCAATCGAGACTTTTATATCATTGCAACTATCAGGGGTGATCGTAGAATGATTCTAACGTAACACAGAACACAGCCCCCTGGCGATTGATTACAAATACGCTGCTAAACTCGCTGATTGGTTTATTGCGGCTCCGGCGTCGTGTCTCCAACCAATCCCGTGCTGCGTATCGAGGGCGCTCGTTAACTTGAATAGAGTATAGTACAAACGCTCTACATATCCGCGACCACGCGTCAGTCAAGGAAACTGAATTCCCTGAACCCTTTTCATTGCAAATGCCATGTTAACATTCCATACATCTACCATAGAAATTGGCTACTTTCCTAACTAGTCAGTCTTTTAGATTATCAAAAAATATTGGACACGTATTTTTTTATTTGTCAATTAAACAAAAAATTACGAAGATATGGCGCGTTGATTTTCGCGTGACGTCACTTGTTCCTACACTTTGTATGAGCGTTTTAGGAACAAGTGACGTCACGCCTCGTCACGCGGAACTTCAACGCGCCATATCTTCGTCATTTTTTGTTTAATTGTCAAAAGAAAAATTACGTGTCTAATATTTTTTGATAATGTAAAATACGGACTAATAAGAATTATTTTTTTTTACCTAGGAAACATCTCTATTATCGTGGCATTGGTTGTGAAAAGGTTCCATCCTGGACTCAATTGCCAACCTTTCATTTTTTTAACACCTGAAAATTACTGCAGGAATCGAAAGAGACTCGCCTCCTGAACACGGAAAAATATTTATTACAATTTATTTCTCCATATTTAAAAAAATACAACAAATTTAAAAACATATTACAAATACGTCCACAGAATAGATATGTTTCCTTTACCCTTTTCACTAGAAAAAAGAGCTGTCATAATTTTAAATTTGATAACAACCTTAACGTTAAATTTACGTCTCACTTTTTTTTAATAGAGACTAGACAAAAGTAATGGATCTATTCTATCGTTACGCTCTTTTAGATTACCAAGATCTTTAAAAAATTGTAACAAATTAATTAATAATCCTACTGAAAATTTAAAACTATCAGCGTCTTTCTCTTTCCAAACAGAATACAGAGAACGAATCAAATTATAGTCTTAAAAATATGAAATGTTGTCAATTGCATAACAAATTGTCCTTGGAGGTTTTACCATGTTTTACATTAAAACGATGATACAAGAAATGTAAATAAAATATTGTTGATTTATTGTAATAGTTTTTTTTCTTATTCTGACCCTACCCCTTTTAAGATCATTAAATTTGTAAAGCACGCAGAAGTAATGAGTGGAGGAATATAAATGATGAATCGTGCGTATTTTCTTCTACAATCGAGGTCGCCAGTTCCATTTATTTATTTATTTATTGCGTTTCACATTGTACCTATACATTGTAAGCATATGCATTTTGTGCAATATGACTAGGAACCATTATGCATTGTAACAATTATATATTTTGACCACTATGCATTTCAAGCTTATGCGTTTAGAACTTAGGTATGTCAAATAACTTTACATATATATTTTGATACATTATATTTTATGATTTTCGGCATTTCAACTGTATGGATTTCAACCGATATGTATTTTAAATTTATACATTATAATACGTACCCCTATTGAGACTCTCTTGATGACCATTCAAGATGTTCAGAGCAAATTAGTCATGTTCCTCCTTCAGTACCTCTACCATGGGTTACACTAGTTTACAGTGACCGTACTCGCTAGCGACGGCGTAAATGATTTGTATGGAGAATTGTACTTCCGTAAGTGACCGCTAGAGGCGCTGTACACAATTCTCCATACATATCATTTACGCCGTCGCTAGCGAGTACGGTCGCTGTAAACTAGTGTAACTCATGGTAGAGGTACTGATCCAAGATCCTTATCGTCTGTAAAATTCGGACAGTCAGAGGAACCTATTGAGAGTTTATCTCGAAGCCTAGAAAATATCAGTATGTCGCAGTGTGGTCGGAGCATAGCTATAGACCATGGCACTACTTAACGCAAGTAACACATGACAGCCAAGTGTTGCTTCGGCAGAGTCTCGGTGCAGGCAGCGAAGCATTGGAGCAAGCTTGAGACATAGTAGTTAAAGATAATTAAGACATTTAAAAGTAGCTTATAGTGTAATTAATAAGAAGCCATAGTGAAAGACAATTAAAACTGTTATTTAAGATTACTGTGTACCTCCTTCTCCGTCAAGTACACATGGAGAGAAACATCTAGTTTCCTTGAACAGAATATTGTGAATTTGACTTCATTTTATTGTATTACTAGCTTTTGCCCGCGACTCCGTCCGCGTGGAATTAGTAATTTGGGCAGCTTATTTTTTTTATCCAATTTGCTTTTTCATCAATTATGGCTCTCCTTAGTTCCTCGATGATAAAAAAATTACCCCCCCCCCCCCCGCAACCCCCCCGCACCCTCCAACCCGCTCCCTCCCGCACTCCCCCCGCACAGCAACCCCGAACCCCCCGCACCCCTCCGCACCCCCTGCACGCCCTCCCACACAGCACCCCCGTACACCCGCGTTCGTCCCATCCCAAGTCAAACGTGCCCTATAGAAGTTTTACTTCAACATTAAACATTAAACATTAAACATCAAGTTCTTTTTTGTCAAATACCTTGAAAACGGTGCATCCTACGGCAAAATCAATGAAATTTTCATCCCCCTTTGATGCCCCCACACCCTCTCCACCGCAACCTCCCCCGCACCCCCCCCTGGTGTTAACATTGAAAGAATTTTTCAAATCGGAGTAGTAGTTCCTGAGATTAGCGCCTATATAGAAGTTTTACTTCAAAACCCCCGTTTTTGAAACATTCTTCCGCTCCGCTCCGCTCCTATTGGTGTTAGCGTGATGATATATAGCCTATAGCCTTCCTCGATAAATGGGCTATCTAACACTGAAAGAATTTTTCAAATCAGAGCAGCAGTTCCTGAGATTAGCGCCTATAGAAGTTTTACTTAAAAAACCCCCGATTTTAAAACATTCTTCCGCTCCTATTGGAGTTAGCGTGATAATATATAGCCTATAGCCTTTCTCGATAAATGGGCTATCTAACACTGAAAGAATTTTTCAAATCGGAGCAGTAGTTCCTGAGATTAGCGCGTTCAAACAAACAAACAAACAAACTCTTCAGCTTTATATATTAGTATAGAAGATATGTGACAACTATACTTTTTTTACACGTTAATAGAAAATTCTACTTCTTGCAACATAATTTCTAGTTCCTATTACCCAGTTACCTAGTATCGTAGAAAACAAATTTTGTGTAGTATACAAAACCTGTTGCAAGGCAAATGCATATTTTACTCTGTAACAATTAGATGGTTACCAAAACGATATCGGAGTTTTTGTGTACTAGAATATTTTAACTAGAATATTCTAGTACTGAATAAAATATGACTTGTTGTTATAAAAAAAAATCTGATAATCATTGCTGAAATCTGTTTTCCTACACCAGAATCATAATTACAATACAATCTGGTAATATTGTGGAATATTTTTTTCTCCGTGCATGCAACATTGACCATTCCAGAGACTGATCCTCATTCTATTTTTAAGTTTTATTAATTATTAGGTATAAATACATCCCTGTATGAAACAAATAGGCATAAGCAGTAATTTGATATTCAACTTCGATTACGAACTCAATTATGTACAGTAAATTGACAATAAACGACTTGGTTATCTACACTAATATTATAAAGAGGAAAGATTTCTATTTTTGTATGTAACGAATAAACTTAAAAACTACTGCACCGATTTCAAAAATTATTTTGCCGTTAGAAAGCTACATTATCACTGAGTGACATGGCTACTTTATACCGCGGGAAAATACCTTTTCCTACGGGAAAAATAATTTATCGCGGGCGAATCTGCGGATGGAAGGCTAGTTAATTTTATATTGTCACATGACTTTAAGTATTAAGCCAACCGGAGGTGTCCTTTTTAACTGCTTTTTACAAGGATTTTGATTTACGTTGCGATGTTCGTATGTCAGTTCTCTTCAATTGCTGTCTCGAATTTCGCACACTTCAAGATCCAATTCAACAATGCAAGTTATCATCGTCATCATCATTTCAGCCGAAAGACGTCCACTGCTGAACATAGGCCTCTCCCAAGGCTCGCCAAACAGATCGGTCCCGCGCCATCCGCATCCAACGCGTTCGCGCAACCTTAACCAGGTCGTCGCTCCATCTTGTTGAAGAGAGACATTGAGGGCTATCTCCACATTAATCTACTGTACAATGCACTTGCATAAAAGTAACTTAGGTTCGTGAACCGAGGGTTCCATACAAACTTGTAAGTACCTATTAGTATGTCCAAACGCCATAAACAGCCGTTATCTATTATAATCCAGTGTTAGGAGAGCCCTACTTTTAAATAAATAAATAAATATATGGGGACAATCTTACACAAATCGACCTAGTCCCAAACTAAGGAAAGATTGTACTATGGGTACTAGACGACGAAAAACATACTTATATAGATAAATAAATACTTAAATACCTACATAGAAAACATCCATGACTCAGGAACAAATATTCGTACTCATCACACAAATAAATGCCCTTACCGGGATTCGAACCCAGGACCTCTTGCTTCGCAGGCAGGGTCACTACCAACGAGGGTACGATGGCTGAGAGACTTTTGAGAAATAGGTATTTTAATGAAATGTCGCTGTCTCGCCCGAACCCCTCCGTGTCAGTACAGCGAGAGCGGGACAACTGCAGCTCAGACCGTTAATAGGCGCGTAAAATTGATCAAAACAGCATTTCGTAGTCCCCTGTTTTCTTCTCGAAAACTGGACCAATAAAATTATTTTTTTCAAAAATAATTAGAGGACAGATTTAGCTATGCCCGTATGTTTTCCTTTTTAGGGTTCCGTAGTCAACTAAGGAACCCTTATAGTTTCGCCATGTCTGTCCGTCTGTCTGTCTGTCTGTCTGTCTGTCCGCGGCTAAGCTCAGAGACTGTTAGTACTAGAAAGCTGTAATTTGGCATGAATATATATATCAGTCACGCCGACAAAGTGATTGAATAAAAAAAAGTAAAAAAAATTTTTTTAGGGTACCTCCCATAGACGTAAAGTGGGGGTGATTTTTTTTTTCTCGGCTAACCCTATAGTGTGGGGTATCGTTGGATAGGTCTTTTAAAATCATTGCGGAGTTGCTAACATGATTTTTCTATTCAGTGATCTGTTTGCGAAATATTCAACTTTAAAGTGAAAATTTTCATTAAAATCGGCCGTCCCCCCCTCTAAAATCTAAACTGTTGGGTGGAAAAATTTGAAAAAAATCAGAAGGGTAGTAAATATATCAAATTTACTAGGAAAATTATAGCGGCTAAGATTGCTTGGAAATTATTTGTAGTTTAAGAGTAAATAGTAGCCTAAGGTATAAAACATACCTAAACTTGGATGATTCCGTACACATACGAAATCCTTAGAAAAATATTACTTGATTTTTCGTAATGGCTACGGAACCCTACCTTGGGCGTGTCCGACACGCTCTTGGCCGGTTTAATGAAAATTTTCACTTTAAAGTTGAATATTTCGTAAACAGATCACTGAATAGAAAAATCATGTTAGCAACCCCGCAATGGTTTTAAAAGACCTATCAAACGATACCCCACATTATAGGATTAGTCGAGAAAAAAAAAATCACCCCCCCTTTACGTATATGAAAGGTACCCTAAACAAAATTATTTTTTTATTTTTTATTTTACCACTTTGTTGGCGTGACTGATATGTATGGGTCAAAATCAGAGAGGTGACGAATTGGCTTCTGACACAGATTTTCATAATTTAATTAAACTATAATATACTTTTGTTTTATTTAACAGACATGAATCATTCGTTGTTATTAGCACCTCGTGTATATTTCAAAAAAAGTTAAAAATTGACTGTAATTTTAAATAAAAATTACTCAAAAAATCATTCCGGGAACGCGTCCGTAATCTATTCCGCGTTGTTCAAACAAGAAAAATGTGTACAACAAAATAAGCTAGCAAAGGTACAGACCTACATTTTAATTAGAAATGTTTTATATTTCCGTTATCTACTAGTATTATTATTTTATTAATTTAAAATTAGCATTAAATTGCATGGACATGTTGTCTGACAGTTAATGAGTCATTTCGTGAACGCAACCATAATTACGTCAGTTTCATTCGAAATACATGCGCTAGGTGGTGCTAGTGAGCAGTCGCATAAACATTTTTCAACAAGGTGGCCGGTGTGTTTGTGCTATCTGGATTAAATTTCTAATTATCCAGGTAAAAACCTATCAAGTCAGTTTTTAGACCGCGTACTTTAATTGCTCGTCATTACAGGAACGCCGTTTGGTATTTATTGAGACGAAAAAGATAGAAATTATAACGTTTCTCTGTTAAATAAAGTGTTCCACAAGTAAATAACCTCAAAAACCGGTGTCCAAGATGGCGCATTTGCTTTGTAAACTTTTTTAACTGTCATAACGTCATTTCGGGAACGGTTTAGTTCTCTTAGTAGTATAACCAGCAATATATTACAACTATTTAACTCATTCTAAGGCTTACCTTTATTTTTCTGCCTGTCTCGTGTATAAAAATATTAAGTACTATTTTGTTTTAGAAAATTACATGACTAAATATGGAAAAAATTCAAGCCACACATTTTGGAGCATCTAAGGGCCAGCTCACAATTCACACAGGCGTTTTTTATGCCATACATGATGGTGTAGTCCAAACAGCTACATTTGCTACTGTCAGCAACAACCTAGACCACCAGGCTCATGCTGTTTGGGGACATATGAAACCCATGTTACAGGAAATTTTAAGTACCTACTAGAGAACATGCCCAAACTCTGGAAATCTTCTCAGACGGTCCAACCTCACAGTATCGAAACCGCACTAACTTTTATTTGTGGATTAAAACTTTACAGGACCACTTTTCACAAATAACTACCGCCACCTGGACATACAGCGAACCAGGGCACGGAAAAGGGCCTATGGATGGTGTTGGCGGTGTTCTACAAAAAACTGCTGATGGTTTTGTTTTGAAGGGACATGATATCAAAACAGCTGCAGATTTAATCAGCGTTTTAAAGAATTCATCAGTTATACTATGTGAAATTCCCGAAAATAACATCGAGGCAATGATAATGTTAGTCCCGGAAAATTTAGACCCCATACAAGGCATTATGAACGTGACCAAAATTACGTGGGAGAAATCATCAGATGTGTCGATAACATTGTAACAGCATTCTAAATTTCTAAAGAAAATCATACTTAAGGCATTTTGTAGTGAAGAGAGAGAAAATGTCCTCGAGCCCGTGTTACTAGATCAGGATATAGAAATACCTAATTTTTTACCGAAAAGAGTGGCGATTACTCCACCGACAAGAGCTAAGCTCTTAAATTAATGATGATGAAAGCTTTAACGGGTTCATTGCAAATAAATAATACTACGTATTTGTCTAAGACTGCTTAAAAAGTATTAAGATTTGTTTTAAAGGTCCAACCTTTTTTGTAGCCAATTTATTTATTTGTAGCATTTAATGAGACTGGTACAGTCAGCCAAAATTTGTAGATGATTAAGTTAGATAAAGATTTAATACAATTAAAGAAATGTTTTTTTTTATAATTTGTAAAGTATTTACGAAGCAATCATTATCCTTGCATCAATCGTCATCCAGAGAACGCTACCATCATTTTGGGAACGATGCCATCCTTTTCGGGAACGCCAGAAAAAAATTAAAATAAATTGTGATTTTTTTACATAACTCATTAATTTGTGCATAAATAAAAAAATGTACTACTACTCTATTGTCACATGGTAACAGTATCAGATTTGGCTGAGCAATGGTAAAAATAAAACAAAGTTTCGTTTTAAAATTAATACATATTATGTGTAAATTGGATGACAATGCAATATTATGGTAACATGGAGCTGATCTGATGATGGAGCTGGATGGTGGCTATATTTTGAAGTCAGTTCATAAAGAGTTCACGTACATAGGTACTATAATAATTTGATGCACCTCACGTTTAATGCTCCACAAAACAAAAACAATCATCAAAACAAACCGAAAGGTTAGGCAATCAGCGCAATGTCAGCTGTAATGAATAATGCATTGTATACATAATCGATCTACTTTACATACCTGTGTGCCTTCATTCAAAGTAATACGATTGAGGGGTATAGAAACAAAGTCCGGTAAATCCATTTTGGGTTTGTATGTAAATCAAAGATCCACTACGCCACTGTTGGCGTATGTAAGCGATTAAGAATTTCGGGGGAGTCAGTTGGATGCGACGTGGTTCAATTGGTAGAACACCCGTTGGGGCGCATCCCAGGAGACGTGGGTTCGAACCCACCGGCGCACCCGAAAAACATTTTCGCTTTTAAATAATCTTAGATTCGGTGAGCAGCCGTACTGCTAATGAAATAAAAATAATATTTGTATGTAAATCCATACTAAACCGAAATGGATTTAGCGGACTTTGATTCTATACCCCTCAATTATAGTACACTAGCTTTTGCCCGCGACTCCGTCCGCGTGGAATTAGTAATTTAGGCAGCTTATTTTTTTATCCAATTCGCTTTTTCATCAATTATGGCTCTCCTTAGTTCCTCGATATAAAAAAAATTACCCGCCCCCGCACCCCCCCCCCCCAGACCCCCTCACCACAACCACAGAAATCAACAGAATATTATTTCAATTTAATTTTTGTGTAGTAAACTACTAAGAGAAAAAAAAATAAAAATAGAAAAAAAAATATTAGTTCGTCATGTCCTACCTCAGAGAGGCGTACAATATTCAATTTTGATTCTACAGTATCAAATTACAAATAATTATCATAAATATTAATCATTAAAACAAAATGTCATTATTACACAGACTTAGAATATAAATAGCAGACTTGACATAACGAGTCCAAATAATGGCAAAAACGCACACATCTCTATCACACAAACACTTAACGGTGTAAGGTTAATCCTGGTATATTTCCATAATATGTAACACTTTCACAAAGGTAGGCACTACATTTCACCATCTTTAAATCTAAATCAGTTCTAATTTTGATGAGAAAAACATTAAAAAATCTCAGTTTACCAAAACATTCGCTTGCAGCTTCGGCAGCTTATATATATGAACTGACTTTCAAAACATAGCATGTGTCATTTTTTTTAAGGTTTCTTGGACAGTGTTGCGACACATGAGAAAACGGGATGACAATATTCCTGTACCTCTACCATGAGTTTACACTAGTTTACGTGACCGTACTCCCTAGCGAAGGCGTAAATTATTTGTATGGAGAATTGTACAGCGCCTCTAGCGGTCACTTACGGAAGTACAATTCTCCATACAAATCATTTACGCCGTCGCTAGCGAGTACGGTCACTGTAAACTAGTGTAAACTCATGGTAGAGGTACTGATCATTGTAGCGTGAGGGAATAGGAAATATGTACGCACACACACGTAGTTATGTCAAGTCTGCTATTATATTTGACGTCTGTGCATTATTACAATCTAAATAAATTACAAAGAATAGTATTAGGCACATACATTTTCAATATTAGTATTCAAAAAAAAAAGTCAAAGTGATTTATTGCCCATGTGTTTTATATAAATAGATCTTATAATATTAACAATGTCTCAAACATGCACCCTGTTAGGGTACGCAATATTTACAGTCGCTTATATCTAAATCAAACTGACTACCTACTGAAATTATTGCAAAACTATTTGATATAAATTTAAAAATAATGAAGTTTCATGAAGCGTAGACAAGTTTTGTGGTGTAAAATTGGGTTAAAGCTAAGTTTTAATAGTAGATTGTTCAACAAGGGACTGAAACAAGCCACAACCACCCGAGCAGAGCGAGGGTGGCTATAATTCGCGTGTCATTATGGTAGTTTAGTCTCGCGTTAAACACTCTACTTTTCACTTTGAATGCGAGGAAATAAAACGATGTTTTATACAAAATGTACAATATTACTTTTATACAACGTACGCTCAATACGAGCAATGGACGTCTGTTTAGAATTCAAATAGCAATTTAAATTTGTTCCGCGGTTTTTTTTTGTTGAGTGACGCTTTAAATGTTTGCATATTTAGCCAACAGATTCAAACTTGAAAATTATTTCATAGCTAATTGGACTAAGTATGCATAATAAAATGAATTGATCTTTAATATAATTAAATAGATTAAAAATTAAAAAGTTTTCTAGAAGAGATAACAAATATAGACACAATATATACAAGTAACAGACTCGTCTCTATAATGCTAAAAAAAAAAATTAAATAGATTAATATTCGTAATTATTCATCGTGTTTCACGAACTTATTATTTTTTAAATATTTTTTATACAGTTGTAATTTTGAGGTAATTTCCACGCCCTAAAGGCTTCCACAGACCGAAGCGCAGGGCGCTACGGAGCGCTACGGAGCGTCCGCAGCGCGTTTCGGTCTGTGGAAAGCTTTAAAATTGTCTATACCCAGTCACTGAAAATGGCGATAATCCTCCATTCACAAACACCGTGATTGGCAGTTTAGGGGTTTCCAAAATAAATTACGGAGGCCTATTTAGGGCTTCATTTGAAGGGTTATGGTTTGCGCAGTCTATTTACAGTAGGGTAAACTACCCAATAACTATTGCCCTTGCACTAGTGATTGCCCACTTTAAGAGGCCGCGCATACAGAGAGCAGTCTGGAGTTCCGAGTTCCGCTTTCGGAATTCTGCGTTCTTTCGAATGTACAGAGTCCCTTACGATAACGCGCACAGCAGGCGGTCAGACCGCGGCGGTCAAAGCGGAACGCCGCGTTGTAGAGGTCTTTTGCCGCGAGACAGAGAACGCCGCGTTCACCGCGATGTCTGAAGTTGGAAATAAAAAGCTGAAATAATTTAATTCTGATAAGAAATAGACCACCATGCATTAAATCTTTGCGTTTTTATCACAGACCCATTTTTAGGGTTCCGTAGTCAACTAGGAACCCTTATAGTTTCGCCATGTCTGTCCGTCCGCGGCTAAGCTCAGAGACTGTTGGTACTATTATAGAAAGAAGAAGAAGGTTTAGTAGGTACATAAATAGAAACTTTACGGTAACAATATTACATTACTGCAGAAGCCGGGACTTAAGGGTTGCCGAGTATCTAAGTTGCCGGCAACCCCTGTTCCGGCTGAGGCTTGTATAGTGCTTTTCTCAAACATGCACCATCACCATCATCATCATCATCATCATCATCATCATCATCATCATCGTCGTCATCATGATGGTGATGGTGATGATGATGATGCCGATGATGATGGTGGTGATGATAATGATGGTGGTGATGGTGATGGTGATGATGGTGATGATGATGATGATGGTGGTGATGATGATGATGATCATGATGATGATGATTATGATGATGATGATGATGATGATGGTGATGATGGTGATGATGATGATGGTGGTGGTGGTGATGATGATGATGGTGATGGATGATGATGATGATGATGATGGTGATGATGATGGTGATGATGATGATGGTGATGATGATGATGATGATGATGATGGTGATGATGATGTTGATGGTGAAATATTTCTCTAGGCAGATCACCATTACCATCACCATCTTACCTTACCTTACCTTACCTTAAATAAGCGTAGTGGCAGAATGTCATAATGAACCAAAACGCAAATATTGCTTATAGTTTTTTTTAAATGGCTAAATGCTATGATGCCATAGACCTATTTTAAACATCATGGTGCTGTGTGACATGAAACAATAGACGATCGCATTGCCGGCCGAGGCCTGCAACGGTGTATTTTGAAGCATGTTTTAAGGAACACAACGTAAACATTACATAGCATGTTTGAGAAAATAGATATAACATAGGGCTCATCGAAGGTTATAGTGAATACTGTTCTGAACCAGTTAGTATTTAGCACTGGCCCGCGCGCTTTTTGTGGCGTCAAGCGGCGGGCGCGGGCCCGTGCGTGACCCGCCCCGCGCCCGCCGTCTGTGTGATGTTGTCCCGTGTACTGCCTTTTTGTGGCGTCAAGCGGCGGGCGCGGGCCCGTGCGTGACCCGCCCCGCGCCCGCCGTCTGTGTGATGTTGTCCCGTGTACTGCCTCTTTGTGGCGTCAAGCGGCGGGCGCGGGCCCGTGCGTGACCCGCCCCGCGCCCGCCGTCTGTGTGATGTTGTCCCGTGTACTGCCTCTTTGTGGCGTCAAGCGGCGGGCGCGGGCCCGTGCGTGACCCGCTCCGCGCCCGCCGTCTGTGTGATGTTGTCCCGTGTACTGCCTCTTTGTGGCGTCAAGCGGCGGGCGCGGGCCCGTGCGTGACCCGCTCCGCGCCCGCCGTCTGTGTGATGTTGTCCCGTGTACTGCCTCTTTGTGGCGTCAAGCGGCGGGCGCGGGCCCGTGCGCGACCCGCTCCGCGCCCGCCGTCTGTGTGATGTTGTCCCGTGTACTGCCTTTTTGTGGCGTCAAGCGGCGGGCGCGGGCTCGTGCGTGACCCGCTCCGCGCCCGCCGTCTGTGTGATGTTGTCCCGTGTACTGCCTTTTCGTCGAATTATTTTTCGCAAACTGATTCATTTGGCTAATGTTTAACTTCCCAAATGTTCATTTTTTCTGAAACTGTAAACTGTCCAGGATCCATACACCGCCATGTAAATACACCCGCCGCGGGTCCGACCCGCTCCGCGCCCACTCTCTGTGTGTGTTGCGCTTTAGGAGAAAGGACCGGCTTAAAGACTTACAGACATCGGGACAGGTCAAACTAAATAAAAGCTTGTAATAGAGCTGATAACTTTGAAACGGCTGAACCAATTTTGATGAAAGATGTCTAAGAACCATTGCCAAAAACCTGCTTTCAAATAAAAAAACCGCATTCAAATCGGTTCTCCCGTTTAAGAGCTATGATGCCACAGACACACACATAACGGTCAAACTTATAACACCCCCTTCTTTTTGTATCGGGGTTAATAAACCGCCGAAAAAACTGAAAAACAAAAAATAATACCGTTTTTGTTTGACCTTAATCTAGGTACCAGTTTGAAGTCGGTGTCTCAGCACTTAGCCAGGAGGAGTGGACCTATAATCGTCTACCTGATTGGCTTCTATCACTCCTCCTGGCTCGTGCTAAGGCACCGACTTCAAACTGGTACCTAGATTAAGGTCAAACAAAAACGGTATTATTTTTTGCTTTTCAGTTTTTTCGACGGTTTAATTTTTTTTTAAAAAGTTTTTATTTTATACTTTTTTTCCATCCTTGGGGTATTTTTTTTCCAAATTTATAATACCAACTTCAAGGTATATACCCTATCTATCCAATAAAAAAGAATTATGAAAATCAGACTACTCTGTAAAAAGTTAGGCAATCATCCCCTGTTTTCCTACCCTTAGGGTAGGAATATTATTTCCAAATTTACATGGGACCACCCTTGGGGTATACGCTTTCCAATATAAAAAGAATCATCAAAATCCGACTACTCTGTAATAAGTTATGCGTGGTCATATAGTACAATCAGTAACTGAACAATCAATCATCCCCTGTTTTTCTACCCTTAGGGCAGGAATATTCTTTTCAAATTTAAATGGGACCACTATCGGGGTATACGCTTTCCAATAAAAAAAGAATCATCAAAATCGGACTACTCTGTAAAAAGTTATGCGTGATCATACATAAAAAAAAATATATATATATATACACGTCGAATTGAGAACCTCCTCCTTTTGTTTTCGTCGGTTGAAAAAGAAAACAAGGGCTTTATAACTAAATACAAAATGTTTATTAACTAGCACAACATACTTACAAACGAAACCGCGTATGTACACAGTTTGTACCACGCATACACGTACAACGCGAGAACTATGTAGTTCAGAATTCTAAACACAAATTGCTTTTTTACGGCATACTCTGTATCCTTCAACCCGTCTTTCACTATGTACCTTCTTAGACCAATCGCCCATAACAAAAGCATTTCCTTGCACGAAATCTTGGTGACGTCGAAGTTGTAGATTTTTTTGTCGACAGGCGAAAGGTTCTCCTGAAGACTTTGGAGGTTGACATCGTCGAAATGGAACTCGTTGCAGGTGTAGAAGGCGAGGACTGAAGAGAGGTTGTAGGCAGTTCGGTACAATTTGACTACTCTGAAAAACAAAAAATAAAAATCTAATATATAAAAATCTCGTGTCGCGGTGTTTGTTACCAAACCAAACTCCTCCGAAATGGCTTGATCGATTCTCATCGATTCTTATCGGGTCGGTCTGAGAATTGGCCAGCATCTATTTTTCATACCCCTAAATCCCCTAAATGTTAAGGGTGGTTCACCCCCTTTTTTTGGTTGGTTTGATTTTTTCACAGCTCTAAGGGACAGTCGCCTGAGTATTTGATATAAATTTCAGCTTGACACCTCCACGCGTTCCTGAGAAAAAGGGTCTTGACAGACGGACGGACGGACGGACGGACAACTAAGTGATCCTATAAGGGTTCCGTTTTTTCCTTTTGAGGTACGGAACTCTAAAAACTATTTTTAATACAAGCTTAAATAAAAACAAAACATGGGACGATTGACACCAATTGACCTAGTCTCAAACTAAGCAAACCTTGTACTATGGGTACTAAACAACGGGTAAACATACTTAAATACATATTAAACATCTAAGACTCGAGCACAGATATTCGCATTTTTCACACAAATACCTATACCTGCTCCGAACGGGAATCAAACACGGGACCTCAAGCCTCAAAGTCAGGATAACCCACTGGGCTATCCGGCCGTCTTTGGTGGCCGTAGATTTTACCCCATGGTTACCAAAGCTCGTCAAGATGAATCCAACAAGCCCAAACTCGATGCGGTCAGGCAGTTTTATCACAGAGTTCATATGGCCACTCTCTAGCTTTATCATCAAATCAATCTAAATCTCTCGCTTTCTCTCTCTCTCTTTATCTCTAACTCACACTCCTTACCTCTTCCTCTAATACTTACTTGGGCTTCTTCCCGAGCAGCAAGAGCACTCCATCAGCCAGATACCCTGGTATAAAGTGGAGCAGCCAAGTCAGCAGCACGAAGAGTGTGCGGTACTTCGTGTGAAAGTCAAAGTTGTACCAGATCGCGCGCGGCGTCGCTATCTTATTGCCCGGTGAGTATAGCGTGCCGAGGACATCCCCTGCAAACGAAACGTTGGTTTAAACCAGCTATGATCAAGCCAAGTGATAAGCTTATGGCACTGAGACGTGGCCGCTAACGTTGGGCCTCATAAGAAAGCTCAAGGTTACTCAGAAGGCGATGGAGAGGGCAATGCACAGAGTTTCTCTGGGTAATTGCATGATGAAATCCGCGCAAGAACTAGTCACCGATATAGCTCGAAGAACCACCAGACTAAAAGGCATTCACGGACCGGTAAACAGCCCGCTATAGACCGAGTCATTCATTATGACGCGTGCCGTGGCTCTTATTGCAATGTCATTAGTGTCTAATTTTGACAAATTCACGCGTCTTCGTGAATGGCACTAGCTCTACTTACCTATCACGTTATTGCTAAAGTGCACCTAGATCAGTCACCAAGGGAGAGCCATTTCATTGGTTTCCTAGCCGAAATAACCGCATAGATTTTGACAGCAACTCCGCACGAGCGTCGCTCAGCCGTCTCCCAAGCAGCCAGCGTCGCTGCCAAAGTCCACCGGGATTAGTCACTAAGGGAGAGCACTCACGTCACTTTACCGGGTTCCTAGTCGGTCCGACCGCATGTATCTTAACAGCAACTGCACGCAAGCGTCGCTGGGCCGTCTCCCGAGCAGCTGCCAGCGTCGCCACCAAAGTCCACCGGGACCAGTCACTAAGGGAGAGCACTCGCACCACTTTATCGGGTTCCTAGCCGATATAACCGCATACATCTTGACAGCAAGTCCGCGCGAGCGTCGCTTGGCCGTCTCCCAAGCAGCCAGCGTCGCTGCCAAAGTCCACCGGGATCAGTCACTAAGGGAGAGCACTCGCACCACTTTATCGGGTTCCTAGCTAATGTAACCGCATACATCTTGACAGCAACTCCGCGCGAGCGTCGCTTGGCCGTCTCCCAAGCAGCCAGCGTCGCTGCCAAAGTCCACCGGGGTCAGTCACTAAGGGAGAGCACTCACGCCACTTTATCGGGTTCCTCGCTGGTGCGACCGCATAGATCTTGACTGCGGTTTCTCCGCGCGAGCGTCGCTCGGCCGTCTCCCGGCCGGCGGCGAGCGTCGCGTTGTTAACAAAGTCCACCGGGATCAGGTCTAATTTGGCGTCATCGTCAGCCATGAATGTGTGGACGACGCCGAGACCGCAACCTAGGACCAGCTGCGAGCAAAATAAATGTCATAGTTACGGAGACAGGGTCGAACATATAAATCCCGTCTATTCCCTATCCCGTGGAAATATGTTAACAAGTCCATCCTTATTCCTTTTGCCCACATCATATAGGCAGTCTGTATACAAAATTTCAGCCTTCTAGGGTCAAAG
Organism: Archips crataeganus; assembly: GCA_947859365.1. NCBI lineage: Eukaryota > Metazoa > Arthropoda > Insecta > Lepidoptera > Tortricidae > Archips > Archips crataeganus. Next base: position 2,552,202 of record OX402072.1, read on the forward strand.
GTTTGGTTGCGCGTTGTTGAGTTAGTCAGTTGGTATGTAAACCCTGTAAGAAAAGTTCTGACTGATTGACTAACTGACTCCACTCCACAGATAGAGATACACATAGATAACGCAAATGCATCTACTTCGCGTGTCCGAACCCCGATAAAGCGTCGGGTTGGCCGTTACTACTGACAGTTCGCGTGCGTCAGTTGTTGCAGCCGGACGTCCGCGAAAACTAAGAAAATGCCTCGTTGCGTTGTAATTAAGTGTAATTATGTCTGTGGTTTGAATTTCCCATCACTAAATTTCGGCTGTGACGTCACAGTAGTGTTTAAAAGTCGACACGCTTGGTTTCAATACAAATCGTGAGCATTGCGTTATCTAGACTCCCTGACTCAAACGCCCAGACCAGACCCTTGACCCCCAGAAGGCTGAAATTTTGCATATAAACATAAAACTCAAGACTCTAGAGCGAACTTTCGTATTTTCATCAAAGAGTTGTTTACATGTTTGTGTTGGACTTACCCCGCTCGGTCCGTAGGCGCTGCTGATGTCCACCCACCCAGGAGACGGCTCCAGGAGTGAGCCGATCACTGCAACATATCGCACACTATAACCACAGTACCACGGGGCTCCGCAGTTTAGGTAATTGGCTAAGTAAAGTTTTTAAAAGAGGTGCTAATTATATTTATTTTCGACGGTCGGCGCTCTGGAGATCGAGAAACTGCAGCTGTTTTATTTTTATCTCCTATTGTTTACTGGAAATATTTTTTTGAGTGTTTGAGATGACATTTGTGAGATTTTATGGTTGACAAGCCGTTCGTGCTCAGAACTTAGTAGAAACAGAAAAAAAAACGAAGTGAACTGTCACTGCTGTCAATGTCAAATCGTTTGCGTTTCGTTTGCTTTGCGTTTTGGTGTGCTCAGTGTGCTTTTTTGACTATTTTTATCGACCTCCGCATAAAGTCCGGACTTTCAATTTTACCGCATTTTTCCACGACCTACGCACAATAATTGGATCACGATTGAATACTTTCGATCACTATTTTGGAACTGCTTCTTGGACAACGCAAAGCAAACGAAACGCAAACGGTTAGATTTAATTTGACATTGACAGAAGCGACAGTTGAATTCGTTTTTTTTTCTATTTCTTCTTAGTACTGAGCACGAACCGCTTGTCAGCCATAAAATCTCACAAATGTCATCTCGAACACTTAAAAAATATTTTCAATAAATAAAAGGAGATAAAAATAAAACAGCTGCAGTTTCTTGGTGTTGAAGTCAACCACTGTCGAAAAAAAATATAATTAGCATCTCTTCAAAAAACTTTACTTAGCCAATTCGGCCGGTGCGCCTCCCGGGCAGGCGTATGGCAGTAGGTTGTCGCTCGGCCTTCCGTTCGCACGCTAGCCGCGTCGCGCGTAACTGAGCATCTTTTTAACATGCTTTTATTAGCTTCATACGTATGTCAGTATGTAACGGAAACTTTGAATATGATTTTGACCCCCTTGAAAACGTCGGATTAACTCGAAATTTGGCATACCTACTTATCAAGGACCGATGACAACGCGTGTTTTTTTAGTTTTTTTTTCAACCATTATTATTTTTGTGATTTTTGCAAGAATGACTGACTGAATGACTTCTAAACGATCTTATAATCCGTCTAAAAGATACTTTTGCGTTTACGGGTGTCTAAGTAAAATAAAGAACAAGGAATCGACATTAAGCGGCTGTTTCACCACCCATTGATTAATTTTAACTGACCGATAAATGTGATGCCGTCTCCGTCTATTCGAACTAAACAAACAGAGACAGCATCACATTTATCCGTCAAATAAATTGGATCAATGGATGGTGAAACAGGGGGTAGGTAACATTATTATTTATTATTACACGATAAGTTTCAATTTCGCGTGCAAGCAGTGAACGTCTTAAGAGTATTTAGGCAAGTTTTTATACCTAAAGTTGACTTTTATTCGAGAGTGATCTTTCTGTACGTTAGTACTATTAGGTTATTCTGTGATAAGTACCTAATACTAAGAGCCAATGTATACTAATATTATAAAGCTGAAGAGTTTGTTTGTTTGTTTGTTTGAACGCGCTAATCTCAGGAACTACTGCTCCGATTTGAAAAATTCTTTCAGTGTTAGATAGCCCATTTATCGAGGAAGGCTATAGGCTATATATAATCACGCTAACACCAATAAGAGCGGAGCGGAGCGGAGGAATGTTTCAAAATCGGGGGGTACGGACAAGGGGGCAGCACGACGGCTCAAGATAGGTTGGTCAGATCGCGCGTGTATTTAGGTATTTTCATCGTATTACCAAGGATGATATAGACTGGATTAGCAATCGCCATAGTACAGATCGGCCGCGGAAAAATAGTTCGATTTATTAAATCTAGATGGCGCTGACATATAGCCCATAGAAAAATAATACATTTGTAGTAATATGAAACATCTGTTGTCTTATTGTTTTGCTTTCAAAGCCTCGGGCTATATTTCAGCGCCATCTAGATTTAATAATCGAACTACTTTTCTGCGGACGATCTGAACTATGGCGATTGCTAATCCAGTCTATATCATCCTTGGTATTACTAAAACAAATACTTACATGTTTCTTCCTTCTTATGGTCCTTTTTACGGTCGCGGGTGGGCAAAGTAATTGTTTCAGTTGACTGCCAGTTCTACTTAGCAAGGTAGCTTACCTATAGCAGGTCGGACGATGCATACGGGGAGGTCTCCAGCCATAGTGCGCACCGCTTCTTCACAAGGTAGCTTACCTATAGCAGGTCGGACGATGCATACGGGGAGGTCTCCGGCCATAGTGCGCACCGCTTCTTCACAAGGTAGCTTACCTATAGCAGGTCGGACGATGCATACGGGGAGGTCTCCGGCCATAGTGCGCACCGCTTCTTCACAAGGTAGCTTACCTATAGCAGGTCGGACGATGCATACGGGGAGGTCTCCGGCCATAGTGCGCACCGCTTCTTCACAAGGTAGCTTACCTATAGCAGGTCGGACGATGCATACGGGGAGGTCTCCAGCCATAGTGCGCACCGCTTCTTCACAAGGTAGCTTACCTATAGCAGGTCGGACGATGCATACGGGGAGGTCTCCGGCCATAGTGCGCACCGCTTCTTCACAAGGTAGCTTACCTATAGCAGGTCGGACGATGCATACGGGGAGGTCTCCGGCCATAGTGCGCACCGCTTCTTCACAAGGTAGCTTACCTATAGCAGGTCGGACGATGCATACGGGGAGGTCTCCGGCCATAGTGCGCACCGCTTCTTCACAAGGTAGCTTACCTATAGCAGGTCGGACGATGCATACGGGGAGGTCTCCGGCCATAGTGCGCACCGCTTCTTCGGCAAGCGCTTTGGTAAATGCGTACGTGTTGGGCCAATCTTCTATCAACCTGTACAAGAAATTAAAATAAGATTCATCATCATCCCAGCCTGTATGCGGCCCACTGGAGGGCACAGGGCTCTCCGAATGAGAGGGGTTGGGCCGTAGTTCCCACGCGGGCCCAGTGCGGATCGCGAACTTCACACACACCATTGAATTTCTTCGCAGGTGTGTGTGTTTCCTTGACCGTAAATAAGATTGCCTTAGAAAGTTTCATAAAGGGTCTCACATGAGTGTTTTAAGCCCTAATTACGTACAGTTGAATACATTTTTATCTACACCCATATATTAACCCTTTGAACGCCAGAGTCAACCAGTCGTGACAACCAGTAAAATGCCTGACACACCAGAGTCATCTATAGATGACCAACATTCAACTCGAAAAAAATCCTTCTGCAATGGTAGCAATGCCCTATTTATCGACTAGACGGTTTGTTCCGTGGCGTACAGAGCATGTCACTTCGTTTGTTTTGTGGCGGTCAAAGGGTCAAATCCTCTATCATGCGTTCAAGAACCATTGTACATGACCTGCATTAACGAGAACTAGGTATGTCTGCCCCACGACCTGCGCCCGGTGCGCGCCCGAGGACCAGCGCGACGTGATTGAGCGCTCCTCCTGCACCGGTACTGTTATAATGATGTATGAAATCTCATTATGTTAAAGTTTTCTGTATCGTAATGACCATTAGGGTATGCGCGCACGAGCAACTTTTGTCTCCGCGACTATTTTGTCTCTCACATCAAGTCTATGGATCAGTATGGAAGTGCGCACACGTAGCGCCGCGACTCCCGGAATACAAATACACATAACACAAATAAATCACCTTGCGACCAAGTTGCTCGTGCGTGCATACCCTTACGATACTGCCGTGTTCATAATAGAATCCAATGTCGTGATGCTGGTCATTATGTATGGTTTTTGAACGCATAATGGAGGATTTACTATATGGGTGTAGATAAATAACTATTAAAACCATCCAACGATGTGTCCCAAACAATTTTCATTTGGAAGGAATACGAAAACGGTTATAAACCACTATAAAACAATGCCTCAGTCCATTCATGACTCGAATGTACGAACGAAGTCGCGAGCTAAAGCTAGTTAATATTAGTAGGATATTATTCTAAGATAAATGATACATACATTAGCAAGAATCAGTGCATGTCCGGTTTGTTTACTTGAATCGTTTGCTCGAGTTACTTGCACATAAATCTTGCAAAATTTTCCTGTTTATGTACTGATCACTAACTAGAAAACATACCAATACTAAATCATTCGAGTATATCACGACAGTCTTATTTGAATCAGAATAACTAACTTACATCGGTACGGCTCAATGCAACATGAAATCGGAATTTGAGCCACATAAAAAAAATATAAAAAACCGGCTGTCTGTAAAGTCGGTTTACGGACGATAGTTTAACGTGACAACGTCATATGACAAAACATTCAAAAAACAAAAATGAAACCAGGCGGTCACCCGTCCAAGTACATCCAAGATTGTACATCCTGGCGCGCGCTGCTCTCTTGTACATCCTGGCGTTCACTGCTCTCTCTCTTGTACGGGACATGTACGGGACATTGCGTCATCCTTATTCGTGCGTGCAGCCGGCCTTCATCGATTTATTAGACGTTGTCACGTCAAAAATTTAAGCGACTCCAAAAAACCACGAAAATAACTTACTGCTGATTTTTTCGAAGTCGGTGCCTCATCACGAGTCAGCAGTCAGCAGAGTGATAGTATGGTAAATATTTTTTCGAAGTCGGTGCCTCATCACGAGTCAGCAGTCAGCAGAGTGATAGTATGCTAAATATTATTGGGATCTTACCTCTTCGCCGAAAATATTTTCGATAACTGATTCATTTCCCAACTGTTTTCTATTTCCGAAACTGCAATGATCGAATGAGCGAATGAAAGTATCTATGTATGTGTTACCTATTTGAATACACTTAACACAAATATGAAAATGACATATGCATCAGTCATTTTCCTACAAAATTGTCAAAATGACAATACTTTCGTTCAATCCATTCGTGCCAACTCTTGTGGATCGACCTGTACTTCAGTATTGTTATAAACCTAACATAACCTATAGGGTTGTACAGGATGGTCTTGAAATATATCCTGAATAGTTCATTTTCATAAAAAAACTTTTTAACAAAAAATTAAACCGCCGAAAAAACTGAAAAGCAAAAAATAATACCTTTTTTTACCTTAATCTAGGTACCAGTTTGAAGTCGGTGCCTCAGCACTTAGCCAGGAGGAGTGGACCTATAATCGTCTACCTGATTGGCTTCTATCACTCAGCCTGGCTCGTGCTGAGGCACCGACTTCAAACTGGTACCTAGATTAAGGTCAAACAAAAAAGGTATTATTTTTGCTTTTCAGCTTTTTCGGCGGTTTAATTTTTTGTTAAGAAGTTTGTATTTTATACTCTTTTTCCATCCTTGGGGTAATTTTTTTTCCAAATTTATAATACCAACTTCAAGGTATACCCTATCTATCCAATAAAAAATAATTATGAAAATCAGACTACTCTGTAAAAAGTTAGTCAATCATCCCCTGTTTTCCTACCCTTAGGGTAGGAATATTATTTCCAAATTTAAATGGGACTACCCTTGGGCTATACGCTTTCCAATAAAAAAAGAATCATCAAAATCCTACTACTCTGTAATAAGTTATGCGTGGTCATATAGTACAATCTGTAACTGAACAATCAATCATCCCCTGTTTTTCTACCCTTAGGGTAGGAATATTGTTTCCAAATTTAAATGGGACCACCCTCGGGGTATACGCTTTCCAATAAAAAAAGAATCATCAAAATCGGACAAACCTGTAAAAAGTTATGCGTGATCATACGTAAAAAAAAAATATATACACGTCGAATTGAGAACCTCCTCCTTTTGTTTTCGTCGGTTGAAAAGTCGATGACTAGTTTACACGCTATGATGGACACACGTAATTACAAATATACATAAAGACTGCTACAGTCATTACATTACCCTTCCCTAGTCGGGTAAACAAACAGTTAAGAAATAAGTTTTTGTTTAAAATTTATTTTTTAAAGCAAGCTTTTTAGCTGAATGTACTTTTGTTGACTGTACTTGCATTGTCATGTCATCCAACCTACGTATACCAAATTTCAAGTAAATCCGACCACTGGAAGTGGTCAAATTTAACTTCCAAGATTTGACCCGTACATAAATAGGTACAGAGGTACAGTCAGCAACAAAAATATGAATACACTTAAAGTACCAAAAATATGTATACACGACACGCCTTTATGCCCTGGTAATAGAGTCATGGATGCATATTTTTGGTACTTTGGGTATTCATATTTTTGTTGCTGACTGTACCTATACATTGCTTCTATATATTGCATGTTAATAAAAAGCCAAGATTTTTTTTTGTTATAAATTTCATTTTAAGAGCAAGTTTTTTAGCTGACTGTACTTGCATTGTCATCCAATCCAGTATACCGAATTTCAAGTGAATCCGATATACTCGAAAGGAGATTATCGCCAGGCGATGTAGTTTACACGAGGACCTGCATTTTAGGGAGATTTTTGCTTACGATTTCTCGACTTGTCTAAACTCGTTCTCGTATGACATTTTTTCACGAACATGCGATTATCGCACGAATCGGTTCGAACCGATTTTCAATACGAGTTTTACCAGATAATTTACGTGGTTAGTTGAGTGCTAGAGACTTTTAGCATGTAATTAAAGCATCACAGAAATGCATTTAGGGAGGATTTTTTGAAATTCCCAAGGGCTACGAAAATATGTAATTTTTTTTTCTTTGTGGGCCATCCATAATTACGTCACACATTTAGGGGGTGGGGGGGGTCAAGCGATCTGTGACACTAGAACATTTAAAAAAAAAAACACCAATAGGAAACTACATTATCCCTGATTGATAAGCTACTATTTATCCGAAAAAATGCTAAATACCCGTGGGATAGAAATAAATGAATTCAACATCAGAGCTGATTTCAAATAGTAGTACATTACTGCAGCGGCCGCGAAATAGGGGATTGTTATACGAGGCCATCTAGAGATACGAGGCCGGCAATCCCTGTTCGTGGGCGAGGCTTGTGTAGAGCTTTTCTCAAACATGCATCATCATCATCATCATCATCATCATCATCACCACCACCACCATCATCATCATCATCATCATCATCATCATCATCATCATCATCATCATCATCATCATCATCATCATCATCATCATCATCATCATCATCATCATCATCATCATCATCATCATCATCATCATCATCATCACCAGCACCATCATCATCATCATCATCATCACCATCACCACCACCACCACCACCACCATCATCATCATCATCTGATCATCATCACCATCACCACCACCACCATCATCATCATCTGATCATCATCATCATCATCACCATCACCACCACCACCATCATCATCATCATCACCATCATCATCATCACCATCATCACCATCACCACCACCATCACCATCACCCATTGGGTTCACTTAATTCTATCCCGCGGGAATTCTTAATTTTTACCAGGGAAAAAACAGCCTATATCAATCACGGATAGTGTAGCTTACTATTGGTGAAATAATTTTTAAAATTAGGCCCGAAATTGAATTCACTTATTTCTATCCCGCGGGATTTTTGCATTTTTCGGGAGAAAAAGTAGCCTTGCACTTAGTATTGAGCTTGTTTTTTTTTTTAAACGCATGCGATGTCATACGATGCACTCATGCATGACATGACGGCGACCGAAAAGCACATGAACTCGAAATACGATTCTCGTATTCAAATTTTGTTTACACGGAGACATTCAATCATTAAAGCCGAGGCGATTATCGCCCCTTCTCGGGCGATATCGTACGTGTAGTTTACATGATACTATATTTTTTCTCGAGCTACGATAATCGTATGGTCGAGGCGAGAAACTCGTACCATGTAAATAGGCCTTAATATTGCATTGTCAACCGATTCATACATGCATGCAAAATTTCAGCTCATTTGGAAGCCGGGAAGTGGGTCAAATTTAACTTGCAAGATAAGACCCGTACATCCATAGATACATACATTGCAAGTTAATAAAAAGATTGTAATATTTTAACTTGTAATGAATCAGTTGGCAAAGATATTTTCCTCGAAAATGCAGGATCCCAAAAATCACCTTCACATGGATAACAGTGAGCTTCCCCACCAGCTCTATGATAGTGTTGGGATGCGCGGGGCTGTCGTAAAACTACGCCCCTCAGATAATAGCTAGGGAAGGTAACCTAGTACTCACTGCGGCTTGATAGCGGCGAGCTTCTCTTCGCTTAGCTACTGAACCAGCTGTATGATAGTCTCGGGCTCGGGATGCGCGCGCTATCGTAAAACTGCGCCCCCCAGATAATAGTTGCGGGAGGTAACCTATACTCACTGCGGCTTTATTGCAGCGAGCTTCTCCTCACTTAATTGCTGAACCAGCTCTATGATGGTGTCGGGGTGCGCGGGGCTGTCGTAGAATTCCTCCAAGACCTGCTTGCCGATGCGGCCGCTGGTCGCGTGGGAGTATGCCGTGGACACGTGGACGAACGATCTGGACCAAGGCCAACGTTTAGCATGGCGTCTTAATTTACAATCCATACTAATATTATAAATGCGTAAATTGTGTATGTCTGTCTGTTACCTCTTTACGCTTGAACCGCTGAATCTGAATACAGATAGTTTGGGTCCCGGGAAAGGACATATAGGAAAGTTTTATCCCGGAAATCACCCTTTAGGTGGAGGTTCGTATGGAGAATCAATAACCGTTGAACCATTTTAGATGAAATTTGGTAGGGAATTAGACTGAGACCCTAGAAAGGACACAGGATTGTTTTTATTTCAGAAAATCGCATTTGTTAGCGATAAACGAATTTTTCGCAGACGGAGTAACGGGCAATAGCTGCAATAATAATTAATAGTATATTTCATTACGAGTGCGGAAAGCCTGTCATTGCAATGAGTTCCGACAAATGTCTACCCGAGCCGAGGCGAGGCGAGGCGGGGCGAGGCGTAACGAGGGGGGAGTTCGTTTTAAGAAAGCTGCTTTCTTAAAACGACAATCAGACGGTTTTACAACTAAAAAGTCGAAAATATTAACATCGAATGAAGTGGAAAGGTTATTGAACGAAGCTCCCGATGATCGTTATTTAGCCACAAAGGTAATTTATTAATAAATACTTATATTTTTCTTTAGTATTCAGTTTACGAAATCGCAAAATACAGTCAATATATTATTTAAAAAAATATTAATCAAATCCCTTTTTTTGTAGGTTGCGCTGATTTTTGGCGTTGTTGGAGCTTGCCGCACAAGCCAATATTACTTTAAAAGATACATATGTTATATATGTGAATTATAACTTTTATTTGACGACCAGATGGCCTAGTGGTTAGAGAACCTGACTACGAAGCTTGAGGTCCCGGGTTCGATTCCCGTGTCGGGGCAGATATTTGTATGAAAAATACGAATGTTTGTTCTCGGGTCTTGGGTGTTTAATATGTATTTAAGTATGTATCTATCTATATAAGTATGTTTGTCCGTTGCTTAGTACCCATAACACAAGCTTTGCTAAGCATACTTTGGGACTAGGTCAATTGGTGTGAATTGTCCCATGATATTTATTTATTTATTTATTTATAAGAAATAAATGATTGGTTAGTTGAGTTTATTGTGTTTTTATTATTTTATTAAATTGCTACATTTTTTCGCAACTGTATTAAAAATAGTTGTTCAGTACACGTGCGGAACCGTCATTGCAACTTGTTCCGACTGTCAACCCTCACCTTCGGCTACGCCTCGGCTCGGGTAGACATTTGTCGGAACTCATTGCAATGACAGGCTTTCCGCACTCGTAATGAAATATACTATTACAATGCATATGCTCGGAAAGTGCCTCTTGACGCGAGTCAACATATCTATAGAAAGTTAGTCATCCCAGCACACTTTCGCAAGTGTGGAAAAAAATTGTATGGATTTTACTTTCCACACGCGTGCGGAAAAGTAACTTTTTAAATTGCCAATTCTCAAAAAGTTGTGTCCAAACTAGTGTTTAAAAAATAAGACTAGAGAGTTGTGTCTTCATAATTCAGCTTTGCACAAATAAGGAAATGTTTGATGCAACCAAATGAATATTTACTGATAAAATAATAAAACAGATTGTTTTAATATTAAAACACACAAATTTTAATTTCGTCAAAAGTTTTGAAATAAAAAATTTAGTACTAAAATAATTCCTTGAGTCCATTTCGGACCGTACGACACCAGGCCCTATACTACGAAGCGCGAAATTCGAACTTCGTTTCATGCCGTTCCGCTCACGCTAATGGTATTTATTACGAGAGTGAGAGGGACCGCACGATCCGAACTTCGAATTTCGTAGTAACCCCCCTGCGCTTTCAGTGAGCGCGCATGGCGTAATACGAACCAATCATTGTATACCCGTTCGCGCCTGTCAACCAATCAGCTTTCAGTGTGCACGCATGGCGTAACACGAACCAATCACGGTTACCCATTCGCGCCTGTCAACCAATGAGTTTTCAGTGCGCGCGCATGGCGTAACACGAACCAATCATGGTTCGTTCCGTTCGCGCCTGTCATGAAAACCCGCCACAGTAATGTTCATGAATTCAGTCCGGAGAATTAATTTAAGTGTAGTAAATTCAAGAGAGAGTTCAAGTGATGAATTTACATAGGACTTAACGCCGCCTGACGTCCTAGACCAAGCACAAAATTAAATGTGATAGCCTCCTGCTGACTAAACCGATGCTGAAATATGTAAACATCTACGAGACTTTCCCTCAATGAAAGGTAAATAAGAACGCAACATCTTTTTCCGAAAATGTTTATGAGCGCGCGCAGACAGAGAGCGGTCTGGAGTTCCGAGTTCAGAGTTCTGCGTTCTTTCGAATGTACTGAGTCTCTTACGATAACGCACACAGCAGGCGACTGGAACTCTCGAGCGATGAAAACACAGAACTTTGAACGCGGAACTCGGAACTCCAGACCGCTCTCTGTCTGCGCGCGCTCTTAGCCCCAATTTTTTTCCTCGCTTAATGCATTGTAAAATGTTGTATGATATACGTGTCGAAAGTAGGAAATTCCCAACTCATGTCGGCTAAACCAAACTCGCTTCGCTCGTTTGTTTAGATCTCCGCCATTCGTTGGGAATAGCCTACTTTCCGCACTTGTATCATAAATAACTATATAGCAAACCCGCCAAGAATCGAGTTTCAAAGTGTTCGGAGTGGGCTTGACTCACTTGATATTCTTGCAGTCCTTGCCCAGCAGCAGTGCCTGTGTTGTCCCCCGCACGTTGGTAAGCGTGGCCACTCGGAGTGGCTCGTCGAACGTGGTGGTCGCCGCCACGTGGAATATTACGGTCACCTGCGGGCCGAGTTACCATCACTAGGTAAGTATACATCTCTAAGAACTATATCACACTGGCGATTTACAAAAAGAAGCACATTTTATTTTAATCATTTAAATACTAACGAATGTTTACGCGGTTTTGTTAACACTCTTTTATTACACGCTTTATATATTAGCTTCACCTGTATGTTTGTTTGTTTTTTTACACGCTTTATATTAGCATCACCTGTATGTTTGTTTGTATGTTTGTATGTATGTTTGTAACCGACTCCTTAGGGCGCGATTTTGACCCACTTCCCAGTTTCCGATTGAGCTGAAATTTTGTACATATGTGTAAATTGGATGACAATGCAATATTATTGTAACATGGAGCTGATCTGATGATGGAGCTGGTTGGTGGCCATAGGAACTATGTAATAAAACAACACAATCCCGTCGAGTTTGGGCTCGTTTGATTCGTCTTGACGAGCACTTTGATCCCAGATGGTAACCAGGGTCTGATGATGGAGCTGGAAGATGGCCAAAGGCACTCCACAATAAACCGAAACAACCCCATCAAGTTTGGGCTCGTTTGATTCGTTTTGACGAGTACTTTGGCCCTAGATGGTAACAAGGGTCTGATGATGGAGCTGGAAGGGGGTAGGTGGCGGGGGGGAACCTATCGATGTTTAAAAAATTATATTTCCGAAGGTTTAGAATCCCGAAAACTTCATTTGTCCGAAAGCATTTTTTTCTGAAACTGTAAATATTTCAGGATTTATTTTAGGACCATCGTGTAGAACCCTTTAGGTTAGGTTAGGGTTGTTTTATAAAAATCCTGAAATATTTACAGTTTCAGAAAAAAATGCATCCGGATAAATGAAGCATTCGGGATTTTAAATATTCGGAAAAAAATATTTCTATATTTTGATAGGTAACCGTGGCGGGGGGAAGAACTCTACATTTTGCCACTGTTGACGCATCCAAGAACGTCTTTCCTGTTCCAGCGCCCCACGCTTTTACAATCAAATATTATACTTAATTAAAAGCACATAGTTTACACTTCAGCCCAGAAATAGAGACATCTTGAACGATCCTTAATTTATTTTTTGTTTTTACGTGCATTTATAAAAGCGTGTTTTTCTAGTGTTTTTTAAACTATTAATTTATTTTTAAAAACTAAGTTTAATTGACTGAGTTATCAGTGTGCAAAGTTAAAAGGAATTTGATGTTTAAAACCAGCCGGCGAGTCGTTCGAATAAGCTGAGTAACTGGTTATGATAAAGTGATTAACAAACGAAGTGACCGCAGCTAAATATAACTATAAATTTAAAAATTTAAAAACCCACGACGCAATTATGTCACACGTATGTTTGATCTGATCATAAATTAAATGCCCATTATGCAGCGCTAAGATCCCTTCCGCAGCTAACAAAAGAGCTGATAACTTTAAAACGGCTGAACCGATTTTGATGAAACATATCTAAGACCCATCGCCAAGAAACCTGCTTTCTAATAAAAAAACCGCATCCAAATCGGTTCACCCGTTTAAGAGCTATGATGCCACAGACAGACACACACACATAGCGGTCAAACTTATAACACCCCTCTTTTTTGTGTCGGAGGTTAAAAATTTAACGCTAAGACAAACTCTTTAACGTCAACATTTCTAGTATTTAAGTATGTACTATATAGTAAGGTGTGTGTAAGGTGAAGAAGATCCATATGGATTCTAAACCGTCCTGCGCTAAAGGCAAGAAGATAATTCAAGAAAACACTAACACATTTGTTTATAATTTTGATCTCTTTCATATTTAATTTTATGGTTGATTGGCCGCGCTCACCTCATCAGCCAGCATTTTCCAGTCTCCGTCGCGCAGCCCGAGCCTGATCTTTGTGATGTCTCCCTCTACAGCAGTCACGCGCTTCGTGAACTCCGGGTTGGATTTGTGCAGGCTATCGTATACCTGCAAAGGAGATGCTGTTAGCAAACCTTCAGAGGACACGTAGCAGTGTAATATCGGAACTAGAAGCGACCTTCGTCCATCTGTTTAATGGATGAAAATTTTATATCAAGTTCAATTGCTGCCGACGCGATAGATAATGGGGCCATTCTACTTTGAAGTAACCATTATTCTTTCGTGAAATATAAGGCATACCTGGTGATTTTTTCAAGTGTAAATAACTTATATGAAAACTGAAATAACTAAATTTAATATTTTAAAGCAAAAAAACGTTAAATTCCATGAAATTTTGTGGAAAAAACTGGTAACTCAGCGGAAAATACGACCAATTTCCATACAAATGGCGGGGACACGCATGCCCACTGCATTACCTACTTTATATAGATAATAATGATTACTTTTTATGCGTAGTGATAATTTTAAATATAAGCTTAATTATGTGCCTATTTAAATCTTTAATGATAAAACCGAGCACTTTACCGTTTTTGTAAAAAAAATATTTGAAGAGCACATTACTAAAAATGACTGGTCAACGAAAAGTAGAATGGTCCAATGGACTAAGAAGTGTACGCACCGGGTCCTGGAATATTCTGGCGAGCCGCTCCTCCACGTTATAGCCTTTTTTGCTGCGCATGAGCAGGTACACTCGCTTCACGTCACACGTTCTGGGAACAACACAGCGTGAGGTCGGAACTCATGAGGGAATCAATGTCACGCAAAAGACTGGTTAGATCAATTTACCAAAATCTTTATTTACTAGTAGCAAAATTTCCAGTTACATTTTTAGGGTTCCGTAGTCAACTAGGAACCCTTATAGTTTCACCATGTCTGTCCGTCTGTCTGTCTGTCTGTCTGTCTGTCTGTCTGTCTGTCTGTCTGTCTGTCCGCGGCTAAGCTCAGACTGTTAGTACTAGAAAGCTGTAATTTGACATGAATATATATATCAGTCACGCCAACAAAGTGATTACATAATTAAATAAAAAATAAAACCGCCTTCAAAAAACACCCAAAAAAAACTTGGAAATAAAAAAAAATTAAATAAAAAATAAAACCTCCTTCAAAAAACCCCCAAAAAAACATAAAATAATAATTGATTGAACCGACCACAATAAGCATGAAAATATCTTTCTACTAATCTGTTTGAAGTTGGTGCCTCAGCACGAGCCAGCAGGAGTGTAGAAGCCCTATAATAGGTATGTAGGTAAGTTAGATTACTAGGTCCACTCCTGCTGGCTCGTGCTGAGGCACCAACTTCAAACAGATTAGTAGAAAGATATTTTCATGCTTATTGTGGTCGGTTCAATCAATTATTATTTTATGTTTTTTTGGGGGTTTTTTGAAGGTTTTATTTTTTATTTAAATTTTTTTTATTTCCAAGTTTTTTTTGGGTGTTTTTTGAAGGCGGTTTTATTTTTTATTTAAATTTTTTTATTTTTTTCTTTTTAGTTGTTGCTAATGGCCTGGACTGGCACTCTTTACTGACTGTACTTTTTGCCTCTGGTTACCAAAGTACTTATCAAGACGAATCAAACGAGACCAAACTTGATGGGGTTATGTCGTTTTACTACGGAGTTCTTATGGTCACCATCCAACTTCATTGTCAGACCCTGGTTACCATCTAGGACCAAAGTACTCGTTGAGACGAGTCAACTGAGTCCGTACTCGATGGGGTAAGTGCCGTTACTTTATGGAGTAACTTTGGCCACCTTCCAGCTCCATCATCAGACCCTGGTTACCATCTGGGATCAAAGTGCTCGTCAAGACGTTTCAAATGAACCCAAACTCGACGGGGTTGTGTTGTTTTATTACAGAGTTTCTATGGCCACCTTCCAACTCCATCATCAGATTAGCTCCATGTCACAATAATATTGCATTGTCACCTGATTTACACATGCATGTAAAATATGAAATCAATCAGAAACCGGGAAGTGAGTCAAATTCAACTTGCAAGATTTGACCCGTTGAGGAGTTCCGTTGGCCATCTGCGGTCTTCTTCATCAGATCTAGTTTACCAAATGACACTTTATGAATGCAAATGCTCGATTTGTCACTGAAAATACTAAAATCGCTTTACATTTCCCTTGAACTTTTGAAGAGTTCCTTCAATTCCTCATGGATCCCATCATCAGAACTGGATTCCGGTAACAACGGAACCAACCTTGAAGCATATGCTTTCAAACAACGAAAGAATTTTCCAAATCGGTTCATAAATGACGGAGTTCTGAGGTAACACACGTTAAAAAAAAAAAAAAAAAAAAACAACCGAATTGAGAACCTCCTCCTTTTTTTGAAGTCTGTTAAAAAAAAGTAACACAATTTTTTTTAGGGTACCTCCCATAGACGTAAAGTGGGGGTGTTTTCTTTTTCTCGACTAACCCTATAGTGTGGGGTATCATTGGATAGGTATTATTTGAAAATAAATAGGGGTTTTTTATAACCATTTTTTGATCAAGTGAATATTTTAGGAGATATTCACTCCGAAAGTTCAAAGAATGTGTCCCCCCCCCCTCTAACTTTTGAACCGCACGTCTAAAAAATATGAAAAAAATCACGTAAGTAAACCTTACTAAAAACTTTCTAGGAAAATTATTTTCATCTTAATCAGTTGAGCAGTTTTTAAGTTTTTGTAAAAAAAGTATTTCTAAACTAAGATTGTAATTTAACCGCTATTGCAAGCATATTTTTTCTTTAAGTACCTATAAGATCACGCTAACAGTATCTTCTTTCAAATAAAAAAAAATATTACATCTGAAAAACAATCAACATACATACATACTAGTTCTTAGTTACCCAATTCACCGATAGATGGTGCTGTACGGGACCAAAACAACCACATTAATAAAGTATGCAAAGATTTTTTCGTACCTGCTACGGAACCCTATCTTGGGCGTGACCGACACGCTCTTGGCCGGTTTTTTCCCAAATGCTTTTTGGCGTGACAACGTCTAATATATCGAATCGATCAACGCCTGCTGCATACACGAAAAGGATTCGATTTGTAGCATTCGAACATTGGCGGATGTAGACAGTACTTACATAATTTTGGTATTTCTGTTTCTTTGGCTAGTTGAAGTATAATTTTGATAGTGTTTTATGCGGCGATTAACCTTAATTAACAGTGTAAGAAAATCAGTTTATATACTTACAACATTTTATTTCATGTCTTATATGTGCTAATAGATACTGTAGTATTTGATTTGACTAAGTAAATAAATAGAAGGCACAGTTTCGTTAAATTAATAACTGAGTGTGACGTCACGTCCGTACGTGGAGGTGGTGCTAAAAATGGCCGGTTGATAAAAGACCAGAGGCATTCGAGGACGGGCATTCTTGATAGCAACATCTACCTTAACGGTCGTAACGTCACTTTGATAAAAAATCTGTGAGGCACAATTATTTTTAAGAAAATAAATCTATTATTCAATTGCGTTATGGGGTTTTGAAAATTTTTAATTTATACTTAGTTAGTTATTACAATCGCGTTTCTTCTCAATTTTAATCGACACTGAAACATAGGTAGGTTTAGGCTATGTTAAGTTCGCATCGACCCGAAGGGCCAAAAGCACACAGAGAAGAAAGAACTCTTTGTGTGTTCAGTAAATAAAAACTTTTTAACAAAAAATTAAACCGCCGGAAAAACTGATAAGCAAAAAATAATACCTTTTTTGTTTGACCTTAATCTAGGTACCAGTTTGAAGTCGGTGCCTCAGCACTTAGCCAGGAGGAGTGGACCTATAATCGTCTACCTGATTGGCTTCTATCACTCCTCCTGGCTCGTGCTGAGGCACCGACTTCAAACTGGTACCTAGATTAAGGTCAAACAAAAAAGGTATTATTTTTTGCTTTTCAGTTTTTTCGCCGGTTTAATTTTTTGTTAAAAAGTTTTTATTTTATACTTTTTTTCCATTCTTGGGGTAATTTTTTTTCCAAATTTATAATACCAACTTCAAGGTATAACCCTATCTATCCAATAAAAACCGGCCAAGAGCGTGTCAGACACGCACAAGGTAGGGTTCCGTAGCCATTACAAAAAAATCAAGTAATATTTCTCTAAGGATTTCGTATGTGTACGGAATCATCCAAGTTTAGGTATGTTTTATACCTTAAGCTACTATTTACTCTTAAACTACAAATAATTTCCAAGCAATCTTAGCCGCTATAATTTTCCTAGTAAATTTGATATATTTACTACCATTCTGAATTTTTTCAAATTTTTCCACCTAACAGTTTAGATTTTAGAGGGGGGGACGGCCGATTTTAATGAAAATTTTCACTTTAAAGTTGAATATTTCGCAAACAGATCACTGAATAGAAAAATCATGTTAGCAACCCCGCAATGATTTTAAAAGACCTATCCAACGATACCCCACAATATAGGGTTAGCCGAGAAAAAAAAATCACCCCCACTTTACGTCTATGGGAGGTACCCTAAAAAAATTTTTTTTAGTTTTTTTTATTCATTCACTTTGTCGGCGTGACTGATATATATATTGATGCCAAATTACAGCTTTCTAGTACTAACAGTCTCTGAGCTTAGCCGCGGACAGACAGACAGACAGACAGACAGACGGACAGACATGGCGAAACTATAAGGGTTGCTAGTTGACTACGGAACCCTAAAAAAGGGAATGGAAATTTTGCTACTAGGAAATGTCAATTTTAGTAAATTGATCTAACTAACCAGTCAGCTGAAAAGGCAGCTTTATGGCAAGAAAGGAGGCAACCTCTTTTGGCATAAAGTTTAAAGTCCGAATTCATCATTTGTCAGAATTCATTTCGCCGAACTCTTTTTTTAACCCCCGACACAAAAAGAGGGGTTTATAAGTTTGACCGCTATGTGTGTGTGTCGCCATCGTTAGCGGCCACGTCTCAGTGCCATAAGTCATCACTGGCAACACACACTGGTCAAAGACTTTTGACTTGAGACTAACTTTTGATTGGATGACAAGATACTCGAGAACCTTTTGGCCCCATCGGCTATCAGTTCTACGAGCGATGTGCCCTGCCCACTGCTACTTGAGTCTGGCGATTCTTCAAGCTATATCGGCGACTTTAGTTCTTGCGTGGATTTCATCATTTCTAATGCGATCCCTCAGAAAAACTCTGAGCATAGCCCTCTCCATCGCCCTCTAAGTGACCTTGAGCTTCCTTATGAGGCCCATCGTTCGCGGCCACGTCTCAGTGCCATAAATCATCACTGGCAACACACACTGGTCAAAGGCTTTTGACTTGAGAACAAGCGTTATATTGGACGACAAGATATTGCGGAGCTTCCTGAAGACTGCTCAGACTTTCAGTAAGGGACTCCTACCTCATCAGCTTCTCCACGAGATGCTTCCCCACGAATCCTGAGCCGCCCGTGATGAACACGCAGGCACCCCGGTAGAACTGCTGGACGGGAGAGTCGCCGCTCGCCGCCGCCTCGTCCACGACGCGCCGCCGCGCCAGAATCGACACCTCCAACGCTAGAGCCGGGTCCATTGCTGCAAGAACAAAACAAACTGTAAAGTCGGTTTACGGACGATAGTTTAACGTGACAACGCCATAAACATAACAAAACATTAAAAAAACAAAAATGAAACCTGGCGGTCACCCATCCATGTACTGACCGCGCCCGACGTTGCTTAACCTCGGTGATCGGACAAGAACCGGTGTTTTGTCAAATATCTTGAAAACGGTGCATCCTACGGCAAAATCAATGAAATTTTCATCCCCCCTTTGAGAGAGTACAGAGTCGCCGCTCGACATGTCCCGTACATGTACGTTACATTGCGTCATCCTTTTTCGTGTATGCAGCCGGCGTTCATCGATTTATTAGACGTTGTCACGTCAAAACTTCGAAAAACTCACGACGGCTAAAACGTAACGTCCCTGTGCTCGACACTGACCCAATATATGGCACCTACAATCTTATGTTACAGTAAGAGAGGTGACAGATGGGTATCGTCTACTGGGCGTTGAGGTATCGAGCATTGGTACGTTTACCTTAATTGAATTAAACAAGTGCGAGTCGGACTCGCGCACGAACGGTTCCGTACCATTATCTATAAAAACGGCAAAACAATCACGTTTTTTGTATGGGTACAGAACCCTAAAAATCAAAAACCCCCAACGCAATTAGATCACATATATGACTGAAATTAAAGTAGTAAATGCCCATTATGCGTCTAAAATCCCTTCCACAGCTAACAAAAGTGCTGATAACTTTGAAACGGCTGAACCAATGAACCAATTTTGATGAAACATGTCTAAGAAACATCGCCAGAAACTGCTTTCAAATAAAAAAACGCATCTAAATCGGTTCACCGTTTAAGAGCTCTGATGCCACAGACAGAGAAACACACATAGCGGTCAAACTTATAATACGTACCTAATAAAGTAAAAATTTTTACTGCAGTGCCATCGTAAGTGTCATCGTAACTAATCCATCCTATCTAAGAACATGCACCAATCATACCCGAACCCATCACTGAAAACCGCATCAAAATCGGACTAGCAGTTTTGGAGATAGATGGCAACATTGGTTTGCACAAACATCCTCTCACCCCAAACGCATATAGACAGATACGTTCTCCGTACCGTCGTGGGTAACACAGGTAATATTATTAACAGAGTTGCACTTGTTCGGTCATTAAGGCTGCGTTTCCACCAGAGATGTGCGAGGATGCGTTGCGAGGGATGTGTGTGTCATGAACCAATAGAAACACTTCATTCACTTAGGACCTTTTAAATGAAGTGTTTCTATTGGTTCATGACACACACATCCCTCGCAACGCATCCTCGCACATCTCTGGTGGAAACGCAGACTAAAGAGAGCACTCCGATCTCGGTCAATCGATTAAATGAACTAGTTTGGTGCTTAAGTTCCTTTAGCTCCGACCAAAACAAAGTTTGAGATCTGGGAACGGGTAAGGTGAACGTAGGATCAACGTCATAAATAAATAAGTGATCTCTTTTGTACCTTGTCACTTTAACGTCATGTTTGAAAAGCCATACGAAATTACGTAGCGACTGAAAGCGACAAGGTACCAAAGTGATCACTTCTTTATGACGTTGACAGTACCAATGCTCGACACCTCAACGCCCAGTAGATGACACTCATCTGTCACCTGATGATGAAATGATGAAAAAGATCGATGTTTGGATCTGGCCGTTGCCGAATTTTTGTTTTATTCGATGAAAGAGATGAAGAAGCTTTACCACAAATTGGAATTCTGCGCGGATGCACGTACACGTACTGTACACGTACACGTACACTGTACGCGTACATGGCGTACGGACATGGCGTTCCACGACACGCAAGCCCGGGTACGCGTACCCGAGTGCGCGCAGTCCGTACGCAGCTTGATAACTTGGTCTCGTCTTGCTAACAATTTACGTGAAAATGTTTTTGGTGGGATTGGTTAGTCCGGACTCCCCTTGCTTTTATTAAATGATCGTATGTGTGTGGCCGTAAAACCTAATCGCTCAGCCTTAAAAAATAAATTATTTTTTGCATAAGAGCATAAAAAGCCATAATACAGTATTCGTCTCGACATAAATAACAACTTTACGAGCATGAGAAGCGATAAAGATATTTCGTTTTTAGGGTTCCGTAGTCAACTAGGAACCCTTATAGTTTCGCCATGTCTGTCCGTCTGTCTGTCTGTCCGCGGCTATGCTCAGAGACTGTTAGTACTAGAAGGCTGTAATTTGGCATCAATATATATATCAGTCACGCCGACAAAGTGATTGAATAAAAAAAAGTAAAAAAAATTTTTTTAGGGTACCTCCCATAGACGTAAAGTGGGGGTGATTTTTTTTTTCTCGACTAACTCTATTGTGTGGGGTATCGTTGGATAGGTCTTTTAAAACCATTGCGGGGTTGCTAACATGATTTTTGTATTCAGTGATCTGTTTGCGAAATATTCAACTTTAAAGTGAAAATTTTCATTAAAATCGGCCGTCCCCCCCCCCCCTCTAAAATCTAAACTGTTGGGTGGAAAAATTTGAAAATATTCAGAATGGTAGTAAATATATCAAATTTACTAGGAAAATTATAGCGGCTAAGATTGCTTGGAAATTATTTGTAGTTTAAGAGTAAATAGTAGCCTAAGGTATAAAACATACCTAAACTTGGATGATTCCGTACACATACGAAATCCTTAGAAAAATATTACTTGATTTTTTCGTAATGGCTACGGAACCCTACCTTGGGCGTGTCCGACACGCTCTTGGCCGGTTTTTTTTTTGGTTTATCATCAAACCCGAATAAATATACCTAGGTACCTACCCAAGTAAATTCGACCATGGGAAGTAAGGTAAATTCGAGGTCTAAGATTTTAATCGAACAAACAGGGCAAATAAAACCCTCTAATCTTCTTATCTATACTAATATATAAAGCTGAAGAGTTTGTTTGTTTGTTTGTTTGTTTGAACGTGCTAATCTTCGGAGGGGGGATTAAAATATCATTGATTTTGCCGTAGGATGCACCGTTTTCAAGATATTTGACAAAAAAAACTTGAAATAAAACTTGAAGTAAAACTTCTATAGGGCACGCTTGACTTTGGACGAACGCGGGTGTGCGGGGGGTGCTGTGTGGGAGGGCGTGCAGGGGGTGCGGAGGGGTGCGGGGGGTTCGGGGTTGCTGTGCGGGGGGAGTGCGGGAGGGAGCGGGTTGGTGGGTGCGGGGGGGTTGCGGGGGGGGGGGGGGGGGTAATTTTTTTATTATCGAGGAACTAAGGAGAACCATAATTGATGAAAAAGCAAATTGGATAAAAAAAATAAGCTGCCCAAATTACTAATTCCACGCGGACGGAGTCGCGGGCAAAAGCTAGTATATCTTCTATACATATAAAATCCTTTGTCCTGACTGACGGATCAACGCACAGCCTAAACCGCTGATCGTAGAGACCTGAAACTTGGATGGTGTGTTCTTTGTATGACGTAGGCATCCGATAAGAAAGGAGTTTTCGTAGTTCTACTCCTAAGGGGGTAAAAAAGGGGGGCAAAGTTTGTATGGAACAACGTGATTCCTTGGTCCAGTCTACTTCAAATTTTGCATAAACATTCTTTAACAGAATTGATGGAAGACGTGTTTCGTTTTTTATTGAAATTCATCCCTTGACGGAGTTAAAAAAAACGAAACTTAAAAATTTTGCAAACCATTTGTCTACGTTTGCCAACCACTTCCTGATCTGATCTCTGATAATGCGATAATAACTAATTGTATGTACAAGTATTTGCATTTCACCAAGCTTTTGCTTTTACAAGCGCAGCGTGGGACATGCACCAACGAAATGGACGGACGTTTTGGTGAAGGCCGCAGGTTCAGGGTGGATGTAAGTCGCTTCCAACCGTAATGATTGGGCGTCAATGAGGGAGGCCTATGCCCAGCTGTGGACGTCCTACGTCTGAAATGATGATGATGATGATGAAGCTTTTATGTGAGTTCAACCTTTTTCGAATAAAATCGAATTGAGTATTCAAACATCATTGTTGAACTCGCATAAAAGCTTGGTGCAATGCAAATACATATAAAAACTTTTTAACAAACTTTTTTGCTTTTCAGTTTTTTCGGCGGTTTAATTTTTTGTTAAAAAGTTTTTATTTTAAACTTTTTTTCCATCCTTGGGGTAAATTTTTTTCCAAATTTATGATACCAACTTCAAGGTATACCCTATCTATCCAATAAAAAAGAATTATGAAAATCAGACTACTCTGTAAAAAGTTAGTCAATCATCCCCTGTATTCCTACCCTTAGGGTAGGAATATTATTTCTAAATTTAAATGGAACTACCCTTGGGGTATACGCTTTCCAATAAAAAAAGAATCATCAAAATCCGACTACTCTGTAATAAGTTATGCGTGGTCATATAGTACAATCTGTAACTGAACAATCAATCATCCCCTGTTTTCCTACCCTTAGGGTAGGAATATTATTTCCAAATTGAAATGGGACCACCCTCGGGGTATACGCTTTCCAATAAAAAAAGGATCATCAAAATCGGACTACTCTGTAAAAAGTTATGCGTGATCATACCTAAAAAAATATATATATATACACGTCGAATTGAGAACCTCCTCCTTTTGTTTTCGTCGGTTGAAAATGCTTTGTCCTGAGGTCCTAAATAACTGACTGGCGGATTAACGCACAGCCTAAACCAAAAAAGTTCTTTCCGTTAGGAAAAGGCAAAGGTTGGATCCATACAGCCAAGTACTTGCACTACCTAACGATTAAAAAGAAGAAATATAAGGTGATATTAAGTGGAGATTGGAATTTTAATATTTTGAAACGGACTAATAATATCGCAGAGATAAAAAGTCTATTAAATAATCATAATTTTCAAACACATATTAACGTCCCAACTAGAGGTCAGTCCTGCTTAGATCAAATTGCAAGCAATATGAAGAAGATTGAGTCTAATGTTCTACCTTTAGCGCTCTCGGATCACGAGACTGCTCAGATTATTTCCTTTAAGATTAATAGTACTCCAAAGAAAAATCCCTATTACGTCCAAATGAGAGATTATAGCTCCGAAAATATGTTAAAATTCAAGAAATGTCTTTCGTCGCTAACTTTTTCAGAAGTTATTGTACAAACTCAAACTAACGCTGCTTTCAACGAATTCCATTCTTTATTAAAGTTGTTTTATGACTTGTGCTTTCCATACATCCGAGTAAAAGTTAATTATAAGTGTTACAATAATAGATGGTTGACTAGAGGTTTACGTCGCGCATGTATAAATAAACGAAATCTATATCTTAAATACATTCAAGAGCCTACAAATAAAGTCTTTAATAAACACAAATATGCTAAATACGCAAAGATGCTCAGAAGATGTATATACAAAGCACAACAGTTACATAATAGTAAAACAATCACACTGGCAAAAAGTAAATCAAAGGCAACCTGGCAACTTATAAAGGGTAACAACCATACTGAAGCAAATCATATAAAATGTATAGAGAAAGACCAGATTAAATATTCAAATCCCATTACATTAGCTGAACTTTTTAATGATTATTTTATAAACCTTTCAAATCAGTCCTCAATGAATAGTTCGAATCAGAATCATCCACATACTAATACCCCCAGAAATGAAAAATCGATATTTCTAAACCCTTACAACACACACGATATTTACAAGATTATACTGTCATTAAATAATAGTACCGCAGTCGGAACAGATGATATAAGCACCAAAATATTAAAACTTTGCGCAGCTGAAATTGCCATACCTCTGACGCACATTATTAATTTGTCTTTCCTTGATGGCCGTTTTCCAGAAAGTTTTAAATATTCTATAGTTAAACCTTTATTCAAAAAGCACGATAAAACATCCATGGACAACTACCGACCCATCACTCTTATACCAGTCATTTCCAAAATTTTAGAAAAAGCCATATACATGCGTTTATTATCTTTCCTTGACTCATGTTCTGTTTTGAATAGCCAACAATACGGGTTCCGTAAGAAAAGCTCTACTACATTAGCGGGTTTTAACCTTATCAAAACAGTAACTGAATTGGTAAATAATAAAATACCTGTAGCAGCTGTATTCCTTGACTTAAGCAAAGCATTCGATTTTGTAAACCATACGATACTTCTCCATAAATTAGAAACATACGGTATTAGAGGAAATGCACTAAATTGGATCCAAAGCTACCTTTCTAACCGACAACAATGTACAGAAATACAGCACATAGAACAAAATAAACTGGTTTCGATTCGGTCTAAATATAAATACAACCGCTGTGGAGTACCACAGGGCAGCATTCTAGGCCCATTAATATTTTTGTTATATGTAAATGACTTACCGCATCACATAAAACACAAATGTATAATGTTTGCCGATGACACTACGATTATCGTTAAATCGGAAGACAAGAATAGCCTGAATAAAGAAATAAATGAATCTCTGGTAGAAGTAATTAAATGGTTAAATAATAATAAATTAAAAATAAATATCAAAAAAACAAATATAATTCAATTTCAAACACACAAGAATCAAGACACTAATTTAGATATACATTATGATAATGAGAAAGTGAAAGAAGTCGACACAATAAAATTTCTTGGCATCCATATAGACAAGTTTTGCAATTGGAAAAGTCATATTTCTAATATATGCAGTAGATTAGATAAGTTTGTATTTGCCTTAAGATGACTAAGCAGTACGTCTTCTCGTGAGGTTGCACTGACGGCATACCACGGATATGTTTCATCAGTTTTAAATTATGGACTGCTTATTTGGGGTAATTCTGTGGACATACAAAAAGCATTCCTGGCCCAAAAGAAATGTATACGAGCTGCGTGTAATGCACACTATCTAGAGCCTTGTAGGCCTATATTTAAAGCAACAAAGGTTCTCACTCTGCCTTGCATGTATATAAGGCAGATGTGCCTTTTAGTCAAAGATCATCCTGACTATTTTAGTAAAAAAATTGACCACTGCCTACCTAGAGCAACTCGGCATAAAGATAGGTTGCAGTTACCACTTATAAAATTAGAAGTTTATGGGAAAAATGCTTTATGTATGGCTATCAAAATATATAACAACTTGCCTAGTCATATAGAGAAATGTCATACAAGTAAATTCAAGTCAATACTTACTGAATGGCTGTTAGATAGATGTTTTTATTCCGTTAAAGAATATTTAAGTAATAAATAGTATGGTAGACGTCAGTAAACCTTAAATTAGATTATTAGATTACTGTTAGATTGTCCCCCCCCCCCTAATATATTATAATTTGATCTCTTTTTACTAATTGCTGTGATAATAGTGTAGCTATAATACATATACTGCAATATATCTATAAGATTAAAATAATATATTATTATTATTTTCACGATAGAAGCGGCATGTTCTCTTCTAACTATTAAGTTTAGTTTGTATCGTTAAATGTTTAAGTGACTTAAGTGTACAAATTATACATATAGTTTGTTGAAATTTTTTACAGAGTCTGTCCAGCTCTATATTCGATATGTCAAAATTTTTGCATGCCTATGAGGCAGAGCATAGTGTAGTTATATTATATAGCTTGTGAACTGTGTTCTCGCAATAAAAAATATTTCATTTCATTTCATATTTCAAGTCATTTAGGGCCACCACAGACCGAGGTGTCTCCGTCGCCGTCGCGCGCACGCCCCGCGCTTCGGTCTGTGGAAATGAAATGAAATGAAATTTATTTATTCACAATGAACATATGGTTACATAAGGTCTTAAATTGTATACTATTGCTTCCCATGACATGTTCAGCCAAGTTAGGCATGTGAAGCTTTAAATGTTAGCTATTTTCAACCGACGAAAACAAAAGGAGGAGGTTCTCAATTCGACGTGTATATATTTTTTTTTTATATGTATGATCACGCATAACTTTTTACAGGGTAGTTCGATTTTGATGATTCTTTTTTTATTGGAAAGCGTATACCCCGAGGGTGGTCCCATTTAAATTTGGAAACAATATTCCTACCCTAAGGGTAGAAAAACGGGATGATTGATTGTTCAGTTACTGATTGTACTATATGACCACGCATAACTTATTACAGAGTAGTCGGATTTTGATGATTATTTTTTTATTGGAAAGCGTATACCCCAAGGGTGGTTCCATTTAAATTTGTAAATAATATTCCTACCCTAAGGGTAGGAAAACAGGGGATGATTGACTAACTTTTTACAGAGTAGTCTGATTTTCATAATTCTTTTTTATAGGATAGATAGGGTATACCTTGAAGTTGGTATTATAAATTAACCCAAAAAAAAAAAGAAAAAAAATTTTTTTTGGAAAACAAATTACCCCAAGGATGGAAAAAAAGTATAAAATAAAAACTATTTAACAAAAAACCGGTCAAGAGCGTGTCGGACACGCCCAAGGTAGGGTTCCGTAGCCATTACGAAAAAATCAAGTAATATTTTTCTAAGGATTTCGTATGTGTACGGAATCATCCAAGTTTAGGTATGTTTTATACCTTAGGCTACTATTTACTCTTAAACTACAAATAATTTCCAAGCAATCTTAGCCGCTATAATTTTCCTAGTAAATTTGATATATTTACTACCCTTCTGAATTTTTACAAATTTTTCCACCTAACAGTTTAGATTTTAGAGTGGGGGGGGACGGCCGATTTTAATGAAAATTTTCACTTTAAAGTTGAATATTTCGCAAACAGATCACTGAATAGAAAAATCATGTTAGCAACTCCGCAATGATTTTAAAAGACCTATCCAACTATACCCCACACTATAGGGTTAGCCGAGAAAAAAAAATCACCCCCACTTTACGTCTATGGGAGGTACCCTAAAAAAATTTTTTTTACTTTTTTTGTTCGATCACTTTGTCGGCGTGACTGATATATATATTCATGCCAAATTACAGCTTTCTAGTACTAACAGTCTCTGAGCTTAGCCGCGGACAGACAGACAGACAGACAGACAGACGGACAGACATGGCGAAACTATAAGGGTTCCTAGTTGACTACGGAACCCTAAAAATGAAACCGCCAAAAAAACTGAAAAGCAATAAATAATACCTTTTTTGTTTGACCTTAATCTAGGTACCAGTTTGAAGTCGGTGCCTCAGCACGAGCCAGGAGGAGTGATAGAAGCCAATCAGGTAGACGATTATAGGTCCACTCCTCCTGGCTAAGTGCTGAGGCACCGACTTCAAACTGGTACCTAGATTAAGGTCAAACAAAAAAGGTATTATTTATTGCTTTTCAGTTTTTTCGGCGGTTTAATTTTTTGTTAAAAAGTTTTTACAATGAAAGAGATAAAGAAGCTTTAACACAAATTGGAATTCTACGCGGACGAAGTCGCGGGCAAAAGCTAGTAAAATATAAGAATTAAGGAGCTTTCGGCAGAATTCGCTGTTTTTGCGTCGTTTAAAGTAGGTATGCTTGAGCGTTGTAAAAATAAAAATAAAATAAATAAATATCACGGGACAATTCACACCAATTGACCTAGTCCCAAAGTAAGCTAGGCAAAGCTTGTGTTATGGGTACTAGGCAACGGATACACATACTTAATATATACTTAAGTACATATTAAACACCCAAGACCCGAAAACAAACATTCGTATTTTTCATACAAATATCTGCCCCGACACGGGAATGGAACCCGGGACCTCAAGCTTCATAGTCAGGTTCTCTAACCACTAGACCATCTGACGACCAGATGGTCGTCTAAACAGTTCCATCAAAAACATAAATGTGAAAAATATTAGCCAAGTTCAATACTAAAAATATGCTTGATTGTGGACTTCGCGGACAAAAGGATTTAGATATAAATGGGTGCCAAGTTCTGCAGGTAATCCGAAAATGTATTTATTAGAACAAATACATCATAAAAAACATAAAACTCTGCTCCTTTGTTTTAACTGGTACAACAAAACCATAAAATCATAAATCATTTATTTATTGACAGAAAGTGAGTATTATATAGATGGTAACAAAGATATTAAAGTTCTTCACAATCAGCCAGTATTTGGCGCACAATTGTTCGGTAGATACGCTTCCCGCATGTCACTGAATCAATAAAATGTCTAAATATAATAAAAATAGAAATCATAAAACTAACAATAATTAAAATATAAAATGTCAATGTCATGCAATAAACAGTGTTTGATATTTAAAAATATACATTATTTACTTGAAATGTCGAATAATTTATATAAAGTTGAAAAATTATGCTAAATTGAAGAATATTTGACTGAGAAGTGGGAGGGTTTGTATTCTCGTCTAACCTTATAGTGTGGGGTATCGTTGGATAGGTCTTTTTCACCTCAGCACCTCAAATAGACAGGTTTTGCTATTAAAAACAGTGAGCAAAATCCGATTTTGCTCAGTGAGCAAAATCATAATTTTAGTATCGAACTTGGCTAACATTTTTCACATTTATGTTTTTGGTGGGATTTTAATAGACAAGAAATATTGAAATATAAATATATAAATATATTGTAATAAAAAGGTAATGCTTTGTGGGGATTTTAACATTGACTTAATTAAAAGAACAACATCTTCAACTGAATTCAAAAGTCTATTGCCCAGTTATAATCTCAGGATAGGAGTAACCATACCGACGCGTCTTTGTAGTAATACTTGTATTGATAATATCCCACCAAAAACATAAATGTAAAAAATGTTAGCCAATTTCAATATCTATACTAATATTTAAAAGCGAAAAAGTTTTTCGGGTGCGCCGGTGGGATTCGAACCCACGTCTCCTGGGTATGCGCCCCAACGGGTGTTCTACCAATTGAACCACGTCGCATCCAACCGACTCCCCCAAAATTCTTAATCGCTTACATATACCAACAGTGGCGTGTGGTAACATCCATCGCAACTATTAGAAGCTAATAAATAAATAAATGATAAATAATCCATTAGACACAGCAAGCGTTTAACGACTATTATTTTAATCTTGCAAAATATATCCAAAATGACTGGCCAGTACCCAACAACAATTATAAATCCACTATGACATATAATGAACTTAATTCTTTCTTTATTAAACCTGTTAGTCATGATGATATTTTAATAATAATTAAATCTCTTAAAAACACTAATAGCACTGGTGATGATGGAATTACGACAAAAATCATTAAAAAGATATATACATGTATAAAAATATATATATATACATCATATAGATGGAGAAGAAGTTTTATTTCAGTCGTGTGGTCTAAAGCACACTCGATTTTTTCGTCTAGTATTGAAATAAAAGTTATTAGAAGATTGTTATTAGAAGTCTGTTAAAATGCCATAAACTAGGGAAATGAACTAGTATCACGAATCACGGTCACAACATAGTCGTGACCTCAATGCGTGCCACAAGCCTGACCACGCATCAGGCGTCGTCGCGTCAGTTGCTTACGTAACAGTTGTATAGTCGCCTCGACCAGTTAACCTTAAAAAGAACTCGTGATTTTTGCGAAAATACTTCTATCTATCTATTCTATCTTCTATACATATAATAAATCTGTAACAAGTCGGTGTCTGTACGTTGAAGATATTTGAGAAAAACTGTCACTAGGGCTATTTATTAGCGCATTAGAACCCAAAACAATGATTTTTAGAATTATTGTCTGTTTGTCTGTTTGTCTGTGCGTTTGTGCGCGCTAATCTCAGAAACGGCTTAACCTAGAAGGATGCGGTTTTCACTGATATGTTGGTATTTTCTTGGATTAACATTTAGTGTTTGTTTCATTTGAATCGGTTCACAAATAAGAAAGTTACGTCTATTTTAAGAATTTATCGAACATGGATAGTACATAGAAAAAAAATCCAACATAAAATGAGCTGACAACAATATAGTAAACTATACTAAATAGGGTTCATCTTAAGTTGGACATGCACACAGGTTTGTTTGTTTGTTTGAACGCGCTAATCTCAGTAACTACTGCTCCGATTTGAAAAATTCTTTCAGTGTTAGCCAGCCCATTTATCTAGGAAGGCTATAGGCTATATATCATCACGCTAACACCAATAGGAGCGGAGCGGAGCGGAAGAATGTTTCAAAATCGGGGGTTTTTGAAGTAAAACTTCTATAGGCACGCTTGACTTGGGAGTTCGGTGGTGAATGCGGCGGGTGTGCGGGGGGGGTTCGGTGGGGGTGTAATTTTTTTATATCGAGGAACTAAGGAGAGCCATAATTGATGAAAAAGCAAATTGGATAAAAAAAATAAGCTGCCCAAATTACTAATTCCACGCGGACGGAGTCGCAGGCAAAAGCTAGTAATTAATATATTTGCTAGATGTGTCGTAACACAACAATGTGTTAATTCGACAGATTACTGTCAGCAACACCATATGAAAGAACAATAATGAGTCAGTATTTAACACGAAATATTTAGCAATACGGAAAACTGGCACCTATGCAGGTGATATTACTTAGAGAAGATTAATATTATAGTACTTAGTAGTATTAGTATAGTATCACGGGACAATTCACACCAATTGACCTAGTCCCAAAGTAAGCTAAGCAAAGCTTGTGCAACGGATAAAAATCTATACTAATAATATTATAAAGCTGAATAGTTTGTTTGTTTGTTTGTTTGTTTGTTGGGAACGCGCTAATCTCAGGAACTACTACTCCGATTTGAAAAATTCTTTCAGTGTTAGACAGCCCATTTATCGAGGAAGGCTATAGGCTATATATTATCATGCTATCACCAATAGGCGCGGAGCGGAGCTAAGAATGTTTCAAAATCGGGGGTTTTTGAAGTAAAATTTCTATATCTCGGGAACTGCTGCTCCGATTTGAAAAATTCTTTCAGTGTTAGATAGCCCAGTTAGATAGGGCGGGTTGGGAGCGGGTGGGGGGCGGGTTGAGAGCGGGTTGGGGGCGGCTTGAGAGCGGGTTGGGGGCGGGTTGTGAGTGGGTTGGGGCGGGTTAGGAGCGTGTTGGGAGCGGGTTGGGTGCGGGTTGGGGGCAGGGTGAGAGCGGGTTGGGGGCGGTTTGAGAGCGGATTGGGAGCGGGTTGGTTTATTATGAAGTTTCAGTTCTTCCGAAAGGATCTAAGGACAGCTATAATTGATGAAAAAGCAAATTGGATAAAAAAATAAGCTGCCCAAATTACTAATTCCACGCGGACGGAGTCGCGGGCAAAAGCTATACTTATATATACTCGGCGTCAATAATATCGCCCCTCCGCGAAAATTTGATTCAAGCTCATCCTAGACCTTAGCGAAATTATGTTACCTAATTAAAATTTAATTTAGACGACCAGATGGCCTAGTGGTTAGAGAACCTGACTACGAAGCTTGAGGTCCCGGGTTCGATTCCCGTGTGGGGGCAGATATTTGTATGAAAAATACGAATGTTTGTTCTCGGGTCTTGGGTGTTTAATATGTATATAAGTATGTATCTATCTATATAAGTATGTTTATCCGTTGCCTAGTACCCATAACACAAGCTTTACTTAGCTTACTTTGGGACTAGGTCAATTGGTGTGAATTGTCCCGTGATATTTATTTATTTATTTATTATTATTTAAAATTAAAATTAACAATGTTTAATTTAAACGAAACATAATGGCTTGTGAATCAGAGTGTTTCGGAAAAAAAGTGTAGGTACAAATAGGAGGGGCGATATTTTTGACGCCGAGTAGTAGATACATACTTAAATACATATTAAACACACAAGACCCGCGAGCAAATATTGGTATTTTAAGTATTTTTCATGCAAATATCTGCCCCGACACGGGAATCGAACCCGGGACCTCAAGTTTCGAAGCCAAGTTCTCTACCACTAGGTCATCTGGTTCTAATTAAAAATTTCAAAACCCATAATGCAATTAAGGTCACATATGTTTGAAGATAAAGTAGATGCCCATTACGGGTCTAAGATTCCTTCCGCAGCTAACAAAAGAGCTGATAACTTTGAAACAGCTAAACTAATTTTGATGGAACATGTCTAAGAACCATCGCCAAGAAATCTGCTTTCAAATAAAAACAAATCGCATCTAAATCGGTTCACCCGTTTAAGAGCTATGATGTCACAAACAGACACACACCTATCCATACCTATGCGTGTCATAGAGGCTCGTAAACTCGTAGGAATAAATTTTCGTAGGTACGCGTTAAAAGGTATAGTCGGGGTAAGAAAAGGTTCGGCACTTTTCGACCTTAACTCGTTGACATAGAGTCGAAAAGTGACGAACCTTTTCTTACCCCGACTATACAACAAGTACTTATACGGCACTAAGCACACGGCGGGTACAAATGTGAGTGCCTCACCGACATCCGAAAGGTTAACGTAATTGACGTCAATTTGAATGAATAAATGAATATAAACAAGTCAGAATTCACTCGCAATATTTAACGGAAGAAAAGTAGCTAGTAACTTTTGTACCTTGTCGCTCTACAGTTAGGTGCAAAACGTCAAGTTGATTGACTATTGTGTTATTACGACAAAGTACAAAAGTGACCAGCTAGTTTTGATCAAAATGCTGACGTACTTACAACACGGCAGAGCAAATAGAGACTTTTGAGTTGTCGATTAAAATAATTCTAACATGGTTGCGATATCACGGTAGGTACCTAGTCGAAGAACAAAAAAATGTAAGTAGATTGGACCAAGGAATCACGTTGTCCCATACAAACTTTGCCCCTTTTTTTTATCGCCTTAGGGGTAGAATTTCGGAAAATCCTTTCTTATCGGATGCCTACGTCATACAAAAAACACGCCCTCCTAGTTTCAGGTCTCTGCGGTTTAGGCTGTGCGTTTATCCGTCAGTCAGTCAGTCAGGACAAAGCATTTTTAACCGACTTCAAAAAAAAGAGGAGGTTCTCAATTCGTCTGTATGTTTTTTTTTTTATTTTTTTTTTGTATGTTTGTTACGCGATTACTCCCTCAATTGTGAACCGATTATCAAAATTCTTTTTTTGTTCGAAACAGTATACTTCTGAGGTGGTCCCATTGGCACCAAGTCAAGATCTGATCAAGGGATCCTAGAGAAATCGAGGGCAACCTTAAAATTTTACAGGCAAACCTATAGTGATTTTAGCATTTTTAGTATCAAGTGAAGTATTTGCATTCAGAAAGTATCATTTGGTAAACTGGACCTGATGAAGAAGACCGTAGATGGCCAACGGAACTCCTCAACGGGTTAAATCTAGCAAGTTATATTTGACCCACTTCCCGGTTTCCCATTGAGCTGAAATTTTGCAGATATGTGTGAATTGGATGTCAATGCAATATTATTATGACATGGAGCTGATCTGATGATGGAGCTGAAAGATGGCCATAGAAACTCTGTAATAAAACGATACGACCGCATTGAGTTTGGGCTCATTTGATTTGTAGATGGTAACTAGGGTCTGAAGATGGAGTAGGAAGGTGACCATAAGAACTCCGTAATAAAACGACATAACCTCATCGAGTTTGGGCTCGTTTGATTAGTCTTGACGAGTACTTTGGTAACCAGGGTCAAAAAGTACAGTCAGCAAAGAGTGCCTGTTGTATCGCATAAAGTTGATTGTTCTAAAATTTTCTGGCGAAGAATGTTTGGCATACTGTTGAAAGTCCCAAAGCATATTTGTTCGTCCTTATATTGATAACAAGAACATCGAATTACCTACAACGTATTATTACTAATATTAATTGGCCAAAGCAGTCCTAAGAATTGTGTAAGTAATTCACCTAAACTATAGTAAGTAGGTATGGCACCTACAAAGAAAAGGGGGTAATAAAAAATACCTACAAACCACCTCCCGCTTAACCTTGTTAGGTTCGTTAGTTATCTTGCGTCCCTTAGAGTGGGAATGGAAGCGCAGCTAGCGGAGGGGGGCTCGGGGGGCGAAGCCCCCCGCAATAAAAAAATACTTTCAAACCATCCCCCGTTTAACCTGTTTAGGTACGTAGTTACCTTGCGCTCCTTAAAGTGATATTAGACGGGGGGGCTTGGAGGGCGGAGCCCCCCGCAATAAAAAAACTGTCAAACCGCCTCCCGTTTAACCTAACCAGATTCGTTAGTTATCTTGCGTCCCTCAGAGTGGAAATTGAAGCTCTGGTACTGGAAGGGGGGCTCGGAGGGCGGAGCCCCCCGTAATAAAAAACACCTTCAAACCACCCCCTGTTTAAAACCAAACCTGTTTTAAACCCTGTTGGGGGCGGAGATGGTTAGGTTCGTTAGTTATCTTACGTCCCTCAGAGTGGAAATAGAAGCTCCGCTGTTGGAGGGAGCTCGGGGGGCGGAGCCCCCCGCAATAAAAATACTCTTAAACCACCTCCCGTTTAACCTGGGTAGATTCGTCAGTTATCTTGCGTCCCTCAGAGTGGAAATAGAAGCATCGCTACCGAAAAAGGGACTCGTTGGGCGGAGCCCCCGCTTTAAAAAATACTTTCAAACCATCCCCCGTTTAACCTGGTTAGGTTCGTTAGTTACCTTGCGCTCCTCAAAGTGATATTAGAGGGGGGGCTCGGGGGGCAGAGCCCCCCGCACTAAAAAAAAAACAAACAGCCTCCCGTTTAACCTAACCAGATTCGTTAGTTATCTTGCGTCCCTCAGAGTGGAAATTGAAGCCTTTGTACTGGGCGGAGCCCCTCGTAATAAAAACACCTTCAAACCACCCCCTGTTTAAAACCAAACCTGTTTTAAACCCTGTTGGGGGCGGAGCTGGTTAGGTTCGTTAGTTATCTTACGTCCCTCAGAGTGGAAATAGAAGCCCCGCTGTTGGAGGGGGGCTCGGGGGGTGGAGCCCCCCGCAATTAAAATACTCTTAAACCACCTCCCGTTTAACCTGGTTAGATTCGTCAGTTATCTTGCGTCCCTCAGAGTGGAAATAGAAGCATCGCTACCGAAAAAGGGACTCGTTGGGCGGAGCCCCCGCTGTAAAAAATACTTTCAAACCATCCCCCGTTTAACCTGGTTAAGTTCGTTAGTTACCTTGCGCTCCTCAAAGTGATATTAGAGGGGGGGGGCTCGGGGGTCAGAGCCCCCCGCAATAAAAAAAATCAAACAGCCTCCCGTTTAACCTAACCAGATTCGTTAGTTATCTTGCGTCCCTCAGAGTGGAAATTGAAGCCTTGGTACTGGGCGGAGCCCCTCGTAATAAAAACACCTTCAAACCACCCCCTGTTTAACCTGGTTAGGTTCGTTAGTTATCTTACGTCCCTCAAAGTGGAAATAGAAGCCTCGCCGTTGGAGGGGGGCTCGGGGGGCAGAGCCCTCGCAATAAAAATACTCTTAAACCACCTCCCGTTTAACCTGGTTAGATTCGTCAGTTATCTTGCGTCCCTCAGAGTGGAAATAGAAACCTCGGTACCGGTAGAGGGGCTTGAGGGGCGGAGCTCCCGTAATAAAAAATACCTTCAAATCACTTCCCGTTTAACCTGGTTAGGTTAGTTAGCTGTCTTGCGTTCCTCAGGGTGAAAATAAAAGCCCCGCTCTTGGAGGGGATTGGGGCTCGGGGGGCAGAGCCCCCCGCAATAAAAAAATGTGTTAAACCATCTACCGTTTCACTTGGTTAAATTCGTCAGTTATCTTGCGTCCCTCAGAGTAGTAATAGAAGCCTCGCTACTGGAACGGGGGGCTCGGGGGGCAGAGCTTCCCGCATTAAAAAAATACCTTCAATCCACCCCCGTTTACCCTGGTTAAGTTCGTTAGTTACCTTGCGATCCTCAGAACGTAAACAGAAGCGGGGCTTCGTTTACTGGCTATGCCTACGCATCTTCTTTATACCAAAACAACTAAACGGCCAAAAAATAAATTTTTAAATAAAGAATAGAACCGCCGTCAAAAACACCCAAAAAAATATTAAATAAAAATATAACCGACTATAATGAGCATTATAATATCTTTCTACTAATCTGTTTGAAGTCGGGCCTCAGTTCGAGCCAGCAGGAGTGGACCTAGTAATTAAATTAATAAATAAATATCCCGGGACAATTCACACCAATCGACCTAGTCTCCAAGTAAGCAAAGCTTGTGTTATGGGCAACGGATAAACATATTTTTATAGATACATACATACTTAAATACATATTAAACACCCAAGACTCGAGATCAAACATTCGTGTTTTTCATACAAATATCTGCCCCGACGCGGGAACCGAACCTGGGACCTCAAACTTTATAGTAGTAATTTAACTTACCTACCTACCTATTATCCCTATTATACCTACTATCTGTTGGGCTTCTACCACTCCTGCTAGCTCGTGCTGAGGCCCGACTTCAAACAGATTAGTAGAAAGATATTATAATGCTCATTATAGTCGGTTAAATTTTTATTTAATATTTTTTTGGGTGTTTTTGAAGGCGGTTCTATTTTTTATTTAAAAATTTTTATATGTATAGATTGAATTGACTGGTTAGACCAATTTACCATAGTCGTTAATTCCTAGTAGGTAGCAAAATTTCCATTCGCATTTTTCCAAAATGCTTTTTTTAGGGTTCCGTAGTCAACTAGGAACCCTTATAGTTTCGCCATGTCTGTCCGTCTGTCTGTCTGTCCGCGGCTAAGCTCAGAGACTGTTAGTACTAGAAAGCTGTAATTTGGCATGAATATATATATCAGTCACGCCGACAAAGTGGTTACATAAAAAAAACTGAAAAACATTTTTTTAGGGTACCTCCCATAGACGTAAAGTGGGGGTGATTTTTTTTTCTCGACTAACCCTATAGTGTGGGGTATCATTGGATAGGTATTTGAAAATAAATAGGGGTAAATAAACCATTTTTTTATAAAGTGAATATTTTCGGAGATATTCACTCCGAAAGTTCAAAATAATGTGTCCCCCCCCTCTAACTTTTGAACCGCACGTTTAAAAAATATGAAAAAAATCATGTAAGTTAAACTTAATAAAAACTTTCTAGGAAAATAATTTTCAACTTAATATAATTTATTCTATTCTAATATTTTATATGAATAATATTTTTTATTCTATTCTATTCCTCCTTATCTAAAATTGGTTAAAAAGCGCGCACGTTGGAAAATTACCTGGGTATTTCACACACGGACTTAACGTACAGCACTATCACAGCACTTCGGAACTTTGGCACTAATTCAACGACCTACAAAACGATTTTTGATAACTAATGAATACGTTATATACAAAACATTGAATTAATTCAGTTCAATTCCACTGAGTCACGGAAAAAATTACTATTCATACGTGTGTTCTGCCGCGACCGACTGCCGTATATGGATTAACCGGACACTTAACATGATTATGTTTGATGCTGTTTGATGAAATCACCTAACACTGCTAAAACTGGCACCGGTTAAGTTCTTGATGGGTTTGTTACGCAAACAGGATTCCTAAGCGTATTATAACGGCCATTCTCACTTCTTGACGATTTTCATCTAATTACCGTAGTCATTTTTTTCATTCGTTAATACGACCGAATATCATTAGAATATGGCCAATTATGAGCTATTAATAATTATTAATATTTCAAAACTGCATTAGAATAAACAAAATACTTTCTGATTGGCCAAGAGCGTGTCGGACACGCCCAAGGTAGGGTTCCGTAGCCATTACGAAAAAAATCAAGAAATATTTTTTTAAGGATTTCGTATGTGTACGGAATCATCCAAGTTTAGGTATGTTTTATACCTTAGGCTACTATTTACTCTTAAACTACAAATAATTTCCAAGCAATCTTAGCCGCTATAATTTTCCTAGTAAATTTGATATATTTACTACCATTCTGATTTTTTTCAAATTTTTCCACCCAACAGTTTAGATTTTAGAGGGGGGGGGACGGTCCATTTTTATGATTTTTTTCACTTTAAAGTTGAATATTTCGCAAAAAGATCACTGAATAGAAAAATCATGTTAGCAACCCCGCAATTGTTTTAAAAGACCTATTCAACGATACCCCACACTATAGGGTTAGTCGAGAAAAAAAAATCACCCTCACTTTACGTCTATGGGAGGTACCCTAAAAAAATTTTTTTTAGTTTTTTTTATTTAATCACTTTGTCGGCGTGACTGATATATATATTAATACCAAATTACAGCTTTCTAGTACTAACAGTCTCTGAGCTTAGCCGCGGACGGACAGACAGACAGACAGACAGACGGACAGACATGGCGAAACTATTAGGGTTCCTAGTTGACTACGGAACCCTAAAAATGTAAATGTACTAAATAATAAAATTCTGTAGTAATCTTAGCATTATCTTTATTTAAGTAAATAAATAACAAAAAAAACCGGCCAACAGCGTGTCGGACACGTCCAAGATAGGCTTCCGTAGCAGGTACGAAAAAATCTTTGCATACTATATTAATGTGGTTGTTTTGGTCCCATCGTCGGCGGTACAGCGCCATCTATCGGCGAATTGGGTAACTAATCTACTGCAGTCTACTAGAACTAGTATGTATGTTGATTGTTTTTGAGATGTTATATATTTTTTATTTGAAAGAAGATACTGTTAGCGTGATCTTATAGGTACTTAAAGAAAAAAATGCTTGCAATGAAGGTTAAATTACAATCTTAGTTTAGAAATATTTTTTTACAAAAACTTAAAAACTGCTCAACTGATTAAGTGAAAAATAATTTTCCTAGAAAGTATTTATTAAGGTTCACTTACGTGATTTTTTTTATATTTTTTTAGACGTGCGGTTCAAAAGTTAGAGGGGGGTGACACATTATTTTGAACTTTCGGAGTGAATATCTCCGAAAATATTAACTTTATCAAAAAATGGTTTTAGGAAACCCCTATTTATTTCCAAATACCTATCCAATGATACCCCACACTATAGGGTTAGTCGAGAAAAAAAAATCACCCCCACTTTACGTCTATGGGAGGTACCCTAAAAAAAAATATTTTTACTTTTTTTATTTAACCACTTTGTCGGCGTGACTGATATATATATTCATGCCAAATTACAGCCTTCTAGTACTAACAGTCTCTGAGCATAGCCGCGGACAGACAGACAGACAGACGGACAGACATGGCGAAACTGTAAGGGTTCCTAGTTGACTACGGAACCCTAAAAAAGAACCTTGACACACCTCAATCTTAATCCTCCTGATTGTCATTCTGAGATAAACCGATCAAAAAAAAATCAATATCTTTAATTAAAAAATGCTTTTTTTTTCAATCTTATAGCAGTTATATTTCAAAAATTTACTGCTAATATCCGTAACTTTTCAATTACTATTTGAAATCAGCAAAAAAACGCTTGTTGGAAGTCGCATTAGAAGTTTCACTTCAAAAATATTTTCACTCGTATTTGATTAATGAGCCCGGACACACAAATGTTTGCAATTCGGAGAATGGCCGATAACTATAAATTAAAAAGTTTTAAAACCCCCCAACGCAATTTGGTGACACATACTCTCGTATGTTTCAATATAACAAAAATATATTACTGCAGCGCCCCCTAGTGAGTTACAACCGTAACACCTACCTTAGAACCCTCACTGATCAATCACAGACCCATTACTGAAAACCGTACCAAAGTCGGACTAATAGTTTTGGTTTTGCACAAGTAAAGAAATTTTTACTGCAGTGCCCTCTGGTGAGTTGTCGCCGTAACACCTATGAACATGCACCAATCAAACTCAAACCCATTACTGGAAACTGCATCAAAATCGGACTAGTACTTTTGAAGATAAATGGCAACATTGGTTTGCACAAACATCCTCTCACCCCAAGCACATATATTCTCCGTACCGTCGTGGGTAAAAAAACCGGCCAAGTGCGAGTCGGAGTCGCCCACGAAGGGTTCCGTAACATTACCGCCCCGCCGCCGCCGCTTCTGTTCCCGGCTAATAAGTCGACTCCTCGTCGCGCGTACGCCGCTGATGTCCAGAAGCCGAAGGTGAAGCAGACTCGCTGTGAACCTGCTCACATAGATCCGCCACAGCCGGCTTTCAACCGACGAAAACAAAAGGAGGAGGTTCTCAAGTCGACGTGTATATATATATATTTTTATGTATGATCACGCATAACTTTTTACAGAGTAGTCAGATTTTGATGATTCTTTTTTTATTGGAAAGCGTATACCCCGAGGGTGGTCCCATTTAAATTTGGAAATAATATTCCTACCCTAAGGGTAGGAAAACAGGGGATCTTCTACCTGATTGGCTTCTATCACTCCTCCTGGCTCGTGCTGAGGTACCGACTTCAAACTGCTACCTAGATTAAGGTCAAACAAAAAGGTATTATGTTTTGCTTTTCAGTTTTTCATCCAAAAAAAAAAACTGGTACCTAGGTTAAGGTCGAACAAAAAGGTATTATTTTTTGCTTTTCAGTTTTTCCGGCGGTTTAATTTTTTGAAGAGGGATAGTCGCCTCTTTGCGACAAGGATGGCTTCAATAAGGTGGTAAGGAAGAATCACGCCCTGACCGGACCGAACCATCTTCTGCGTCCCGCGACGCCGACGACACAGCTGTACGTGTCCCCTGCATCACTCCACGAAGGTCGCGGACATCGTGGAGTATGTGCGTGTGAAGACCAAGCTCACTTTGAGGGTCGAGCGGTTGGAATCCCGACATGATGTGAATTTTAATTCATTTGTGGTGAGGGTTCCGACTGATCAACTGTCGACCTTCACAAGAGAAGAGTTGTGGCCGAAAGGTGTCGCGCTGTCGGCGGTTTCGTGGCCGGTTAACTGACACCGCAAAAGTGCCCACGTCACAGACTTCACGTGCTAGTAATTAAGTTGTTAATTAAGTATAATTAAATCTATACATATAATAAATCTGTAACAAGTCGGTGTCTGTACATTGAAGATATTTGAGAAAAACTGTCACTAGGGCTATTTATTAGCGCAATAGAACCCAAAACAATGATTTTTAGAATTATTGTCTGTTTGTGTGTTTGTCTGTTTATCTGGTTGTCTGTTTGTCTGTGCGTTTGTGCGCGCTAATCTCAGAAACGGCTTAACCTAGAAGGATGCGGTTTCACTGATATGTTGGTATTTTCTTAGATTAACATTTAGTGTTTGTTTCATTTCAATCGGTTCACAAATAAGAAAGATAAGTCTATTTAAAGAATTTATATATTTATCTATTACAATCGCTCGCCGGACTTCCCCGAACGTAGTCCCATCTGGAGGGCACGATCTCGCAGTCCACGCGGACGGGAGTCGCGGGCACAGCTATCTATATACTAATATTATAAAGCTGAAGAGTTTGTTTGTTTGTTTGTTTGAATGCGCTAATCTCAGTAACTACTGCTCCGATTTGAAAAATTCTTTCAGTGTTAGCCAGCCCATTTATCGAGGAAGGCTATAGGCTATATATCATCACGCTAACACCAATAGGAGCGGAGCGGAGCGGAAGAATGTTTCAAAATCGGGGGTTTTTGAAGTAAAACTTCTATAGGCACGCTTGACTTGGGAGTTCGGTGGTGAATGTGGCGGGTGTGCGGGGGGGGTTCGGTGGGGGGGTAATTTTTTTATATCGAGGAACTAAGGAGAGCCATAATTGATGAAAAAGCAAATTGGATAAAAAAAATAAGCTGCCCAAATTACTAATTCCACGCGGACGGAGTCGCGGGCAAAAGCTAGTATTAAATATTTGTATGTTAGTCTTTAAGGTATTTTTATATGGGCCTATGCAGCCTGAAATAAAATTATTCTAATCTATTCTATTCTTTTCTATTCTATCCTATAACTATAATATTATATGCGAAATGAATGCGAAAGTAACTCTGTCTGTCTGTCTGTCTCGCTTTCACGCTAAAACTACTGAACCGATTTAAATGAAATTTGGTACACAGATAGTCTAGAGCCTGAGAAAGGACATAGGCTATATATATCATCACGCTAACACCAATAGGAGTAGAGTAGTCCGATTTTGATGATTCTTTTTTTATTGAAAAGCGTATACCCCGAGGGTGGTCCCATTTAAATTTGGAAATAATATTCCTACCCTAAGGGTAGGAAAACAGGGGATGATTGATTGTTCAGTTACTGATTGTACTATATGACCACACATAACTTATTACAGAGTAGTCAGATTTTGATGATTCTTTTTTTATTGGAAAGCGTATACCCCAAGGGTGGTCCCATGTAAATTTCGAAAAAATATTCCTACCCTAAGGGTAGGAAAACAGAGGATGATTGACTAACTTTTTACAGAGCAGTCTGATTTTCATAATTCTTTTTTATTGGATAGGGTATACCTTGAATTGAAGTTGGTATTATATAAATTTGGAAAAAAAAATTAACCCCAAGGATGGAAAAAAAGTATAAAATAAAAACTTTTTAACAAAAAAATTAAACCGCCGAAAGAACTGAAAAGCAAAAAATAATACCTTTTTTGTTTGACCTTAATCTAGGTACCAGTTTGAAGTTGGTGCCTCAGCACGAACCAGGCTGAGTGATAGAAGCCAATCAGGTAGACGATTATAGGTCCACTCCTCCTGGCTCGTGCTGAGGCACCGACTTCAAACTGGTACCTAGATTAAGGTCAAACAAAAAAGGTATTATTTTTTGCTTTTCAGTTCTTTCGGCGGTTTAATATTTTTGTTAAAAAGTTTTTAAAGTAAAACTTCTATAGGCACGCTTGTCTTGGGAGTACGGTGG
This sequence comes from Archips crataeganus, assembly GCA_947859365.1. NCBI lineage: Eukaryota > Metazoa > Arthropoda > Insecta > Lepidoptera > Tortricidae > Archips > Archips crataeganus. The sequence goes on from OX402072.1 coordinate 2,595,911, forward strand.
CACACGGCTGCCACGACGTACAAAATACGCGTTCTTGAATCTACATAAGCACGACGACGTCTGTACACGCGTCAATGTGTGCGTAAGATACACAGGGCTGACCATCGCAAAAACCTAGTACTAAGAAGTACTACCAATGACATATACACCGTGAAATTTTAGTGGTGGTTTTCCCGAAACGAGGTGATTTAGTTTCGATTGTACAATCGATTTATAATTACTATTTTGACTAGAGTCAAAAATCCAATTGTGAAAAACGAAAGTCGAAAATGACCGCAAACCAATAGTAACGCTTCGTTGGTACAAGTAGCGTACGATCGTACGATAGGTTAGGTACCAACGAAGCGTTACTATTGGTTTGCGGTCATTTTCGACTTTCGTTTTTCACAATTGGATTTTTGACTCTAGTCAAAATAGTAATTATAAATCGATTGTACAATCGATACGAAATCACCTCGTTTCGGGAAAAGAACCACTAAAATTTCACGGTGTAAGTATACTTAGGTACTTATAATAATATGTAGGTATGGCTTAGATATGTGCAAATAAAATGTAATTGTTAATCTTATCTATTTATTTAAACCTACTTAAAATGTGTCCGTCTGTGTATTTAAGCATTATTATTTTCAACTAGCTTTTGCCCGCGACTCCGTCCGCGTAGAATTAGTAATTTGGGCAGCTTATTTTTTATCCAATTTGCTTTTTCATCAATTACGGCTCTCCTTAGTTCCTCGATATAAAAAACCCCCCACCAAACCCCCCGCACACCCGCGTTAAAAGTCGCCACCGTACTCCCAAGTCAAGCGTGTCTATAGAAGTTTTACTTCAAAAACCCCCGATTTTGAAACATTCTTCCGCTCCACTCCGCTGCTATTGGTGTTAGCGTGATGATTATATAGCCTATAGCCTTCCCCTATAAATGTGCTATCTAACACTGAAAGAATTTATCAGATCGGAGCAGTAGTTCCTGAGATTAGCGTGTTCAAACAAAAAAACCTGTTCGATAAATTCTTAAAATAGACATATCATTCTTATTTGTGAACCGATTCAAATGAAACAAACACTAAATGTTAATCCAAGAAAATACCAACGTATCAGTGAAAACCGCATCCTTCTAGGTTAAGCCGTTTCTGAGATTAGCGCGCACAAACGCACAGACAAACAGATAAACAGACAAACAGACAAATAGACAATAATTTTAAAAACCGGCCAAGAGCGTGTCGGACACGCCCAAGGTAGGGTTCCGTAGCCATTACGAAAAAATCAAGTAATATTTTTCTAAGGATTTCGTATGTGTACGGAATCATCCAAGTTTAGGTATGTTTTATACCTTAGGCTACTATTTACTCTTAAACTACAAATAATTTCCAAGCAATCTTAGCCGCTATAATTTTCCTAGTAAATTTGATATATTTACTACCCTTCTGAATTTTTTCAAATTTTTCTTCCCAACAGTTTAGATTTTAGAGGGGGGGGGGGACGGCCGATTTTAATGAAAATTTTCACTTTAAAGTTGAATATTTCGCAAACAGATCACTAAATAGAAAAATCATGTTAGCAACCCCACAATGATTTTAAAAGACCTATCCAACGATACCCCACACTATAGGGTTGGCCGAGAAAAAAAAAATCACCCCCACTTTACGTCTATGGGAGGTACACTAAAAAATTTTTTTTTTACTTTTTTTTATTCATCACTTTGTCGGCGTGACTTATATATATATTGATTACAAATTACAGCTTTCTAGTACTAACAGTCTCTGAGCTTAGCCGCGGACAGACAGACAGACAGACAGACAGACGGACAGACATGGCGAAACTATAAGGGTTCCTAGTTGACTACGGAACCCTAAAAACCTGTTCGATAAATTCTTAAAATAGACGTATCATTCTTATTTGTGAACCGATTCAAATGAAACAAACACTAAATGTTAATCCAAGAAAATACCAACGTATCAGTGAAAACCGCATCCTTCTAGGTTAAGCCGTTTCTGAGATTAGCGCGCACAAACGCACAGACAAACAGATAAACAGACAAACAGACAATAATTCTAAAAATCATTGTTTTGGGTTCTATTGCATAAATAGCCCTAGTGACAGTTTTTCTCAAATATCTTCAATGTACAGACACCGACTTGTTACAGATTTATTATATGTATAGATAGATTAGGTACAAATATTACAATAGATATACGACTACAAACTTAAACGAATTATTCGGTAGGTTAGGTAGTTATTTCATGTATTAATCGCGATAATTTCAGAAAGCATTATTTATAACAGGAAGTAGGTAGGGTAGGTAAACTCCCTTCCTTATATTTGGCTGCTGACAAACACCCATATAATGCACAGTATCAAAATCATGTCTGTTGTAAGGGAGCCCCCTTAAATATTAATTTTATTCTGTTTTTTAGTATTTGCTGTTACAGCGACAACCGAAATACATCATCTGTGAAAATTTCAACATTCTAGCTATCACGGTTCATGAGATACATGCTGGTGACAGATGGACAAACAGACAGACGGACGGACAGACAGTGAAGTCTCAGTAATAGGGTCCCGTTTTTACCCGTTGGGGACGGAACCCTAATAAACAAGTTTTCTAAGATCATTTTTCGATTTACACATCAATTTGCAAAACATTTAGAACCCTTAATTACGCATGGTGCAACACGCCCTTGGTCTGTTTTTCGGTTGAGGTATTGAACCCTATTAATGGAAAAAAAACGGGTTTCCCTTCTAACTGGTAACGAAATCGGTTTTGGCTGCTATATTCATTGCTGCCATACAAATTCAATCAATTCGAATAGCGGAAAAGAAGCAATTTTATGTTTTGTCTCGTTAACCTTTGCTTGAAACGACTGGAATTAAAAAAGAACAGTTAAACATTACAAATAAGTAGTGCAAACATTTACCTTGCATTGCGTCAAGGTACTCGCAACCTTCTGGAGCTTGGTAAACAATTCATAAAACCAGTTTTGCCGTTAACTCTTGGGTAGAATACGGGCGGGTCCATACACAGCGTAGCTAAATTAAAATTAAAATTAAAAGAAAAAAACCTTTCTGACAAAATAAGCTTTTAAAAAATAGATCTTAATAATTAATTTCAATATTAGATGAAAAAAAAAATCGTGCGTTCAGCACCTCTGCGCGGAAGAAGTGAAACTTCGTAATGTGGAAATTAATTAAAAAGGCACTTATACATCAATATGAACCTTATTGCAATAACTTAAAGAACTAAATTTACTTATGCTATGTGTTTAAATTACTCACTAGATGGCGCTTTTATCAAGTCTCATACAAATTTGCACAGACAGTATGAGTTCTGCATCGCACTGTCGAAGTTTTTAACATCCCTATCTATCTATACAATGCGAGATTACTTGCTTCGGCAGTACATTATACTAATGCTTTCATACCCCCTCCATGGTAGCGTTAAACGTTGTTAACGCGACCTTGTTGGAAGTCGCATTAGAAGTTTCACTTCAAAAAACCCGCCTGTATAGTTCCCGTTCCCATGGAAATTCCGGGAAAATATTATATCCTATGTGACTCGCGGAACTGAGAGGCGAATCTAATGACACCTCACACTTCAAAATAAATTGAGCCGTTTAGGCTGCAGGGCGTGCCAAAGAATGATACCTACATGCATACATACCAATAATGATAGACTGGATTGGCAGTCGCAATAGTACGGATCGGCCGCGGTTTTTGTAGTTCGATTATTAAATCTAGATGGCGCTGAAATATAGCCAGAGGCTTTGAAGGCAAAACAATAAGACTACAGATGTTTCATATTACTTGATAGGTATTACTACGAATGTATTATTATGCAATATTTTTGAAAAAAATAAATAATAATTTATAAAAATAAATAATTAAATGAAAATAAAACAAATATTTAAGGGGGACTCCCATACAACAGACATGATTTTTTTGCCGTTTTTATAATGGTACGGAATCCTTCGTGCGCGAGTCCGAATCGCACTTGGCCGGTTTTTTTAATCACTAATTCACGAGCTACGCATCTCTATTTGCAGGCCCAACCCAAACCCATAGGTCACGTCAATCCATCCGCCACGCCCTTGGCTATTTCATTGCAAATTAACTGTTTACCTAACATCATTCGTTGAAGAAAGTGCTGCAATTTAACATTATATTTTGTATAGATATGCGATCTGACCGTGCGGTCCGTGCGGTCAGATCGAATATCTATACAAAAGTACCTGGGTGACCGAGCTCCGCTCGGGCTGAAACTCGGTATCAAGCGTTTTCCCAGAGATAAGACCAAGCTAGATCAATTTTTCATCCCCGAAAACCCCACATACCAAATTTCATCGAAATCGTTGGAGCCGTTTTTGAGATTCTCATACTCATACTCATACTCATTTATTCATAATATTTATTACATGTCAATTTTAAAATTATCTAATACTAGCTTTTGCCCGCGACTTCGTCGGCGTAGAATTCCAATTTGTGGTAAAGCTTCTTCATCTCTTTCATTGTATAAAACAAAAATCCGGCAACGGCAACATCCATCATTATTAATGTTATTATCATTTCATCATCATCAGTATCAGTTCGTGAATATTATAAATCCCGTTTATTCTCTATACCGTGGGAATTTCAACAAATTTGTCCTTATTCTATGTAAATTTTCGCTTATTTATATCCCGCGGGAATTTTGCATTTTCCCCGAGAAAAAGTAGCCTATGTCCTTAGAAGTGTGTAGCTTTCTACCGGTAAAAGAAGTATTAAAATCAGCCCCGTAGTTGAATTCACTTATTTTTTTCCCGTGGGAATTTTGCTTTTTCACGGAGAAAAGTAGTCTATGTAAATAATGGTTGGTGTAGCTTCCTATTGGTGAAAGAATTTTTCAAATCAGCCCTCAAGTGATATTCACTTCTTTCTATCCCATGGGAATTTTGCATTTTACCGAATAAATAGTAGGTAAATATTATTTATTTTATTAGCAGTACGGCTGCTCACCGAATCACTCACTGTTGGTGTATGTAAGCGATTAAGAATTTCGGTGGAGTCGGTTGGATGCGACGTGGTTCAATTGGTAGAACACCCGTTGGGGCGCATACCCAGGAGACGTGGGTTCGAATCCCACCGGCGCACCCGAAAAACTTTTTCGCTTTTAAATAATAAATAGTAGGTAGCCTAGTCTATACCAATAAAGGATGATGTAGCTTTCTATTGGTCATTTTTTTTAAACTCGGCCCCGAAGTTAAGTTTTCTATTTTCTATACCGCGGGAATTTTGCATTTATCCGGAAAATAGCATCCTATGTTAATCAAGGACAGTGTATCTTTTCTATTGGTGAAAGACATTTTAAAATGAGCTCCGAAGTTGAATTTTTTTTTCTATCCCTTGGGAATTTTGCATTTTCCCGGAAAAAAGTAGCCTATGTCAATAAAGGATGGTGTAACTTTTTACTGGTAAAAGATTTTTTTTAATCGGCTCGGAAGTTTCAGAGATTATCTATCCCACAGGAATTTCCAAAAATCCAGCAATACGTTTTTTTGCTGTTATATATGACCATTTACGTTTATACTGAATTTGAAAAGTTTAGTAATTGTAGTTACGGAGATCCAGTTGATTTGAGCATATAAATCTTGATTTATCCTTATCCCGTGGGAATTTTCAAAATTATTGAAATTAGCTTTATACCTATTCTAATAGTCTGCTTGCATGCCCAATTTGAACAGTTTAGTAATCTTCGTTATGGGGATAGAGTCACTCTTGATTGATGAAATATATACATCCCGTATATTCCTTATCTCGTGGGAATTCCGGAAAATTATTTCTTATCGGATGCCTATTTCATACAAAGAACACATCCTCCAAGTTTCAGGTCTCTACATACAGCGGTTTAGGCTGTGTGTTCATCCGCCAGTCAGTCATTTAGGACTTCAGGATAAAGCATTTTATATGTATTTGCATTGCACCAAGCTTTTAGGCGAGTTCAACAATGATGTTTGAATAGTCAATTCGATTTTATTCGAAAAAGGTTGAAATCACATAAAAGCTTCATCATCATCATTTCAGCCGTAGGACGTCCACTGCGCTGCTGGACATAGGCCTCCCTCATTGACGCCCAATCATTACGGTTGGAAGCGATTTGCATCCACCCTGAACCTGCGGCTTTCACCAAAACGTCCGTCCATCTCGTTGGTGGACGTCCCACGCTGCGCTTGTAAAAGCAAAACCTTGGTGAAATGCAAATACTTATACATATAATTAGTTATTATCAGAGATCAGATCAGGAAGTGGTTGACAAACGTAGACAATGGTTTGCAAAATTTGAAGTTTCGTTTCGTTTACTGTGTCAAAATAAAAAGTAATTTAAATCAAAAGCACTAAGGAGTATTGATATCAACTTCGAAGCAAATCACCCCCAAAATAACTTTCTACTCCTTTTTAACCCCGTCAAGTGATGAATTTCAATAAAATACGAAACACGTCTTCCATCAATTCTGTTATAGAATGTTTATGCAAAATTTGAAGTAGATTGGACCAAGGAATCACGTTGTCCCATACAAACTTTGCCCCCCTTTTTTACCCCCTTAGGAGTAGAACTACGAAAAATCCTTTCTTATCGGATGCCTACGTCATACAAAGAACACACCCTCCAAGTTTCAGGTCTCTACGATCAGCGGTTTAGGCTGTGCGTTGATCCGTCAGTCAGGACAAAGGATTTTATATGTATAGATATAAAAATCTCGTGTCACGGTGTTTGTTACCGAACTCCACCGAAACGGCTTGGCCGATTTTTATGAAACTTTTAGGGTTCCGTAGGTAACTAGGAACCCTTATAGTTTCGCCATGTCTGTCCGTCTGTCTGTCTGTCCGCGGCTAAGCTCAGAGATCGTTAGTACTAGAAAGCTGTAATTTGGCATGAATATACACATCAGTCACGCCAACAAAGTGGTAAAATAAAAAATAAAATTTTTTTAGGGTACCTACCTCCCATAGACGTAAAGGGGGGGTGATTTTTTTTTCTCGACTAATCCTATAGTGTGGGGTATCGTTGGATAGGTCTTTTAAAACCATTGCGGGGTTGCTAACATGATTTTTCTATTCAGCGATCTGTTTGCGAAATATTCAACTTTAAAGTGAAAATTTTCATTAAAATCGAGCGTCCCCCCCCTGTAAAATCTAAACTGTTAGGTGGAAAAATTAGAAAAAATTCTTAATGGTAGTAAATACTAGGGGTGTTCAATAAAAAGTGAGAATGAGTATGTTATAAACAACTTTTACTAAATGTAATTTTATTTTTCGACATAGTCACCTTTTAGCATAATACACTTAGTATATCTTTTTTCTAAACTTAAAATTCCATTTTTAAAAAATGTCTCATCTTGAGTACTTAAAAAATCTTGTACTGCAGCGACTACCGCGTCGTCGTCTTCAAATTTCTGGCCTCTCGGGTATTGTTTCAATCTCGGAAATAGGTAGAAATCACTGGGAGCGAGATCTGGTGAATACAGAGGATGCTTAAGGATATTGAACCCAGCATCACGAATTGCAGCCATTGCAACGATGGACTTGTGTGCCGGGGCATTGTCCTGGTGGAACAGCACAACTTTCGAGAGTTTACCTCGCCGTTTTTCGCGGATCTCATTGCGCAATGTTGCTATTTGTTTGGCGTATAATGTGCCCGTAATAGTGGCTCCATGCTCGAGATACTCAATCATTAATACCCCTTTACCATCCCAAAAAACAGAGCCCATGACCTTACCGGCAGATGGGCTCACCTTGAATTTCTTCGGAGTTGGAGATGATGGCCTTTTCCATGTCATAGACTGCAGTTTCGTTTCTGGGTCGTAATGATGGAGCCATGTTTCGTCCATTGTTATAAATCGCACCAAAAAAAGTTCCCGGTCTTGCTGCATCAGGTTCAAAGCTTCTTGACAAATCTCTAGTCTAGTTTGTTTTTGCGTGTCAGTAAGCATTCTTGGTAGCCAACGCGCAGATACCTTTTTCATACCCAAGCGTTCATGTAAAATATTATGCACGCTCCCCGTTGAAATCTTTACTTTTTCAGCAATAAAACGAACCGTGACACGACGATCCGCCAAAACTGAGTTTTCGACTTTTTTCACCATTCCTTCAGTTACTGCTGTAGTAGGGCGTCCGGAGCGGGGGTCGTCCATTGTCGATGTTCTTCCACGTCTAAATTCGGCGCACCAACGTGCGACTGTCGAATACGGAGGAGCATTAGACCCTAAAGTGTCCCGCAAATCTAAATTGACTTGGTCCGTAGAAAAATTTTTCAAACACAAGTATTTGATAACGGCGCGCAGTTAAATTTTCTCCATTTTCGCTAACGTACTCAATAGCATTGCAAAGAAATTACCGTATTTTTTTTAAACAAAAGACAGTTAGTTTTTTTTTTCATAGCAATCAGCTAGATTGGATCAAGAATATTAAATAAAAAAACTGGATATTGCATGCCGAACATTCCTTTGAAGCCAGAAAAAATGACCTTGAATTACGTCACGCCGATCTTGCATCTCTTTCTTTAGGGTGTCCATAATTAAGCATACAGTAGGAATATCCCACGGAATTTGACATACTTTTATACAACAGATTGATTTTGTAATTTATTAAATTCAACCAATTTCAATTAAATTCAATTTTTAGGGTTCCGTACCTCAAAAAGAAAAAACGGAACCCTTATAGGATCACTTTGTTGTCCGTTCGTCCGTCTGTCAAGACCCTTTTTCTCAGGAACACGTGGAGGTATCAAGCTGAAATTTAAATCAAATACTCAAGTCTACTGTACTGTCCCTTGGAGCTCTGAAAAAATCAAACTTCTAACCCAACGCAATCAAAAGATACCTACAGCCATTTGCCGCAAATTTTCGACACTCGCAAGGGATACTTCCCGTGAACTTAGAATCTTGAAATTTGGTACGAAGCAAGGTCTTATAGCACAGATAAAGGAAAAATTGCAAGCATTAATTGCAAGCAGAAAGCATAATTTTTTTTTGTCTGTCTGTCTATATCAGTAACCAATCTACAATGATCCCACACTGCGCACATTTTGCTTAGGAACAGGGGTCTGCTAAGACTGGATGTTCATAGATACATATAAATTTGTACGGAACCCTCGGTGCGCAAGTCCGACTCGCACTTGGCCGGTTTTGTTATTAAATTTTTATTCAACCGTTTTATCATGAAAGTGAGCATCCATCCTCACAAACTCAAGTAAAAGGTACCAATTAATAATAATAATTTAATAATTCATTTTTTTGTCAGTCGTCAATATAAGGTCCATTTCTGGTTGCATTTCTATGCCACTCTGCAGTTACTCGGCCTTACTGATATCCGGCAAAAGGTTACCTTTTACCTGAGGACGCTACAAATACTTACTGCAAAACATAAGTGAAGTATTTGTCAATGGAAAAAAATAATAAAATACTAGGACGTTATAACAGTTTCTTTATTTTCTACACATGTGAAAATAATATTGTTTTGTACTGAGTAGGCGTCCCGGCCTTTCTGGGTCATAGTCATAATCTTCAGGCTTAAAATGCAAGCTGCAAATTGTCAAACGCTCTACACCTTTCCCTTTATCGGTACAATCGACAGCCAATTTTGCCTCCTTCTTTCATCTTTTGGAAAACTGCAATGTAAAATATTATTCATGTTAATTGTAAAGACACAAACAATAAACATGTTATTATATACTGTGATATGAATTATGAAGATAGAAACCGTACCAAGTTGATAGATTTAGCTCCATTCAATACGAATAAATACCATGCATGAAAAAGGATTGGTCACCCTAGTTGTAAAACCACACATTCTTCAATTTTTCATTTATGGTCATGTTTAACTCCAAATAAACAAAATATACTTCTAACTTAACATTATAAACCTATTCGTGGGGTTTTTGAATAAAAACTAACAAAGCTTAGAAGCAAAATATAGGAAAATTGATTGCCACTAAGATTTATGAACATTTTCGTAAAATAAGTACTCACCTGTGAAGTTTTATGTCGGATTTCGGCCTCCAATTACTCCTACAATGCTTTACTATGCAATACATAGCGCATAACCCAAGTAAATCGACGAAAAACGTTTATTTAACGTAAAAATCCTCTGAAATTGGTGAATGACTTCTGACAATTCTGACGTGATTCTGACATATCGGCCATTTAGTGCTGCCATAGTACGCAGGAGGTGCATACCGGTGAAATGAGGATTTTGACTGGGTTCTTTTTTTTGTATAATACAAAGAAAACTAAGTAAATTTTATTGCAGAAAGTTTTATAAGAAAAATATAAATTTCTAATTTATTGAATCAGGCGTTACTTTGCGGAGGTCCATATTAATGAACTAAAACAATTACTTTGCTCACCCGCGACCTTACAATAGTTACGTTTATGCAAGAAATGTGTGTGTGTGCATGAACGCACATTTCTTGCATAAACGTAACTATTGTAAGGTCGCGGGTGAGCAAAGTAATTGTTTTAGTTCATTTATAAATTTCTGTTGAAATTAGCTTAAAGTAAATTAATTAGGTGATGCCGGATAATGCGTATTTCTAAAAAAAATAAGGTTTTTTTATAAATAACCTGGCAATATATCACAGTGTTGAAAAGAGATAGAACATAGGAGCAAAGGTGAATGAACCTGGCTTCAACTCATAGTTCGGCAGGCAACATCTAGTTTTTTTATGTAATATTCTTGAGCTAGATAGATTAGCTTTACCGGCCAGTATTTAATTTCCTAATATTGAAAGAGTTTGCATCTCATTCTCACTTTATATTGAACGCCCCTCGTATATCAAATTTACTAGGAAAATTATAGCGGCTAAGATTGCTTGGAAATTATTTGTAGTTTAAGAGTAAATAGTAGCCTAAGGTATAAAACATACCTAAACTTGTTTAGGGATGTTTGGTTGTGATAAATTAAACTCCCTAATAGATTTGTATAAGTGAAGAATAGGTGAAGAATGTTTATTAAAAAATATTTACAGGTGTATATAAAAATAATTATGGCACAAATAGTGCGAGGTGCGCGGATCACGCAAGAGGGCGTCGGCGTTGCGTTCTCGCTCTAAAATGAGCGAGACGGTTGCGGGCTACCGAGCGCTCGGAACTCTCGCGCTCGCGGGCTCGCGTCGGTATAAAATAAGGCGCGGCAAAGCTTGCGATCTTTTTCATCGCGCGGCCGTCGAGGAAGGAACATGTCGTCGTAGCTCCGATGTACTTCGCTCCGATGCAGCGTGTGTCTCCGCTGCACTCCGCGATCTGAAGCACGACGACGAAGATGAAGATTCCTCGAGGCTTGAAGACTGAACAATAATGCGATCGACGAAACAAACAAAACTGTTCTTCTGAGAACATTCGACCTTATGGTCGCGTCTCTATAGACAACGTCACTTTTCTCCTTTAACGACGTCAATCACCTACACTTGGATGATTCCGTACACATACGAAATCCTTAGAAAAATATTACTTGATTTTTTTTGTAATGGCTACGGAACCCTACCTTGTGCGTGTCCGACACGCTCTTGGCCGGTTTTATTTTCTCTACACTCGGTAGGTCTGAGAATAGGTTGTAGGCTATTTTTTATCCCCCCCTCCCCCATTCTTCGCGGACGGAGTCGCGGGCAACAGCTAGTTTTATTATATTATTCCAAAGTCATCATTAATAATTAGTAAGTCGAAGTTTCTGGCTGAAAGTTAAGGAATTCATCAAACGTGTAGAATGTGTGTTCGAGATATATATATCTATACTAATATACACCGTGAAATTTTAGTGGTTGTTTTCCCGAAACGAGGTGATTTAGTTTCGATTGTACAATCGATTTATAATTACTATTTTGACTAGAGTCAAAAATCCAATTGTGAAAAACGAAAGTCGAAAATGACCGCAAACCAATAGTAACGCTTCGTTGGTACAAGTAGCGTACGATCGTACGATAGGTTAGGTACTAACGAAGCGTTACTATTGGTTTGCGGTCATTTTCCACTTTCGTTTTTCACAATTGGATTTTTGACTCTAGTCAAAATAGTAATTATAAATCGATTGTACAATCGATACTAAATCACCTCGTTTCGGGAAAACAACCACTAAAATTTCACGGTGTATAAAGCTGAAGAGTTTGTTTGTTTGTTTGTTTGAACGCGCTAATCTCAGGAACTACTGCTCCGATTTGAAAAATTATTTCAGTGTTAGATAGCCCATTTATCGAGGAAGGCTATAGGCTATATATCATCACGCTAACACCAATAGGAGCGGAGCGGAAAAATGTTTCAAAATCGGGGGTTTTGAAGTAAAACTTCTATATAGGCGCTAATCTCAGGAACTACAACTCCGATTTGAAAAATTCTTTCAGTGTTAACACCAGGGGGGTGGGGTGGGGGTTGAGGGGGGTGAGGGTGCGGGGGTGGTGTGCGGGAGTTTTAAGGGGAGGATGAACATTTCATTGATTTTGCCGTAGGATGCACCGTTTGACAAAAACACCAAGGGGGTGGGGGGGGGGGGGGGTTTGAGGGTGCGGGGGCTGCGGAGGGGGGATTAAAACTTCATTGATTTGCACCGTTTTCAAGATATTTGACAAAAACACCAGGTGGTTGGGGTGGGGGGGGGGGGTGTCAGGGGTAGGGTGCGGGGAGAGGGTGGGGGGGCCCTAAAGGGGGGATGAAAATTTCATTGATTTTGCCGTCGGATGCACCGTTTTCAAGATATTTGACAAAAAAAAACTTGAAGTAAAACTTCTATCGGGCACGCTTGACTTGGGATGTGACGAACGCGGGTGTGCGGGGGTGCTGTGTGGGAGGGCGTGCAGGGGGTGCGGGGGGTTCGGGGTTGCTGTGCGGGGGGTAGCGGTTTGGAGGGTGCGGGGAGGTTGCGGGGGGGATTTATATTATCGAGGAACTAAGGAGAGCCATAATTGATGAAAAAGCAAATTGGATAAAAAAATAAGCTGCCCAAATTACTAATTCCACGCGGACGGAGTCGCGGGCAAAAGCTAGTACATATATTTAAACAAGAATTGCTCGTTTAACGGTATTAGATAGATATATAGAGACCGACAATGTTGTTCATACATAATGCGGGCTGCGTTCAATTTGACCTGACCGCGACCGCAGAACGCATCCAGTGTGACAAATCCATAAACGAGCAGATATAATAAAAGGAAATATTCGAATGAGGCAAACTTGGGTCATCGAATAATAAATAACATTAATCACCATACTAGATGAAAAACCTGCCAAGAGCGTATCGGACACACCCAGGATAGGGTTCCACAGCCGTTACGATGTGTCCCATTCTGTTTTCAAAAAGTAATAATTTTCTAAGGATTTTGTGTTTTGTACGGTACTTCCCACGTAGGTATATTTTATAGGTCAAGCTGCTATTTACAGCCCCCGCGCATTAGGCGGCCAGGTCGCTGCGGCCAACTAATTCTTCCGTGACATATGCAAGTGCGCGCATTAGGCGACCAGCGACCAGCGACCACGTATTGGTCTTACCGCACGAAATCGCAACGCAGCAATTCGCATTTTGTTATGTGTGGGAGCCCTTAGGGTTCCGTTTTTTTCCATTCTGGCTGCGGAACCCTAAAAAAATATTTTTTAAGTTAGGTTTTTTCAGGGTAGCTTAATAAAACGTCTCAACAAACGATCATAAAATTTTATTTGTACAAAATGTCCCAAATTCCAATATTTCCACTTGGTACAGCCCAAGTTGTACGGTCGCGGAACCAAAACGTTCGTCAGCTTGTGTCAAATACTTACTCTAAAGCCCTCCACAGACCGCAGCGCGGGGCGTGGTCGACGGAGCCAGCGCGTTCTATAACACTGAATCATATGCGCCATGCCGCGCTGCCGGTGCGTGTCACCGTATAATTGATGATTGAGTTTGATTCAGTGTTATAAAATACAGCGCGCTGGGCACGCTCCGTCGGCGTCGCGAGCACGAAACGCGCAGCGGTTTAACCCTTAAAAAGGTAGAGGCGATTTACCGATTTTTTTCGAAGCGATTTTGCATTGCTTTGGAAATTCTACCTTATTGCTTTAAAAGCACGTCACAATATCCATTGTAATTATTGAAAATAAGACTAACTTTAAAAATATATACAATAGTAGTTTCGTAAGTAATTACCACTTATCAACCTCTTTCATTAAACGATAATGGCCACTTGAAATAAGCAGTATCATAATGTCTTTGACTGACATTGTCATTCAGACTAACAATAAATTGTCATTGTGATAATAAATTTGACAATATGCTGACATTGTCAAATGTGTTTTATTACGGTGTTGTTGCGACAGCGATTTGTTTCGCTACTCTGAGAAGACAGTCGATAACGTCGATAGTCTATCGAAAATATCGACATGCTGCAATACTATCGATAGTGAATATTAGGCGATACCATTGAGCTTGGTCGATCCTAAAATATTTGTACACACTGATTTAATTAAAACAAAACTTAATTGATTCCTTTGTGTAACAAAAGTTACCCATATAGTTTAAATGACTAACTGTCGTTTCACACAGGAAGCGATCGTGATTTTGTTTTTATTAAGCCCTTAACTATGTACAATTTTTTGAAAACGTCTCTCGTATCGACAAAGTTCAATGGTATCGCCTAATTTACACTAATATCGTAAGGGTATCGTAATAAATATCGTAAGGGTCGATATTTATAGATAGTATGACTGATTTTCAAGGCCACGATAGTATCACGATAATATCGATAGACTATCGCTATTGCAACAGCACTATTTTATAATCACATCTAATCTATGTATACTTGAAAGGTTTAGTAGTTAACTAAATGTAAACAAACTTCAGTTTCCAAATTAGGCACATTTAACTATCATTGTAATACAAACTAGACTAACGTATTTTAACACAGAAATGTAAATGTTTAGATAGTTTAATGGGAGAATAACAGTATTTAAGACATCAGTTGACTTTGTTTTGATTACATTTAGTTAATTACCTAAACCTTTCAAGTATACTTTTATTATTAGTGACAAAGACAGTGTACAGACTGAAAGCAAAATTACTATATAATCGTGCATCACCGCGGCAAGTTTTGTAAAACATATTTTAGTTAGGTATAGGTTAGGGTTAGTTGGGGTCATGCTTTGTACATAATGACTAGACATCGGTAACTCGTGGCAATTAGGTGGTGTCCATATGAGACACGGTTTTCAAGTGTAAGATAAAATAAGTGAACTAAAACAATTACTTTGCTCACCCGCGACCTTACAATAGTTACGTTTATGCAAGAAATGTGCGTTCATGCAGTTCCTCCACCTCCACACTGTACGAACACACACAAATCACATAAACCCAACCATCACCACCACCAAGCTACACTGACGCGTTTCGAACTCAACCAGAGCTCATCTTCAGAGTTACCACAACCGTATGCTATGCTACCAAACGTTAAACTCGAGTTATTTTATATAATTTATTGAATCAGGCGTTACTTTGCGGAGGTCCATATTAATGAACTAAAACAATTACTTTGCTCACCCGCGACCTTACAATAGTTACGTTTATGCAAGAAATGTGCGTTCATGCAGTTCCTCCACCTCCACACTGTACGAACACACACAAATCACATAAACCCAACCATCACCACCACCAAGCTACACTGACGCGTTTCGAACTCAACCAGAGCTCATCTTCAGAGTTACCACAACCGTATGCTATGCTACCAAACGTTAAACTCGAGTTTAACAACTTTTACTCGAGTTTGAGTTCGAAACGCGTCAGTGTAGCTTGGTGGTGGTGATGGTTGGGTTTATGTGATTTGTGTGTGTTCGTACAGTGTGGAGGTGGAGGAACTGCATGAACGCACATTTCTTGCATAAACGTAACTATTGTAAGGTCGCGGGTGAGCAAAGTAATTGTTTTAGTTCATTAATATGGACCTCCGCAAAGTAACGCCTGATTCAATAAATTATATAAAATAAGTCTTTAAAATTGAAAGGTTATATTTATTACCTACCGAGACTGTATCCAAAAGGTAAACTTGTTTATCAAAAGCTAAAAATAGCATTATCAAAAATCCAGGATATCTTACAATAATATTTTTTTACAGCTTATTACAAAATAAAGAAGTTGAAATCAAAGAGATCACCAACAAAATTACGCAATAATGTTTTTTTTTGTAACCATCACATCAGTCGAAATCGAAAAATTTTGAACAAATATTTTTTGTATATCACGTAAGACAAATATTAAATGGTTGAAAAGATTTTTTCTAATTGGTTCCTTTTGCTCGAATCGTACAGAGAAACATAGTCAGTTCACTAGTCTGTCAGAAACGTCAAATGCCACCTAATTGCCACGAGTTATTATAAAATCAAAATAACAACGGGATTCGAGAGTACCGTTAGCACAACAGTACTTGTAAATGATTAAATATAGTCATAAGTCAATCTTTGATATTTTCATAAGTGCAGACACTTACTGATAATAGAATTAATAGTTTTACAGAGTATCCTTTGCATATTTGGACTCTTGGTAAATGTTGTCATTTGTTGTATAAAAAATATTAATATCATATCTGACAAATCTGTTCACATCATTTTAGCGTTATCAAATTGCCGTAGCTGTTAAAAAATAAGTATGTATAAAATATGAATCGTGGTAAAGTATTAAACGGTAGGTGCCGAGAAATTATCTGCAATGTATAGTTTGTTTCAGTTAAAATGACGAAAATGCACTTAACGTGGGATTTTACAACTTCTTTTGTTGCTAAATATGAAAGGAAAAGATAACAAAGAGACATAATAAAACTGACCGAAGTGTGGCACGTGTACTGGAGTAGCTCAATTGTTTGTTCACAGTATACTTTGGGCCTACCGACACGCCTGCGTAATTGTTTTACAACCTTACTTGTGGATAACAATTAAACAATAGATGTTGGATTGGTTGGTTTTTATGTACTTTTTGTCATTTTAACTAAAACAAACTATACTAACATATTTCAATAAAGAAAAAGATAACGAAGGTTCTTCTGAAAACTTTGATGGCCATTTTAAGCAATTATTTAGGTACAACATTTGTATTTTATTTAAGTAATATATTTTGATGTTTTTTTCCTTGCTTTAGAACTTCATTGTACTAAAATAACAATTTCATTTGTCTGCACACTCTACCACTGACAATGTCATATCATGCATTAGTTCACAAATGACAATTATGAGCTCAAAATGATATACGATTTACCCTTGCTCTAAGGGAATCTCCGTCTGTGGCCTCGTTCAGGGAGAGTTTAATGAAATTATGGCTTGACACTAACATCTGAGGCGAGACTGTGTCCGCTATTGTATTTTGTCTTATGTTGCATTTAATGTAAATATTTTTTTTATTTTGTACCTATTTATTTTCTTTTTCTTTTGAGTAGGTATTTCTGTTTTTTTTTCTTTACCGCACGTAATTTTAACTGTCTGCTTTCCACTATAGTAAGTCTTCTCTTAACTAGGTTAGCTGGAAGAGATCCCTTTTTAGGGATAAGCTCGCCATTGTTCTCCTCTCTGTGTACTTGTTTTTTTTTTTTTTTATGTGCAATAAAGAGTTTACATACATACATACATACATATGTCGGAGTATAGCCATAGAACATGGAACTACAAGCGCAAGTAACACAATATGACAGCCATAAGTGTTGCTTCGGCAGAGTCTCGGTGACAGCGAAGCATTGGAGCGAGCTTGAGACAGACGCATACCGAGGTACTGTCTTACGTTTCGTAGTGTCCATTAGAATAATTAGTTTACAGCAGTTAATGATAATTAAGACATTTACAGTAGCTCATAGTGTAATTAATAAGAAGCCATAGTGAAAGACAATTAAAACTGTTATTTAAGATTACTGTGTTTGACAATATGAGTGATAACCAGCAAGAGAGACCTCCTTCTCCGTCACATACATACAGGGTTGCCACCTTTAGGGGAAAAAAAATCGGGACAAATCGAGCATCCACCAGAGACGTTCGGAGTCTAAGGAAAATGAAACTTTATTTTGTGTTTTTATTACTTTTTTTATTATTTTTTATTGCAAAAATCGGGACAAAATCGATAGGTAGCCGGGACAATGTCTTCGAAATCGGGACGGTCCCGACAAAATCGGGACGGGTGGCAACTCTGCATACATATGAGCTCAATCCCTTTCTAAACGCGCTTTGATAATACCGATGTCTAGTTAATGACGTCATTACGTCATCCGCACTAAAAGTTCGAGCCGCGGACGCTCATTCAACTCTTGTCGTACATCTCCTCGTCGGTGGTGGCGTTCCCGTTGTTGTTGTCGTGGACTTCTTGCACTAACTCCGCCAGCTCGGCCGCCCCGTAGCCCAGTAGTTGCTCCAAGTCGCATACGAACTTGTACACGAATCTGTAATGGAATGTGAAGATTATGAATAAAATAAATAAATAAATAAATATCATGGGACGATTCACACCAATAGGGATGTTTCCTAGGTAAAAAAATAATAATTCTTATTAGTCCGTATTTTACATTATCAAAAAATATTAGACACGTAATTTTTCTTTTGACAATTAAACAAAAAATGACGAAGATATGGCGCGTTGAAGTTCCGCGTGACGAGGCGTGACGTCACTTGTTCCTAAAACGCTCATACAAAGTGTAGGAACAAGTGACGTCACGCGAAACTTCAACGCGCCATATCTTCGTAATTTTTTGTTTAATTGACAAAATAAAAAATACGTGTCCAATATTTTTTGATAATCTAAAAGACTGACTAGTTAGGAAAGTAGCCAATTGACCTAGTCCCAAAGTAAGCTTAGCAAAGCTTGTGTTATGGGTACTAGGCAACGGATAAACATACTTATATAGATAAATAAATACTTAAATACATAGAAAGCATCCATAACTCAGGAACAAATATTCGTGCTCATCACACAAATAAAAGCCCTTACCGGGATTTGAACCCAGGACCTCTTGCTTCGTAGGCAGGGTCACTACCAACTAGGCTAAAGCGGTCGTTAAAATAAACTTGCGGCTGCCAGGCGTGTGCGCTCGTTGCTGAGTTGCCAGTGGACTTGGTCGAAACGGTCAAGCCACATATTTTACAGTACCAAGGATGATATAGACTGGATTGGCAGTCGCCATAGTACGGATCGGCCGCGGTTTTTGTAGTTCGATTATTAAATCTAGATGGCGCTGAAATATAGCCCGAGGCCTTGAAGGCAAAACAATAAGACTACAGATGCATCATATTACTACAAATGTATAATTTTTCAAAAACATTGCATACTAATACATTTGTAGTTGTACGAGTTAGCATACTTTGACCTAAGATTTATAAGGTGAGGTAAGGTAAGCTAAGGTATATACCTAACTAGCTTTTGCCCGCGACTCCGTCCGCGTGGAATTAGTAATTTGGGCAGCTTACTTTTTTTATCTAATTTGCTTTTTTCATCAATTATGGCTCTCCTTAGTTCCTCGATATTAAAAAAAATACCCCCCCCGCAACCCCCCCCCCTCCAACCCGCTCCCCCCAGCAACCCCCCCCCCCCTGGACCCCTCCGCACCCCCCGCACGCCCACCCACACAGCACCCCCCGCACACCCGCGTTCGTCCCAAGTCAAGCGTGCCTATAGAAGTTGTACTTCAAGTTTTACGTCAAGTCTTTTTTTGTCAAATATCTTGAAAACGGTGCATCCTACGGTAAAATCAATGAAATTTTCATGCCCCCTTTAACATCCCCGCACCCTCTCCCGCACCCCCACCCCCACCACCCGGTGTTTTTGTCAAATATCTTGTAAACGGTGCATCCTACGGCAAAATCAATGAAATTTTAATCCCCATGCGCAAAATACCATACCGAAGAAAGGCGAATAGTAAGAAAGATACCGAAGAGAGGCGAAGGAAGATACACTGATAGGCCTGGAAGATACCGGAGGAGGGCGAATAATATCGGTAAGGGCTGAACGCTCCAAGGTGCCGAAAATTAGGTGCTAATAGTACATTACTGCAGAGGCCGGGACTTAAGGGGTTGCCGGCCGAGTATCGAAGTTGACGGCCGAGTGGTACACGAGGCCGGCATGATATGAGGCTGGCAACCCCTGTTCCGGCCGAGGCTTGTATAGTGCTTTTCTCAAACATGCACCATCACCATCATCATCATCATCATCATCATCATCATCATCATCATCATCATCATCATCATCATCGTCGTCGTCGTCGTCGTCATCATGATGGTGATGGTGATGATGATGACGATGATGATGATGATGATGGTGGTGATGATGATGATGATGATGGTGATGATGATGACGATGATGATGATGATGATGGTGGTGGTGATGATGATGATGATGGTGATGATGGTGATGATGATGATGATGATTGTGATGATTGTGATGATTATGATGATGATGATGATGATGATGATGATGATGATGTGATGATGGTGGTGGTGATGATGATGATGATGATGGTGATGGATGATGATGATGATGATGATGCTGATGATGATGATGGTGATGGTGATGATGATGATGATGATGATGATGATTATGACGATAACGATGATGATGATGATGGTGATGATGGTGATGATGATGATGGTGATGATGATGTTGATGGTGAAATATTTTTCTAGGCAGATCACCATTACCATCACCATCACCATCTTACCTTACCTTAAATAAGCGTAGTGGCAGAATGTCATAATGAACCAAACCGCAAATATTGCTTATAGTTTTTTTTTTAAATGGCTAAATGCTATGATGCCAAACCTATAAACATCATGGTGCTGTGTGACATGAAACAATAGACGATCGCATTGCCGGCCGAGGCCTGCAACGGTGTATTTTGAAGCCTGTTTTAAGGAACACAGCGTAAACATTACATAGCATGTTTGAGAAAAGAAATTTGTGGCGGATACCCGTTAGTGGAGAATACGTACCGTTTGCCGGCCACCTTGGCGATCATGTCCCCGTCGTAGTAGTAGCGCAGCGCCCGCGACAGCTTCTCGTAGTTCATGGCGGGCTTGTGCTTGCGCGCGCCCCACAGCCGCGCCACGCGCTCGGGCTCCAGAAGCTTGAATTCGCCCTCCGTGCCTGCACCAAACGCACACGTCAACTCCGCCCTATACACTACCGTCAAAAAGTAGGACCAAAACAATTTTTGACGTGACAACGTCTAATAGGTAAATCGATGAACGCCGGCTGCATGCACGAAAAAGGATGACGCAATGTAACGTACATGTAACGTTACGTAACGTTACATATGTACCTACAGTGCAGTGAAGGCCAGTTGCAATATTACATAATACAATCTTAGTACTAGCGCTCGGGTATATAATTTTCAATGCGGGGGTGTGCGGGGTGCGGGGGGTGTTGGGTTTGCGGAGGGGGGGTTGAATGTTTTGTTATGACGTTGTCACGTTAAACTATCGTCCGTAAACCGACTTTACAGACAACCGGTTTTTTAGTTTTATTATCATGAATTCTTCTAAAAAACGTCAAATTAAATTTGTAATTAATATGAAACGACATAAATTAATTGTTTCTTTTAATCGTTAGCAAAATACTCTTTTCGATACATTTTTTGACGTGACGACGACGTCTAATAAATCGATGAACGCCAGCTGCATACACGAAAACCGGCCAAGAGCGTGTCGGACACGCACAAGGTAGGGTTCCGTAGCCATTACAAAAAAATCAAGTAATATTTTTCTAAGGATTTCGTATGTGTACGGAATCATCCAAGTTTAGGTATGTTTTATACCTTAGGCTACTATTTACTCTTAAACTACAAATAATTTCCAAGCAATCTTAGCCGCTATAATTTTCCTAGTAAATTTGATATATTTACTACCATTCTGAATTTTTTCAAATTTTTCCACCTAACAGTTTAGATTTTAGAGGGGGGGGGACGCTCGATTTTAATGAAAATTTTCATAAAGTTGAATATTTCGCAAACAGATCACTGAATAGAAAAATCATGTTAGCAACCCCGCAATGGTTTTAAAAGACCTATCCAACGATACCCCACACTATAGGATTAGTTGAGAAAAAAAAAATCACCCCCCCCCCTTTACGTCTATGGGAGGTACCCTAAAAAAAATTATTTTTTTGTTTTTTATTTTACCACTTTGTTGGCGTGACTGATATGTATATTCATGACAAATTACAGCTTTCTAGTACTAACGATCTCTGAGCTTAGCCGCGGACAGACAGACAGACAGACAGACGGACAGACATGGCGAAACTATAAGGGTTCCTAGTTGACTACGGAACCCTAAAAAGGATGAGGCAATGTACCTAACGTTACGTACGTACATGTACGTACAGAGCAGCGAAGGCCAGTAGCAAGAGGCGGCGCAGGCCAGTTGCAAGAGAGCGGCGAACGACGGGATGTACAATGCGGGGTGAGGGGGGGGGTGCGGGGGAGTGGGAGTGTGGGGTTGAAAACGATGATGATGGGGATGAAAATTTCATTGATTTTGCCGTAGGATGCACCGTTTTTTTTCTGTGCATCCATATTTCAGTTTGTATTTAGTAGGTATGAATGGTCATGTGTGGTCTCGTGTGTCATACGTTGTGTCATGTGCCATGATGTATCACTGATCGTAAAGTCATGATCGTATCGTGTCGTCGTGTCACCTGATGTGTCTCGTGTCGTGTCACGTGTGGTGTGGCGTGGTGACGCACCGTGCCAGCGGATGGCGTGCAGATGCTCTGCGCTGGTCAGCAACTCCAACAGGAACTGCCAGAGTTGCACTTGTCCGTTGTTGCCGGCGCGCGTGTGTGCGAAGGACGCCTCCTCGTCCGTGTATGTGTGGATGACTTGCTGTCGACAACAGGGGAATGTTAGGGCTTGTTCGTATAGCCTCGTTTCATAAAGGGTCACATGAGTGTTTTAAGACCTAATTACGTACAGTTGCATACAATATTGTATCTTCTCTCACACATTTTTCCAAAAACGAAGCCTTTTGCATTTTTCATGCCATAAAAATCTTGATAGCATTTATCGTATAATTTTCTGAACTTTGCTAGTAATAAATTACTTCGCCGCATCTAAAATATCGGGCGGAGTCAAATTTTCTTCGCATTCACTGATATCAGATATTTTTAAGCAAGAACAAAATTTTCCCACGAAAATTCGTACAACAAAACGACACGTATGAATGGAATGGCGCTAAAACCTAGTACATCACAGCGCATGTGCGCGCATGCGCTAAAGCGGGCGCTGCCACAGACAAGTGAAAATTGGAATCAAAACTTGGTGATATAAACTTTTTGGATTTGCCCTGTATCGTAATGGTAAAAAAAATTGTATTATAACATTATTTCGTTACAAGAAAAGTGTTATAATATGTTTTTTTTTTTAATATTTCGGTATTGTGTTTAAAAAGTATGTCAATATAAACTCTTTTGAATTTTACGATATGAGAGTAGATAATAGTACATTACTCCAGACAGAGGCCGGGAAGTTAGGGGTTACCGGCCGAATATTTATATACGGCCGAGCTTCGGCTCGTTCCAATCGATATTTCGAAACAAAACTAACTCACCATTTTGGGCCGTTTTTTAATCGCAGACTGGGACAACTCCAACGGATCCTTTGGTGGGGACTGCGACGGGTTCTGTACCACGGCTGTTAACATACAAAAACATCATCATCATTGTCAGGGCAAGCGTTCATTTAGTCGACGTCGCGTGTAGTCTTATACATGGTGATTTTTAATCGATGACCAGGGCCCAATTGCATAACAAAGTACAACCACAGAATAAGTAATAGTACTAACGTACAGAAGGATCACTCTCGAACAAAGGTCAACTTTAGGTATAAAAACTTTCCTACTCCTACTGCGTGCACGCGAAATTAAAACTTATCGTGTGATACGAGCGTTCATATTCCGTTGGGCACCGCTGATCCAAAACCAAGGGCACAGGGTTCCCACTCGCCCATATTTGGTAGGTATATAAATCAAGAAAGATAACAGTGTTTATTAATTCAGTAAACTAATTCATAATTCATTTATTGCATAATCATAATAATAATCACTACCTTTAGTATGTAAGTAAGTTATTTATAATATCGTTTAGAAGTCATTGTTTGTTGCAAAAATCACAGAAAAAAAAAAGCTTAATTACGCGCGACGCGACTAGCGTGCGTACTGAAGGCCGCGCGACAACCTACTGTCATGCTCCTCCCGGGAGGAGCGCCGGCCGAACATACCTAAACTGCGGAGTGAAACCCCCCTGGTACAACCAATATTACAAGCGGAACTCTCGCTTCAGTTATATTAACTAGAAAGGGAGTCCCGCTTGTAATATCCTAATCCTAACTAATATTATAAATGCGAAAGTAACTCTGTCTGTCTGTCTGTCTGTCTCGCTTTCACGCTAAAACTACTGAACTGATTTAAATTAAATTTGGTACACAGATAGTCTAGAGCCTGGGAAAGGACATAGGCTATATATCATCACGCTAACACCAATAGGAGCGGAGCGGAGCGGAAGAATGTTTCAAAATCGGGGGTTTTTGAAGTAAAACTTCTATAGGCACGCTTGACTTGTGGTGAATGTGAACGCGGGTGTGCGGGTGGTTCGGTGGGGGGATGGGGTTGGGAGGGGCGGATATTTTTTTTATATCGAGGAACTAAGGAGAGCCATAATTGATGAAAAAGCAAATTGGATAACAAAAATAAGCTGCCCAAATTACTAATTCCACGCGGACGGAGTCGCGGGAAAAAGCTAGTAAATAATATAATTTGTACTTTGTTATGCAACTGGGTCCAGGAGTTGAAATGGAATTTAGACGAGGTCTAAAAGCAAGGAAGTCTCTATTTAATTGAAAAAAAAAAAATCTGAATTCACCAAATGCATGGGTTATCCTACATTTGTAGCGGTTAAGTAGTTTCGTCAAGTGTCATCACTTTGACGGGAAATTTGACCGGCCTCACGTCAGTTTGTTTAAGAAACTGACTTGTCAAAGTGGTTTTAGCCATAGACTCAACCATGTGTAGGATGGCAATGATTTTAATTAAGAAGTTATTTTGCAAATAAACATTTTTCAAAAAAAATTGACGTCTTGTTTCATGAAACTGCGATTTAAAAGTGGTCACCACCGAATACTGATCTAGAATAACTTCATTTCAATACTAGATGAAAAAAACATTCCTCGGCACGCCCTGCAGCCTGCAGCCTGAACGGCTCAATGGATCACCAAGGTAATGCACCAAGAATATTGGACAAACCTAGTAACCTGCAGGCAGGCCAGAGAAGCTCTTCCGAAGATCAACCCGGATTATCCCGCAAACTTCGCGGTTATGGAAGAACTCAGCTCCGATTACTGGTCGGGGCTCTGACTGGACATGCCTCGCTTAACAAACACTTACACAATTTAGGTGTTACAGACAGCCCCCTATGCAGAGCGTGCATGGAGGCAGAAGAAACGGCCTCACACGTCCTGCTGGACTGTGCTAGTGTGGCGAGCTACAGGGCACTGCACCTCGGGACACCGAGGTCGCTCCAGGAAGTCGTCGGCAACGTGAAGGGTCTGCTAGGCTTCCTTAAGGAGTTGGGCTGGCATGAATAGTGTCTACAGCCAGTTACGCAAAATAGGCGCGTAGAAGACGTCGAGTTGCGGAAATTAGCCCGTTATTACCAATTACCAATTACGGCTCAATGGATTTTGAAGTGTGAGGTGTCATTGGATTCGTCTCAGTTGCGCGAGTGATATAGGATATCGTCACTACTTCGAAGAAATCTCGTATCTCAAATCAATATGTAAACCAAACTGAACTTTATTGCACACTCAGTAAAGTTCAATTAGCCAGATTATCGATTTTGAGATACGAGCTTTTTCCAAAGTAGTGACGATATGTATTTTCCCGGAATTGCCATGGGAACGCGAATTATACAGGCGGGTTTTTTTCATCTAGTATTGAAATTAAAGTTATTACAGGGCGACTGTATTCGAATTATTTTTTTAATGGCGGCGTCAACATTCCTATTCTATTTGTGGATTTTTATCACGCTCACCGCTCCTCTGCCTCACTCCGCTCCTGTGGGCACACAGCTATCTCTCATACTGAGAGGAGGCCTGTGCAATGGGGCGCATAAAAGCCAGAAAGTAAGCTAGTTGGTACAATTATTAGAGCTCACCGATGAATTTACATTTCCTGAGCAACTCGAAATGCGTCCAGAACAAGTCCCCCGGGTCAGATGGGACTTTCTCCCTGAAACAAGGATTACAATAAGCATTTCTTAAATAACATAATACAAGCTTTTTTTAACCCCCGACCCCGACGTTTTTTTAACCAACGCAATTAAGTCTAAGATCTCTTCCGTAAAAGAGCTGATAACTATGAAACGGCTGGACCAATTTTGATGAAACATGTCTAAGAACCATCGTCAAAAAACCTGCTTTCAAATAAAAAAACCGCATTCCGCATTGGTTCACCCGCTTAAGAGTTATGATGCCACAGACATGTGTGTGTCTGTCACATCATTTCATCCCCCCTTTGAAACCCCCCCTGCTCACTTTCCTCAACCCTCCCACGCATTAAAAATTATCCGAGTGCTAGTATTAAGATTGTACATCCTGGCGTTCACTGCTCTCTTGCCCCTACACCCCTTCCCCCGCGCTCGCCTTATTTCCGTAACGCATTCACCATCTTACTCCCAAGTCAAGCGTGCCTATAGAAGTTTTACTTCATAAACCGCATCCAAATCGGTTCACCCGTTTAAGAGCTATGTATGATGCCACATACAGACACACACACACACATACATAGCAGTCAAACTTATAACACCCCTTTTTGTGTCGGGGGTTAAAAAGATAAATAACAATAGGGCATAATGAAAGGCGTTTCACACTGCTGCGGCAGTCCCTTTCAATACGTATCCCTCTCCCTCTCGTGCCGCCTCCCCCCTACCACAAAATATAAAAGTACAGAAGTCAATCAAGTGTATGTACTTCACTTTTCATACCTACGCTCGGCGGTCGCTCTAGGGATGTCAATTAAATAATAATAATAATAATAAATTATTTATTTAACATAACGTTTACACAGGTGGTGTCGAATCCTCCTTTTAAGTAAAGCACTTGTATTAGGAGGAATTCGCTCTTTCATACAGGTTGTATCTAATGCTAAAAAATAATAACTAAAACATAACTAAGTAACAAGATTATTAAAACTAAATTGGAAAGATTGGCTTGGTCTTTTTCCTTATTTGGGTATCTATAACAATAATAAAAATAATAAATAAAGAGTGCATAAGAGGTGACAAGCATTTTGAGCATCAAATGTAATGAAAAAGGTAAGACTGTAAGTATTATTATTATTCTTTCTTTATTTTTTTATATATATATATATATTTTTTTTAAATCATCAGTAATTCTATATCTTCATAACTTTTACATTTTAGCCAAGTTGTAATTAGACTTTTACATTCTCTATAAGTTAAGTTGTAAATTTTAGTTGTTCTATTTATTTTGTTATAAAGATGTGCAGACGCTATATTAAATTGCCTTGCAGCAAAATTTGTTCTAGTTTTAGATATTTTTATCACTGAATAAGGATTACGTTTTTTTAATATACTTTGATCTCGTTTTAAATTTTTATGGATTTTTAAAATACAATTTAAGATATACAACTTACGAACTGAAAGAACATCAGTATCTCTGAAAACATCAAAAGTACTGTATCTTTTGTTTTTACCCAACAGAACTTTTAGGATAGACCTTTGGGCCCGTTCAAGAACCAAGAGTTTACTTTTGTGGGTACCCCCCCAAATAGGTAGACAGTAAAGCACAATGGATTGAACCAGAGTCTTATAGATATAGATCAATAGTTCCTTATCCGAAATATGTCGTAAGTATTTAAATAACCATATCAGTTTTCGAATTCGATTTGCAGTAACTTCGATTTGTTGGTTCCAAGAAAGTAATTGATCAATATGAACACCTAAATATTTGGTGGAAGTAACATTATTAAGGGAAAAACAAGAACAGTTGCCAGTGGCTTGAATTGAGCAAGTGTGAGCTTTTAAAACATGAGCAGATTTATCAGGCTGTGAATTATTTAAAATTGAGAAAGTTATGTAATTGGTTTTCTTTATATTTAATGAGAGTAAATTAATTTGAAGCCATTTTATCACCTTAGATAGACCGGACTCGGCAAGAGTGTAAACCTCCTCCCAACTATCTCCGTGAAACAGGAGTGCAGTGTCATCTGCATAAGAGATAACTAAACCATTAGGAAGCTGAATATTAGTTAGATCATTAATATAAGTTAGGAACAGGGTTGGGCCCAAAACACTTCCCTGAGGAACTCCGTAAGAAGTGCAATACTCATCTTTACTGAAAACATCATTGCTTAGTTTGACTTTTTGCGTTCTGTCACTTAAATAGCTCGTAATTAGGTTTAAAAATTGTCCACGAATACCCATAATTTCTAATTTATGGGTAAGGATGTGCAATTATGGCATATGCACATAAAACTTATCGTGATAGTGGCACTCGTATCTAGTTGTTTGATTTATTGGTGATATCCAAACGGGAAGAATGGTAATATAAAATAATAATAATAATTAAAATACCTACCTACAAAATTTAGCGTTTGTCAATTTTCACTATCGAAAATCCCTAATAACTTCTAAACGGATTATCCTAGTTACACAATTTCCATTGTCCTTTCGGTTTTAGGCCTAAAACCTATCTAATGATAATGATACTAAAAACAACACAATATCTATAGACGACCAGATGGCCTAGTGGTTAGAGAACCTGACTACGAAGCTTGAGGTCCCGGGTTCGATTCCCGTGTCGGGGCAGATATTTGTATGAAAAATACGAATGTTTGTTCTCGGGTCTTGGGTGTTTAATATGTATATAAGTATGTATCTATCTATATAAGTATGTTTATCCGTTGCCTAGTACCCATAACACAAGCTTTACTTAGCTTACTTTGGGACTAGGTCAATTGGTGTGAATTGTCCCGTGATATTTATTTATTTATTTATTATTTATCTATACAAACAAAAAACATGTTTTCAACTTACGTAATATTAGTGGCGTGAATTTACCTTACAATAATGTAGTTAGGTACTTACTTCGTTTATACTGATTCAAAATAGGAAACGATTATTACTTTGGGAGTCCGGGCGAGGTGCTTACCTATCTACCTAACTATTCTATGTAACGTTAAAATGAACCATCGAAATACAAGCAGATACCTACTAAACTTACCTCTCAGAAACCACTGGTAGCTTAAAAAAACCGGCCAAGAGCGTGTCGGACACGCCCAAGGTAGGGTTCCGTAGCCATTACGAAAAAATCAAGTAATATTTTTCTAAGGATTTCGTATGTGTACGGAATCATCCAAGTTTAGGTATGTTTTATACCTTGGGCTACTATTTACTCTTAAACTACAAATAATTTCCAAGCAATCTTAGCCGCTATAATTTTCCTAGTAAATTTGATATATTTACTACTATTCTGAATTTTTTCAAATTTTTCCACCTAACAGTTTAGATTTTAGAGGGGGGGGGACAGTCGATTTTAATGAAAATTGTCACTTTAAAGTTGAATATTTCGCAAACAGATCACTGAATAGAAAAATCATTTTAGCAACCCCGCAATGGTTTTAAAAGACCTATCCAACAATACCCCACACTATAGGGTTAGTCGAGAAAAAAAAATCACCCCGCCTTTACGTCTATTGGGAGATACACTAAAAAAAAATTATTTTATATATTTTATTTTACCACTTTGTCGGCGTGACTGATATATATGTTCATGCCAAATTACAGCTTTCTAGTACTAACAGTCTCTGAGCTTAGCCGCGGACAGACAGACAAACGGACAGACATGGCGAAACTATAAGGGTTCCTAGTTGACTACGGAACCCTGAAAACGACCATTCACCGTTTAGGGTTGAATTGAAACAACCGTCCACTGAACAGTTATATATATAAACTTTTTTTTGTTGCTCCATTATTGCACTCGAAAAATTCCACAGACGCGCGACAAAATAAATAGGTACGCGCGACCACAGCGCGCGCCTCGAAAAATTCCACAGACGCGCGACTAAAGCGCGCACCTCACGCGGATGGCAATCGCGCTCGGACTGATTCGATCTGTTCTGAGATATCGTGTCTGTAAACAGTGTCTATGTGTGCGTTGCTCGAGCGCACTTTGTATGTAGATTTACTTCTGTACCTATTTGTTCTGTGCCCCTCAGTGGCGAGGCGTGAATTTTTTTCCAGGTAAAGCCGGACGAAAAAAAGCAAACAAAAATCATACCCCATTTCTTAGTAGTTATACTAGGTTATATTCTTGAAAACTAGTACTTACGTGCAGTAATTCGGTCCATAAGACTGCAGCATATTTATCCTTTCACTGATATCAGTATCAAAACAATATATTACTTATACATAATTAGACACTGAATTATAATCAGATTTACAACCTGACAGACGATAATATGTACGATTAAATTTCACCGATATTGCGTATCAACACTGATCTAATATTGTGTTTTCATTAAAATTATTTCACATAATTTTATTATAATATAAATAAACAAACTACAAAACACTGAGCGATTGACATGACATTACCTAATGTTGTCATTTCAATAAATACCACACCACAAACAAATCGACCGCGCTAGCGGATCACGTCCGGCACGTTCTATGGCTCCGAATCGTACATACAGTGACACATTCCGGCAGCGCGGCACAGCGTATACGATTTGGTGTTGTGCAGCGCGCTGAGCACAGCCCGTGGCGGTTTAATTTTGTCTGTTTATAAATCTTATTATAAAAATAGATAAAATATCGTACTTTCTGTTTTACACTAAAACTCGATATTTTAAAATTAAATTTCGCTCCAGTAATTTTAAATAAGTCTACGAATGGCTGCATGAATGTCAATTCCGTCGGCTATTCCAAGTGGGATAAATTAATTAAAAAAGAAGCTTGTGTCAAAGTGAAATTAAGCCTTATGCACAATGTAGAAAGTCTTTTTTTAAATGTGATAAGCCGATAGAGACCGGGTTATCTTCAGCCTATTCCATGCCTATTCTTACGGTAGACGCTTGTAGTGAATCTATGGTTTTATGAATGAATATTTACATGTGTGAGTGTACAATTCCTGCCGGAATACTGAATTTATGAATGACTGATTGGTCTTGTGGATATTTTGATGCGTTTTGTTACTGCACCATTTTGAAAAATACTTAAAAGTTTATTATGGAAGAGTAAGTCCCTATACAAACAATCGGTTACTAAGAGAAGCGTTTGGTTACTTCAAAATTTTAGGCAACCCGCTGGGAATCGAGTTGTTAGCACCCTTCGCCACTGGTGCCCCTACTGTAGTAGGTACTCACTTGAAGTCGACGTTGGTAAGGTTGCACAGAGTCCACCCGCTGATATGCCAGTCTGAGAGCTTCACGCCGGCCAGGTTGAACTGCCGCACGGCCCACTGAATCCATAGCTTCACGTGCTGGACCGACCTACGGACGTATACTGTGCACAATATTGCTATAGCTATACTCTGTCCATTTAACAGAGTTAGT
Organism: Archips crataeganus; assembly: GCA_947859365.1. NCBI lineage: Eukaryota > Metazoa > Arthropoda > Insecta > Lepidoptera > Tortricidae > Archips > Archips crataeganus. Next base: position 2,627,470 of record OX402072.1, read on the forward strand.
ACTAGAATAAACGGTATGAATTGAAAATTTTAAAAACCCCCGACGTTGGTCACACATATTTTGAAAGTAAAGTAAATGCCTAAATTATGCGTCTAAGATCCTTTCCGCGGTTAGCAAAAGAGCTGATAACTTTGAAACGGCTGAACCAATTTTGTTGAAACATGTCTAAGAACTATGCCAAGAAACCTGGTTTCAAATAAAAAAACCGCATCCAAATCGGTCCAACAGCTTAAGAGTTATGATGCCACAGACAGACAGACAGACACTCACACACATAGCGGTCAAACTTATAAAAACCCTCTTTTTGTGTCGGGGGTTAAAAACAAAGTCGCTACCCTATGTATGCTTAGATCTTTAAAACTACGCAACGGATTTTGATGCGGTTTTTTTAAGAGTTAGAGTGATTCAAGAGGAAGGTTTATATGAATAACTAGCTTTTGCCCGCGACTTCGTACGCGAAGACGATAACGTTAATTGTTTGGATTAAATTTGGCACACAGGTAGTTTATTAGATTACATGGATTAACGCATAGGATAATGCCAGGAAAATGCAAAGTTCCCGCGGAATAGGAATAATTGAATTCTATAGCCGCTAAGCCGTGGTGGCCTAGAGGTTTGACTTATGCTCTCTTAAGCAGAGGACCGTGGGTTCAAATCCCGGCTCGCACCTCTGAGTTTTTCGGAATTTATGTGCGAAATTACATTTTAAATTTACCATGAGCTTTACGGTGAAGGAAAACATCGTGAGGAAACCGGCACACACCTGCGAATAAATTCAATGATGTATGTGAAGTTCCCAATCCGCACTGAGCCCGCGTGGGAACTACAGCCCAAGCCCTCCCATTCTCAGAGGAGGCCTGTACCTGTGAACGTGTATAGGCCGAGATGAAATCTCGTGAAAAAGGAACACAATTTTTTATTCAAAACAGCGGGCACTTGAGGTCGGCAACCCGTCTGCGAACTATCTAACGTTGCGGGTAGTGTAGTGTTGCCAATCGATAGTCCAGTATCAATAGACTATCGATAGTAAAGACAAAACCAATAGTATCGATAGTCTATCGATAGTATCACCACGTGTCAATACTATCGATACTATCGATAGTGATTTGTAAGCAATACTATTGATAATGGCAATACTATCGATAGTTTTATAGTTTTATGTCCAATACAATCGATAGTATTGATAGTATTGCAAAATTAGGCAATAATGACCGAAAACAATCGATACCATAGATAGTATCGACATGTGCGATACTATCTATAGCTATAGTAATATCGATATCCTGAATAGTTTGCGAGGTCAACTATCGATAGTCAATCTATCGATAGTTGTGCAACACTGGTTCGGGTGTGTGTGCTCACCAGTCGGCGGGGTCGGCGGGCACGCTGGCGCGGCTGTGGTGCTGTTTAAAGCCCGCGTCCACCACCCACTTGACGGCGGCGGCGTGCGTCGCCTCCACGGGCTCCAAACATTCGGGCAAGTCTTCTTCGATGCTCTCTTCTAACTCTGGTTCTGGCTCTATACCTGGAAGGTTAATCCTTTAGGCCGTGTTCAAATCAAACTGACTGTCGGCCGCCGAATGTGAGCGGGCTCACTGTGAGCCCCAGTGTGAACGTTATTTGTACGGTATTTTATGTCAGCGTCTACGCATAGCGTAATAACGTATTGTCGGTTAGATGCGAGTCGGACTCGCGCACGAAGGGTTCCGTACAATTATTGTCTGTAAAAATCACGTTTGTTGTATGGGAGCCCCCTTAAATATTTATTTTATTCTGTTTTTTATTATTTTTTAGTATTTGTTGTTATAGCGGCCACCGAAATACATCATCAGTGAAAATTTCAACTCTCTAGCTATCACGGTTCCCGAGATACAGCCTGGTGACAGACGGGCAGACAGACAGCGGAGCCTCAGTAATAGGGTTCCCGTTTTTACCCATTGGGTACGGAACCCTAAAAAGGGAATATGTATGGAAATACAATAAACTGCGTGAACTCACTGGGTCCCGGCAACGCCACCAACTCCTCGTCCGGCTTCAGCACGTCCAGGATGTTAATCTTCCTCTCGGCCGTCCGCACCTGCACATTCACTTGCACCACTCCCTCGCCGCGGATGCACTGCTCCACCAGGGTCTTGTGGTTCTCCAGCTGCCAACACGACAGTGTTGGCCATTAATCAATTAATATACGACCGCATTAGCCTAGTTGGTAGTGACCCTGCCTACGAAGCAAGAGGTCCTGGGTTCGAATCCCGGTAAGGGCATTTATTTGTGTGATGAGCACGAATATTTGTTCCTGAGTTATGGATGTTTTCTATGTATTTAAGTATTTATTTATCTATATAAGTATGTTTATCGTCGTCTAGTTAGTACCCATAGTACAAGCTTTGCTTAGTTTGGGACTAGGTCGATTTGTGTAAGATTGTCCCCTAATATTATTATTATTATTTATTATTTATATTTTATTCATCTTAGTAATTGATTAAAAATTTAATTGCGATTAATTTAGTCACAATTAATTTAGTTGCAATTAAATAAATAAATAAATAAATATCATGGGACAATTCACACCAATTGACCTAGTCCCAAAGTAAGCTTAGCAAAACTTGTGTTATGGGTACTAGGCAACGGATAAACATACTTATATAGATAGATACATACTTAAATACATATTAAACACCCAAGACCCGAGACCAAACATTCGTATTTTTCATACAAATATCTGCCCCGACACGGGAATCGAACCCGGGACCTCAAGCTTCGTAGTCAGGTTCTCTAACCACTAGGCCATCTAGTCGTCTAAAATGAATATGTAAGTCGTGCAATTAATATGTTAGTTGCATATTTCAATTAATTTATTTAAATTTACTCATGTTAATTGCAAGATACAATTAAAATAATGCAACTAATATTTTTAACTGTCGTAAAAAACAATTAAAACTAACAATAAACATGTTTCACTGCATCCACACAATATACACCGTGAAATTTTAGTGGTTGTTATCCCGAAACGAGGTGATTTAGTATCGATTGTAAAATCGATTTATAATTACTATTTTGACTAGAGTCAAAAATCCAATTGTGAAAAACGAAAGTCGAAAATGACCGCAAACCAATAGTAACGCTTCATTGGTACAAGTAGCGTACGATCGTACGATAGGTTAGGTACCAACGAAGCGTTACTATTGGTTGGTGGTTTGCGGACCGCTTTAGCCTAGTTGGTAGTGACCCTGCCTACGAAGCAAGAGGTCCTGGGTTCAAATCCCGGTAAGGGCATTTATTTGTGTGATGAGCACGAATATTTGTTCCTGAGTTATGGATGTTTTCTATGTATTTAAGTATTTATTTATCTATATAAGTATGTTTATCGTCGTCTAGTACCCATAGTACAAGCTTTGCTTAGTTTGGGACTAGGTCGATTTGTGTAAGATTGTCCCCTAATATTTATTTATTTTATTATTTATTTTCAACTTTCGTTTTTCACAATTGGATTTTTGACTCTAGTCAAAATAGTAATTATAAATCGATTTTACAATCGAAACTAAATCACCTCGTTTCGGGAAAACAACCACTAAAATTTCACGGTGTATAAAATGATCTTTTAATATAAAATGATCTTTCTTGTTAGTATAAATCTTATATTATTTTATTTATTTTTGTAATGTCACTGTACTGTTTTTGGTGATCAATAAAGAATATTTGTATTGTATTGTATTTCTATTTACATCATTTAAATTTGATTAAAGTTAAATTGCAGGAATAATTTACGATTAATTGTTAATTAAATTTTGCCCAACACTGGAACACAACACAGATAAGATGGAGCGACGACCTGGCTAAGGTTGCGGGAACGCGTTGGATGCGGACGGCGCGGGCCCGATATGTTTCAAGCCGAGCCCGAATTGCAATTTTCTGGGATAAAAACTCTCCTACGTGCTTCCCAGGGTCTCAAAGCATCTCCATGCCAAATTTCATCCAAATCGGTTCAGAATGTTTACTAAACCAATGAAGCAATTTAAGAGCTCTCTCTTGGTTGGTGGTGGTGGTGCTTCGATAGAGCCCTGTGACAGACGGACAGACAGACAGACAGCGGAGTCTCAGTTTTTGGTACGAAACCCTAAGAAACCGGCCAAGTGCGAGTAGGACTCGCGCACGAAGGGTTCCATAGCATTATCTATAAAAACCGGCCAAGAGCGTGTCGGACACGCCCAAGGTAGGGTTCCGTAGCCATTACGAAAAAAATCAAGTAATATTTTTCTAAGGATTTCGTATGTGTACGGAAATCATCCAAGTTTAGGTATGTTTTATACCTTAGGCTACTATTTACTCTTAAACTACAAATAATTTCCAAGCAATTTTAGCCGCTATAATTTTCCTAGTAAATTTGATATATTTACTACCATTCTGAATTTTTTCAAATTTTTCCACCCAACAGTTTAGATTTTAGAGGGGGGGGGGACGGTCGATTTTAATGAAAATTTTCACTTTAAAGTTGAATATTTCGCAAACAGATCACTGAATACAAAAATCATCTTAGCAACCCCGCAATGGTTTTAAAAGACCTATCCAACGATACCCCACACAATAGAGTTAGTCGAGAAAAAAAAAATCACCCCCACTTTACGTCTATGGGAGGTACCCTAAAAAAATATTTTTAGTTTTTTTTATTTAACCATTTTGTCGGCGTGACTGATATATATATTCATGTCAAATTACAGTTTTCTAGTACTAACAGTCTCTGAGCATAGCCGCGGACAGACAGACAGACGGACAGACATGGCGAAACTATAAGGGTTCCTAGTTGACTACGGAACCCTAAAAACGGCAAAAAAACACGTTTGTTGTATGGGAGCTGGGAGCCCCCTTAAATATTTGTTTTATTTTAATTTAACTATTTATTTTTAAAGTGACTGTATAACTAAATATTCTGTGAATATTTCAAGCGTCTACCTGTTGCCGTTATCAATATCGAGCAAAAACGAGCAGAATAAGCATGAAAATATTTTTCACTTTGGATTTTTTTCTATCGAGCAAACTACAAGTACCTAATCGTGTTTCGAAAATCACTGGTCACTAGAGTGAACCCTCAAATATCTTACACATGAATTTCAGAACTAAAGCTTTGCTAGTAATGATACAGCACCAGATTAAATGAATGCAACAAATAAATAAATAAATAAATAAATATTAGGGTACAATCTTACACAAATCGACCTAGTCCCAAACTAAGCAAAGCTTGTACTATGGGTACTAGACGACGATAAACATACTTATATAGATAAATAAATACTTAAATACATAGAAAACATCCATAACACTTCGTGCTCATCACACAATTAAATGCCCTTACCGGGATTCGAACCCAGGACCTCTTGCTTCGTAGGCAGGGTCACTACCAACTAGGCTAAAGCGGTCGTTAAATACAATACGCCAAAAGCTCGGTAGATACTTTAGATACTAACCATTTTAGCGTCCTGCAGCCAGAAGGTGTAGTCGGTAAGGTCAAGCCCGACCCGCCGCTCGAGCATGGTGCGCAAATTGGACAGTCTGGTGCGGATGTCCATGAGCTGCACTATCACCTCCTCTGAAAGACACAGATTGCTCAATAAATCGTCCGAGCCTATATGCGTCCCACACACCCACACCCACCCACTGCCTCCCCTCAGAACGGGTATGTATTACAATACCGAAGTACGAAAGACCGAATGCATTAAAACATCGAATGGGTCAAAAGACCGACACGATTTTTTTCTGAAACCGTTAAGTTTTTAAGATTGTTATAAAACTAACCTAACCTAACCTAATGGGTCCTGTATGATGCCGTTTTAATAAATTCTGAGAAGTTTACGGTTTCAGAAAAAAATCGTGTCGGTCTTTTGACCCATTCGATGTTTTAATACATTCGGTCTTTCCCGGTTTTTCGGTCTTTACCCCTCAGAACGCAGTGCAGTGCAAATCGGGAACTTCACACACACACCATTGAATTTCTTCTCAGGTTTTCTCACGATGTTTTCCTTAACTAACGAACTTTAACGACCGCTTTAGCCTAGTTGGTAGCGACGCTGCCTACGAAGCAAGAGGTCCTGGGTTCGAATCCCGGTAAGGGCATTTATTTGTGTGATGAGCACGAATATTTGTTCCTGAGTTATGGATGTTTTCTATGTATTTAAGTATTTATTTATCTATATAAGTATGTTTATCGTCGTCTAGTACCCATAGTACAAGCTTTGCTTAGTTTGGGACTAGGTCGATTTGTGTAAGATTGTGCACTAATATTTTTTATTTTTTTTTTATTTTTAACTGTAAAGCTCATGGTAAATTTCAAATATAATTTCGCACATTAATTCCGAAAAACTCAAAGGTGCGAGCCCGGATTCGAACCCACGACCCTCTGCTTGAGAGGCAACAGGTCAAACCACTAGGCCACCACGGCTTTTCACCCGACTGTCGAAGGAGGGTTATGTTTTTCGACCTTATGTTTTTATGTATGTGTGTATCATTCTTTGGCACGCCCTGCAGCCTAAACGATTCAATGGATTTTGAAGTGTGAGGTGTCATTAGATTCGTCTCAGTTCCGAGAGTGACATAGGATATATATTTTCCCGGAATTCCCATGGGAACGGGAATTATACAGGCGGGTTTTTTTTCATCTAGAATTGAAATTAAAGGTTTTGTATATATGCACGGTATGTTATGTATGTACGGGTCAAATCTTGCAAGTTAAACAACATGATTGCTTTTTGTTAGTCTTGATGAGTACTTTGGTTCTAGATGGTAACCAGGGGCAAAAAGTACAGTCAGCAAATAAAGCTTGTATATTTAACTATAAATTAAAAAAATTAAAAACTCCCAACGCAATTAAGTCTAAGATCTCTTACGCAGCATACAAAAGAGCTGATAACTTTGAAACGCCAGGACCAATTTTGATGAAACTTGTCTAAGAACCATCGCCAAGAACCCTGCTTTCAAATAAAAGAAACCGCATCCAAATCGGTTCACCCGTTTAAGAGCTATGATGTCACAACAGACACACACACACACATACATAGCGGTCAAACTTATAACACCCCTCTTTTTGTGTCGGGGGTTAAAATTGGAATTTTGACGTGACAACGTCTAATAAATAGATGAACGCCGGCTGCACGCACGAAAAAGGATGACGCAATGTAACGTACATGTACGTTACATTGCGTACAATCTTAGTACGAACAGTGAACGCCAGGATGTACAAGAGAGCAGCGCGCGCCAGGATATACAATCTTAGTACTAGCGCTCGGGTAATTTTTATGGGGAGGGGGTTGCGCGGTGGCATTAAAGGGGGGATGAAAATTTCATTGATTTTGCCGTAGGATGCACCGTATTCAAGATATCTGACAAAACACCGGTTCTCGTCCGATCACCGAGGTTAAGCAACGTCGGGCGCGGTCAGTACTTGGATGGGTGACCGCCTGGTTTCATTTTTGTTTTTTGAATGTTTTGTTATGACGTTGTCACGTTAAACTATCGTCCGTAAACCGACTATATTTAACAATAACAACAACTTTTTACATGGAACATACCACTGGAATCGTTGCTCTGCATGGTATCGTCGTCGTCTGGTGTGTCCGAAAACACGGCCAACGGGGCCTGCAGGATTTCCACCCCCGTCTGCATCAGCCCTGGAACGACAAGTCCAAGTTTTTGGCTAATTTTTTAGACCTTGCGTTACGTTACTGAAGTTGAAGCTGGGATCCCTATTTTTTAGGGTTCCGTACCCTAAGGGTAAAAACGGGACCCTATTACTGAGACTACGTTGTCTGACCGTCTGCAGGCTATATCTCACGAACCATGATAGCTAGACAGTTGAAATGTTCACAGATTGCCGGTTGCCGCTATAACAACAAATACTAAAAAGCAGAATAAAATAAATATTTAAGGGGGCTCCCATACAACAAATGTGATTTTTTTGCTCGTTTTTGCTCGATATTGATAATGGCAACAGGTAGACGCTTGAAATATTCACAGAATATTTAGTTATATATTCACTTCAAAAATAAATGATTAAATTAAAATAAACAAATATTTATGGGGGGCTCCCATATAACAAACATGGTTTTTTTGCCGTTTTTATAGATAATGGTACAGAACCCTTCGTGCGCGAGTCCAACTCGCACTTGGCCGGGTTTTTTTCTCAGAAGGTGGCAGCCCTGGTAAGTCCTGTGACAAAACAATAACCTGGTGGTTCAATTCTGATGCAATGGCCAGGATTGTCTCCGCAGAACAGCACTAAATTCTTAATGGCATTGAATTAAAACTTGTTTTATCTAGGTAGTTTGGATGACAATACAAGCAGTCTGCCAAAAAGCATGTATAAAAAAGTTAATACAAATTAAAAATTTTAAAAACCCCCAACGCAATTTGGTCGCACATAATAAAGTTTGAAAATAAAGTAAATGCCATTATGCGTCTAAGATTCCTTCTGCAGCTAACAAAACAGCCTATATAGAGCTTATAGCTGTCACACACACACACACTCACACACACACACACACACACACACACACACACACACACACACACACCCCTCTTTTTGTGTTGGAGGTTAAAAAAAAACTTATTATATTTATGGCTTGAAACACAAACTCAGTGTAGCAGGAGTAAAATAAAGCCATGAGAATTAAGCCTCCGAGAAGAAATTACAAACAGAAAAACCGGCCTAGTGTGAGTTGAACTGAAGCGGGCACATATGCTCCCTGACTGAATGAGGACAGGGCATTGGCCCTGCTCCTCTGCAAAGATCCATCGCTTTCAAACTATCTAATTATAGTCTGTCGACTGATTATAGATTAAATAAAAGAAAAAAAAAGTGTGAGTCGGACTGGCGCACAAAGGGTTCCGTACCATTATATATAAAATCATCAAAAAAAGTGTGAGTCGGACTGGCGCACAAAGGGTTCCGTACCATTATTTATAAAATCATCAAAAAAAGTGTGAGTCGGACTGGCGCACAAAGGGTTCCGTACCATTATTTATAAAATCATCAAAAAAAGTGTGAGTCGGACTGGCGCACAAAGGGTTCCGTACCATTATTTATAAAATCATCAAAAAAAGTGTGAGTCGGACTGGCGCACAAAGGGTTCCGTACCATTATTTATAAAATCATCAAAAAAAGTGTGAGTCGGACTGGCGCACAAAGGGTTCCGTACCATTATTTATAAAATCATCAAAAAAAGTGTGAGTCGGACTGGCGCACAAAGGGTTCCGTACCATTATTTATAAAATCATCAAAAAAAGTGTGAGTCGGACTGGCGCACAAAGGGTTCCGTACCATTATTTATAAAATCATCAAAAAAATCATATTTGTTGTATGGGAGCCCCCCTTAAATACTTGTTTTATTATAATTTGATTATATATTTTTAAAGTGAATATACAACTAAAGATTCTGTGAATATTTATACCTGTTGCCGTTATCAATATTGAGCAAAAAAGCAAGCAAAAAAATTATGTTTGTCATATGGGAGCCCCCTTAAATATTTACTTTATTCTGTTTTTTCATCTGTGAAAATTTCAACTGTCTAACTATCACGGGTTGGGCTGAATGATTGTGCAAAACGATTGATAGCCCGCCTGACTACATCATCATCACGGTTTATGAGATACAGCCGGTGACAGATGGACAAACAGACGGATGGACAGCGGAGTCTTAGTATAGGGTCCCGTTTTATCCTTTGGGTATGGAACCCTAAAAAAAGCTGTACAAACTGCAACTGCTTGCTTTGATAGCATTGAACTGAAACAATTACTTTGCTCGCTCGCGACCTTATGATAGCTATATTTATGCAAGAAATAGTTAAGCTATCGTAAGGTTGTGGGTGAGCAAAGTAAATTGTTTCAGTTCATTGATATGGACCTCCGCAAAGTAATGCCTGATTCAATAAATTATTGATAGTATTATTTATTAACTTAAATCAACTTAATATTGTTTTTAACGAATCAATACTGCAGTTAATTAAAGTCGCACATTAGTAAGAATAGACGAATTAAATGTAAGGTAATGTCATAACCTATCAAGTAGCAATTAATACTTTTTGAAAATGTATAAAATACCTTCCATCAAAGTTTAAGTTTTGTCTTGGAAGTAATATGGTGTTGTTTACTAACAAATTTGCCTTTATGTGTGGTAAAGTGGTGATAATATTTGTTCGAACTTACTATAAAGGTATTCTTAAGGAAAAGCGAGTTGTAAGGGTTTCTTACCTAAATCAGATTCTGTTACGTATTGAGGCATTCCTGTGAGAGGATCCGAGCCATCAACAACCGCTGTTGCTTCGTCGAATGCATTTTCAACGCTTTCCATTTTAATACTTCGGACATTTAAAAGATCGTTCAAATCTGTGACCTCCATCAGTTTTTGGAAACTCTTTAGCGAAGCCAATATATAACACGACGCGACGAAAAAGTTAAACAGCGAAACTTGTTACTAAAATTTGCTAAAACATTTCAAAATATCCAAATAGGAAAGGGAAATTGCTAGAACTGTTCACTTCCGTCTGCCTCCCACAAGTCGCGTGCGCCAAAACAAGGAACCACAGACAGTTTTGTTTTGATGACAGCTCATTCTAGTCTATAGTTTACGGTCGCAGACTAAAGGCCACCACAAACCGGGAGTGCGGAGCGCTGACGGAGCGTGCCCAGCGCGCTTTATAACACTGAATCAAATATAGGGTGACTGACACACTCCGGCAGCGCGGCACACCGTATTTGATTTAGTGCTATTGACCGCGGTAGGCAGGCTCCGTCAGCGCCCCGCGCTCCCGGTTTGTTGTGACCTTAAATAGTATTCTTCTCTTCTCGCATTTCAGGCCACCACAAACCGAGAGCGCGGGGCGCCGACGGAGACTGCGCACGGTCAATAACACTGAATCTTATACATACATATATATATATATATATATATATATATATATATATATATATATATATATATATATATATATACGGTGCGGTGAAACACACCGGCAGCGTGGCACAACGTATATGATTCAGCGTTATTGACCGCGCTGGGCACGCTCCGTCAGCACCCGCGATTCCAGCTTGTGGTGGCCTTTACAAAGGTGTCACTTTTCAATTGGTAATGTTTCGTAATTGGCTAAAATTAAAGCCATTCCATTTCAAATAAAATAACATAAGGTGTGTGTCTGCCATCTGTTATATAGTAGACTCACAGACTTCTTATATTAGAAGTCAGTGAGTAGACTATATAGACAACTTCGGTGTGCGGAAGCCTTTAGATCTCGTCCGTCAACAGATTTAATACTATTTTGTCTATGGTTTCTTAAAAGTTATATTTCTTTTGTGGTGTTGGCTAAGCTGAAAATTTATATTGTTTAATTTAGCATAAGATAAAATTAATAGACAACTCAATAACTTTGAACTTTCTATTCCTCAACAGATGGCGTTAATATTAAATAACATTCATTATACTTGAACACTATTGGTTTGTGGATATTATTAACTTTTGGTTTCCATTTGTAAAATATAGATGACAACTTAATCACTATGCAATTAGTTTCGATTATCTCAAGTGTTTGGCTAAGCTGAAAGTTTGTATTGTTTAATTTGGAATACGATAAAATTATTATTAGACAACGCAAAAAGTTTTAAATTTCTAATCCTCAACAGATGCCGTTAATATAAACTAACATTATAACTAAACAAACACTATTGGTTTGTGGATTAAACGAAACATTTAAGCATTTGTTAAATATACATAACACCTTAATCACTATGAAATTAGTTTCATTATCTAATCTAATCTATCTATCTAATCTAATACCTTTACCTTATATTTATATAGGTATAATTAGAATCTCGGAAACGGCTCCAACGATTTTCATGAAATTTAGTATGCAGGGGGTTTCGGGAGGGTTTCCAGTTATAGCCCGAGCAAAGCTCGCTCGCCCTGGTAATTATTAAAATATTAGGTACCTAAATTAAATAAGGAATGACTAAGTTTTAAGGAAATTAACAATAACTGACTAATGTATGCGTAGTTTCCTTAGTTTATCATTATATTTCGGGATTATCCTCAACTGAACGCACAATAAGAGGTTTTTGTTAAAAATTTCATTTTCAAAGCAAGGTTAACTTTTGTTCTTTTTAGGGTTCCGTAGTCAACTAGGAACCCTTATAGTTTCGCCATGTCTGTCCGTCTGTCTGTCTGTCTGTCTGTCCGCGGCTAAGCTCAGAGATCGTTAGTACTAGAAAGCTGTAATTTGGCATGAATATACATATCAGTCACGCCAACAAAGTGGTAAAATAAAAAATAAAAATATATTTATTTTTAGGGTACCTCCCATAGACGTAAAGGGGGGGTGATTTTTTTTTCTCGACTAATCAATAGTGTGGGGTATCGTTGGATAGGTCTTTTAAAACCATTGCGGGGTTGCTAACATGATTTTTCTATTCAGTGATCTGTTTGCGAAATATTCAACTTTAAAGTGAAAATTTTCATTAAAATCGAGGTCCCCCCCCCCTCTAAAATCTAAACTGTTAGGTGGAAAAATTTGAAAAAATTCAGAATGGTAGTAAATATATCAAATTTACTAGGAAAATTATAGCGGCTAAGATTGCTTGGAAATTATTTGTAGTTTAAAAGTAAATAGTAGCCTAAGGTATAAAACATACCTAAACTTGGATGATTCCGTACCCATACGAAATCCTTAGAAAAATATTACTTGATTTTTTTGTAATGGCTACGGAACCCTACCTTGTGCGTGTCCAACACGCTCTTGGCCGGTTTTTTTTTAACTTTAACTGGCTGTACTTTTTGTTGATGGTACTTGCATTGTCATCCAACCTGCATAGGTATACCCAATTTCAAGTGAATCCGACCACTGGACTCTTCCAGTCAAATTCGAAGTCCAAGATTTGAACCGTACATACACGGATGGATACATATACATTGCAAGAGTCTGAAGAGCACACTCGAACCCGTTTGACTTTAGATGCCGAGCGCCACGCATCTCGAAGAGCTGCTGATAATTAATAGCAAAGGCAAGCGCGGCGACGATTAGATGCCGACCGTCACGCATCTCAAAGGGCTGCTGAAACATGGCACATGCTGGGTACGTCGGTTTTTAGATGCCGAGCGTCATGTGCATGTGTCATTGATTGCTGCAGAGTCCAATGAAGAATCGCAAAGAAGACGTGTTTTAAATGCTGAACGGCAGTCGCAAAGGAGATGTTCATTTACACGTAGTACATGGGAGGCATTTCAAGACGCTTCTTTTGATTATGACCCTTTGATCGATTAAATTTAAGTCAAATTAAAATGCTACCCAAAGTCACTATTCCACGCGGACGAAGTCGCGGGCACAGCTCAGCTAGTTAACCATAACGAAGAAAAATTAAACGAATTAAGCACCCATACTCCATCTTTTTTTGTACGGGCCACAAATTGCGTAGGATCTAATAACAACGCCGCAGCGGTCCGCAGGATCGCAGGATTGATAGTAAACAATATTGATAATTAAAATGGTAGAATCCATAATAATATCACGGGACAATTCACACCAATCGACCCAGTCCCAAAGTAACAAAGCTTGTGTTATGGGTCATAGGCATCGGATAATTATACTTAACTTTATAGATCAATACGTACTTAAATACAATATTAAACACCCAAGACTCGAGAACAATCATTCTTATTTTTAAGGCCCTACCGTGTTTTTGGCACATTTACTGCATTCATTTAAACTCTCTTACTAGCAATGCTATAGTCCTGAAATTCATATGTAAGATATTTGAGGATTCACTCTAGTGACAAGTATTTATCGAAACACGATTACTTGTAGTTCGCTCGATAGGAAAAATCCAAATCCAAAAATCCAAAGTCGTCTCTAAAAAATAAAAAAGATAGTGCGTGGAGTCCCTCCGCGCGGAAGAAGTGAAACTTCATAGTAAAAAATAAAAAAATAAAAAACTAGGCGGTCACCCATCCAAGTACTGACCGCACCCGACGTTGCTTAACTTCGGTGATCGGACGAGAACCGGTGTTTTAGTCAAATATCTTGAAAACGGTGCATCCTACTAAAAATTTTCATCCCCCTTTAAAACACCTCGCAATGGATCTTAGATATGTTTCATCAAAATCGGTTCAGCCGTTCCAAAGTTATCAGCACGACAATGTTGTTCATACGTAATACAGGCTGCGTTCAATTTGACCTGACCGCGACCGCAGAACGCATTCAGTGTGACAAATCCTTTAGTGTGGCACGTGTTTATGTGTGTTTCCTTATTATATAAACAGGGAAGTTTAGCTTTGATATACTACTAGCTGATGCCCGCGACTTCGTACGCGTTAATCATTGATGCTCCGCTCCTGTTGGTCATAGCGTAATGTTATATAGCCTATAGCAGGGGTCGCCAAAAGGCGGACCGCGGTCCACATGCGGACCGCCGACCCATTTTGTGCGGCCCGCGAGAACACAGCAACTTGCACTACAGAGTACTAATTCAATAAAAATGTACCCCCCGCATTATCTTTGTTGACGTCATCGCGAAAATGGCCGGGCGAAGTAACGAGCTAACAAGCGAGAAAGACATCAAACTTCAGACAGATAGTCCGCAGCAAAAAAATGACATTATTCTCAATGATATGTAAAAAACTTTTTAACAAAAAATTAAACCGCCGAAAAAACTGACAAGCAAAAAAATAATACCTTTTTTGTTTGACCTTAATCTAGGTACCAGTTTGAAGTCGGTGCCTCAGCACTTAGCCAGAAGGAGTGGACCTATAATCGTCTACCTGATTGGCTTCTATCACTCCTCCTGGCTCGTGCTGAGGCACCGACTTCAAACTGGTACCTACGAGGGGCGTTCAATATAAAGTGAGAATGAGATGCAAACTCTTTTAATATTACGAAATTAAATACTGGCCGGTAAAGCTAATCTATCTAGCTGATTGCTATGAAAAAAAAACTAACTGTCTTTTGTTTAAAAAAATATACGGTAATTTCTTTGCAATGCTATTGAGTACGTTAGCGAAAATGGAGAAAATTGAACTGCGCGCCGTTATCAAATACTTGTGTTTGAAAAATTTTTCTGCGGACCAAGTCAATTTGGATTTGCGGGACACTTTAGGGTCTAATGCTCCTCCGTATTCGACAGTCGTACGTTGGTGCGCCGAATTTTGACGTGGAAGAACATCGACAATGGACGACCCCCGCTCCGGACGCCTACTACAGCAGTAACTGAAGAAATTGTGAAAAAAGTCGTAAACTCAGTTTTGGCGGATCGTCGTGTCACGGTTCGTTTTAATGCTGAAAATGTAAAGATTTCAACAGGGAGCGTGCATAATATTTTACATGAACGCTTGGGTATGAAAAAGGTATCTGCGCGTTGGGTACCAAGAATGCTTACTGACACGCAAAAACAAACTAGACTAGAGATTTGTCAAGAAGCTTTGAACCTGATGCAGCAAGACCGGGAACTTTTTTTGGCGCGATTTATAACAATGGACGAAACATGGCTCCATCATTACGACCCAGAAACGAAACTGCAGTCTATGACATGGAAAAGGCCATCTTCTCCAACTCCGAAGAAATTCAAGGTGAGCCCATCTGCCGGTAAGGTCATGGGCTCTGTTTTTTGGGATGGTAAAGGGGTATTAATGATTGAGTATCTCGAGCATGGAGCCACTATTACGGGCACATTATACGCCAAACAAATAGCAACATTGCGCAATGAGATCCGCGAAAAACGGCGAGGTAAACTCTCGAAAGTTGTGCTGTTCCACCAGGACAATGCCCCGGCACACAAGTCCGCCGTTGCAATGGCTGCAATTCGTGATGCTGGGTTCGATATCCTTAAGCATCCTCCGTATTCACCAGATCTCGCTCCCAGTGATTTCTACCTATTTCCGAGATTGAAACAATACCTGAGAGGCCAGAAATTTGAAGACGACGACGCGGTAGTCGCTGCTGTACAAGATTTTTTAAGTACTCAAGAGGAGACCGTTTTTAAAAATGGAATTTTAAGTTTAGAAAAAAGATATACTAAGGGTATTATGCTAAAAGGTGACTATGTCGAAAAATAAAATTACATTTAGTAAAAGTTGTTTATAACATACTCATTCTCACTTTTTATTGAACGCCCCTAGTAGATTAAGGTCAAACAAAAAAGGTAATATTTTTTGCTTTTCAGTTTTTTCGGCGGTTTAATTTTTTGTTAAAAAGTTTTTATTTTATACTTTTTTCCATCTTTGGGGTATTTTTTTTCCAAATTTATAATACCAACTTCAAGGTATACCCTATCTATCCAATAAAAAAGAATTATGAAAATCAGACTACCTTGTAAAAAGTTAGTCAATCATCCCCTGTTTTCCTACCCTTAGGGTATACGCTTTCCAATAAAAAAAGAATCATCAAAATCCGACTACTCTGTAATAAGTTATGCGTGGTCATATAAGTACAATCAGTAACTGAACAATCAATCATCCCCTGTTTTTCTACCCTTAGGGTAGGAATATTGTTTCCAAATTTAAATGAGACCACTCTCGGGGAATACGCTTTCCAATAAAAAAAAAAAACATCAAAATCGGACTACTCTGTAAAAAGTAATGCGTGCTCATACATAAAAAAAAAATATACACGTCGAATTGAGAACCTCCTCATTTTGTTTTCTTAAATACGTTTGTAATTTCTGTAATTACATTTGTTTAATAATTGTGGTCGTCCAAATCAAAAGGGACCTTATGGCGGTAACTAGTTTCCGAGATATTAATAAATTTGTAAAATACCTCGAAAAAATCCTTGTTTTATTAACTGTATTTTTAAAAAGATGATTGTATTCACTACATGTAGATGTGTTCAACTTTTCAAAACGTCAATTTAAAAAAGTTTTGTATCCATCTAAAGTTTAGTAAAAACTTTTTAACAAAAAAATTAAACCGCCGAAAAAACTGAAAAGCAAAAAATAATACCTTTTTTGTTTGACCTTAATATAGGTAACAGTTTGAAGTCGGTGCCTCAGCACTAGCCAGGAGGAGTGGACATATAATCTTCTACCTGATTGGCTTCTATCACTCCTCCTCGCTCGTGCTTAGGCACCGACTTCAAACTGGTACCTATATTAAGGTCAAACAAAAAAGGTATTATTTTTGGTTTTCAGTTTTTTCGGCGGTTTAATTTTTTTGTTAAAAAGTTTTTATTTTATACTTTTTTTCCATCCTTGGGGTAATTTTTTTTTTCCAAATTTAAAATACCAACTTCAAGGTATACCCTATCCAATAAAAAGAATTAAGTATGAAAATCAGACTACTCTGTAAAAAGTTAGTCAATGATCCCCTGTTTTCCTACCCTTAGGGTAGGAATATTATTTCCAAATTTACATGGGACCACCCTTGGGGTATACGCTTTCCAATAAAAAAAGAATCATCAAAATCAGACTACTCTGTAATAAGTTATGCGTGGTCATATAGTACAACCAGTAACTGAACAATCAATCATCCCCTGTTTTCCTACCCTTAGGGTAGGAATATTATTTCCAAATTTAAATGGGACCACCCTCGGGGTGTACGCTTTCCAATAAAAAAAGAATCATCAAAATCGGACTACTCTGTAAAAAGTTATGCGTGATCATACATAAAAAAAAAGACAAATATACACGTCGACTTGAGAACCTCCTCCTTTTGTTTTCGTCGGTTGAAAAAAGGAACCTTATCGCGGCAAGACCTAACAAATCGTTTTTCTTGTAATTCAAACCATATTTATCGATATTTATTGTGGATACTCTAGCGCCGTCCCATTTAGCTTCATCAGCACTCAAGGCGGGCGGCGCAGCAGTACAGGCTGAATCAGCAAAACGCCGCAAATACGCAGAGCTCTCAAGAGACTACGTATTTGCAGCTTTTGCTGTAGAAACCTTAGGTCCGTGGAGCCCAGACGCTCACAAACTTTTTGGCCAAATAAAACATAAATTGTTCGAAATTACCCATGACCATAAGGCTGGTGCATTTCTCGCCCAACGTATTGGCATCACAATCCAGCGCGGAAATGCTGCCAGCCTTATGGGCACTCTTCCGCAGGGACAGGACTTAGGCGAATTGTATATATAGCTAGGTTATTTTTAGGTTAGTTTTTTTTTTATTATTTATTTCAATTGTACCTATTTATCTGTTGTTTGTTGTCAAATAAATTTATCTACCAACTATTTATCGACATTTTAATAAATTGCAAAGTAGGTATAAACTAAACTATTCTTTGTATATGCGGCGGTATCCTTTGACAAGAAGCAAGGCCATAGGGGGATAGTTATGTCTCGCTCACGCACAGTTTGCATCCTATTACTAGTGATAACATTAATAAGCATGGTGATGTTAATGCATGGCAGCCCTGGGCTTTATTGATAGTTAGATATTATAATGAATGGCACCCTTCACTCTTGACTCTCTAGCTCTATTGCATTGTGGTTTGTTTATGAATTAATTATTGATGGCATATTGTATAAAAAACTTTTGTATGTTTGTCTCTTCCCTTTTTCTGCACCGCATCTGGACCAATAAACATCTTTCGAAGAAGCTTTGTTTCAATTGCCAAAGTACCACTCCGTTCGGGCTCCTCCAGCCCTTTTAATAGGTGATTTGAGTGAAACACAAAATAAAAAGAAAATATTACAGCAAAGAGTCGTTAAAAACTTAAAAAAGATGTATGGTAATTTACCGCCTTAAGGTCTTAGGTCTAAGGTCCCATTATTGTAGTCCATATTTTGTTTAGGTACTTTTAATAGAAGTAAACAATCTTGTTATGTTTTTTAACATAATTATATTTTTAAAATAGGCTAAGGTTAATAGCAAAAGTAATTCATTATAACATCTGTTGTTATATATACTAGCTTTTGCCCGCGACTCCGTCCGCGTGGAATTAGTAATTTGGGCAGCTTATTTTTTTTATCCAATTTGCTTTTTCATCAATTATGGCTCTCCTTAGTTCCTCGATATTAAAAACATTACCCCCCGCAACCCCCCGCACCCTCCAACTCGCTCCCTCCCGCACTCCCCCCGCACAGCAACCCCGAACACCCCCCGCACCCCCAGCACGCCCTCCCACACAGCACCCCCCGCACGCCCTCCCACACAGCACCCCCCGCACACCCGCGTTCGTCCCAAGTCAAGCGTGCCCTATAGAAGTTTTACTTGAAGTTTTTTTTTGTCAAATATCTTGAAAACGGTGCATTCACTAAATGGGCCCCTCAAACTATTGCCCACTCGGGGCAACGAGGCGGCAACATTGGTGTGAACGGCTAAGGATGGAGAGGTGTTCCTGGACTTTAAACTTCAAAATGCCAACTCGCCACTTACGCAAACACATCCATCCTTCGAGCATTAGCTCTTGCGCTCCACTCTAGGCGACCAACAAAGGCAAACTAGAGGCGGGGTGGGTGTGTAACTGTGTGTGAGTGTGTGTATAAGCGCATGTGTGTATGTGTACCCCTGGAGGTCTCGGGTTCGTGGTGTCGCTACGCACCAACAGCTCGCCACAAGCCGCCCTGCGATGACTGACTGCACTGGTGACACGACAACACCATTATTATTATTATTATCATTATTATTTATTTTAAGGTGTATACTAACAAACATGAGATCATTGTTATCTTAAAAAATTAAGTTATCATACCAGTATAGTAGGCCACCTCTCAGAATGAGAAGGCTTGGGCCGTATTTCCCACGCGGGCTGTGTGGACTGGGAGCTTTACACACACACCATTGCATTTATTTTTAGGCGTGTGCAGGTGTCCTCACGATGTTTTCCTTCACCAAAGAGGTCATGATAAATTTTAAATGTAATTTCACACATAAATTCAAATTCAATGGCATTGGCATTGGCAAAATCAATGAAATGTTCATCCCCCCCTTAAAACTCCCGCACACCACCCCCGCACCCTCACGTCCCCCCCCTCAACCCCCCCTTGGTGTTTTTGTCAAATATCTTGAAAACGGTGCATCCTACGGCAAAATTAATGAAATGTTCATCCCCCCTTAAAACTCCCGCACACCACCCCCGCACCCTCACCCCCCTCAACACCCCCCCCCCCCTCCCCCCAACCCCCCTGGTGTTAACACTGAAAGAATTTTTCAAATCGGAGCAGCAGTTCCTGAGATTAGCGCCTATAGAAGTTTTACTTGAAAAACCCCCGATTTTGAAACATTCTTCCGCTCCGCTCCACTCCTCTCCGCTCCTATTGGAGTTAGCGTGATGATATATAGCCTATAGCCTTCCTCGATAAATGAGCTATCTAACACTGAAAGAATTTTTCAAATCGGAGCACGAGTTCCTGAGATTAGCGCGTTCAAACAAACAAACAAACTCTTCAGCTTTATATATTAGTATAGATACCCCCCGCAACCAACCCCCACCCCCCGCGCACCCCCTCCCCTCCCAACCCCCACCCCCGTACACCCGCGTTCATATTCACCACCGTACTCCCAAGTCAGGCGTGCCTATAGAAGTTTTACTTCAAAAACCCCCGATTTTGAAACATTCTTCCTCTCCTCTCCGCTCCTATTGGGGTTAGCGTGATGATATATAACTTATAGCCTTACTCGATAAATGGACTATCTAACACTGAAAGAATTTTTCAAATCGGAGCACTAGTTCCTGAGATTAGCGCGTTCAAACAAACAAACAAACTCTTCAGCTTTATATATTAGTATAGATACCCCCGCAACCAACCTCCACCCCCCGCGCACCCCCTCCCCTCCCAACCCCCACCCCCGTACACCCGCGTTGACATTCACCACCGTACTCCCAAGACAGGCGTGCCTATAGAAGTTTTACTTCAAAAACCCCCGATTTTGAAACATTCTTCCGCTCCGCTCCTATTGGGGTTAGCGTGATGATATATAACCTATAGCCTTACTCGATAAATGGGCTATCTAACACTGTAAGAATTTTTCAAATCGGAGCAGTAGTTCCTAAGATTAGCGTGTTCAAACAAACAAACCTGTGTGCATGTCCAACTTAAGATGAGCCCTATTTAGTATAGTTTACTATAATGTTGTCAGCTCATTTTATGTTGGATTTTTTTCTATGTACGGTCCATGTTCGATAAATTCTTAAAATAGACGTATCTTTCTTATTTGTGAACCGATTGAAATGAAACAAACACTAAATGTTAATCCAAGAAAATACCAACATATCAGTGAAAACCGCATCCTTCTAGGTTAATCCGTTTCTGAGATTAGCGCGCACAAACGCACAGACAAACAGACAATAATTCTAAAAATCATTGTTTTGGGTTCTATTGCGCTAATAAAAAGCCCTAGTGACAGTTTTTCTCAAATATCTTCAATGTACAGACACCGACTTGTTACAGATTTATTATATGTATAGATAAAGTATAATTATTGTCCGTCACATTTATACCTACCAGTTATAGCCATATTATTGTTTATTTAAAATTGGTTCGCAAAAACGATGATTCAGAACTGATTCTGTAATTCACTTCAGAGGTATTAGTGTTTTACTTGGTGGTTCTTTACATACGATGCTAAAATTTTTGTGCTATGTGCTATGTTTGTGTTTATGGAGATGCATACGTAAGTAAATATTTAATTTAATCCTATACTAAGTAATTTATTGAATCAAGCGTTACTTTGCGGAGATCCATAATGAACGGAGACGGACGGACAGCGGAGCCTCAGTACGGGTATATATTACAATACCGAAGTACGAAAGACCGAATGTATTAAAACATCGAATGGGTCAAAGACCGACACGATTTTTTTCTGAAACCTTAAATTTTTCAGAATTTATTAAAACGGCATCATACAGAACCCATTAGGTTAGGTTAGGTTTGTTTTATAACAATCTTAAAAAGTTAACGGTTTCAGAAAAAAATCGTGTCAGTCTTTTGACCCATTCGATGTTTTAATACATTCGGTCTTTCGTACTTCGTTATTGTAATACATACCCCTCAGTACGGAATCCTAAAAATATAAATATCAAAATTTAAGGGGCTCCACATACAAGAAATTTGCTGTTTTCAGAGTTTTTAACTAGATCTTTATAATGGTACTAAATAGATATACCTTTACTTTACTTTACTGAACTATTTTTAAAACATTGTAGGTACGGAGATACGGAACCTTTATCATGTACGAGTCCAACTCGCACTTGATCGGTTTTTTAAAATCGTTATTGGTTCTCCGTGTGGTGTCGGGTTTAGAATTACACCTCTACATCGTAAGAAGTGACTAAGGAAATAGGTTTAAGGCCTCAACAAACCGGGAGCGCGGGGCACCGACGGAGCGTGCCCAGCGCGCTCTATAACACTGAATCAAATATACGGTGACACACCGGCAGCGCGGCACACCGTATTTGATTCAGTGTTATTGACGCGCTGGGCACGCTCCGTCGGCGCCCCGCGCTCCCGGTTTGTTGTGGCCTTAAGGTACATTGTGGGCGAATAGGCCTAATGACCTGTCACTACTGTTATAATAATAATAATAATAATATAGTGGAGCGCAAGAGCTAAATGCTCGAAGGATGGATGTGTTTCCGTAAGTGGCGAGTTGGCATTTTGAAGTTTAAAGCCCAGGAAGACCTCTCCGTCCTTAGCCGTTCACACCAATGTTGCCGCCTCGTTGCCCCGAGTGGGCAATAGTTTGAGGGGCCCATTTAGTGAATGGCGAGTCACCGCCTACCAAAGTTCAGTTTATGAGATATTGAAATGGTAGGTGTCAGTTATCTCACTCCATAGCCCGGTAATCCTGTCCACAACATCCCAACCCCATAGCCAAATCCATGTCGCTTCCTACCTGGCAATAGTTTGGCAACTGTGGAGGACTGTCCGCTAGCACATCCTCATGGTGTATTAGGGGATAGACCTCCATAGTTGCACCCATCTCATTTATATTTTATGGTACCAAAGGCCTCTTCATGTTGGCTTCGGCCCCATGTATGCCTTTCAAATGACCGGGTCCCCATGGGCCCGTGATCGGAAATCCGTACCAACATAATAATAATACTTTATTTCGACCAACATAGGATCATAGTTTCAAACTAAATACAAACTGAAATATAGATGCACAGAAAAAACCCCAGAAAAAAGACCAATGCTGGGAATCGAACCCAGGTCCTCAGCGTTCCGTGCTGCGTGCTTACCCCTACACCATCACTGGTCTAGAAGTTAGCGACGAATCTTTCCCATACATCGTACACTTCAGTCTGTTATAATCACATTAGGCAGTGATAAAGCGCATCTATGTTAATGCCCTCTACCGAGAGACTTCAACACTCCTTCGGAGCTACCCGCTCACCTGGACCAAGAGATGGCGCTACTAGGCCAACTTTTACAAGTTAAGTATGAAGTATCTTTTTCTATTTATTTTTTATTTTCTTCAACTTCATTTTTTTTTTTTATTACTTTTACGGTCATCCCGTGAAACCATATATTTCAAACTAAATACAAACTGAAATATGGATGCACAGAAAAAACCCCAGAAAAAAGACCAAAGCGCATCTATGTTAATGCCCTCTACCATTAACATAGATGTGCTTTATCACTGCCTAATGTGATTATAACAGACTGAAGTGTACGATGTATGATTCATGTACTGACAGTCGAACCTCTGCGCGAATGCAATTAGGATGCTGTTGGAACTAAACTAACTAAACTAACCACTTTTATCTAACTTTAACCGTAGAATTGCTAAATTTGGTCCAGAAACGTGAAGGTGCGAACGTTCGTATGCCCTGCCAATCCCCGTTGGGTATACAAGCGTGATTGTATGTATGTATTTACTATGTCTGTCTGTCAGAGGGTTATTAAATTAATTTATTTTTACAGTTATTTATTTTCTTTTTTAATTATTTCAGTCTGTGTTGACCCATTGTCTTCAGGCATAAAGAATTTGTCCTTCGACGATCAGACGCTGCCTAACAAATTCCTATACAGCGAGCCTGGGGAGTTGAACGTAGTCCTTACACTATTGAATATCTCACCAAAAGTTACCAATTACAAAATTTATGAAATAAGTAAGTACCTACAGAAATAAGTTTATAGTCAGCATAAAATTACAGGAGGTTGAAAATAGTTTGATTGGCTTCGAAAAAATGATGGTATAGGTAACGCCACGAGAGTTGAGGCGAATGATTACACACACAGCTACATAAAGTACTGATTGCAAAAAAGATAGTGAATGAATGAAATGGCTGAGTGAATGAAAATGTGAGTTATATGATCTTGTGATGAAATACTTACGCCATACTATGCATATTATAATTTTTCTTTTTTCATATAACCTATTTTTGAAATAAAACAATTTGAAACTGATAAGAAATATTCGCAAGAAAAAATCGTTTTTATTAAATAGCGAAAAATATGCTTATCTGATTTATATAAAATAGATCAAAATATTTTATTTTCTGTTTTGTTTGAACTGCATGTATTTTCCTAAATTATTCTTAAAGAAATAGATTGAAGAAATGTTTAGTCAATCTTGTAATTCTATGTTGAGTCCATCGAACTTGCTATCGGTATGAATAAATGTCAAAATTGTGTGCGTGACCTCAACTCTGATGGCGTTACCTATACCTACGGCCGTGCCTTTGTTTTGCTGGATTTGGCGGGGGCACTACTGTGCCCCCAGATCTACACACATACACCGTGAAATTTTAGTGGTTGTTTTCCCGAAACGAGGTGATTTAGTATCGATTGTACAATCGATTTATAATTACTATTTTGACTAGAGTCAAAAATCCAATTGTGAAAAACGAAAGTCGAAAATGACCGCAAACCAATAGTAACGCTTCGTTGGTACAAGTAGCGTACGATCGTACGATAGGTTAGGTACCAACGAAGCGTTACTATTGGTTTGCGGTCATTTTCGACTTTCGTTTTTCACAATTGGATTTTTGTCTCTAGTCAAAATAGTAATTATAAGTCGATTGTACAATCGATACTAAATCACCTCGTTTCGGGAAAACAACCACTAAAATTTCACGGTGTATAGGTATCATAAAGCCCACCACAGGCCGCAGCGCGGGGCTGATTTGTTTGCTTTTGCCATAGTTTGCCATAATGACAGTTAATAGAAGAAAAAAACGGGATCCTATCGATGTTTAGAAAATTTTATTTCCGAAGGTTTAGAATCCCGAAAACTTCATTTGTCCGAAAGCATTTTTTTCTGAAACTGTAAATATTTCAGGATTTATTTCAGGACCATCGTGTAGAACCCTTTAGGTTAGGTTAGGGTTGTTTTATAAAAATCCTGAAATATTTACAGTTTCAGAAAAAAATGCATTCGGATAAATGAAGCATTCGGGATTTCAAATATTCGGAAAAAAAAATTCTAAATTTTGATAGGTAACCGAAAAAACCGGCCAAGTGCGAGTCGGACTCGCGCACCGAGGGTTCCATACAAATTTACATGTATCTATGAACATCCAGTCTTAGCAGACCCCTGCTCCTAAGCAAAATGTGCGCAGTGTGGGATCATTGTAGATTGGTTACTGATATAGACAGACAGACAAAAAATTTATGCTTTTCGCAATTTTTCCTTTATCTGTGCTATAAGACCTTGCTTCGTACCAAATTTCAAGATTCTGAGTTCACGGGAATTACCCTGTAGGTTTTGATTCCCTTGCGAGTGTCGACAATTTGCGGCATAAAATAGATTGGTTACTGATACGTGTATAGACAGACAGACAAAAAATTTATGCTTTTCGCAATTTTTCCTTTATCTGTGCTATAAGACCTTGCTTCGTGCCAAATTTCAAGATTCTGAGCTCACGGGAAGTACCCTGTAGGTTTTCATTCCCTTGCTAGTTTCGAAAATTTGCGGAAATTTGCGGCATAAACGGCTGTATCTTTTGATTGCGTTGGCTTAGAAGTTTGATTTTGTCACAACTCCAAGGGACAGTAGATTTGAGTATTTGATATAAATTTCAGCTTGATGCCTCCACGCATTCCTGAGAATAAATAATAGTTTAAAAAAACTAAAAAACACGCTTTAAAAAATTAAAAATAAATTTATTGAATCAGGCGTTACTTTGCGGAGGTCCATATTAATGAACTAAAACAATTACTTTGCTCACCCGTGGCAGCATAAACTGGCTGCTTTCCATTGTTATGTTAATAGATTGTTGACTGTGCCTCTTTCTAAGGAACATTATGATTTAGAGTTGAGTACTATTTATCAGATAGCGATCTCAAATGGTTATACAAAATCAATGGTAGATAGTTTAGTTCAAAAGAAGCAGGCACGGTTAGTAAATAGCATGCTTTACGCTGCGTTACCTTCTCAGTCTACTAACAAATATAGATCTAGCATCTCTTACGTCGGGGGTTTGTCTGATAAGATTTATGGCATTTTAAAATCAAACAATATTAATGTTGCCTTTAAGACTAACAACTCTTTGTACTCTAGGCTATGTAACCACAAAGAACAGGTAGATAAGGGAACTAGATCGGGGGTATACAAGCTTACTTGTAATGACTGCAATGGGATATACGTAGGACAGACAGGCCGAAGTTTTAATACTAGATTTAAAGAGCATGTTTCGGCATATAGGAATGAGCATCCAGATAGATCGAATTTTGCAAAACATTTGTTGGAATCAAATCATTCATTGTTAGATTCAGATTCTTATGAAGTGTTACATTATTGCGGCAAGGGGTTGCGTCTGGATGCTCTGGAATGCATGGAAATAATTAGGTACAACACTATGGGGTCTATTATTAATGAACAGGTAAATTTAGTATCTTCTCCTTTACTGCGGCTTGGGTCGAATTTGAACAGTTAGTATTAATTAAATATGCCTTATAAATAAATAAACAAAAAAAATTCAAGGTAGTTTTAAATATGTCAATAAAAGTTAATTTTTGTGGGGTAGTTTGAGAATAAGAAAAATAAAGTGGGTACTTGAGAAGTTACAGTGACAAGTTAAAACATTTGTTTTGGTTTGTTAGTTTAACGTTTGGTAGCATAGCATACGGTTGTGGTAACTCTGAAGATGAGCTCTGGTTGAGTTCGAAACGCGTCAGTGTAGCTTGGTGGTGGTGATGGTTGGGTTTATGTGATTTGTGTGTGTTCGTACAGTGTGGAGGTGGAGGAACTGCATGAACGCACATTTCTTGCATAAACGTAACTATTGTAAGGTCGCGGGTGAGCAAAGTAATTGTTTTAGTTCATTAAAAATAAATTTTAATAAATTTCAATTCACTATTCTTATAGTGCAGTAAAAAATCTTAATAAGCAATTATTATATTGTTATATCCAGATCAAAATTTGTAAACAATTCTAAATATTGATAAAATAAATAATAATAGTTTAAAATATTTTATTGTAAAAAAAGCGTGGGGTGCATGGTGTCAATTGTCAAGGATTATCATTTTGATAACATCTTAAAAAGCACCCCACGCTTTTTTTACAATAAAATATTTTAAACTATTATTATTTATTTTATCAATATTTAGAATTGTTTACAAATTTTGATCTGGATATAACAATATAATAATTGCTTATTAAGATTTTTTACTGCACTATAAGAATAGTGAATTGAAATTTATTAAAATTTATTTTTTATTTTTTAAAGCGTGTTTTTTAGTTTTTTTTAACTATTATTTATTTTCTATTTTTTAGTTGCATTTTTTTTCTTTCTAACTTTACCCCCTCACCTGCAACCCCAAAACCCCCTAAACCCAACCCCCCAACATACCCATTTCCCCAAACCCCCCCAAACCCTACACCCTTACCCCCAATCCTCTAAACCCCCCTTACCCCCTCCTCATTTTACAAACCCCCGAACCACCTAAACCCAACCCCCCTAACACCGAACCCCCATACCCCCCGGAAACCCCCGCTCCCCCCCACCCCCACTCCCCCCCCACCCCTCCCCCCACCCCGCCACCTACCGCCCCCCTTCCAGTTCCATCATCAAACCCTTGTTACCATCTACGCCTCTTACCCCCTCCCCATTTCCCACAACCCCCCAAAATCACTTACCCCCGAAGCCCCCAACACCCCCACCCTATTTCCCGTAAACCCCCCCCCCCCATCCCCTAACCCATACCGCCACACCCTAACCCCCAACCCTCTAAACCCCCGACCCCCTTACCCCATACCCCATTCCCCCCCCCAACCCGCCACCTACCCCCCTTCCAGCTTCATCATCAGACTCTTGTTACCATCTAGGACCAAAGTACTCGTCAAAACGAATCAAACGAGCCCAAACTCGATGGGGTTGTTTCGTTTTATTGTGGAGTGCCTTTGGCCATCTTCCAGCTCCATCATCAGACCCTGGTTACCATATGGGATCAAAGTGCTCGTCAAGACGAATCAAACGAGCCCAAACTCGATGGGGTTGTGTCGTTTTATTGTGGAGTGCCTTTGGCCATCTTCCAGCTCCATCATCAGACCCTGGTTACCTTCTGGGATCAAAGTGCTCGTCAAGACGAATCAAACGAGCCCAAACTCGACGGGATTGTGTTGTTTTATTACATAGTTCCTATGGCCACCATCCAGCTCCATCATCAGATCAGCTCCATGTTACAATAATATTGCATTGTCATCCAATTTACACATATGTGCAAAATTTCAGCTCAATCGGAAACCGGGAAGTGGGTCAAAATCGCGCCCTAAGGAGTCGGTTACAAACAAACATACAAACATACATACATACAAAAACATACAGGTGAAGCTAATATAAAGCGTGTAAAAAGGGTCTTGACAGACGGACGGACGGACGGACAATAAAGTGATCCTATAAGGGTTCCGTTTTTAGGGTTCCGTAGTCAACTAGGAACCCTTATAGTTTCGCCATGTCTGTCCGTCTGTCTGTCTGTCCGCGGCTAAGCTCAGAGATCGTTAGTACTAGAAAGCTGTAATTTGGCATGAATATACACATCAGTCACGCCAACAAAGTGGTAAAATAAAAAATAAAAAATAAATTTTTTTTAGGGTACCTCCCATAGACGTATAGGGGGGTGATTTTTTTTTTCACGACTAATCCTATAGTGTGGGGTATCGTTGGATAGGTCTTTTAAAACCATTGCGGGGTTGCTAACATGATTTTTCTATTTAGCGATCTGTTTGCGAAATATTCAACTTTAAAGTGAAAATTTTCATTAAAATCGAGCGTCCCCCCCCTCTAAAATCTAAACTGTTAGGTGGAAAAATTTGAAAAAATTCAGAATGGTAGTAAATATATCAAATTTACTAGGAAAATTATAGCGGCTAAGATTGCTCGGAAATTATTTGTAGTTTATGAGTAAATAGTAGCCTAAGGTATAAAACATACCTAAACTTGGATGATTCCGTACACATACGAAATCCTTAGAAAAATATTACTTGATTTTTTTTGTAATGGCTACGGAACCCTACCTTGTGCGTGTCCGACACGCTCTTGGCCGGTTTTTTTTTCCTTTACGGAACCCTAAAAATAATGAAGTAGAAAAAATGTTGTATACAAAACAGTGTATATAATTTGGTTTAAAAAGGGCGCGTAGGTACCGTCTTTCATTGCGACATTCACTTTGTTCATATCGCAACTCTGGTCACTCGCCTTTTAAAATCTCACTTGTACAACCGTTGCAAATAGCTTTAGATAACTCCAGTGTACGAATGCTCCCTGTTTACGTCCTACCTGTCCCCCCTACTCGACCGACTCGTACTTGATTGGTTTTAAACTATATACGAGGGGCGTTCAATATAAAGTGAGAATGAGATGCAAACTCTTTTAATATTACGAAATTAAATACTGGCCGGTAAAGCTAATCTATCTAGCTGATTGCTATGAAAAAAAAAACTAACTGTCTTTTGTTTAAAAAAATATACGGTAATTTCTTTGCAATGCTATTGAGTACGTTGGCGAAAATGGAGAAAATTGAACTGCGCGCCGTTATCAAATACTTGTATTTGAAAAATTTTTCTACGGACCAAGTAAATTTGGATTTGCGGGACACTTTAGGGTCTAATGCTCCTCCGTATTCGACAGTCGCACGTTGGTGCGCCGAATTTAGACGTGGAAGAACATCGACAATGGACGACCCCCGCTCCGGACGCCCTACTAAAGCAGTAACTGAAGAAATTGTGAAAAAAGTCGAAAACTCAGTTTTGGCGGATCGTCGTGTCACAGTTCGTTTTATTGCTGGAAATGCAAAGATTTCAACGGGGAGCGTGCATAATATTTTACATGAACGCTTGGGTATGAAAAAGGTATCTGCGCGTTGGGTACCAAGAATGCTTACTGACACGCAAAAACAAACTAGACTAGAGAATTGTCAAGAAGCTTTGAACCTGATGCAGCAAGACCGGGAACTTTTTTTGGCGCGATTTATAACAATGGACGAAACATGGCTCCATCATTACGACCCTGAAACGAAACTGCAGTCTATGACATGGAAAAGGCCATCATCTCCAACTCCGAAGAAATTCAAGGTGAGCCCACTGCCGGTAAGGTCATGGGCTCTGTTTTTTGGGATGGTAAAGGGGTATTAATGATTGAGTATCTCGAGCATGGAGCCACTATTACGGGCACTTTATACGCCAAACAAATAGCAACATTGCGCAATGAGATCCGCGAAAAACGGCAAGGTAAACTCTCGAAAGTTGTGCTGTTCCACCAGGACAATGCCCCGGCACACAAGTCCGCCGTTGCAATGGCTGCAATTCGTGATGCTGGGTTCGATATCCTTAAGCATCCTCCGTATTCACCAGATCTCGCTCCCAGTGATTTCTACCTATCTCCGAGATTGAAACAATACCTGTACCTCTACCATGAGTTACACTAGTTTACAGTGACCGTACTCGCTAGCGACGGCGTAAATGATTTGTATGGAAAATTGTGTACAGCGCCTCTAGCGGTCACTTACGGAAGTACAATTCTCCATACAAATCATTTACGCCGTCGCTAGCGAGTACGGTCACTGCAAACTAGTGTAACTCATGGTAGAGGCACTGAGAGGCCAGAAATTTGAAGACGACGACGCGCGGTAGTCGCTGCAGTACAAGATTTTTTAAGTACTCAAGATGAGACCTTTTTTAAAAATGGAATTTAAAGTTTAGAAAAAAGATATACTAAGGGGCTGTTTCACCACTTTTCTTAAAGTTCGGATTAACTTAATCATAATCTTATTTGTCAGATGGAATAAAAATTTCTGTTTCACCAGTCTTGATTAGCGCTAAGTGACAGACAAACTATTTCTTAATTTGACCATCAGATCAGGTGGCATTTAGAATTTTTAACCGTCACATAACTTTTTAATTAGTTACTTTATTTTTTTGTGGCCATGGCTGGAGAGCCCTTCAGCCGGTTTCAGAAAAATAAATCAAAGTATTTTTTATTTTTTTAAAGAAAGAAGTCATGCTAAAATTACAAACGAGAATTTAAATATCAAGATTTGAATAAAAAAAATATACGTCCGCTTTTATTATGTAAAAATAAATCCAAAATTTCGTAATATTTTTTAATAACAAACTTTTTTTCAGTGGCTCATTCGTTTGTTCTACCTGAACTTGTATGTCGCCATTAAAAAAAAGTTTATCTGTCAAATGGTTTGGCGCCACTTTTCGATTCGTTTTACGTGATTTTATTTTTCTTTGTTATTGTTAACAAAGTATCGTAAATAAATACCGTTTTTGGATCAATTATAATGTTACATATTTGTTTATGCAAAAAAAATAGATGTATTCAAAAATTATATAGTTAACCATTTCTTTTGCTTTAATAATGAGTGACTCTTTGAACGAAAGTGTGCGAACAGGAACGCGTGGTCGTGAAATGCGACGTTGCCATTCCGACTTTTTGTTAAACCCACGATTAGTTAAGTGGTACTTAGTTTGCACAGGACCGGAGTGGTGAAACTGAAAAAACACTAGCTGACAGATTTGTCCAGTACTTAGTTTATTCATTGGTTGCGTAACCAGCAGTTTGACAGTAAGGTGGTGAAACACCCCCTAAGTGTATTATGCTAAAAGGTGACTATGTCGAAAAATAAAATGACATTTAGTAAAAGTTGTTTATAACATACTCATTCTCACTTTTTATTGAACGCCCCTAGTATACCTAATTTATTTGCAGATAATCATGAACCACACCGAAAGATGATTCGTGATGGGCGTTGGACGAAGAAGATAAGATTTGTAAACGTGTCGTTCAACGTGACTCTAGAAGAATCTAACAGCAATACAATTTTCGAAGTTTCTTTAGAGGCCCACGGCGTTCTTTGCAACCGAAACCTGAACCGAAAATTCCTTCAAATAATATACACTCAAGTAAAACAATCTGGTAAGCTGAACACGCTTCGTCTCAACACATTATTCTACTACTAATATTATAAACTGTAGGTACTGTCTGTTTGGTACTTACTGTTACTTAGGCACTGTAAGTAAGAAAGTCGTCCACTTGTAGAGTTGAGTAGGACCAAGGATGATATATAGACTGGATTGGCAGTCGCCATAGTACGGATCGGCCGCGGTTTTTGTAGTTCGATTATTAAATCTAGATGGCGCTGAAATATAGCCAGAGGCTTTGAAGGCAAAACAATAAGACTACAGATGTTTCATATTACTACAAATGTATTATTATGCAATATTTTTGAAAAATAAAATATAAAATATAATATACACCGTGAAATTTTAGTGGTTGTTTTCCCGAAACGAGGTGATTTAGTATCGATTGTATAATCGATTTATAATTACTATTTTGACTAGAGTCAAAAATCCAATTGTGAAAAACGAAAGTCGAAAATAACCGCAAACCAATAGTAACGCTTCGTTGGTACCTAACCTAACGTACGATCGTACGCTACTTGTACCAACGAAGAGTTACTATTGGTTTGCGGTCATTTTCGACTTTCGTTTTTCACAATTGGATTTTTGACTCTAGTCAAAATAGTAATTATAAATCGATTGTACAATCGATACTAAATCACCTCGTTTCGGGAAAACAACCACTAAAATTTCACAGTGTATAAAATATACCGACCGCCCGTCGCCGCCGCCGGTTTACGACCGCTTTAGCCTAGTTGGTAGTGACCCTGCCTACGAAGCAAGAGGTCCTGGGTTCGAATCCCGGTAAGGGCATTTATTTGTGTGATGAGCACGAATATATGTTCCTGAGTTATGGATGTTTTCTATGTATTTAAGTATTTATTTATCTATATAAGTATGTTTATCGTCGTCTAGTACCCATAGTACAAGCTTTGTTTAGTTTGGGACTAGGTCGATTTGTGTAAGATTGTCCCATAATATTTATTTATTTTATTTATGACTTCAAAAGGTAAGAGGGGCCCAACATTTTAAAGTTTAAGTGCACTATTTTATGTCGCGGCGGCAGTCGCGTTACTCAATCTCCGTACTGTCGACAATAATCCAAGACAATAAGTACGTAATAGTAGGACATTGTCCATCTATCCCACAACTCCCATTGAGTAGTCCCACTATGGTACAACTGAGATGACTTCGTCCCAGTAGTCCCAGGGACAGTGCACTTATATTTAGATTTTGATTTCGTATTCGTAAAGTTCAAAAATTAAAATTTTTAAAAACCCCAAACGCAATTTAGTTACACTTGGTTACACATAATAATATGTTTGCAAATCAATAAATTAAATGCCCATTATTCGTCTAAGAACTCTTCCACAGCTAACAAAAGAGCTGATAACTTTGAAACTAATGAACCGTTTGTGATGAAACATAATTTAAGAACCATCGTCAAGAAACCTGCTTTCAAAAAAAACCGCATCCAAATCGGTTCATCCGTTTAAGAACTATGATGCCACAGACTGACATACATACACACATAACAGTCAAACTTATAACAGCCCTCTTTTTGTGTAGGGGATTAAAAAAACATTTTCTTCTTTGGACTGATCGACTGTACAGCAGCAATACTCCATCTAGTGTTCAATAGCAGAATTAATCATGCAGCGCATCTATCAACGAGTAGTAGGAACACAATTCGTAGAGCCATCTTGTGCCGAGTAGTTGTACTTGCTGTACAGCGCCATCTATTAACAAATAAAGGAATTACAATTTTAGCGACACCTATTGATGACCAGAGCAAACCTTGAAATACTATTTCCATTATTCACCGCTAGATGCCGTAGCCAAAGTAGCATGCAGCTTAAATTGAAACTAATAATTTGATAAGCAAAATAACTTTTATCTACTCTCATATCGTAAAATTCGAATTATAAAATTCAAAAAGAGTTTATATTGACATACTTTTGAAACACAATACCGAAATATTAAAAAAAAACATATTATAACACTTTTCTTCTAACGAAATAATGTTATAATACAATTTTTTTTACCATTACGATACAGGGCAAATCCAAAAAGTTTATATCACCAAGTTTTGATTCCAAATATTCCAATTTTCACTTGTTTGTGGCAGCGCCCGCTTTAGCGCATGCGCGCACATGCGCGGTGATGTACTGAGTTTTAGCGCCATTCCATTCATACGTGTCGTTTTGTTGTACGAATTTTCGTGGGAAAATTTTGTTCTTGCTTAAAAATATCTGAT
The DNA here is from genome assembly GCA_947859365.1 of Archips crataeganus. Taxonomy (NCBI): domain Eukaryota; kingdom Metazoa; phylum Arthropoda; class Insecta; order Lepidoptera; family Tortricidae; genus Archips; species Archips crataeganus. Next base: position 2,661,979 of record OX402072.1, read on the forward strand.
ATCAGTGAATGCGAAGAAAATTTGACTCCGCCCGATATTTTAGATGCGGCGAAGGAAATGACTCATAATTTATTACTAGCAAAGTTCAGATAATTATACGATAAATGCTATCAAGATTTTATGGTTTGAAAAATGCAAAAAGGCTACTTCGTTTTTGGAAAACTGTGCGAGAGAAGATAAAATATTGTATGCAACTGTACGTAATTTGGCCTTAAAACACTCATGTGACCCTTTATGAAACTCGGCTACGCCTCGTTTCATGAAACCACATTCGTGTTTTAAGGACCCCTATTACGATACAGTTGCATAAATAGCTATTGCATTGTCATGTCATTCATTTACTTTGGTAAATACATATTCCTATTAGATATAATTATTAATTAGAGAACTCCAATTAGGCATGCAAGTAGGTAATTATAGTAGTAAAAATTTTTTTCAGCTTATTTAGATAATCCCACGGGATAACGAAAAACCAGTCAAGAGCGTGTCGGACACGCCTAGGATAGGGTTCCGGAGACGTTACGACGTGGATAGTCCACTGTATTCAACAAGCAATATTTTTCTAAGGATCGAACGTCAATTAAATAATAGTACCTGGGTGACCGAGCTCTGCTCGGGCTGAAACTCGGTACCAAGCGTTTTCCCAGAGATAAGACCAAGCTAGATCAATTTTTCATCCCCGAAAACCCCCACATACCAAATTTCATCGAAATCGTTGGAGCCGTTTCCGAGATCCTGATTATATATTTGCGGGGGAGGGGGTTCGGGGATTTCAAGGGGGGATGAAAATTTCATTGATTTTGCCGTAGGATGCACAGTTTTCAAGATATTTGACAAAAACACCGGAGGGGTTGGGGCACATAAATAATTTATTATTATTTCTGTGGGTTGGGGGGTGAGAGGGGGGAGGAGGTGCGGGGGGGATGCGTGGGAGGGAGCGTGGGGGTATCAAAGAAGGATGAAAATTTCATTGATTTTGCCGTAGGATGCACCGTTTTCAAGATATTTGGCAAAAAAACCGGAGGGGGTGGGGGGGTGAGCCACGTTAAACTATCGTCCGTAAACCGACTTTACAGACAACCGGTTTTTCTTGTTCTTTGCTCCCAATAGGGAACGTGCACATAGACGGTGCTGCCAACTGGTGTCATAAGGGTGCCATCAATTTGAATGCTTTACCTTGATAAGTTTGTTTTACTGTCCGCATAGTGTCTCTTTTGTCGCATTAGTGCTGCCGCCTATAGTTACTGCACGTTCCCTATAATACTTTTTCTCACAAAAAAGTAACTTTTTCTCACAAAAGAAGAAACTTCGTTTTCTCATGAAAAATAAACTGAAAAAAAAACTAAAATCCTTAAAAAAAAAACGTGGAATCGAACCGAGGTCGGCTGGATCCGCGACCACCCGATTTCTACTCTGCTCGAAGCCGGCGAAATTTAGCTTTGTATTCTAATGCAAACAAAAATAGCCGGAAAACACGAGTAAAAGCGGTTTTCTGAAAATGAAACATAGCTAGATCAGTTTTTCATCCCCGAAAACCCCCACATACCAAATTTCATCTAAATCGTTGGAGCCGTTTCCGAGATCCTGATTATATATATGTATATATACAAGAATTGCTCGTTTAAAGGTATTAGATACAAGAATTGCTCGTTTAAAGGTATTAGATTAGATAGATTAGATAGATAGATAGATAAAGCGTGTAAAAAAGTTTACCATAGACCATTACATACATCTACCAGTATAAGTCTAACATTTTTATATTTTTCACTGGGTTCACTCGATTATTGTTTGCTTTTTGCCATAGTTTGCCATAACTAAAGTTAATAGAAGAAAACATGGACGAAGAAGAAAAAATATTGAATGCAACGGTATCTAATTTGGTCTCTATTACTAAAGATACTTACTTCGTTCGTATCGCAACTCACGCCGCTCGACTTTCAAGACTTCACTTATATAACCAATATTGCATAAAGTAGGTACTGTAGCGTTAAATTAAAGAAAATATTTTTACAAAGTCTGGTTTTTTTTCTAAATAAAATCTACCTAGGTACATTTTTATTTAACTGTTTCTATTTCTTTACAGTTAGTGAAAAATGCGACATAAAACTGAACTGGAATGGTGAATGCCATCACACTGGTCCTGCGGCATCTGGTAAGTCGCATCAACATACGGCCATTGCTACTATACCCGGTTTGTTTTCAGAAATTAATGTATTAGACTGCAACAAAATATTCATAAGCCCTGAACAACCTGTGTTGAAAAAAAAAATTGAATATTTCTTATAATAATTGTGTAAAAAAACTGGTCAAGTGCGAGTTAAACTTGTACCTACATGAAGAGATCCGTACATCCGTACTAAATTTTTAAATTAGTTCAGAAAAAAATGAAGATCGAGTGAAAAACGCTGAAAAAACACGTTTCTTGTAGGTCTATTTGGACCTCCTTTAATGTTTACTTTATTTTATTTTTAGTATTTGTTTTTATAGCGGGCACAGTAGCACATAATCCGAGAATATTACGGTTTAAGAGATAGAGTCCTGTGACAGATACGGTTTAAGAGATAGAGTCCTGTGACAGACAGACAAACACCGCAGTCCCGTTTTTACCCTTTAGCTACGGAGCCCTAAAAAAGGTTCTGACGAATTGACAACCTCCTCCTTTTTCTAATCGGTTAAAAAGAAGTTCTGTGTACTATCACTATCTCGATGCTTCGAGCCAACAACCAATGCCGTTCAATGTTAACGTAACTTACGTACGATAGTATGTACGTGTTGGTATGTAAGACGGCACAACGTTAATGTTCAAGTCTGTCTGTCTGTCTGTCTGTCTGTCTGCCTGCCTGCCTGCCTGCCTGCCTGCCTGCCTGCCTGCCTGCCTGCCTGCCTGCCTGCCTGCCTGCCTGCCTGCCTGCCTGCCTGCCTGCCTGCCTGCCTGCCTGCCTGCCTGCCTGCCTGCCTGCCTGCCTGCCTGCCTGCCTGCCTGCCTGCCTGCCTGCCTGCCTGCCTGCCTGCCTGCCTGCCTGCCTGCCTGCCTGCCTGCCTGCCTGCCTGCCTGCCTGCCTGCCTGCCTGCCTGCCTGCCTGCCTGCCTGCCTGCCTGCCTGCCTGCCTGCCTGCCTGCCTGCCTGCCTGCCTGCCTGCCTGCCTGCCTGCCTGCCTGCCTGCCTGCCTGCCTGCCTGCCTGCCTGCCTGCCTGCCTGCCTGCCTGCCTGCCTGCCTGCCTGCCTGCCTGCCTGCCTGCCTGCCTGCCTGCCTGCCTGCCTGCCTGCCTGCCTGCCTGCCTGCCTGCCTGCCTGCCTGCCTGCCTGCCTGCCTGCCTGCCTGCCTGCCTGCCTGCCTGCCTGCCTGCCTGCCTGCCTGCCTGCCTGCCTGCCTGCCTGCCTGCCTGCCTGCCTGCCTGCCTGCCTGCCTGCCTGCCTGCCTGCCTGCCTGCCTGCCTGCCTGCCTGCCTGCCTGCCTGCCTGCCTGCCTGCCTGCCTGCCTGCCTGCCTGCCTGCCTGCCTGCCTGCCTGCCTGCCTGCCTGCCTGCCTGCCTGCCTGCCTGCCTGCCTGCCTGCCTGCCTGCCTGCCTGCCTGCCTGCCTGCCTGCCTGCCTGCCTGCCTGCCTGCCTGCCTGGCTGCCTGCCTGGCTGCCTGCCTGCCTGCCTGCCTGCCTGCCTGCCTGCCTGCCTGCCTGCCTGCCTGCCTGCCTGCCTGCCTGCCTGCCTGCCTGCCTGCCTGCCTGCCTGCCTGCCTGCCTGCCTGCCTGCCTGCCTGCCTGCCTGCCTGTCTGTCTGTCTGTCTGTCTGTCTGTCTGTCTGTCTGTCTGTCTGTCTGTCTGTCTGTCTGTCTGTCTGTCTGTCTGTCTGTCTGTCTGTCTGTCTGTCTGTCTGTCTGTCTGTCTGTCTGTTTCAAAAATTTGAAAAAAATCAGAATGGTAGTAAATATATTATATTTACAAGGAAAATTATAGCGGCTAAGATTGCTTGGAAATTATTTGTAATTTAAGAGTAAACCTAAGGTATAAAACATACCTAAACTTGGATGATTCCGTACACATACGAAATCCTTAGAAAAATATTACTTGATTTTTTCGTAATGGCTACGGAACCCTACCTTGGGCGTGTCCGACATGCTCTTGGCCGGTTTTTTTTAAATCTGAAAATACTTATTATTAGGTATGGCACTTTAACCAAATTACTAAGTCTGATTTACAAACAAAACGTACTTAAAAATTTAAAAAATAAAAAATAAATTTTAATAAATTTGAATTCACTATTCTTACGAGGGGCGTTCAATATAAAGTGAGAATGAGATGCAAACTCTTTTAATATTACGAAATTAAATACTGGCCGGTAAAGCTAATCTATCTAGCTGATTACTATGAAAAAAAAAACTAACTGTCTTTTGTTTAAAAAAATATATGGTAATTTCTTTGCAATGCTATTGAGTACGTTAGCGAAAATGGAGAAAATTGAACTGCGCGCTGTTATCAAATACTTGTATTTGAAAAATTTTTCTACGGACCAAGTCAATTTGGATTTGCGGGACACTTTAGGGTCTAATGCTCCTCCGTATTCGACAGTCGCACGTTGGTGCGCCGAATTTAGACGTGGAAGAACATCGACAATGGACGACCCCCGTTCCGGACGCCCTACTACAGCAGTAACTGAAGAAATTGTGAAAAAAGTCGAAAACTCAGTTTTGGCGGATCGTCGTGTCACAGTTCGTTTTATTGCTGAAAATGTAAAGATTTCAACGGGGAGCGTGCATAATATTTTACATGAACGCTTGGGTATGAAAAAAAAATTTAAATAAAAAATAAAACCTCCTTCAAAAAACCCCCAAAAAAACATAAAATAATAATTGATTGAACCGACCACAATAAGCATGAAAATATCTTTCTACTAATCTGTTTGAAGTTGGTGCCTCAGCACGAGCCAGCAGGAGTGTAGAAGCCCTATAATAGGTATGTAGGTAAGTTAGATTACTAGGTCCACTCCTGCTGGCTCGTGCTGAGGCACCAACTTCAAACAGATTAGTAGAAAGATATTTTCATGCTTATTGTGGTCGGTTCAATCAATTATTATTTTATGTTTTTTTGGGTGTTTTTTGAAGGCGGTTTTATTTTTTATTTAAATTTTTTTATTTTTTTCTTTTTAGTTGTTTCTAATGGCCTGGACTGGCACTCTTTACTGACTGTACTTTTTGCCTCTGGTTACCAAAGTACTTATCAAGACGAATCAAACGAGACCAAACTTGATGGGGTTATGTCGTTTTACTACGGAGTTCTTATGGTCACCATCCAACTTCATTGTCAGACCCTGGTTACCATCTAGGACCAAAGTACTCGTTGAGACGAGTCAAATGAGTCCGTACTCGATGGGGTAAGTGCCGTTACTTTATGGAGTAACTTTGGCCACCTTCCAGCTCCATCATCAGACCCTGTTTATCATCTGGAATCAAAGTACTCGTCAAGACGTTTCAAATGAACCCAAACTCGACGGGGTTGTGTTGTTTTATTACAGAGTTTCTATGGCCACCTTCCAACTCCATCATCAGATTAGCTCCATGTCACAATAATATTGCATTGTCACCTGATTTACACATGCATGTAAAATATGAAATCAATCAGAAACCGGGAAGTGAGTCAAATTCAACTTGCAAGATTTGACCCGTTGAGGAGTTCCGTTGGCCATCTGCGGTCTTCTTCATCAGATCTAGTTTACCAAATGACACTTTATGAATGCAAATGCTCGATTTGTCACTGAAAATACTAAAATCGCTTTACATTTCCCTTGAACTTTTGAAGAGTTCCTTCAATTCCTCATGGATTCCATCATCAGAACTGGATTCCGGTAACAACGGGACCAACCTTGAAGCATATGCTTTCAAACAACGAAAAAATTTAAGGACGGAGTTCTGAGGTAACACACGTTAAAAAAAAGAAAAAAAAAAAAAAAAAAAAAAAAGAACATACAACCGAATTGAGAACCTCCTCCTTTTTTTGAAGTCGGTTAAAAAGGTATCTGCGCGTTGGGTACCAAGAATGCTTACTGACACGCAAAAACAAACTAGACTAGAGATTTGTCAAGAAGCTTTGAACCTGATGCAGCAAGGCCGGGATCTTTTTTTGGCGCGATTTATAACAATGGACGAAACATGGCTCCATCATTACGACCCTGAAACGAAACTGCAGTCTATGACATGGAAAAGGCCATCATCTCCAACTCCGAAGAAATTCAAGGTGAACCCATCTGCCGGTAAGGTCATGGGCTCAGTTTTTTGGGATGGTAAAGGGGTATTAATGATTGAGTATCTCGAGCATGGAGCCACTATTACGGGCACTTTATACGCCAAACAAATAGCAACATTGCGCAATGAGATCCGCGAAACACGGTGAGGTAAACTCTCGAAAGTAGTGCTGTTCCACCAGAACAATGCCCCGGCACACAAGTCCGCCGTTGCAATGGCTGCAATTCGTGATGCTGGGTTCGATATCCTTAAGCATAATCCGTATTTACCAGATCTCGCTCCCAGTGATTTCTACCTATTTCCGAGATTGAAACAATACCTGAGAGGCCAGAAATTTGAAGACGACGACGCGGTAGTCGCTGCAGTACAAGATTTTTTAAGTACTCAAGATGAGACCTTTTTTAAAAATGGAATTTTAAGTTTAGAAAAAAGATATACTAAGTGTATTATGCTAAAAGGTGACTATGTCGAAAAATAAAATGACATTTAGTAAAAGTTGTTTATAACATACTCATTCTCACTTTTTATTGAACGCCCCTAGTATAGTGCAGTAAAAAATCTTAATAAGCAATTATTATATTGTTATATCCGGAGCAAAATTTGTAAACAATTCTAAATATTGATAAAACAAATAATAATAGTTTGTCGTGAAGCGACAATCAAAATTTAAGTAAAGTAAATTCTAAAAAATGTCATGAAGTGACAATTTTAAAAGAAATAAACCTAACCTAAGTTGTGAAATGAAAAATAAAATAAACTGAAAACCATTTATTTACAATATAAATAAAACAAATATTTACAACAGATAAGATGGGTGTAAAGTGGTGATTTGTAGTAATGGTCGGAAGTGTGTGTGAGTGAGAGTAGAGATGTAGTGGATCCGGTGGCGATGCGGGCTTCGATGGGATGTAGGTAGTCCGATGACGATAGGAGCGTAAAAGGACGCTCTGAGGGGCGCGACAGCGCCTGGTGGAAGCGCCGTCAGCGCTCTGTCAGGGGGCGCGCAACAGGCGCTACAGGCGCACGTTACGCCTCGTAACGGCGTAGGGTGCACGACCTCGACGATCTGTGCACCTGCACAGTGAGGACACGGATGGTGCACGGCACAGATGGAGGCAGCAGGCAGGCACGGCCACACGTGGACTAGGTGCGGCAGCACCCGATATTGATGCGGGATGCGGGTAAAGCACGGTGGAGTTGGAGACAATAGGATAAGACTTGAGGCGAATCGCGGTGACTTTAGATACTACGCGGAGACTTTGAGAGCACTCGCGGAGACTGAGATGACTCCCGGAGACTTGAGATGACTCGCGGAGATTTGAGATGACTCGCAGAGACTTGAGATAACTCGCAGAGACTTATAAGATGACTCGCGGAGGCTTGCAGGATCCCGGGACCACTTCGGCCGCGGGATTAGGCCTTTTCGACTTGTTCCTTATTAGGAAGCTGACGATAAACTGATTCTCTTCGGCGTTTGTATGGCTTATATAGCCGTCTGACGGAGCTCCGCTCCCGAGGGCGACTCGGAAATCAGAACGGACAAAATTTTGAATTAAAAACAAATTTGTACACGTGGCCAAGAATAATTTCTAGTTTTAGAGGGAGGTTTGCTATAAAATATATTTTTTTGACATGAAAAACGAAAATAATTGTCATGACAACCGGATAAACAAGCTTGTCATAATACGTCAATTTTTGCATAGAAGAGCATAACATTTATATCGAGTGAAAAGAATAATAAATTTGGAAAGTATTCTACAGGAAAAAATAGCGCGCACCAGCCTGCGCGAAGCCCGAATCTCCAGAGTACTCGCAACACATAGAAAAAGGCCGAAAAAGTTAGTGTCTACTTTCATCGAATCAAAAAGTGATTGTAACGTGAAAATACGTAGTGAAAACCCAGTGAAACTGTGTTCTTTAGCTTTTGTGATGTTGCAGGACCCTGCAGAAATGAAGGTGACGCGATTCTAATGATATTAAGATCGACAACAGGACGTGAAAAAGATACGATAAGGGAGCTAAAACACGATATAAATTGTAAGTACAAAGTAATTACGCTACAAGTTTAAAATATTTTATTGTAAAGAAAGCGTGGGGTGCATGGTGTCAATTGTCAAGGATTATCATTTTGATAACATCTTAAAAAGCACCCCACGCTTTTTTTACAATAAAATATTTTAAACTATTATTATTTATTTTATCAATATTTAGAATTGCTTACAAATTTTGATCTGGATATAACAATATAATAATTGCTTATTAAGATTTTTTACTGCACTATAAGAATAGTGAATTGAAATTTATTAAAATTTATTTTTTATTTTTTAAAGCGTGTTTTTTAGTTTTTTTAAACTATTATTTATTTTCTATTTTTTAGTTGCATTTTTTTCACAGTGAGAGTTTCCATGTGCTAAAAAGAGACAAAACGGTTATTTGCTCGTCTTAAATAGAATCAGTCCATCTTATACTTGGTCTTTGGTGCGCGCGCACTGCTCGACACTACTAAACGTAAACCTCTTTCTTTCTAACTTTACCCCCCTCACCTACAATACAACCCCCCAACCCCCTAAACCCAACCCCCCAACATCGCCCACCCCATTTCCCCAAAGCCCCCCCAAACCCCAAACCCCAACCCCCATAGGTACCCTTACCCCAAATCCCCTAAACCCCCCTTACCCCCCTCATTTTACAAACCCCCCGACCACCTAAACCCAACCCCCCTAACACCGGACCCCCAACCCCCACCACCCAACCCCCCCCCACCCCGCCACCTACCCCCCTTCCAACTCCATCATCAGACCCTTGTTACCATCTAGGACCAAAGTACTCGTCAAAACGAATCAAACGAGCCCAAACTCGATGGGGTTGTTTCGTTTTATTGTGGAGTGCCTTTGGCCATCTTCCAGCTCCATCATCAGACCCTGGTTACCATATGGGATCAAAGTGCTCGTCAAGACGAATCAAACGAGCCCAAAATCGATGGGGTTGTGTCGTTTTATTGTGGAGTGCCTTTGGCCATCTTCCAGCTCCATCATCAGACCCTGGTTACCATATGGGATCAAAGTTCTCGTCAAGACGAATCAAACGAGCCCAAACTCGATGGGGTTGTGTCGTTTCATTGTGGAGTGCCTTTGGCCATCTTCCAGCTCCATCATCAGACCCTGGTTACCATCTGGGATCAAAGTGCTCGTCAAGACGAATCAAACGAGCCCAAACTCGACGGGATTGTGTTGTTTTATTACATAGTTCCTATGGCCACCATCCAGCTCCATCATCAGATCAGCTCCATGTTACAATAATATTGCATTGTCATCCAATTTACACATATGTGCAAAATTTTAGCTCAATCGGAAACCGGGAAGTGGGTCAAAATCGCGCCCTAAGGAGTCGGTTACAAACAAACATACATACAAACAAACATACAGGTGAAGCTAATATAAAGCGTGTAATAATATATAATATAATAAAGCGTGTAAAAATTATACCTATTGCTTCATTTTTAGGGTTCCGTAGTCAACTAGGAACCCTTATAGTTTCGCCATGTCTGTCCGTCTGTCTGTCTGTCTGTCTGTCCGCGGCTAAGCTCAGAGATCGTTAATACTAGAAAGCTGTAATTTGGCATGAATATACATATCAGTCACGCCAACAAAGTGGTAAAATAAAAAATAAAAAAAAAATTTTTTTTAGGGTACCTCCCATAGACGTAAAGGGGGGGTGATTTTTTTTTTCTCGACTAATCCTATAGTGTGGGGTATCGTTGGCTAGGTCTTTTAAAACCATTGCGGGGTTGCTAACATGATTTTTCTATTCAGTGATCTGTTTGCGAAATATTCAACTTTAAAGTGAAAATTTTCATTAAAATCGAGCGTCCCCCCCCTCTAAAATCTAAACTGTTAGGTGGAAAAATTTGAAAAAATTCAGAATGGTAGTAAATATATCAAATTTACTAGGAAAATTATAGCGGCTAAAATTGCTTGGAAATTATTTGTAGTTTAAGAGTAAATAGTAGCCTAAGGTATAAAACATACCTAAACTTGGATGATTCCGTACACATACGAAATCCTTAGAAAAATATTACTTGATTTTTTTGTAATGGCTACGGAACCCTACCTTGTGCGTGTCCGACACGCTCTTGGCCGGTTTTTTCAACCGACGAAAACAAAAGGAGGAGGTTCTCAAGTCAACGTGTATATTTGTTTTTTTTTTTTCATGTATGATCACGCATAACTTTTTACAGAGTAGTCCGATTTTGATGATTCTTTTTTTATTGGAAAGCGTATACCCCGAGAGTGGTCCCATTTAAATTTGGAAATAATATTCCTACCCTAAGGGTAGGAAAACAGGGGATGATTGATTGTTTAGTTACAGATTGTACTATATGACCACGCATAACTTACTACAGAGTGGTCAGATTTTGATGATTCTTTTTTTATTGGAAAGCGTATACCCCAAGGGTGGTCCCATGTAAATTTTGAAATATTATTCTTATCCTAAGGGTAGGAAAACAGGGGATGATTGACTAACTTTTTACAGAGTAGTCTGATTTACATAATTCTTTTTAATTGGATAGGGTATACATTGAAGTTGGTATTATATAAATTTGGAAAAAAAATTACCCCAAGGATGGGAAAAAAGTATGAAATAAAAACTTTTTAACAAAAAATTTAAACCGCCGAAAACACTGAAAAGCAAAAATAATACCTTTCTGTTTGACCTTAATCTAGGTACCAGTTTGAAGTCGGTGCCTCAGCACGAGCCAGGAGGAGTGATAGAAGCCAATCAGGTAGAAGATTATAGGTCCACTCCTCCTGGCTCGTGCTGAGGCACCGACTTCAAACTGGTACCTAGATTAAGGTCAAACAAAAAGGTATTATTTTTTGCTTTTCAGTGTTTTCGGCGGTTTAATTTTTTTGTTAAAAAGTTTTTATCAAATATGTATACATCGTAATTTTATTGTAAGAATTTTATTTGTGGTTTTTTGATGAGTGAAGGCCACGCCGAAGCCCTATTGCCGGGCGGCATTGGTGGCCTCTTAACACTATGTATTTCTCCAACAGCTGCGTCTGAGCAATACGACCCACTTCGAGTCACGTCTCCTGTGGTAAAGCCGTCGCGTTTCGAAGACTCCGGCCAGCCCTTTGTCGTGTTCAAGTGCACCGCTCGCTGCTATCCTGACGAAGTCCTAGTCTGGTACCAAGACAAAAGTAAATCTCATCAAAAACAATACAAGTTAACAAAAACGCGCACGAAGGGTTCCGTACCATTATCTATAAAAACGGAAAAAAAAACATGTTTGTTGTATAGAGGGACCCTTAAATATTTGTTTTATTTTAATTTAATAATTTATTTTTAATGTGAATATATACCAAACACTAAATATTCTGTGAATATTTCAAGCGTCTACCAAGCGTCTGTCAAGTGTGCGTCTACCAAGTGTCTACCCATCGCCAAGAAACCTGCTTTCAAATAAGAAAAAAAAAACCGCATCCGAATCGGTTCACCCATTTAAGAGCTATGATGCCACAGACAGACAGACTGACCACATTACGGTCAAACTTATAACACCCCTGTGTCGGGGGTTAAAAATAAAATGAATGCCCATTATGCCTCTAAGGGTTGTTTCACACGTACCACAACAACCACAACCACAACACGTGGTCGGGCGTATATTTTCAATGAATAGTATAATTGACACGTACCACATTTGGCCGCCGTTATCGACCGCGTGAGTATTTCCGCGCGTGTACCGATTATTCACACGTTACCACTGCTTGACCGTATTTTAACGCTGCAACGTGGTGTGGTTGTGGTACGTGTGAAACACCCTAAGATCCCTTCCGCAGCTACGAGTAACAAACCTAAAGCCAAATTGGATATGTTAGTCGGTGACCCAAAGATGGACGTGTACCTACATAAATAAGTATTTCCCAAACAGATCAACAATGTTTTATTGTGTGTTTATTAAAATGACCCGACGCTTCTTATGTTACAGAGTTACCCGTCCCCACTGTTTTGATGGTCAACCAAACATACAACCAGTATCTGACGAATGGGACGATATTCATGCAAGCGACGCTCAACAAGACTCTCGAAGTCGCTGATCGAGGGTCGGACATCTTCTGCGGTAAAAGGGTGGTATCCCTCAATGGAACTGAACTGACCTTGTCTATCCCCTACAATGTTGACGTCAGGATAACAAGTGACATTATTGGACTCACGTTTGACAGAGATGTAAAGACGAGTAAGTCAGTGATTATGATTATGATGATTTTTAACCCCCGACACAAAAAGAGGAAAGAAGTTTGACCGCTATGCGTGTGTGCGTGTGTATGTGGGTCTTAAACGGGTGAACCGATTTGGATGTGTTTTTTAGGGTTCCGTAGTCAACTAGGAACCCTTATAGTTTCGCCATGTCTGTCCGTCTGTCTGTTCGTCCGCGGCTAAGCTCAGAGATTGTTAGTACTAGAAAGCTGTAATTTGGCATGAATATATATATCAGTCACGCCGACAAAGTGATTACATAAAAAAAAATTTTTTTAGGGTACCTCCCATAGACGTAAAGTGGGGGTGATTTTTTTTTCTCGACTTATTCTATAGTGTGGGGTAACGTTGGATAGGTCTTTTAAAACCATTGTGGGGTTGCTAAAATGATTTTTCTATTCAGTGATCTGTTTGCGAAATATTCAACTTTAAAGTGAAAATTTTCAATAAAATCGACCGTCCCCCCTCTAAAATCTAAACTGTTGGGTGGAAAAATGTGAAAAAATTCAGAATGGTAGTAAATATATCAAATTTACTAGGAAAATTATAGCGGCTAAGATTGCTTGGAAATGATTTGTAGTTTAAGAGTAAATAGTAGCCTAAGGTATAAAACATACCTAAACTTAGATGATTCCGTACACATACGAAATCCTTAGAAAAATATTACTTGATTTTTTCGGTATGGCTACGGAACCCTACTTTGGTCGTGTCCGACACGCTCTTGGCCGGTTTTTTTATTTGAAAGCAGGTTTCTTGGCGATGGTTATTTTATAAGTTTCATCAAAATCGGTTGAGCCGTTTCAAAGTTGTCAGCTCTTTTGTTAGCTGCGGAATAAGATAGATAAGATAAGATAATTTATTCAATAATTTGCAGTACAAGATGACAAGAAATACAATGTTTTACAAAAGTCTATTTAACACGTATGCCTGCACTAGGGTTACTAGAGAACTCTGTATCGCAGCCTAAACGAGCTATCATAAATAATTAAAATAAAGAAATAATCAGCTAAGCTTAACAGTGCAAATATTTTATAAAAATATGCAGACATAAAATAAAGTTGAATCCAGACACAATAAAGAAAAATAACAAATTATTCGAAGTAATTACAAAATAATATTGCTAAATCAATTTTATTTTTAAATCTAAATAGGTACGTAAACATCATCCGTCATACATAAGAAGGTATTAAGGTCGTATAAACCATACTTCCATTGCAATTTTTATCCGGGTCAGAGCCGATGCGAAAATTTGTTGACTAAGATAAGAACTTAACATATTCATGCCTAAGGTAAAAATAATAAATAGATAATTTATAATTTATGTTAATAGGTCAGCCATATGGCCATCATTTGTTTTATATTTTATATAGGTAGTGGTAAATTTACAAAAAAAACTTAAATGAAGTAAAATAATTTTATAACAACTATCGCGAAAACCTAAAGAGATACAAAATGTGGCTATTAGTTGCCTTCGTAATCTATTGAACTTATGAAACTTTTTTCAGCCATAATTTTTGCTGGACAGCCAGCCGCACCTGTAATATGGTTGCTCGCTTTTTTAAAACGCAATCAAGTAGCGCACTTTGGATCATCTGCCTTATTTAGGCATTCTTTTATGGTATGGCCTAGCTCGCCACAGTGGCCGCAGGTGACGGTTGACTCCCGACAAAACTTGGCAGCATGACCATATTGCTGACACTTATAACATCTTGTGACCAAAGTAAAATCTCTAACAGGGCAGGAAGACCAATTAATAAAGACTTTGTCTTTAGTAATTAAGACTTTACGAATAGCTGCAGGAACTTCTATGACATGATTACAAGTTTCTGAATCCTTTTTTCCCGACTTGTGGCTCATCTTAATAGAGTTCAAAAACGTATCGAAACTAGCACATTGAGGATTATCGGCTAAGTTTTGGTGGTACAAACAGGAAACAACGTCAATTTCCAACATAGATGTGGGCACTCCTATAATTACTATTCTAGGCCTACGTTTCTGCGTTTCATCGATCGTAAGGCCTGAGTTTTTTATCTGGGCGGATTGTTTCAGTTTCTCAATATCCTCCTTTGTATCTGTGCTAATTACGACACCACCGTTCCGAGTCTTGCGCAAACCTTTGACGTGCAGCTTCATCTGTTCGGGATTTATTATTTTTTGGACAAGAGATTTCGTCTCATCACTAGACTTCAATTTGTCGTTGGGATAAATGGTTACAGAATTATCGTATTCCGGCTGTATGTAATTATTAGGGCTTTTTTTAACCATATCAGCAAAGGAAGCTTCCTTCGTGGATGGTTTCATTCATAGACTCTTGAATACTTAGCTTGAGGTCTTGGAGTTGCTGCGAAAGTTTAAGGTCTACCTGTAAGGTCTGGACAGATGAATAGGCTTGCACAGTTTTCTGCTTAAGGGACTGGTACGCCACTGCCATTTGAGATGTGCCATGTCCTACTTTTCGGCATAAATTACTGATGCGTAGTTTCTGTTCCGTGTTCAGCTTTCCTGCTTCAGCAATGGCACACACCTCATTTAGGCAGTCTTCGATAGTCTTCATCCAGTTTTGTATTTCAGGAGTGGAAAAAAGATCAGGCTTGTCATCGTCTTCCTGGTGAGGCAGCGGCGCTGCGGGGCGGTGCGCGGGAGGGGGCGGGGGCGCGGACGGCGGGGAGCGAGGGGTCCTGCTACTCCGGTTAAACGGACTGTTTTCCATGTTTAAATATATAAGAGATGTCACGTAGTAACATTTCCCATATCCAGTAAACGTAAAAACACCACAACACTTAACACATATGTACCCAAACGGATGACATGATTACGTTTTCTGTCGACTTGGTAAACAAGGTCACGACTCAGCATGTGATTATTTAATTATTTCTACCATCTGTTTCACGTCTGTTCTCAATAATGAACTCAATTATATTCCAAAATGAATGGATCTTAGACGTATAATGGGCATTGAGTTAGGTAATGTTCAAACACACGAGTGACATAATTGCGTTGGGGGTTTTTTAAATTTTTAATTTATAGTTATTGATTTATTGGTTTAATTTATTAGTACCTGGGCGACCGAGCTCTGCTCGGGCTGAAACTCTGTACCAAGCGTTTTCCGGTTTCCCAGAGATAAGACCAAGCTAGATCAATTTTTCATCCCCGAAAACCCCCACATACCAAATTTCATCGAAATCGTTGGAGCCGTTTCCGAGATCCTGATTATATATGTGCGAGGGAGGGGGGGCGGGGGAGGAGGTTCGGGGGTTCCAAAGGAGGGATGAAAATTTCATTGATTTTGCCGTAGGATGCACCGTTTTCAAGATATTTGACAAAAACACCGGAGGGGTGTGGGGTGAGAGGTGGGAGGGTGCGGGGGGGGGGGATGCGGGGGAGGGAGTGTGGTGGCATCAACGGGGGGATGAAAATTTCATTGATTTTGCCGTAGGATGCACCGTTTTCAAGATATTTGACAAAAACACCGGAGGGGGTGGAGGGGTGAGTCACGTTAAACTATCGTCCGTAAACCGACTTTACAGACAACCGGTTTTTCCTGTTCTGTGCTCCCAATAGGGAACGTGCACATAGACGGTGCTGCCAACTGGTGCCATAAGGGTGCCATCAATTTGAATGTTTTACCTTGATAAGTTTGTTTTACTGTCCGCATAGTGTCTCTTCTGTCGCATTAGTGCTGCCGCCTATAGTTACTGCACGTTCCCTATAATACTTTTCTCTCAATAGAAGAAACTTGACGTTTTCTCATGAAAAATAAACTTTAAAAAAAAAACTAAAATCCTTAAAAAAAAACGTGGAATCGAACCGAGGTCGGCTGGATCCGCGACCAACCGAATTCTACTGTGCTATTTTGGTCTGCTCGAAGCCGGCGAAATTTAGCTTTGTATTCTAATGCAAACAAAAATAGCCGAAAACACGAGTAAAAGCGATTTTCTGAAAATGAAACATAGCTAGATCAGTTTTTCATCCCCGACAACCCCCACATACCGAATTTCATCGAAATCGTTGGAGCCGTTTCCGAGATCCTGATTATATATATACAAGAATTGCTCGTTTAAAGCCGAGATCCTGATCTACACTAATATTATAAAGAGGAAAGATTTGTACCTATTTTTGTATGTTTGTATGTTTGTAATGAATAGGCTCAAAAAGTACTGGGCCGATTTAAAAAATTCTTTTACCAATAGAATTCTACATTCTTCCAATTTGACATAGGCTACATTTCATTTTGAAAAAAATTAGGGATCCTTGGTAAAATTTGAACAATGTAACCGAAGGTGTAGAAAAATGAGTCTTAAAATGTCTTTCGTCGAATGCGCTGCCGAAACTATTAGCGATAGAACAAAATAATGTACAACAATATTGAAGAACATCATAATGTCTACAAAAATCTCCGCGGTAGCATATGTCCAACTATTGTAGTTATGTCACTACAACAACTTTTTCATTTTAAACATTAATGAAAATGCTAACCAAATTCAAACCATGCTATTTATGTGTTTATATATTAGATAAAGTGATTCAAGAGGAAGGTTTACAAGTATAATACATGCATAATATAGTTGTACCCGTGCGAAGCCGGGGCGGGTCGCTAGTTATATATATACAAGAATTGCTCGTTTAAAGGTATTAGATTAATATTCAAATTAGGCAGTTATTATTGTTAGCATATAATGCATGTATCAAAAATAATATTTGCATGACTTATAAAATCTAAATGTATAGAATAAGAAAATTGATAAAAACTTTTTAACAAAAAATTAAACCGCCGAAAAATCTGAAAAGCAAAAAACCTTAATACCTTTTTTGTTTGACCTTAATCTAGGTACTAGTTTGAAGTCGGTGCCTCAGCACTTAGCCAGGAGGAGTGGACCTATAATCGTCTACCTGATTGGCTTCTATCACTCCTCCTGGCTCGTGCTGAGGCACCGACTTCAAACTGGTACCTAGATTAAGGTCAAACAAAAAAGGTATTATTTTTTGCTTTTCAGTTTTTTCGGCGGTTTAATTTTTTGTTAAAAAGTTTTTATTTTATACTTTTTTTCCATCCTTGGGGTGATTTTTTTTCCAAATTTATTATACCAACTTCAAGGTATACCCTATCTATCCAATAAAAAAGAACTAAAACAATTACTTTGCTCACCCGCGACCTTACAATAGTTACGTTTATGCAAGAAATGTGCGTTCATGCAGTTCCTCCACCTCCACACTGTACGAACACACACAAATCACATAAACCCAACCATCACCACCACCAAGCTACACTGAACTCAGTGTAGCTTGGTGGTGGTGATGGTTGGGTTTATGTGATTTGTGTGTGTTCGTACAGTGTGGAGGTGGAGGAACTGCATGAACGCACATTTCTTGCATAAACGTAACTATTGTAAGGTCGCGGGTGAGCAAAGTAATTGTTTTAGTTCATTAATATGGACCTCCGCAAAGTAACGCCTGATTCAATAAATTAAATAAAAAAGAATTATGAAAATCAGACTACTCTGTAAAAAGTTAGTCAATCATCCCCTGTTTTCCTACCCTTAGGGTAGGAATATTATTTCCAAATTTACATGGGACCACCCTGGGGTATACGCTTTCCAATAAAAAAAGAATCATCAAAATCCGACTACTCTGTAATAAGTTATGCGTGATCATACATAAAAAAAAAAATATATATACACGTCCAATTGAGAACCTCCTCCTTTTGTTTTCGTCGGTTGAAAAACTATTATGTACTAGCTTTTGCCCGCGACTCCGTCCGCGTAGAATTAGTAATTTGGGCAGCTTATTTTTTTATCCAAGTTGCTTTTTCATCAATTACGGCTCTCCTTAGTTCCTGGATATAAAAAAAATTACCTCCCCCCGCACCCCCCTCCAAACCCGACCCCCCACCAAACCCCCCCCCCCCCTCCCGCACACCCGCGTTCGTATTCGCCACCGTACTCCCAAGTCAAGCATGCCTATAGAAGTTTTACTTCAAAAACCCCCGATTTTGAAACATTCTTCCGCTCCGCTCCGCTGCTATTGGTGTCATTTAGTCATTTAGGGGGTGTTTCACCACCTTACTGTCAAACTACTGGTCACGTAACCAATGAATAAACTAAGTACTGGACAAATCTGTCGGCTAGTTTTTTTTTCAGTTTCACCACTCCGGTCCTGTGCAAACTAAGTACCACTTAACTAATCGTCGGTTTAACATAGAGGGGTATGACAACGTCACATTTCACGATCACGCGTTCCTGTTCGCATACTTTCGTTCAAAGAGTCGCTCATTGTTAAAGCAAAAGAAATCGTAAACTATGTAATTTTTAAATACATCTATTTTTTTGCATAAACAAATGTGTAACATTATAATTAATCCAAAAACGGTATTTATTTACGATACTTTGTTAACAATAACAAAGAAAAATAAAATCACGTAAAACGAATCGAAAAGTGGCGCCAAACCATTTGACAGATTAACTTTTTTTTGTAATGGCGATGTACAAGTTCACGTAGAACAAACGATTGTGCCACTGAAAAAAAGTCTGTAATTAAAAAATATTACAAAATTTTGGATTTATTTTTACATACTAAAAGCGTACCTATATTTTTTTATTCAATTCTTGATATTTGAATCCTCGTTTGCAATTTAGCATGACTTCTTTCTTTAAAAAATAAAAAATACTTTGATTTATTTTTCTGAAACCGTCTGAAGGGCTCTCCAACCATGACCACAAAAAAATTACCTGACTAATTAAAAAGTTATGTGACGGATAAAAATGCTAAATGCCACCTGATCTGATGGTCAAATTAAATAACACTTTGTCCGTCACTTAGCACTAATCAAGACTGGTGAAACAGAAATTTTAAGTTCATCTGTCAAATAAGGTTATGATTAAGCTAATCCAAACTTTAAGAAAAGTGGTGAAACAGCCCCTTAGTCATTTATTAATTGTTTTCATGGGTACATTGGATCTTAAAAACTAGTACATTTCCCAGACATGAAACCCTGTAATAGGGCACTACAATATAACTTAAACCTAATACCTACTTGATTGTGTTAGCGTGATGATTATATAGCCTATAGCCTTTCTCGATAAATGTGCTATCTAACACTGAAAGATTTTTTTAGATCGGAGCAATAGTTCCTGAGATTAGCGTGTTCAAACAAAAAAACCTGTTCGTTAAATTCTTAAAATAGACGTATCTTTCTTATTTGTGAACCGATTCAAATGAAACAAAGACTAAATGTTAATCCAAGAAAATACCAACATATCAGTGAAAACCGCATCCTTCTAGGTTAAGCCGTTTCTGAGATTAGCGCGCACAAACGCACAGACAAACAGACAAACAGACAATAATTCTAAAAATCATTGTTTTGGGTTCCATTGCGCTAATAAATAGCCCTAGTGACAGTTTTTCTCAAATATCTTCAATGTACAGACACCGACTTGTTACAGATTTATTATATGTATATATGTACTTACTACATTTACAGCAAATAAATATTTCATTTCATTTCATTTCATTGATGTTTCAGACACGCCAAAAGTAGCAATAGAAGTAGAACCTGTTGGTGAAGTGTACTTCGAGCCCAACTCGACGATGGAGTTCGTGTGTCGTTCTACGCTTGTCGATGGAAGCTACCTCACTTGGTATAAAGAAGGTGAGATTATATCATCATCATCGTTGGTAATCGTCATCATCATCATCACTTCAGCCGAAACAAGTTCACAGCTGAACATAGGCCTCCCCCAAGCCTCGCCAAACACTCATTCCCGCGCACCACCCCCTGCTTCGCGGTTACCTGGGCCGCTACCATGGCCTGGAATAGCGGGGCCGTCGAACACTAGGGCAGGCCTCTTGCATGCCATGTACTTACGCGCGATATTTACCTACCGCGGGAACGATCTGCTGCGATCGAAATTTCAGTAGGTTGTCACAAGCGCGCGCCGACGCACGTTCATTCGTGTTCCACGGAAAAAATATGCCGCCTGGACTTTTATAAGTGAAAATGGTGAAACAGGGGCAAACTTTAATATGACTATGCTAAAATTAATAGCTAATATAACAATTTGGGAGTTCGTATCGTGCTGTCCCTCTTACTCTTCTATAAAAAGCTATAAGCGTGAGCGGGATGGCACGATGCGAAGTTCGAAAATTGACCTTCGTATCTAGTATAACGCTAGGGTACTGTGAGCATGACAATTTATTCTGCGCATTACAATAAAATATCTTTTTTGTTAGGATTCCAGAGCTAAAATGGCAAAAAGGGAACCCTTTTAGTTTCGCCATGACCGTTTGTCCCTTTGTCCGTCCGTGGCTTAGCTTAGGGAATATTAGTGCTAGAAAGTTTGCATGGATATATGTATATAGCAATTATCCCGACAAAATGATAAAACAACATGTAGAAAAAAAAAATATCCAAACTGCCAGCCGTAGTCACTGTCGGCACGCACACATTCTTAAGGAGACGGAGTAGTATAATCTGTGGATATAATCGCGGTAAGTACCAAGATTTTGTACGGGATGCAGTATATGTTACGAAGTAACTATTAAGTAATCTGTGACTAGGGGCCGTTTTTAGGGTTCCGTACCCAAAGGGTTAAAACGGGACACTATTACTGAGACTTCGCTGTCCATCCTTCTGTCCGTCTGTACGTCCGTCGATTAGCGCAAGAAGCTCGGTAGGGCTTTAAAACCAAGCTTTTAATTGCGGCTTAGAAGGTAGGTATATGCATGTGGGGAGAGAGGATGTTTGTGCAAACCAATGTTGCCATTTATCTCCAAAAGTTAGTAAGTAGGTCGGACTAGTCGCACGCTTAAAACGAAACTGACTCAATCCGAAATACTTGATGATTAAACGAACTTACCTTAAGTGAAGTTCTATCATAATTATACGAAGCGCCTCGTCCGAAGAGATCAGTGTAGATAGTATTAGGTATAACACATGTAGTAACACATAAGTGACACCACTCTTACCACTCTAGTTGAGAAATCTTTTTTTTTTTTTTTACGGGTACTTTCAGCCAGTATCACTTTATAATCTAGTAACGATCCGCGCTCGCGTCATTTAGTTTAGAGTTCAAATTTCAAACTGTGGTTGATATTACCGAAATTCTTAAAGAGGGAACTGGGCGGGCGGGACACTGATCTCTTCGGACGAGGCGCTTCGTATAATTATGATAGAACTTCACTTAAGGTAAGTTCGTTTAATCATCAATTATACTTGCGCCTCGTCCTCGAGATCAGTGTAGATAGTATTAGGTATAACACATGTAGACTTTGAGAGCTGTTTTTCGGGAATATCAATAAACCAATCTGCAAGAATTCTGTATCTAAATACTTTTAATCAGAATCCAACATAAAATTACATTTTCTTAAAAATAACTGAATATAATTATTTAACTTACACGAGTATAATACCAATAACTATATCAGTCATCTCATCTGCCTATTAATCGGCTCTATTATTCTTGGGTGCTAATTAATAATAGCCCTAGCTAATGAACAATCATCATTTTCGACAATAACTCTGTTGTAGAACCTGTCAAATGTGTTGGAGCCTCCGCTCCAGCCAGCGGTCTTCCTAATGCGGTCGATGTTCACTCCCGCACAGCGCGCGCGCGAAGTGCTCGCGTGCCGCGTGCTGTGCGCAGTGAACACCGACACGTCCACGCCGCTCGCTCTTAGCGCACACTTGATCCAGCGACTGAGTGTCTGCGTGGATACAACATTATGTGGTTTCTTTGAACCAATAAATAGGATATCAGATTTACGAAGGTTTTTCGTTACGTTTATGTACGCCACTAAAGTTTTCGCGGGACAAATTTCAGGTTTATCTTCAAAAAACGGTAATGAAAGTATAGGTTGGACTGAACCAACACGTGATGTTTTTAATAATTCAGGAATTTTAATTAGAATTTTTTCTGTCAAAATCTCTACATTTTTAACATTGATTTTTGAAAATGTTTGAACCCTGTGTGCTGTAGTGAGGGCCAATAGTGTAATACACTTCTTTGCCAGATTCTCTAGAGAAAGATTATCATTTGGATACAGGGTACTTAAATAGTTTAATACACAATTTGGGTTCCAGGTACAATCATACTTTGGTAAAGGTGGTCGTAAGCGAAAAACTCCTTTAAAAAATCTAGTTATTCTATCATCTTTTGTTACACCACTTCCCATAATCAGGGATAGAGCGGATCTGTATGAATTCAGTGTTCCGTATTGCGCGCCGTCTTGGAAAAGCTGAGTGAAAAAACTTATAATATTTGGAACTGGCGCTTCAAATGTATCAATAGAATTTGTCTTACAAAACACCCACCATTTTTTAATAGCACAATCGTACTGTTTAAATGAATTCTCAGATAGTGAGGCGCCGGTGATATCTAACGCGGTTACCGGTATTCCTCTTCGCACAAACGACTCCCAGATAATACTCCGGCCACCAGGGTAAGTGTCGACCGGATTCTCCTGGTGCTGCAATGAGAAATAAGTACATCTTCTTCTGGTTTTTCTGACTCGGTAAGAATAGGCGGTGTCGGCACTGAAACTTGATTAACCGTTTGCGAAAAGAGGATCTTATGGCCTCTTATCCAAGAAAGGATCGTGCGATCATTCGTAATGAGAGACCATTGATCGTAAAAATGAGCCAATCTGCCTGCGTACTTAACTGTATCTAACGGCGCCAGGAGCGCGTCGCTGGCGGCTGATAGTGCGACGACGCGTTCGAGTAGTTCTGTGGCGGCGGCGGGGGTGGCGGGGGGCGCAGGGTCCGCGGCGGCGGGGGAGGCGGGGCGCGCGGCGTCCGCGGCGGCTGCGCACGCGGCGCTGCGGGCGCGCGGCTGCGCGGCGGCCCCGGACCCCTGCGCGCGGGGGCGGGAGCCCGCTGGTTTAAAGGCTTCAGTGATGACTTCTTGGGACCTCTCTTCGGATTGGGTTGCAATTCCAACCCAGACTTCGATACCGCCTTTGCTGACGTTAAGGTCGCAGATAAATTCTCACTAAAAAGTAATTTATCAATTTTTGTATTCGATAAATGTTCTCTCATTTCCTTTTTCAAATCACGTGTGATGAGATTACGACGAACTACAGAATCGCAATGCTGAGCATCACAAAGCAGACGTCCCAAATCCATTAGTTTGGATAACATGTCATTATTATTTACCTTGCAATTTAAATGATACGTTAGCACCTCAGCTAAACAAGAAATAGCGCTTGCCATTTGAGTCTGTCTTGATTTGATGCCGTTATCTCGACTGACACTCGCTTCTAGCATCGCGGCTTTTATTTCAGGATTTAATCCCGGGGCACAAATATAAGGACAATTTTCTGGCGTCAGATATTTGGCTGTTAGCTCCTTACGCTTTTCTTTGGTGAGGCCTTCTGTAGCTATGTGCTCAAAGCGCCTTGCAATTTCAATGTGCACGTTAGGGGCGAATTTTATCTCTTTTGAGGGATCGTCACCTAGTATTTCTAGTACCTCATTTTCCAACTGGATCTCTGAATCTTGTTCCTCAACTGCAGCTGAAGACGTGCCCGCCTCGTTTTGCTGCAGGTTGTTTTGTTCAGAAACGTTAGCCGCAATGCTGGACTCGTTCTGGAGCATCTCGTGATTATTATCGCCTTCTATAACTTCCGTGTCAACCAGCAAGGACTCTTCAAAGTTTTGTGAGTCCTGCTGTAACCAGTCTTGTGGGCCGAGAGCGGCCATTACTGGAAAAGTAAAAGTGAAACATAATAATAAACACTGTATTCCAAAAGTACCTACTTATAAAAGTTTTTCGTACTGCAATCAGTATAATTTACATACATATTTGATTAATATGTAAATGTAAGATTCAAAACCTTTATGGTGGATAAAAAGTGTGTATCGTATCGGTGTCAGTGACAGTTCACACATACCTATACACTTCCAAACGTAAATACGTTTATGTACATAATATAATTAATTATTTACAAGGCCATAATGTTTTAAAGGTGTATAGAAAAAACTTCGTGCGGCGGGTCAGCCCCAATGTCAGCCCAGATTGCATGACAATTCAAAACGTGAATACGTTATATGTACAACTATAAATGCGTGCGGTGGGTCAGCCCCAAGGTCAGCCCATATTACACGATTTAAATTCAGAACGTGAATACGTTCTTGCATATTCGAAAATAATCGAATGTGTACAACACCAAATGTTGTTAACGTGCATATAAATGCGTGCGGTGGGTCAGCCCCGAGGTCAGCCCATGTAGCACGATTTAAATCAGAACGTGAATACGTTCTTGCACAATCGAAAATAATTGAATATGTACAACACATGCATGTTGTCAATGTGCATACAAAAGCCTGCGATTGCACGACTTAATTCAAACGTGAGTACGTTTTTGCACATTCAAAAAATAATTATATACAAGACATTAATTATTATGTTAAATATGTACCTACATAAGAGAGCGTGCGGCGGGTCAGCCCCAATGTTAGCTCAGATTACACGACTTAATTCTTTTTATACACACTTGCGCATAGAAAGAAATTCGTATTATTAACGAATGTGGGTAGGTGCATGCATACGGATCGCAAGTATCGGTTTTTTGTTTATAATACTGCTATCAATAACTTTTATTATTTCTGTTACATACCTGAATTTTCGGATCCATTACTCAATGAGCACAAACGTGATGGACACGTTAAATCATCTTCATCTTCATCTGATGATGAAAATATGGTAACTTTACGAATCACTTGTTTTTCTAATCTTTTAATTTTATTTAAAAGATGTTTATAGTTATATTCTTGCTTGCGTTTCGACATTATTTTAGCGTCTGAACACTTCTGTTACTTTAGTTAATAACGGGTATTGAGTGGTTGAGCACTAAAATGTGAATGACGCGAGCGCGGATCGTTACTAGATTATAAAGTGATACTGGCTGAAAGTACCCGTAAAAAAAAAAAAAAAAGATTTCTCAACTAGAGTGGTAAGAGTGGTGTCACTTATGTGTTACTACATGTGTTATACCTAATACTATCTACACTGATCTCGAGGACGAGGCGCAAGTATAATATCGTCATTTAAAACTTTAAACTTTATGTAAACAAAATTAGGTTTATTTTTGACGTGACGTCTAATAAATCGATGAACGCCGGCTGCATCTACGTAAAAACCGGCCAAGAGCGTGTCTGACACGCCCAAGATAGGGTACCGTGGCCATTACGAAAAAATCAAGTAATATTTATCAAAGGATTTGATTTCGTATGTGTACGGAATCTTCCAAGTTTAGGTATGTTTTATACCTTAGGCTACTATTTACTCTTAAACTACAAATAATTCCCAAGCAATTTTAGCCGCTATAATTTTCCTTGTAAAAATAATATATTTACTACCATTCTGAATTTTTTCAAATTTTTCCACCCTACAGTTTAGATTTTAGAGGGAGGTGACGGTCGATTTTAATGAAAATTTTCACTTTAAAGTTGAATATTTCGCAAACAGATCACTAAATAGAAAAATCATGTTAGCAACCCCCCAATGGTTTTAAAAGACCTATCCAAAGATATCCCACACTATAGGGTTAGTCGAGAAAAAAAAATCACCCCCACTACGTCTATGGGAGGTACCCTAAAAAAATTTATTTTGGTTTTTTTTATATAATCCCTTTGTCAGCGTGACTGATATATATATTCATGCCAAATTAAAGCTTTCTAATACTAACAGTCTCTGAGCTTAGCCGCAGATGGACAGACAGACCGACAGACAGACAGACAGACGGACAGACATGGCGAAACTATAAGGGTTCCTAGTTGACTACGGAACCCTAAAAAGGATGACGCAATGTAACGTACATGTACGTACAGGTGCTTAACACGTACGCACATGTACGTTACATTGCGTCACGGGTGCGTGTACGGGTGCGGGGGGGAGGTGCGGGGGGGAGGTGCGGCGGTATTAAAGGGGGTTTCATTTTGTTTTTGAATGTTTTGTTATGACGTTGTCACATTAAACTATTATCGTCCGTAAACCGACTTTACAGACAACCGGTTTTTGAGATGGAATATTATTATTTCGGATTGAGTCAGTTTAATTTTAAGCGTGCTTAGTGTCTGATCAGATTTTTGAACTTTGTATCATGCCATCCCTTTCCCTCTTATGTTTGTACTATTAAGGCAGGTTTAGATAGGGTCAGTAACTGACTTCGAATTCGAGACAAGTCAGCGCTGACCCGAGAAATACCCAATAAAATAATAATAAAATAAATAAATATCACGGGACAATTCACACCAATTGACCTAGCCCCAAAGTAAGCTAAGCAAAGCTTGTGTTATGGGTGCTAGACAACGGACAAACATACTTATATAGATAGATACATACTTAAATACATATTAAACACCCAAGACCCGAGAACAAACATTCGTATTTTTGATACAAATATCTGCCCCGACACGGGAATCGAACCCGGGACCTCAAGCTTCGTAGTCAGATTCTCTAACCACTAGGCCATCTGGTCCTCTAAATAAATTAAATTTTTCATGTAAATTGAAAGTCAGCGCTGACCTCCCACCACTGTACTGACATCAAATCAATTTACATTGGGTATTTCTCGGGTCAGCGCTGACTTGTCTCGAATTCGAAGTCAGTTACTGACCCTGTCCAAGGATGATACAGACTGGATTGGCAGTCGCCATAGTACGGATCGGCCGCGGTTTTTCAACCGACGAAAACAAAAGGAGGAGGTTCTCAATTCGACGTGTATTTTTTTTTTCTTATGTATGATCACGCATAACTTTTTACAGAGTAGTCCGATTTTGATGATTCTTTTTTATTGGAAAGCGTATACCCCTAGGGTGGTCCCATTTAAATTTGGAAACAATATTCCTACCCTAAGGGTAGAAAAACAGGGGATGATTGATTGTTCAGTTACTGATTGTACTATATGACCACGCATAACTTATTACAGAGTAGTCCGATTTTGATGATTCTTTTTTATTGGAAAGCGTATACCCCAAGGGTGGTCCCATTTAAAGTTGGAAATAATATTTCTACCCTAAGGGTAGGAAAACAGGGGATGATTGACTAACTTTTTACAGAGTAGTCTGATTTTCATAATTCTTTTTTATTGGATAGATAGGGTATACCTTGAAGTTGGTATTATAAATTTGAAAAAAAAATTACCCCAAGGATGGAAAAAAAGTATAAAATAAAAACTTTTTAACAAAAAATTAAACCGCCGAAAAAACTGAAAAGCAAAAAATAATACCTTTTTTGTTTGACCTTAATCTAGGTCAGCCAGGAGCCAGCCAGCCAGGAGCCAGGAGGAGTGATAGAAGCCAATCAGGTAGACGATTATAGGTCCACTCTTCCTGGCTAAGTGCTGAGGCACCGACTTCAACCTGGTACTGGTGGTGGTAATATTTGTTCCTGAGTTATGGATGTTTTCTATGTATTTAAGTATTTATTTATCTATATAAGTATGTTTATCCTTTGCTTAGTACCCATAACACAGGCTTTGCTAAGCTTACTTTGGGACTAGGTCAATTGGTGTGAATTGTCCCGTGATATTATTATTATTATTATTATTACCTAGATTAAGGTCAAACAAAAAAGGTATTATTTTTTGCTTTTCAGTTTTTTCGGCGGTTTAATTTTTTGTTAAAAAGTTTTTATGTAGTTCGATTATTAAATCTAGATGACGCTGAAATATAGCCAGAGGCTTTGAAGGCAAAACAATAAGACTACAGATATTTCATATTACTGCAAATGTATTATTATGCAGAAAAATAATACATTCCAGTCTATATCATCCTTGCCCTGTCTAAACCTGCCTTAGCGTAAACGGATCGGCACGATACGAGGTTCCAAAATCGAATTTCATGGTATTAAATTAAACCTGTTCTTTTATCAATTAACTTATTTACCTTATTTTCAGACCTGAATTCTTTGTCGAAAACACAACTTAGGTCGAAACTAATTCGAAGTGAAACTACTATGACAAGTACACTTAAGCTAAACGTAGACGAAACCTACGTATCAAAGAGTTTATATTGCGTCCAAGAGCACCACATAGTGTACAGGAACAAAAGCGAAAAATTAGATTTCCGGTACGGAGAAATCGCGAAGTCCGATCCAATAAGGTTAAAAAAAATGGAAGCAGGTAAAGGAATTAAGTTCTATGCTATAGCAAATTTTCGTTAAAATAAGTTTTTCTTAAAAAATACGTTTTAACGTGACAACGTGTACTGCATTGATTTTGCCGTAGGATGCACCGTTTTCAAGATATTTGACAAAACACCGGTTCTTGTCCGATCACCGAGATTAAGCAACGTCGGGCGCGGTCAGTACTTGGATGGGTGACCGCCTGGTTTCATTTTTGTTTTTTGAATGTTTTCAAATGTTGTCACGTTAAACTATCGTCCGTACCTAAACCGACTTTATTTTATGCAATCTTTTTTACTGACCATACTTTTTGTTGACTGTAGCAAATTTTAAGTCGATCCGATCACTGATATCTAGACACGCGGCAGCGAGTCAAGCCAAATTCAAGCAAAAGGTCTGGCGAAGCAGCGCCGTGTGTAATATTACACGAATCATTTGGAGCCACTTTTGGCCCCTTCATAACTCTATAGTACATTACTACAGACACAGGCCGGTAAGTAAGGACAGTTATGATGCTGGCAACTCCATTTCACGTCGATGTATGTTTAGTGCTTTTCTGAAATATAAATGTGAAAAATGATAGCCAACTAATAAGGCTTTACCATTCCATTTTTAGGGTTCCGGAGCCAAAATGGCAGTAACGGAACCCTTGTAATTTCGCCATGTCTGTCTGGAGACTATTAGTGTTACAAAGCTGTAATTTTGCATGGATATTATGTGTAGCAATTAACGCGAGATTAAACAACCATAAATTAATGACACTCGAACTAAAGCCACCCTCGCTGTTTGATAGTAAATTCCTCAGGATGGACTTGAGGTGATTAAAAAAGATGTCTTTCGAGAAGTATATTCGCAAAATATTTTTCAATCTTATGTTATGTCATACATACAGCGACATTGTGAGAGAAAAAGGAAGTAACATCAATTTAACTAGAGATTAGCGCCATCTATCCGAATATATTAGAATTAGGTGAGTTCCTAGCGGATTCCGATAGATGGCAACCTACAAACTGCCTGTTTAGCCTGTCCACTGTGTTGGACATTCGCTCTGCTCGGGTGGCTAAACAACTCGTGTCTTTATTGCTTGTTTTAGCCCCGTGTTGAACAATCTGCTAATACGAAGTCGGATTTATTCATCTAATATTGAAATTAAGGTTGGTTTTGTTAAGACAACAGAACGCGTAAGCTGATGATTGCGGGGGCGTGCGTGGTCGGTGCTCTGCTGATGTTGCTGGTCGGACTCCTGGCCAGTTGGTGTTGGCGACGCCAGACCCCAGAAGAAGAAGATTATGTGAGTTAACGACCGCTTTAGCCTAGTTGGTAGTGACCCTGCCTACGAAGCAAGAGGTCCTGGGTTCGAATTCCAGTAAGGGCATTTATTTGTGTGATGAGCACGAATATTTGTTCCTGAGTTATGGATGTTTTCTATGTATTTAAGTATTTATTTATCTATATAAGTATGTTTATCGTCGTCTAGTACCCATAGTACAAGCTTTGCTTAGTTTGGGACTAGGTCGATTTGTGTAAATAAATTAAATAAATAAATAATAAATAAATATTAGGGGACAATCTTACACAAATCGACCTAGTCCCAAACTAAGCAAAGCTTGTACTATGAGTACTAGACGACGATAAACATACTTATATAGATAAATAAATACTTAATATATAGAAAACATCCATAACTCAGGAACAAATATTCGTGCTCATCACACAAATAAATGCCCTTACCGGGATTTGAACCCAGGACCTCTTGCTTCGTAGGCAGGGTCACTACCAACTAGGCTAAAGCGGTCGTCGTCGTAAGATTGTCCCCTAATATTTATTTATTTATTTATTTAGTTTATGGGCGCCGCCACACAGAAGAGACGCGGGACGGGGGCGCGTCGCCGTCGCGGCGCCCCTGAATCAGTTTTTAACCCCCGACATAAAAAGAGGGGTGTTATAAGTTGTGTGTGTGTGTGTGTGTGTGTGTGTGTGTGTGTCAGAAGTCAGAACTCTTAAACGGGTGATCCGATTTGGATGCGGTTTTTTTATTACAAAGCAGGTTTCTTGGCCAAGGTTCTTAGACATCTTTCACCAAAATTGGTCCAGCCGTTTCAAAGTTATCAGCTCTTTTGTATGTTGCGGAAGAGATCTTAGACTTAATTACGTTGGGGGTTTATAAATTTTTCAATTTATAGTTGTGTCGGGGGTTAAAAATAGAATTTTGAACAAAAACTTATTTGCATTGTTGTTCAGGTGGTCCCGCAGATTACGTACGCGGTGCTGGCGCTGCCCGAGACGGACTCGAAGCCCCCGGACAAACCAGACAAACAAAATTACGTGGAAATTGTGGGGGTCTACAAGAATAAATCAAAAAATAAATGATTTTCTGAGTTAACTTTTTTTTTAACCAAATGTCCCCAAAAACAGACTATTTTGTTAGCGGCTTTTTAGTATGTATCTCAACAGTAATTTACAATACATATGCTCGGAAAGTGCCTCTTGACGTGAGTCAACATATCTATAGAAATTTAAGTTAAGTATCCCAGCACGCTTCCGCAAATGTGAAAAAAAGTTGTATGGATTTTAAGGCCACCACAAACCGGGAGCGCGGGGCGCCGTCGGAGCGTGCTCAGCGCGCTGTATAACACTGAATTAAATATACGGTGACACACCGGCAGCGCGGCACACCGTATATGATTCAGTGTTATTGACCGCGCTGGGCACGCTCCGTCGGCGCCCCGCGCTCCCGGCTTGTTGTGGTCTTTAATCGTTGGCTAGCAACTGTCAGTTGTCGCCTACCAGTGCCGCAGTAAAAACGCTGAAAAAGACACGTTTCTATATACGTATGACGACCCCCTTTACTTTTAACTTTTTTTTTAGTATTTGTTGGTATAGCGGCCTTAGTAATACGTAATAAATCGGAAAAAAATTAAGCGTCTAGCTCTAGCTATTATGGTTCAAGAGATAGAGCCCTGTGACAGACGGACGGACTGACAAACAGACAGACAGCGGAGTCTTATTAATAGTAGCAGTCGTAGCAGTCTAGCAGTATAAGATTATTATTAGACTAATTAGTTATGTCAAAATATACGCCGTAAACGCCGTATATGGGGTTTGAACGGGGAGATAAACCCTACAAATGTTAAAAAAACACGCTTAAAACATGACCCCCTTTAATTTTTAACTTTATTTTATTTTTAGTATTTGTTATTAAGTAAGGTATAGCGGCAACAGAAATAGTCATCTGTGTAAATTTCAACTGTCTAGCTATCACGGTTCATGAGATAGAGCCTGGTCACAGACAGACGGACAGTGGAGTCTTAGTAATAATAGGGTCTCGTTTTTACCCTGTGGATACGGAACCCTAATAATAACCCTCCTTCGACAGTCGGGTGAAAAGTATGTCAACCACTGTTAAATAAAAGTATTTTTCAAACAAAACAGAATTTTCCATTTATGTCCAAATCAATCTACGACACAGTTCAACAATTACGATCTTAAGTATTTATTGATATGAGGAATTCCATACAGAATTATTTTTCAATCTATTACATTACATTTATCGTTTATGTCCTTTTATTTTGCAAGTATGGAAACATAATAAGATTAAGAAGAAAACACATTTTTTAGCATGATTAACATTAAAAATAGGCACTAATATATCATAATAATTTTTTATTTTTTATCTAAAAGATGATCATGAGGTTTAAATTTCATAGAAATTACTTTAAGTAACTTTGAGTACAATTCGGACCGCTTTATTCACTTATGATTTTGTTTCTGAACAGCAAAATACTCTTCTGTCGTGTTGTCAGTTCAACTGTCAAAAACATGTCAAATCAAAATTGACCAATTTACGTGATGAGTGCACACGAACTATAACAAAATTACAGTTATTGCTGTATTACTAGTCAGTCTAACCATGAAATATAAACACTAGATAAGACTTATAACTCACTCCCCTTCTGAACAAACTTGTCCTCTGTTTTTTATCGTGTTTAAATTAAGTTTTATATTACGGCGCAATGGACGGGACTTGGGTGCTTATTTTACTCGCCCTGGTGATGCTGGTGGGATCCTATGTAGCGGGAAGTATACCCCTGAATGTGAGCATGTCTGAGGTACGTATATCAGAGCATAAATCTATGTTTTACTATGTTTAATTGTATTTTTAAAAGAGCGCGTTTGACCGCGCTTCAAACATCTGTTGCGTTCGTATTTCTTAGTCACAGTCTGTTTACTTGCTGCGATTGCAATATTTTGTAATAGTTTTGTAAAGAAACAGTTGATAAAATTGCGGAGTTACCTTTAAACTTTATGTTAACTGATGATTTTACTATTTAATTTATTTTTTATTTTTGGTTGTTTAGAATTAATCTCTATAATGGTGTTTGAATTTAAAAATATTTGCTGAATAACA
Organism: Archips crataeganus; assembly: GCA_947859365.1. Taxonomy (NCBI): domain Eukaryota; kingdom Metazoa; phylum Arthropoda; class Insecta; order Lepidoptera; family Tortricidae; genus Archips; species Archips crataeganus. Next base: position 2,695,002 of record OX402072.1, read on the forward strand.
TAGCAAAGAGAACTATGCTGTGACCTAGATTTAATGCTTAACTATGCAACTAACATCAGAAAGACCTAAACTTTGTTAGTTTGGTTGTGTGTAGGGGTAATATCTGGAACTACAGAACCAATTCAAAATGAATTTTTGTTAAAAATTTCAATTTAATTTTTTTTTGGTGACTATTTGATTTGTCAGTGACATATCCATACCTGATTTCAAGTCAATTGAATCATGCAAACTAGATGCAATTTGACTTAGACAACTTGGAGACAACTTACATTCCAGCAAAAGATGCTGTAAAAATGTGGTAAGACTCAATTGCAATGAATTGTCTATAAAAATTAGGGAAATCTCTAAAATAGCCAAGTCTAGGAGCTGGATTGAGTAACAAACATTCAAACATCCAAACATCTGCAACAACTTTCACATTTATCATATTACTGTTGCCCACAACTCGCCTGCCTGCATAATTCCCATCCCCATTGGAATTCCGGGAAAATATATATCCTATGTCACTCGCAAAACTGTGAGACAAATCTAATGACACCTCATCTCATCATCACCATCACTCATCATCACCTCGTCTTTGGCCCATCTGGCGACTCATTAAAAAAAAATGACACCTCACACTTCAAAATCCATTGAACCGTTTAGGCTGCAGGGCATGCCAAAGAATGATACATACATACAACAACGAGATGGCCTAGTGGTTAGAGAACCTGACTACGAAGCTTGAGGTCCCGGGTTTGATTCCCGTGTCGGGGCAGATATTAAAAATATGAATATTTGTTCTCGGGTCTTAGGTGTTTAATATGTATTTAAGTATGTATCTATCTATATAAGTATGTTTATCCGTTGCCTAGTACCCATAACACAAGCTTTGCTTAGCTTACTTTGGGATTGGGTCAATTGGTGTGAATTGTCCCGTGATATTTATTTATTTATGCTCGTAAAATATAGCCCTCCTTTGACAATTGTATAACTAAACCTTTGGTTTCAGGACAAACTAAAGAAGGTGACAGTGTTTGGAGCGGGTCTACTGGTGGGTACAGCCCTTGCGGTGATCATCCCTGAAGGAGTCCGGTCCCTGTTCAGCGAACGCTCCGCCCCGACAGTGGTCACCAAGGACTTCACAGCGCAGCCTCCCACGCATGATGACCATGACTTGCATACTGTCATCGGGATATCTTTGGTGTTAGGTGAGTCATTTGTTTCAGACATTAGCATTGCCAACCTATACAGGGTCTAATTGTTAAGTGTGCACAAGAAAATTACAGATATCAATAATTTTAATTAAAAAAAAAACTGCCTGTATAGTTCCCGTTCCGAAATTCTGAGAAAACACATACCCTATGTCACTCTCGGAACAAAGACAAATCTAATGACACCTCACACTTTAAAATCCATTGAGCCGTTTAGGCTGCAGGGCGTGCCAAAGAATGATACATACATACATACATAAATACATACACTCGAAAAACATAACCCTCCTTCGACAGTGGGGTGAAAACCCCCAACGAAATTGAAAAAAAAAGTAAATGCCCCAATATGCGCCTAAGATCCCTTCCGCAGCTAACAAAAGAAAAAGAGCTGATAACTTTGAAACGGCCGAACCAATTTTGATGAAACATGTCTAAGAGCCACCGCCAAGAAACCTGCTTCCAAATAAAAAAAACCGCATCCAAATCGGTTCACTCGTTTAAGAGCTATGCTGCCCCAGACAAACAGACACACACACATAGCAGTCAAACTTATATCACCCCTCATTTTGTGTCGGGGGTAAAAAATATCATGCCCTCGTCACAATTTGGACCAGCTTGGACCAGCTCTCTGTTTGCCAGAACCCATTAGGTTGTACTGATGACTGAATCCCTTGTCTCCCACAGGCTTCGTGTTCATGCTGTTAGTGGACCAGTTGTCGTCTCGGTACAACGACGCGACCAACCCGCTCGAGCGCAACATGACAGCCACTGTCGGGCTGGTAGTCCACGCCGCAGGTACGTTATAAATTATTACATTTTAAAGCCCAGTTTAGACCTGCAAGAGAAATCGGTTGTCTGTAAAGTCGGTTTACGGACGATAGTTTAACGTGACAACGTCATAACAAAACATTCAAACTCCAAACTTTTAGTGTCACTATTTGTCACTTAACTGTCATTTAGCTTAGATAGCTTAGCATCGGCTTATCGTGTCCGTTAGGGTGGTCCAAAAAAAAAAGTTCAAAAATATTTTTCTCCACAAGGCTATTTTTAGTCCAAGACATATAAAAAAATGCATACACCAATTTTTATCACAATCTATTGATATTTAGGGGTCGCTCAAAAATAAGCAATTAGGCAATAAGGAAATGTATGGAAAATTTTATTAACGAACTAAAATCAAACTGAAGACGTTTTTGGTGGCACAGGAAACTGTTTTCTGTGATTAGCTACTAGACGAAGCATAAACTGCTTCTGTTCTTCGTCTTTTGTCAGGGACTGGTTATATGTATTTTTGAATAAAACTGATGTATACCTCTTTCGGCAACATCATTGACAACTCTCACTTTTATAACATTTTTCTTGAAGCTCTAAGTAAACAGGATCACTTGGCCATTTTTCACATGGTTGTTGCAGAAATATTTTGCTATTGTTTTTGACGTAAGCAATAAGGATATCACATTAAATGTTCAGATAGACCAGATGCCTCGCAAAAGCAGTGTACGTACGTTTTTAGGGTTCCGTAGTCAACTAGGAACCCTTATAGTTTCGCCATGTCTGTCCGTCTGTCTGTCTGTCTGTCTGTCTGTCTGTCCGCGGCTAAGCTCAGAGACTGTTAGTACTAGAAAGCTGTAATTTGGCATGAATATATATATCACTCACGCCGTCAAAGTGATTGAATAAAAAAAAGTAAAAAAAAATTTTTTAGGGTACCTCCCATAGACGTAAAATGGGGGTGATTTTTTTTTCTCGGCTAACCCTATAGTGTGGGGTATCGTTGGATAGGTCTTTTAAAACCATTGCGGGGTTCCTAACATGATTTTTCTATTCAGTGATATGTTTGCGAAATATTCAACTTTAAAGTGAAAATTTTCATTAAAATCGGCCGTCCCCCCCTCTAAAATCTAAAGTGTTGGGTGGAAAAATTTGAAAAAATTCAGAATGGTAGTAAATATATCAAATTTACTAGGAAAATTATAGCGGCTAAGATTGCTTGGAAATTATTTGTAGTTTAAGAGTAAATAGTAGCCTAAGGTATAAAACATACCTAAACTTGGATTATTCCGTACACATACGAAATCCTTAGAAAAATATTACTTGATTTTTTCGTAATGGCTACGGAACCCTTCCTTGGGCGTGTTCGACACGCTCTTGGCCGGTTTTTTTGGACTCTCGAGCTGTCAAATGGAGTTGTTCCCGAAACAAATATATTTTAATTGCATAAATTGCTTTTACAATGCAGCGATCATGATGCGTAGGCCCAGGAGCTCGAAATCTTTCTTCATTATTACCTCCGCCGAGAAACCGAAGAGACAAAGTTAGAAACTATTTATAATCATCTCCTGGTTGCTGTTTTTCAAAGGCATTCGGTAAGTACTCTTGTAATTCTTCACGCAGACTCTTAGCTGCATGATCAATATACGAAAATGCTGCTGAAAGTACAATACCGACATGCAATCCAAACTAGTTCACACTCAAGGGTTTAATTTCGGTACAAGCTCCTGTTTGAAGACCAGTATTGCTCGCCGTTGTATCAAATAGGTACAAGTCCTTTGATGTAAGTAAGAATCTATGTTCCATTTTTTTGTCGCTTCAACGCATGTTTGTGCTTGAGCTTTACCTGTACCTTCAATTATTTTAAGGATAGCTAAAAGCTTTTCGTGCCAATTTCCAGTCACAAGTACGATCGACTTTTTTCGACCTGTCAATGTCTGGCAAAAGTTTACCATCCCAATGAAGAAAAAAGCAAGGGCTCAATTTATGATGCTGCTTGTTCGGCTTCTGCTGCTTTCTGTCTTTGTACTCGTTTGCCACGCCTAATAGAGCTCCAAGAAAGTGTCGCATAAGAAATATCATGACCTAAAGCTTTAGCAATAGACTCAGTTAACCTCGCCAGTTCCCAAAACAACAGAACTGCGTCACAAGTATTTTTGTAACTTATTGATAAAGTGTTTCCTTCATCTAAATGGTGAAATTGAACTACTCGGAGCACATCTAATCCACGAGGCAGTCGTGCTGTAGAAAAACTTGAAACTGACTTTCCCAGAAGCCAGAAACTTGGTGCCGATCTAGTCGAAATCGTAATACTGACGTGAAACAGGACAAAATTAAGTTTTATCTTTGAGCGACCTGAAAATCTTCACCAAATGCGATATAATTTGGTAGAAACAATACTCACAGATGACAGACAAAAATTAGCTATGTGGAGGTAGAATTAAAAAAACTATTTTTTTTTTCATACAATCATGGACCACTCTAGTGTCCGTGCCAAATCTAAAGAACGTGATATCAAAACGCTCGCGATACGCTGCGAGTCGATAAGCGGCGAGCGATAAGGACTGTATGAAATTAGTAGTAATTAATTACGCACTACTCCATAATTACAACATTGTATGGTCGATACGACTTCTGACATTTTTAAATGACTTCAAAAATAAGTTTTTTGTTAAAAAGTTAATTTAAAAGCTTTTTAGGGTTATGTACCCTACCTTACTACTGAGTTCCGGACCCTATTACCTACTGAGACTCCGCTATCTGTCTGTCTATCCGTCTGTCTGCCACAGGGCTCTATTTCTTGAACTGTAATATTATATCTAGGCACTTGAAATTTTCACCGATTATGTATTACTGTTTACTGTGGCCGCTATACCAACAAATACTAATAACCGCCGACAAAAAAAACTCTTAAAGTAAAAAATAATGTTTTTGTACATTGGTCTTTTAACTTCCTAACTATAAATTAAAAATTTAAAAAAACCCCAACACAATTATGTCACTTGTGTCGTATGATAACATTAAAACGGCTGGACCGATTTTGATATAACATATCTAAGAACCATCGCCAAGAAACCTGCTTTCTATTAAAAAAAACCGCATCCAAATCGGTTCACCCGTTAAGAGCTATGATGCCACAGACAGACACACACACACACACACACACACACACACACACACACGCACGCACGCACGCACGCACGCACGCACGCACACATAGCGGTCAAACTTATAACACCCCTCTTTTTGTGTCGGGGGTTAAAAAGTACATCTATTAATATTATTAAGATAAGTGTCGCCGCGTCGAGGGACCGCCAAGTTCAATTCAATTCAATTCAATTTATTTCCATAACAATTTACATTGTGTCGGATATTAAAGACTATGGAATATAGTCTCGTTCTAAAAATCTTAATTAAGTACTTAATCTAAATCTTAATCTAACAAACATAACTTTTAACTAAAATAATTAACATTGCACTTGTGACAATATTGCATAATTGGTGAAGAAGTATAGTTAGTTATATCTTAGCGGTCCCCCGACTTGGCGACACTCATCTTAAAAATTAACAAAAACTGTAATAACAACCACAGTCCCATAACGAAGTCCATGTAAATTAATAACTGTAATTTCAATACTAGATGAAAAAAAACCCGCCTGCATGATTCCCGTTCCCATGGGAACGACAACGTCATAACAAAACATTAAAAAAAACAAAAATGAAACCAGGCGGTCACCCATCCAAGTACTGACCGCGCTCGACGTTGCTTAACCTTGGCGATCGGACGAGAACCGGTGTTTTGTCAAATATCTTGAAAACGGTGCATCCTACGGCAAACTCAATGAAATTTTCATCCCCCTTTAATACCCTCGCACCCCCTCCTTTCCTCACCCCCCTCCCCGCCGGACCCCGTACCCCCCCATTAAAAATTACCCGAGCGCTAGTGCTAAAGGTATCTTTCCACTACACCGTATCATATATATACTAGGGGCGTTCAATAAAAAGTGAGAATGAGTATGTTATAAACAACTTTTACTAAATGTAATTTTAATTTTCGACATAGTCACCTTTTAGCATAATACACTTAGTATATCTTTTTTCTAAACTTAAAATTCCATTTTTAAAAAAGGTCTCATCTTGAGTACTTAAAAAATCTTGTACTGCAGCGACTACCGCGTCGTCGTCTTCAAATTTCTGGCCTCTCAGGTATTGTTTCAATCTAGGAAATAGGTAGAAATCACTGGGAGCGAGATCTGGTGAATACGGAGGATGCTTAAGGATATCGAACCCAGCATCACGAATTGCAGCCATTGCAACGGCGGACTTGTGTGCCGGGGCATTGTCCTGGTGGAACAGCACAACTTTCGAGAGTTTACCTCGCCGTTTTTCGCGGATCTCATTGCGCAATGTTGCTATTTGTTTGGCGTATAAAGTGCCCGTAATAATGGCTCCATGCTCGAGATACTCAATCATTAATACCCCTTTACCATCCCAAAAACAGAGCCCATGACCTTACCGGCAGATGGGCTCACCTTGAATTTCTTCGGAGTTGGAGATGATGGCCTTTTCCATGTCATAGACTGCAGTTTCGTTTCAGGGTCGTAATGATGGAGCCATGTTTCGTCCATTGTTATAAATCGCGCCAAAAAAAGTTCCCGGTCTTGCTGCATCGGGTTCAAAGCTTCTTGACAAATCTCTAGTCTAGTTTGTTTTTGCGTGTCAGTAAGCATTGTTGGTACCCAACGCGCAGATACCTTTTTCATACCCAAGCGTTCATGTAAAATATTATGCACGCTCCCCGTTGAAATCTTTACATTTTCAGCAATAAAACGAACTGTGACACGACGATCCGCCAAAACTGAGTTTTCGACTTTTTTCACAATTTCTTCAGTTACTGCTGTAGTAGGGCGTCCGGAGCGGGGGTCGTCCATTGTCGATGTTCTTCCACGTCTAAATTCGGCGCACCAACGTGCGACTGTCGAATACGGAGGAGCATTAGACCCTAAAGTGTCCCGCAAATCCAAATTGACTTGGTCCGTAGAAAAATTTTTCAAATACAAGTATTTGATAACGGCGCGCAGTTCAATTTTCTCCATTTTCGCTAACGTACTCAATAGCATTGCAAAGAAATTACCGTATATTTTTTTAAACAAAAGACAGTTAGTTTTTTTTTTTCATAGCAATCAGCTAGATAGATTAGCTTTACCGGCCAGTATTTAATTTCGTAATATTAAAAGAGTTTGCATCTCATTCTCACTTTATATTGAACGCCCCTCGTATATAGTCCTCCTCATCGGTTTCGATGACGGCGACCCCACTATTCTATAAATTAAGACGCCTATCATGGGCTCTGATACACCGTATCATACCATGACTGTAATAGGAGCGTGTCAGGCAAAAAAATATTCTTTGTATTGAAATACATGAGACTATGCCGACTAGACCGTTCCGTCAGCGACCAACATCGTGGCGTCGCATGTATCGTGCTGCTTGTCGTGTCTGATACGTTCATAGCACGGTCATGGTATGATACGGTCTAATGGGTAGAGACCTTAAGATTGTAGGTACATCCTGGCGCGCGCTGCTCTCTTGTACATCCTGGCGTTCACTGCTCTCTCTTGTACGGGACATTGCGTCATCCTTTTTTGTGCGTGCAGCCTGCGTCCATCGATTTATTAGACCTTGTCACGTCAAAAAACCGCATCAAAATCCGTTGCGTATTTCTAAAGATCCAAGCATACATAGGGACAGACAGACAGCGGGAAGCGACTTTGTTTTATACTACGTAGTACATACGCTCGAAAAGCATAACCCTCCTTCGACAGTCGCGTGTAAAACGGGATGGATTTGATATGTTTGTTTTGTGCAGCTGACGGCGTGGCACTGGGGGCAGCCGCAACCACCGCGCACGCCGACGTCGAGCTCATAGTGTTTCTGGCCATCATGCTGCACAAGGCGCCGGCCGCCTTCGGCCTGGTCACGTTCCTGCTGCACGCCGGCCTCGACAGGTAACGCCACTGTGGCGACTCCTGGCGCCATCTAGTCAATGCATAGGGAAACTAAGGGCTACGTGCACGACGGTGGCGCCATGTTTTGCCATGTTGTGCGCTGCGTTCGTTTTCTGTACCCCACCATCCGCTTCGCACATCTATATACACCGTGAAATTTTAGTGGTTGTTTTCCCGAAACGAGGTGATTTAGTTTCGATTGTACAATCGATTTATAATTACTATTTTGACTAGAGTCAAAAATCCAATTGTGAAAAACGAAAGTCGAAAATGACCGCAAACCAATAGTAACGCTTCGTTGGTACAAGTAGCGTACGATCGTACGATAGGTTAGGTTAGGTTAGGTTCGGCCTGGTCACGTTCCAGCTGCACGCCCGCCTCGACAGGTAACGTAACGCCACTGTGGCGACTCCTGGCACCATCTAGTCAACGCATAGGGAAACTAAGGGCTACGTGCACGACGGTGGCGCCGAGTAACGTTGACAACATTTCCTCATTTACTTCCAATTTTTGCCATGTTGTGCGCTGCGATTGTTTTCTGTACCCCACCACTCGCTTCGCACATAGCCAATAACAGTCAGTGCCAACAGCTTCTAGCGGCCGCTGTCGGGTGATCTGAAGTTTCAATACAAAATTGTATAGCATTCGGGTTGAAGTCTACTTCAACCGCAACACGAACTCTAAAAAGGGGGCTGATATCATGTTCCAAGGCGCCGGCCGCGTTTGGGCTGGTCACGTTCCTGCTGCACGCCGGCCTCGACAGGTAACGCCACTGTGGCGACTCCTGGCGCCATCTAGTCAACGCATAGAGAAACTAACCTCTGCTCTAAATAAAAGCCGCAACAAACCAGGAGCGCGGGGCGCCGACGGAGCGTGCCCAGCGCGGTCAATAACACTGAATCAAATACGGTGTGCCGCGCTGCCGGTGTGTCACCGTATATTTGATTCAGTGTTATAGAGCGCGCTGGGCACGCTCCGTCCGCGTACCGCGCCCCCGGTTTGTGGTGGTCTTAAGGGGCTGATGTAGCGACTCCATCGCCATCTAGTCATCCATAGAGAAACTAACCTCCGCTCTAAATAAGGCGTTGATCTAGCGACTCGTAGCGCCATCTAGTTATCAAATAAGAAAACTAGCCTCCGCTCTAAAAAGGGGGCTGATAGTGTTCCTGGCCATCATGTTCCACAATGCGCCGGCCGCGTTCGGACTGCTGATCAGCTGGAACACGGATTAGATAATAAACACCCATGACCCGAGAACAAACATTCGTATTGTTATAAAAATATCTGCCCCGACACGGTTATCGAACGGGACCTCAAGCTTCGTAGCTGTTCTCTAACCACTAGGCCATCTGGTCGTCTACGCATGTGTGAAAAGACTAATTAGTGTTGTGGAAGCGAATACATACGTCAGGTTCGTAGCAGGTGGAAACAAATAGTCTCTGCCTATCCCTTTGCTGGGAAGGAGGCGTGACTGTATCTATGTTAGTAATCTCGTGAATCAGTCGTTACTTTCCGGAGGTCCATATTAACTGAAACAATTACCTTGCTCACCCGCAACCTTAAAGGCCCTTGAAGGTCGCGGGTGAGCAATAATGTCAGTAACCCCCCCCCCCCCCTTCAGGAACCGCATCCGGAAGCACCTGCTGGTGTTCTCGTGCGCGGCGCCGCTGCTGGCGCTGCTCACGTACTTCGGCATCGGCAACGAGAGCAAGCAGACGCTCAGCGAGGTCAACGCCACCGGTAAGCTTTAGGGCCACTTGCACACTCCACGGTTACAAAACCGCGCGGAAGAAGTGAAACTTCGTGATGTGGAAATGAAAAAAGGCACTTATACATCGATATGAACCTTGTTGCAATAACTTAAAGAACTAAAGAAAGAAAGAAAATACATTTATTTACAACAACACAAGACACATAAATATTTTAACAAAAAGGACAATACAAAGGCTAAAAATAGAGTGTGTCATTGCGGTTGCAAATTGGACACTGGCTCAGCATAATGCTGAGGCGTTTATAACACCCCAGCGCTGATTTTCAGCCAGTACCGTCGGTAATACCCGGAACGCCACACAGATAGATAAAATGTACACTTATAAATATAAGCGATGAACTACATAAACTACATGCGTAAATGGATAATTTGTAGATCATAAAAACGAATAATTTTAACAAAATTACTTAATCATAAATTACTATACTATAATATAACTCACTTGCCAAGTATATAACTCTGGCCGGATTAAAACAAGAAGTGAAATAACTAAATTTACTTATGCATTTATGTGTTTAAATTACTCACTAGATGGCGCTTTTATCAAGTCTCATACAAATTAGCGAAACAAGTTACATAACTCGTCGCTAGATGGCGTTGCTCCTCGTGCGCACTTTATTTTCAATATTTTTTCATGATTTTTCGTAATTCTCAAAGATATTCAATATTTTTTTTACTAAATACGTTTAAAATACTTTATTCTACGATCTACCTTTGAAATGTTTTGATTTTTACAAGTTTTCATACTAAACCACGCGATTGTTCTGGTTCGCACTGACGAAGTTTTTAACATCCGTTAGTATATTATATACAATGCGAACGTCTCGTAAACGTCAACTTGCGTTGCGTATGTAACGCAAGGCATTGAACGCAACGCTTGTTGGAAGTCGCATTAGAAGTTTCACTTCAAAAATTAAATCGTTAACCCTGGGTTAAGAATGACATCTCCATGCATTTTGACACTTCTTAACCCTGGGTTAGTAGTTCACTCGGAGTTAAGTAGCTAACCCAGGTCCGCGCAAGCCCGCCTTAAGTCTTAAGACCTGTCGTATGTAGTAGTAACTTGAGGGCCGTCCATAAAGTACGTCACACATTTAGAGGGGGGAGGGGGGGGGGGGGGTAAGCGATCTGTGACACAAGAACAAAATAATTGCGATTTTCATAGTAATAAATGTGACAATTTGGGGTCCAAAGTGATCGAAATTGGTGTGACGTAATTTTGTGGATGGCCCCATTGTCCGTATAAACAAATTGAAGTTACAAATTTCAATAAAAAACCGGCCAAGAGCGTGTCGGACACGCCCAAGATAGGGTTCCGTAGCAGGTACGACTAATTTGCAGTCTACTAGAACTAGTAGTATGTTGATGGCTTTTCAGATGTATTTCTTTATATTATGAACCGATTTATTTTTTTTTTATTTGAAAGAAAATACTGTTAGCGTGTTTTTATAGGTATCTAAAGAAAAAAAATGCTTGCAATGGCGGTTAAATTACAATCTTAGTTTAGAAATATTATTTTACAAAAACATAAAAACTGCTCAACTGATTAAGTTGAAAATAATTTTCCTAGAAAGTTTTTATTAAGTTTAACTAACGTGATTTTTTTCATATTTTTAAGACGTGCGGTTCAAAAGTTAGAGGGGGGGGGACACATTATTTTGAACTTTCGGAGCGAATATCTCCGAAAATATTCACTTAATCAAAAAATGGTTTTAGAAAACCCCTATTTATTTTCAAATACCTATTTAATGATACCCCACACTATAGGGTTAGTCGAGAAAAAAAAATCACCCCCACTTTACGTCTATGGGAGGTATCATAAATTTTTTTTTTTTAGTTTTTTTTATTTAACCACTTTGTCGGCGTGACTGATATATATATTTATGCCAAATTACAGCTTTCTAGTACTAACAGTCTCTGAGCTTAGCTGCGGACAGACAGACAGACGGACAGACATGGCGAAACTATAATAAGTACTATGACTTCAGTTCCATATTAATTCTGTGCACTACTAATACAACAGGTGACTTACTTAACTTTTTCACCTATACATATTTGTTTATTTTTAACCCCCAACACAAAAAGAGGGGTCTTAAAAGTTTGACCGCTATGTGTGTGTGTCTGTCTGTCTGTGGCATCATAGCAGGTTTCTTGGCGATGGTTCTTAGACATATTTTGTTTCATCAAAATTGGTTCAGCTGTTCCAAAGTTATCAGCTCTTGTTAGCTGCGGAAGAGATCTTAGACGCATAATGGGCATTTACTTTATTTAGGTACAAACATTATGTTGAAGGTTTTTTTTTAATTTATAGTTATATTCAAACTTGTGTGACCTAATTGCCTTGGCGTATTCTAAAATATGTATATTTTTGAAAACAGGTTTCGTGGCGATGGCTCTTAGACATGTTTCATCAAAGTTGGCTCAGCCGTTTCAAAATTATCAGTCTTTTTTCGACTTTTTAAATGTTCACTTTTCTTTTTAGCGTTGGGCGTTTTGTAAGTTTTTCATTTGACTTTATCTTTCCAGGCATTGCGATGTTGTTCTCTGCCGGCACGTTCCTCTACGTGGCCACAGTGCACGTGCTGCCTGAACTCACGCAACAATCCCACACGCACGCGCTGTTGCCGACCCAGGATGGGGGCCCGAAGGGTTTCGGGGGGCTGCCTCTGTGCGAAGTGGTCATACTAGCTGTGGGGGCGATGCTACCCGCTTTTCTTACTATGGGCCACGAACATTAGGGCTTGAAGAGGTTTAACTCATTACAAAAATGAGAGTTTTCGCTTAGAAATGTATCGCTAGAGGGCGATGGTGAAGATATATAATTATGTATAGTAAATATACGATTTGTAATCAGAATGCCAAATTTTGGTATAAAATATAACTAACGGGTCATCCATTAAGAATCAGTGATCTTTAAAATTAAATAAAACAATGATTTTATTAATTATGTTAATTTATTGAATCAGGCGTTACTTTGCGGAGGTGCATATTAATGAACTGAAACAATTACTTTGCTCACCCGCGACCTTACGATAGTTACGTTTATGTAAGAAATTATAGTGTTCAAGCAGTTTCTTCACCTCCACACTGTACGAACACACACAAACCCAACTATCACCACCACCAAACTACACCGACGCGTTTCGAACTCAACCTGAACTCGTCTTCAGAGTAGGTACCACAACCGTTCCCTATGCTACCAAATGTTAAACACAACATTTCTAACATTTGGTATTATTCTATTTTGTATATTGTATTTGGTTTCATTCTATCATTTGGTAGCATAGGGAACGGATGTGGTAACTACCCTGAAGATGAGCTCTGCTTGAGTTCGAAACAGTGTAGTTGGGTTTGTGTCATTTGCTTTATCGATAGTCGAACATTTCACTATACTATTAAAAAACTATCGATACTATCGAACAAGTTCGATAATATCGCCTAATTTTCACTATCGATTCGATACTATCGATAGTATCGCAGCATGTCGATATTTTCGATAGCACTATCGCACTATCGAATAATTCTCGAGGTCAAGCTGTCGTTAGCGAGACTATCGCTATTGCAACAACACTGCATTGACGTTTAATTTTTTCACAAAATGGCGGCAAAAAATGTGAAGTTTTTTTTCATTTATGGTCAAAGTCACTTACTCTTACTGAAAGACCCTGAATAAGTAGCTGTGTCTATTGTATCTAGATGTAAAGTATATTGTGAAGAAAATTTCTACGTTAATAGCCTAAGATCCAACGTTAAAATTCTGCACCTATCTGTTATTATTAAATCGAACTGTGGCTTTCAACCTCACTCATAGTGCGATGATTCCCTCATCAGTTCACAGGTTGACCGGTAGAGATCCCTTAAAAGGATAAGTTCCCCTTTTTAGGGTTCCGTAGTCAACTAGGAACCCTTATAGTTTCGCCATGTCTGTCCGTCTGTCTGTCTGTCTGTCTGTCTGTCCGCGGCTAAGCTCAGAGATCGTTAGTACTAGAAAGCTGTAATTTGGCATGAATATACATATCAGTCACGCCAACAAAGTGGTAAAATAAAAAACAAAAAATATTTTTTTTTAGGGTACCTCCCATAGACGTAAAGGGGGGGTGATTTTTTTTTCTCAACTAATCCTATAGTGTGGGGTATCGTTGGATAGGTCTTTTAAAATCATTGCGGGGTTGCTAACATGATTTTTCTATTCAGTGATCTGTTTGCGAAATATTCAACTTTAAAGTGAAAATTTTCATTAAAATCGAGCGTCCCCCCCCCTCTAAAATCTAAACTGTTAGGTGGAAAAATTTGAAAAAATTCAGAATGGTAGTAAATATATCAAATTTACTAGGAAAATTATAGCGGCTAAGATTGCTTGGAAATTATTTGCAGTTTAAGAGTAAATAGCAGCCCAAGGTATAAAACATACCTAAACTTGGATGATTCCGTACACATACGAAATCCTTAGAAAAATATTACTTGTTTTTTTTTGTAATGGCTACGGAACCCTACCTTGGGCGTGTCCGACACGCTCTTGGCCGGTTTTTTCAAGTATCTCATGTTTTTCTTTCCTGTATTTTTGTACAAGAAAGGATTCAGGTACATACATACTTCAAACAAGTTTTTGTTTATAAAAATGAATACAAGTTTTTTACTGACTACATTTTTTCATTGTCATCCAAACTACATATCCGTACTAAGTTCTAAAATGACGTCTTTCTTTTTTGAAGTCGGTTAAAAACTGGTCGCATTAAATGAACATTATTTAACAGGCAAACAGACAGACAGACATGGCGAATCTATAAGGGTTTTTTGTAGCTCTACGGAATCCTAAAAATAAATTTTCAACAAAACCTTGTCAATAAAATAAAATAACAGATAAGCTCAAACTTTATGACTGGATATTACACTATGCGAGTCGTTTTAAAAAAAAGTACCTACATACATTAAAGGCTTACTGAAAACAAAATCACGATCGCGTCCTTTGTGTAACGGAAGTTAGTCATACAAACTATATGGGTACTTAGCTAAGATTATTTAAAAGCGAAAAAGTTTTTCGGGTGCGCCGGTAGGATTCGAACCCACGTCTCCCGGGTATGCGCCCCAACGGGTGTTCTACCAATTGAACCACGTCGCATCCAACCGACTCCCCCGAAATTCTTAATCGCTTACATACACCAACAGTGGCGTGTGGTAACATCCATCGCAACTATTAGAAGCTACGACTCCTACGTTCCAAATTACATTGGAAATGCGTAAGAAATGATGTACCACATCTATTTATTCCGTTGGGGCGCATACCCATGAGACGTGGGTTCGAATCCCGCCGGCGCACCCGAAAAACTTTTTCGCTTTTAAATAATCTTAGATTCGATGAGCAGCCGTACTGCTAATAAAATAAATAATATATGGGTAGCTTTCGTTACACAAAGGAATCAATAAAGTTTTATTTTAATTAAAGCCCATCGTGTAGAATTTTTCGACGAGCCATGAGGGAATCCCCATTTGGCCTAAGTTTTTGTTTCATGTGTTTTCTTTATTGCACTCGACTGTACTTCAAATTGAAGGGTACACAGAAAGAACATGTCTATAATAATATACATAGTTACCTTTTTAGGGTTCCGTAGTCAACTAGGAACCCTTATAGTTTCGCCATGTCTGTCTGTCTGTCTGTCTGTCTGTATGTCTGTCTGTCTGTCTGTCCGCGGCTAAGCTCAGAGACTGTTAGTACTAGAAAGCTGTAATTTGGCATGAATATATATATCAGTGACGCCGACAAAGTGATTGAATAAGAAAAAAGCAAAAAAATTTTTTTTAGGGTACCTCCCATAGACGTAAAGGGGGGGATTTTTTTTCTCGGCTAACTAGTGTGGGGTATCGTTGGATAGGTCTTTTAAAACCATTGCGGGGTTGCTAACATGATTTTTCTATTCAGTGATCTGTTTGCGAAATATTCAACTTTAAAGTGAAAATTTTCATTAAAATCGGCCGTCCCCCCCCCCCTCTAAAATCTAAACTGTTGGGTGGAAAAATTTGAAAAATTCAGAATGGTAGTAAATATATCAAATTTACTAGGAAAATTATAGCGGCTAAGATTGCTTGGAAATTATTTGTAGTTTAAGAGTAAATAGTAGCCTAAGGTATAAAACATACCTAAACTTGGATGATTCCGTACACATACGAAATCCTTAGAAAAATATTACTTGATTTTTTCGTAATGGCTACGGAACCCTACCTTGGGCGTGTCCGACACGCTCTTGGCCGGTTTTTTGAATAACTATAAATATAAAAATTTTAAAAACCCCCAACGCAATTATGTCACAAATAAATTTGAAAATAAAGTATATTTATTTCATATTAAATACAAACTAAAACATGGATGCACAGAAAAAACCCCTGGAAAAAGAACAGCACTGGGAATCGAACCCAGGTCCTCAGCATTACGTGCCGCGTGCTATTCCCCTACACCGGCTACACCACCACTGGTCAAGAGTTTCGACACAAATTTTTCCCATACATCGCACATCTCAGTCTGTTAAATAATCACATTCTGCAGTGATACAGCGCCATCTAAGTTATACTCTCAACGAGAGACGTCAACACTCCTTCGGAACTAACCGCTCACCCGGACAAGAGATGTCGCTACTATGTAAATGCCCATTATGCGTCGAAGATCCCTTCCGCAGCTAACAATGAGCTGATAACTTTGAAACGCCTGAACCAATTTTGATGAAACATGTCTCAGAACCATCGCCAAGAAACCCCTCTTTTTGTGTCGGGGGTTAAAAAGTTGCTTAGGTCACTAGACATGTTCTTTCCGTGTGCCCTGCAATTGGTTAACCTTCGCGTTTTGGCTATCATCGTACATACCTCCAGCTGCTGTCCTTTGCATTATCTGAACAAATAATTAGAAACTATTTCTACATTAAAAGTGCAAGTCAGTAGTAACAGGGATCGAACAGACTGGCGTCATTGCTCGCGATAATATGGACATGACTCCAAAATTAATTAAGTAATTAATTATTTTTTTATCGGAGATTTCAGTTTGATTTTGATTGATATTGAGTTGTAAATCGTAATACAAAAAAAATATTTTGAAAATCGGACCACAATTGGCGGAGATATCGAAAAAAAAAAGTAAAAAAAAAGATACATACAGTCGAACATATAACCTCCTCCTTTTTTGGAAGTCGGTTAAAAATTAGAATCTCTGACTCAGTTAACGCTGGGTAACATCAATGCATAACGCAATTGTTAAAATTAGTCTGATAAAATTTAGGATATTCATACTTTGTTGAAATGAAATCACAAAGTCAATGTATGGACACCCTAAATTACTTACTGACTTGGTGCAATATGTCCAGCATTAACTGAGCTAGAAACTCTAATTTTGTATCACGATTTAAATTCACCCACTAAATAGCACAAAGATTTCTCATAATGTTTCCAAATATTAATATTTTTATTATTATTATTTGTTTAATTTATTTATTTTCCAAATTATTATGAAAGCATTGTGAAAATTGTTATATCCAGGGATTCAAATATAATTTTAGAAATTAATTAACTATTTATCCTATTAATTAATTTGGAGTCGTGTCCACAGTATTGCGAACGATGTCGCCAATAAATGTCCAATCCGAAGAAACACGATGATTGCCATAATGTGTCGTTTATGTAGCTTAGTACTCGTGTTATTTACAGGGACTTCTTCCTCTCCCTTGTATATTGGGAATTGGGATATGGATTGGGTACGATCCCGTATTTCATCATCAACATCATCCTCATCATTACAGCCTATTATAGGCGTGCACTGCAGAGCACGGATCTCTCAGAGTGAAAGGAGGCCTGTGTCCTGCAGTGGCACGTATATAAGGTACAGTACCTGGGCGACCGAGCTCTGCTCGGGCTGAAACTCGGTACCAAGCGTTTTCCGGTTTCCCAGAGATAAGACCAAGCTAGATCAATTTTTCATCCCCGAAAACCCCCACATACCAAATTTCATCGAAATCGTTGGAGCCGTTTCCGAGATCCTGATTATATATGTGCGAGGGAGGGGGGGGCGGGGGAGGGGGTTCGGGGGTTCCAAAGGAGGGATGAAAATTTCATTGATTTTGCCGTAGGATGCACCGTTTTCAAGATATTTGACAAAAACACCGGTGGGGTGGGGGTGAGAGGGGGGAGGGTGCGGGGGGGGGGATGCGGGGGAGGGAGTGTGGAGGTGTCAAAGGGGGGATGAAAATTTCATTGATTTTGCCGTAGGATGCACCGTTTTCAAGATATTTGACAAAAACACCGGGGGGGGGGTGGAGGGGTGAGTCACGTTAAACTATCGTCCGTAAACCGACTTTACAGACAACCGGTTTTTTACCTGTTCTGTGCTCCCAATAGGGAACGTGCACATAGACGGTGCTGCCAACTGGTGCCATAAGGGTGCCATCAATTTGAATGTTTTACCTTGATAAGTTTGTTTTACTGTCCGCATAGTGTCTCTTCTGTCGCATTAGTGCTGCCGCCTATAGTTACTGCACGTTCCCTATAATACCATTCTCACAAAAAGTAACTTTTTCTCACAAAAGAAGAAACTTGACGTTTTCTCATGAAAAATAAACTTAAAAAAAAACTAAAAACCTTAAAAAAAACGTGGAATCGAACCGAGGTCGGCTGGATCCGCGACCACCCGATTTCTACTGTGCTATTTTGGTTTGTATTCTAATGCAAACAAAAATAGCCGGAAAACACGAGTAAAAGCTATTTTCTGAAAATGAAACATAGCTAGATCAGTTTTTCATCCCCGAAAACCCCCACATACCGAATTTCATCGAAATCGTTGGAGCCGTTTCCGAGATCCTGATTATATATATACATATATACAAGAATTGCTCGTTTAAAGGTATTAGATAGATAGATTAGATAGATTCCATGTTGACAGCTGTCAATTATGACATGTCAAAATGCCCCAATGTTTTTGTATAATTCGTAAGTTAGGTAGTGTAAACAGAACATACTTATACATAAGTAGGCGAATTGCAACTATAAATAGTCCATTGGTTTAAATTAATAAACGCATTGAAGGGCCATCCATAAATTACATCACACCAATTTCGATCAATTTGGACCCTTCCCCCCTCCCCCCCTTGTCACACTTATTACTATGAAAATCGCCATTATTTTGTTCTAGTGTCACAGATCGCTTGACCCCCCCCCCCCCCCCCCCTAAATGTGTGACGTAATTTAATCCTCCAACTAACAAAGATGTGTTGCGAACTAAGTATTAGGTCACTTTGGGTGTCACGAACTATTTGACGCTGACTGTACTAATTACCATATGGTTACTTTTAGCTGGCTGCCCTCTTTTTTGTTTTTGATAGACCCTTCTATATGTAATTATCGTATGGGCCAAAGTACCTTACGGTACATGTCCAGACAGTACATTCATTTGTATATAGTGATTTGTAAATCTACTTGTATCATAATTATAATTAGGTACATACATACTGTAAATGAATAAATCGCTTCTGATTATTATAAACTTTTATTTAGCTTCGTTTGCCTGTCTGTCTTGTGTGGGTCAAGTAATTAAATGTATATAATCCCAAATAAAAACATTTTCATGTATAACTATAAATTTAAAATTTAAAAACTCCAAACGCAATTTGGTCACACATATGTTTGAAAATAGAGAAAATGCCCATTATGCGTCTAAGATCCTTTCCGCAGCTACCAAAAAAGCTGATAGCTTTAAAACGGCTGAACCAATTTTGGCGAAACATCTAAGTACCATCGCCAAGAAACCATCTTTCAAATAAAAGACTCATCCAAATCGGTTCACTTGTTTAAGAGCTATGAGGCCACAGACAGACACACACACATAGCGGTCAAACTAATAACACTCCTCTTTTTGTGTCGGGGGTTAAAAATGCTGCCAAGACGAGACCATATACCTACCTCACAGTCCTCACACTGCCAAAAAGTTATCAGATCTCATTTAGAGCCAAGCTTCTAACTCTACAAGCCCTAAATTCATAAACAAATAATATTTAGTCTTCACTTGTAGAGTTTGTAAAGTTGTATTGTATAAGATGACATTCCCAAAAATTGTGAACAGAGCACGGTTCCATATATTTTACGGCAAGCTTTGGTATGGTAGGTAAGTGAAATTATAGAAAAGGAAGTGATTCGAAACAAAACAAATTCATGTTAATAAATTTTATTCACATAATTTAATTATTCAAATATTTGAGCAAAATTTTTAACTGTACAAATATATTATGAATATACCTTCCTTACATACTAAATTAAAATGACATTTGATTTAATTACAATATAATAAACAACCCGAATCTCCTGTAAATAATCTCTAAAGGTCCATGGACGGATAAAATGGGGCCAGACTCGTCGTCACACCAGGTTATCACACCATAGGTATTCGACGGAGCCCTACCCGCGGCGGGGCTCCTATTTCTAGCCTATTTGCCCTTCGGGCATCTATAGATACCTAATGAACCTAACCTACCTACTTTTGCGGAAAAAAATGATTTCTGATGAATAAGGATAAGTCTCTATTGTGGTGTGACCACGAGTCTGTCCCTGGATAAGGATAAAATAATCTTACTATTATTATAATCGTGAAAGTTTGTATGGATGTATGTGGATATTTGCTACTCTTTCACGCTAAAACAGTTTGACAGTTTGCAACCGCAATGACGCATTCTATCTTTAGCTTTCGTGTTGCCTTCTGTTTTGCAAAATATCGATGATGATGTGTCTTGTGTTGTTGTAAATAAATGTATTTTCTTTCTTTCTTTCTTTCTTTTGATGAAATTTGGCACACAGATAGCTTATATATAACCTGGATTAACATATATGAAACTTTTATCCCGTTAAATTGTATAGTTCCTGCGGGATAGCAATAAACGAGTTCTTCGCGGATGGGGTCGGGCAACAGCTAGTATTGAATAGTTTTTCATTGCTACTTAACCACCTGTATGTAGAATTTCATCTGTTTATTGAAAATTAATAAGGTAAAAGATCCGCCAAAAAAGTAACGGATTCGGATCTTTCTTCTCCCTGGGATATCCGCGGAGACGGATACGGATATCGAAAACGTCACTAGACATCGCTCATATTTTGTAATGCGGACTGCTATAGCTAAACCGTTTAAATGTGTCCTCGCCCGCGCGGTAAAGGGGCTGGGGGGGGGGGGGGGTATGACGACAAAGGGGGCCGAGAGAGGTGCGGGCGGCGAGGGCGCCTCGTGTGCCTGCCCGCACCTCTCCCGGCTAGGGTTGCCATCTCTAAAAATCAAAAAGCCGAACTTACCCGTCAAGAAAGCCGGACTTTTAGGTCCCAAAGCCGGACATTAAGAAAATTTAGGGATTTTTGACAAAAATATCGAATAAAACACACATTTAAAAGTGGGACTTTTGAATTCCAAAGCCGGATGCTAAAAAAAGGGATTTTTGAGTGTGTGTTGTATGTGTCCGTCCGATGCGGGCGGGGGCGGCGTGGCAAGACTGGGCAAGGCCGTGCGCGCGCGCAGTGCGATAGTAATAAAATGCCTAACGAAAGCCGGACGGCGCGATGCGCGGGCGGAAGACAGTTGTTCTCCGCTCGCCCTTGTCCGCTCGGGCGCTCGTCCGCCCATCGTCGTACGAATCGCCACTCTGACAAAAAGCCTGACAAAAGCCGGACAGGCTGAACTCGTACATATTTGGCCGGACGCGACCGCAAAAAGCCAAACATGTCCGGCTAAAGCCGGACACCTGGCAACCCTACTCCCGGCCCCCTTTGGCGTCATAGCCTCCGGCCCCTGAACCGCGCAGGCGAGGACTCAAACGGCTTACTTACCTATAAGTAATGAGTTAGTATTCCTTTCTGCCTTTTTCCAGATAAATAAGGAGCTATTCCAGGCCAAAGTGAACCAGCGAGCACTATCTTTGATCTCATTTCTGAGTATGGCAATTATTCCGCATACATCACCCAAAGTGAACCAGCGAGCACTATCTTTGATCTCATTTCTGAGTATGGCAATTATTCCGCATACATCACCCAAAATAACCTAATTAAAGATGTGACTAAACGTATACGATTCTGGCCAAGTTCCGGAGTAGAATGTAAGCCAAATTGACGAGCAATCCCAGCGCTACAAACTTGACGAAGTGATGGAGATAGTAGAGCCTGCGAAAAAAAGCAAATTTAATTTAAAATGTTCAGTCTGTGGACTAGGGGGGCCATTTTTGAAATGATGTCACTGGAAAATTAGTACATTTCGAAATATTGGTGATCTGTGTTATGGTGAATCTACGTATCTATAGCTAACCGTTTAATGGAGTGGGGCGAGAACTCAGTTAAACGGTTTAGCTATAGTCTACTAGTCGACAAATTAATTTACTACAGAGAGTTTAGTAACTTGTTTATCTGCTAAAGAAAATATCACTGTGAGGTATTTACCAACCACGGAATTGATCGTTACTTAGGCTGTGGCTCCACTGAGGCGGAGCCGAGCGGAGCTGAGAGGAGACGTGTGGGGATCGACCAATCATATTACATGAAATCTACATCTCGTCTCTGTTCATGTAATATGATTGGTCGATCCCCACACGTCTCCTCTCAGCTCCGCTCGTCTCCGCCTCAGTGGAGCCGCAGCCTTAGAGTAACCGCATAACATAAGTTCAATTTGAAATCGACGATAGTTAAAGAATTAAAAATAGGAAAGAACTATAATTTTATCACCTGGTCCACTTCTTTCTCGCCTCCGGCAGCGTGGAGAGGTCATCTTTCACCAGGTACACTCGAAGTCCTATTGAGATGGAAAAATAACATTAGTTAATAAAAACATCAAACGGTTTCATTTAAAAAAACCTCTCGCGCCGTGTTCCGTGAACCGTCACTCTAAAATCGCGTCAAATTATGTCAACCGGCTAGGAACGTCCCAGCATGATAGTCCCACGACATTGCCGCGACGTCGAAGGGAAACACGACTCTGTCGCCGCAGCGTCACATGACACTGCGTCACATCGCGTCACTCACCGACAAGGAACGTCTCAGCATGGTAGTCCCACGACGTTGAAGGGGAACACGACTCTGTCGCCGCAGCGTCACATGACACTGCGTCACATCACGTCACTCACCGACAAGGAACGTCTCAGCATGGTAGTCCCACGACATTTCCGCGACGTTGAAGGGGAAGACGACCCTGTCGTCGGCGGTCAGCTCGCCCCACATGGCTCTCACGCCGTAGTCCGTGAACCGCCACTCTCGCATCGTGAAGTAGAACAAAGTTTTCGCCAGACGCATCACTTTGTTGTAGAATTTCAGCATACTGTTGGGCAAATTACTTATAAGCAAGGATAATATAGACTGGATTGGCAGTCGCCATAGTACGGATCGGCCGCGGTTTTTGTAGTTTGATTATTAAATCTAGATGGCGCTGAAATATAGCCAGAGGCTTTGAAGGCAAAACAATAAGACTACAGATGTTGCATATTACTACAAATGTATTATTTTTCAAAAATATTGCATAATAATACATTTGCAGTGATATGAAATATCTGTAGTCTTATTGTTTTGCCTTCAAAGCCTCTGGCTATATTTCAGCGCCATCTAGATTTAATAATCGAACTACAAAAACCGCAGCCGATGCGTACTATGGCGACTGCCAATCCAGTAGTATATCATCCTTGTTATAAGTAAGTAATGTACTGAAATAATTACTTTGCTCACCCGCGACCTTACGATAGTTACGTTTATGTAAGAATTGCGTGTTCATGCAGTTCCTCCACCTCCACACTATACGAACACACACAAATCACACAAGCCCAACTATCACCACCACCAAACTACACTGACACGTTTCGAACTCAACCAGAGCTCATCTTCAGAGTAGGTACCACAAACGTACGCTATGCTACTACTAAATGTTAGACAACAGATCTTAACATCCATGCATGCTGTGCATGTTGGGTCTAGCTGCATATACATACTTAGGTAAACAATATAATACAATAATTAATTTTGCAGTACTAGCGTACCAAAATGGGCCGTGGTGGCCTAGTGGTTTGACCTATAGCCCCTCAAGCAGAGGGTCGTGGGTTCAAATCCCGGCTCGCACCTCTGAGTTTTTCAGAATTTATGAGCGAAATTACATCTGGAATTTACCATGTGCTTTACGGTCAAGGAAAACATCGTGAGGAAACCTGCATTCACCTGAGAAGAAATTCAATGTGTGTGAAGTTCCCAATCCGCACTGGGCCAGCGTGGGAACTACGGCCCAAGCTCTCTCATTCCCTTCTCGTTTTGAGCATGTTCTATCTGTATGCAGAATTTCATTCAATTTTGTTGAGTCGTTTTCGTTCAATTGATTTGATTAATGGTTAGTGGTTTTGAACCCCCGACACAATAATTATAAATTAAAAATTAAAAAACCCCCAACGCAATTATGTCATACGTATGTTTAAACATAAAGTAAATGCCCATTATGCGTCAAGATCCCTTCCGCAGCTAACAAAAGAGGTGATAACTTTGAAACGGCTGAACCGATTTTGATGAAACATATCTAAGAACCATTGCCAAGAAACCTGCTTTCTAACAAAAAAACCGCATTTAAATCGGTTCACCCGTTTAAGAGATATGATGCCACAGACAGACAGACTCACAGACACACACACACACACACACACACACACACACACAGCGGTCAAACTTATAACACCCCTCTTTTTGTGTCGAGGGTTAAAAAGAGGGGTGTTAGTGGGACGTATATAGGTTGGTATGAAATGAAATGAAATGTATTTAACTGGACGGGGCCAATATAACTACATGTGATAACACAGTGGGTTATTCGACTTTGGTTTTGTTAAGAATGTATTGTAGGTACTCTTTAGCTATAGTTGCATCGTGTGTAGAGTCCTTTAAGTAAGTTTGATCATAGCAACACAATGCTGTATTATTCTCTATTAATGTTATCTCTGGTTCCTCTCTCTCTCTTCCTTACTGTCAGCCATAGCGATAGGATGTTGTATTTGATAACTGATTTTTATACCATTGACAAATGTAAGCTGTGCCCTTATTCTGAGTAATAAAAGTATTTAATTTATTGAATCAGGCGTTACTTTGCGGAGGTCCATATTAATGAACTAAAACAATTACTTTGCTCACCCGCGACCTTACAATAGTTACGTTTATGCAAGAAATGTGCGTTCATGCAGTTCCTCCACCTCCACACTGTACGAACACACACAAATCACATAAACCCAACCATCACCACCACCAAGCTACACTGACGCGTTTCGAACTCAACCAGAGCTCATCTTCAGAGTTACCACAACCGTATGCTATGCTACCAAACGTTAAACTAACAAACCAAAACAAATGTTTTAACTTGTCACTGTAACTTCTCAAGTACCCACTTTATTTTTCTTATTCTCAAACTACCCCACAAAAATTAACTTTTATTGACATATTTAAAACTACCTTGAATTTTTTTGTTTATTTATTTATAAGGCATATTTAATTAATACTAACTGTTCAAATTCGACCCAAGCCGCAGTAAAGGAGAAGATACTAAATTTACCTGTTCATTAATAATAGACCCCATAGTGTTGTACCTAATTATTTCCATGCATTCCAGAGCATCCAGACGCAACCCCTTGCCGCAATAATGTAACACTTCATAAGAATCTGAATCTAACAATGAATGATTTGATTCCAACAAATGTTTTGCAAAATTCGATCTATCTGGATGCTCATTCCTATATGCCGAAACATGCTCTTTAAATCTAGTATTAAAACTTCGGCCTGTCTGTCCTACGTATATCCCATTGCAGTCATTACAAGTAAGCTTGTATACCCCCGATCTAGTTCCCTTATCTACCTGTTCTTTGTGGTTACATAGCCTAGAGTACAAAGAGTTGTTAGTCTTAAAGGCAACATTAATATTGTTTGATTTTAAAATGCCATAAATCTTATCAGACAAACCCCCGACGTAAGAGATGCTAGATCTATATTTGTTAGTAGACTGAGAAGGTAACGCAGCGTACAGCATGCTATTTACTAACCGTGCCTGCTTCTTTTGAACTAAACTATCTACCATTGATTTTGTATAACCATTTGAGATCGCTATCTGATAAATAGTACTCAACTCTAAATCATAATGTTCCTTAGAAAGAGGCACAGTCAACAATCTATTAACATAACAATGGAAAGCAGCCAGTTTATGCTGCCACGGATGATTAGAAGATGCTGGTATAACAGCATCTGTGTACGTGGGCTTACGGTATATTTTAAATTGATGTTTACCATTTAATTTTGAAATCGTTAAATCCAAAAAGTTCAACGAACAATTTTCCTCCAATTCTTTTTTGAACCTTATCTTTACGTGCTTGTTATTCAAACCATTAATAAACACGTCAAGCTGTCTCATACTCCCTCTCCAGCATAGGATCAAATCATCAACAAACCTAAAATAGTACACAATATTACTATTACCCACAATATACTGATTCTCAAAATGATCCATAAATATATCTGCCATTAAAGGACTCAGAGGTGAACCCATAGCTAAACCATCACTCTGTAAGTAATAAAGACCATTGAACCGGAAATAATTTTGTTTCATGCATAAAGTTACCAAATCTATTAATTCACAAACTTCACCCGGATGCAACCGCTTCCTTTCTAAGTGGTCTTTTAGAATTTCTAGTGTCTCACTATATGGTACGTTAGTAAATAAACTGTCTACATCCAAAGAAAGCAACGTTGCATTCGGCGGTATGCTGATGTCCTTAATTTTACTAACCAAATCTAAACCATTTTTTAAACTATAAGAAGGTTTAAAGGAAAGGAGGAAGGAAGGAAGGAAAGGAAGGAAGGGTTGTGGTAACTCTGAAGATGAGCTCTGGTTGAGTTCGAAACGCGTCAGTGTAGCTTGGTGGTGGTGATGGTTGGGTTTATGTGATTTGTGTGTGTTCGTACAGTGTGGAGGTGGAGGAACTGCATGAACGCACATTTCTTGCATAAACGTAACTATTGTAAGGTCGCGGGTGAGCAAAGTAATTGTTTTAGTTCATTAATAAAAGTATTGCTTCAAGCTTCTACGTGAGTTTACTTTTTGCATCAAACTGCAGCCGGCTCCTAGCTCTCCCAGATCAAGTGTCACGCGGTACAAACGCACTGCAAGACCGTTGGCCTCTAACAGGTTTATTGACAAAGTTTGCACACATCAATGTACTTACACGCGCTTCCGTCCAGTGAGCGCGCAAAAGGCATCCGCCGCGCACGCCGGCAAGAAGTGCAAGAAGAAGTTACACAGCAGGAACAGCCAGTAGCTATTCGTCGGCGTCAGTCCGTAGTACCTGCACGAGGAATATGTTATAGCCTTATCACATTAACGATTTGCGAACGTGTTAAAGTGCACCGCAGCCCGGGGGTTAAGAAAATTTTATTTCCGATATTAGAATCCCGAAAACTTCATTTGTCCGAATGCATTTTTTTCTGAAACTGTAAATATTTCAGGATTTATTTCAGGACCATCGTGTAGAACCCTTTAGGTTAGGTTAGGGTTGTTTTATAAAAATCCTGAAATATTTACAGTTTCAGAAAATAATGCGTTCGGATAAATGAAGCATTCGGGATTTTAAATATTCGGAAAAAAATCTACTTAAATTTTGATAGGTCCCACTGAATCATATACGCTGCATCGCGGCGCCAGTGTGTCACCGTATATATGATTCAGTGTTATACAATGCGCTGAGTAAGTACGCTCCGTCGCTGTCGTCGGTCTGTGGTGGCCTTAAATGTGAGGCGAATGCGTGATTTCGTCACGAGTTCGTCGCGCCTACAGGGCTGGGACGCCGCTGTACAATAACTGAATTGGGTAGATAACTCACGTACAGTCGAACAAATTGAACCTTTAAATGAGCAATTCTTGTATAAAATCTATACATATAATAAATCTGTAGCAAGTCGGTGTCTGTACATTGAAAATATTTGAGAAAAACTGTCACTAGGGCTATTTATTAGCACAATAGAACCCAAAACAATGATTTTTAGAATTATTGTCTGTTTGTCTGTTTGTCTGTGCGTTTGTGCGCGCTAATCTCAGAAACGGCTTAACCTAGAAGGATGCGGTTTTCACTGATATGTTGGTATTTTCTTGGATTAACATTAAGTGTTTGTTTCATTTGAATCGGTTCATAAGTAAGAAAGATACGTCTATTTTAAGAATTTATCGAGCAGGTTTTTTTTTGTTTGAACGCGCTAATCTCAGGAACTACTGCTCCGATTTGAAAAATTCTTTCATTGTTAGATAGCACATTTATCGAGGAAGGCTATAGGCTATATATCATCACGCTAACACCAATAGGAGCGGAAGAATGTTTCAAAATCGGGGGTTTTTGAAGTAAAACTTCTATAGGCACGCTTGACTTGGGAGTACGGTGTTGAATGTGAACGCGGGTGTGCGGGGGGGGGTGCGGCGGGGGGGGGGGGGTAATTTTTTTTATATCGAGGAACTAAGGAGAGCCATAATTGATGAAAAAGCAAATTGGATAAAAAAAATAAGCTGCCCAAATTACTAATTCCACGCGGACGGAGTCGCGGGCAAAAGCTAGTAAATAACAAATAAATATCTCGAGACAATTCACACCAATAATTGACTTAGTCCCAAAGTAAGCTAGGCAAAGCTTGTGTTATGGGTTATGGGTACTAACTAGGCAACGGATAAACATACTTAAAATACGGTGTACTTTCGTTTGGCAAATTACGTTTCCCAAACTGATTCATTTGGCAAATGTTTAATTTCCCAAATGTTTATTTTTTCTGAAACTGTAAACTATTCAGGATATATTTCAGGACTATTCTGTAGGTTAGGTTAGGGTTGTTTTATAACAAATAAATAAATAAATAAATAAATATAAGGGGACAATCTTACACAAATCGACCTAGTCCCAAACTAAGCAAAGCTTGTACTATGGGTACTAGACGACGATAAACATACTTATAAAGATAAATAAATACTTAAATACATAGAAAACATCCATAACTCAGGAACAAATATTCGTGCTCATCACACAAATAAATGCCCTTACCGGGATTTGAACCCAGGACCTCTTGCTTCGTAGGCAGGGTCACTACCAACTAGGCTAAAGCGGGCGAAACATTACTAAACCCTTAAATACATATTAAACACCCAAGACCCGAGAACAAACATTCGTATTTTTCATACAAATATCTGCCCCGACACGGGAATCGAACCCGGGACCTCAAGCTTCATAGTCAGGTTCTCTAACCACTAGGCCATCTTATATATATAATCAGGATCTCGGAAACGGCTCCAACGATTTCAATGAAATTTGGTATGTGGGGGTTTTTGGGGATGAAAAATTGATCTAGCTTGGTCTTATCTCTGGGAAAACGCTTGGTACCGAGTTTCAGCACGGGTCGCCCAGGTACTGTTAATTATACGTACAATTCAAGTTGTTATTCCCCTAGAGAATTCTTGGTTACTCACCAGACAGCCTTAGTAGTGGGCTTGTCAATGCCGTGCCTCTGGTTGAGATCGATGAAGGACCCCCATGTCTGCGGGTTCTGCGCGCCCGACACGAAGTTGTAGATCGGGATGTCTGACGTTTGACTGTAACGGTTATAAGTTTTTTTTCTTAAATAAGTCTTTTGCTAGAAAATTCATTTGTAATACAATCTCTTTTGCTGAATTTACTTCAGCAACATTGTTCCAGCCTAAATACGTCCCACTGAGTACAGACCTCTCAGAGGGCTTGGGCCATAGTTCCCACACGGGCCCAGTGCGGATTGGATACTTCACACACACCATCGAATTTCTTCGCAGGTGTTTGTAGCTTCCTCACAATGCTTCCCTTCACCGTAAAGCTCTAAAATTTCAAATGTAATTTTGCGCATAAATTCCAAAAAACTTAAAGGTGCGAGCTCGGGCTTGAACCCACTACCCTCTGCGTGAGAGGCCATAGGTCAATCCACTACAAAATCGGTGAAAATATCAAGTGTCTAGCTATTACGGTTCTAGAGATAGGGCCCTGTGACAGATGGACGGACGGACAGACAGCACAGACAGCGGAGTCTCAGTAATAAGGTCCCTTTAGCACCCTTTGGGAACGGAACTCTAATAACTTTAATTTCAATACTACATAGATAGATGAAAAAAAACATCGCCTGTATAAGTAATTTCTGTTCCCATGAGAAATCCGGTAAAATATATATCCTATGTCACTCTCGGAACTGAGACGAATCTAATGACACCTCACACTCCAAAATCCATTGAGCCGTTTAGGCTGCAGGGCGTGCCAAAGAATGATACATAAGTATATCTATATATATAATAAAACCGGCCAAGAGCGTGTCGGACACGCCCAAGGTAGGGTTCCGTAGCCATTACGAAAAAATCAAGTAATATTTTTCTAAGGATTTCGTATGTGTACGGAATCATCCAAGTTTAGGTATGTTTTATACCTTAGGCTACTATTTACTCTTAAACTACAAATAATTTCCAAGCAATCTTAGCCGCTATAATTTTCCTAGTAAATTTGATATATTTACTACCCTTCTGAATTTTTTCAAATTTTTCCACCCAACAGTTTAGATTTTAGAAGGGGGGGACGGCCGATTTTAATGAAAATTTTCACTTTAAAGTTGAATATTTCGCAAACAGATCACTGAATAGAAAAATCATGTTAGCAACTCCGCAATGATTTTAAAAGACCTATCCAACGATACCCCACACTATAGGGTTAGCAGAGAAAAAAAAAATCACCCCCACTTTACGTCTATGGGAGGTACCCTAAAAAATTTTTTTTTACTTTTTTTTATTCAATCACTTTGTCGGCGTGACTGATATATATATTCATGCCAAATTACAGCTTTCTAGTACTAACAGTCTCTGAGCTTAGCCGCGGACAGACAGACAGACAGACAGACAGACAGACAGACGGACAGACATGGCGAAACTATAAGGGTTCCTAGTTGACTACGGAACCCTAAAAATGAATCCCTATTTCCCTTGGTCACGGCATCACGCATGAACGGCTGGACCGATTTCACTAATTCTTTTTTTGTTGTGTTCGTCATTGTCAGGAGAAGGTTCTTATGAAAGAAAAAATTAAGAAAATTGCGCGGAAAATTAGAAAATATAAGAAAAATTACCGTCCATAATAACTTTTCTAATGTAACCTTATGGCGTTTGACATAACTGCCAGTCGTTTGACAGTTGGCGTGATTAACAGAATACGATCGTTTAAATTAAATGTACGGGTCGAAATTTTATTCATAAAACTAGCGACGCGCCCCGACTTCGTGTGGGTGTAGTTTGGGGAAAAAGAGGTAAATATATAAACTTACCACCTTAAATTATAGACTTTCTTTATTTTTCACACCTATTTTTCAAAGTTACACCCGTGCGAAGCCGGGGCGGGTCGCTAGTCTTATATATAAAATTCTCGTGTCGCGGTGTTTGTTACCAAATTCCTCCGAAACGGCTCGACCGATTCTCATGAAATTTTGCGTGCATATCGGGTAGGTATGAGAATCGGCCAACATCTATTTTTCATACCCCTAAATGTTAAGGGTGGTTCATTGGTTCATTCTTAATTTTTTCTAATAAATCGATGAGCGCCGGCTGCATACACGAAAAAGGATGACGCAATGTACGTACAAGAGCGGCGTAGGCCAGTTGCAAGGAGCGGCGAAAACCTCTTGGTAATTTTTTTTGCCTCTAAAGGCCGGCGCCCACTGACAGCATGGCACGGCGTGGCATTTTATTACTATCAACTTATTTTGAATCTTATTTCAATGAGTTTAGAATTCATGTTACTTTATTTCGATACCACGATGCCGCGACGTCCTGAGGGCCGACGCCACGCATAACCAATAAAGTAACATGAATTCTAAACTCATTGAAATAAGATTCAAAATAACTTGATAGTAATAAAATGCCACGCCGTGCCATGCCGTCAGTGGGCGCCGGCCCTAAGGCGGAACAAAGTTCGCCGGGTCAGCTAATAGTTACATAAATACATACGCTCGAAAAACATAACCCTCCTTTGGCAGTCGGGTGATATAGCCTTGAGATGAACTTTTGCTTCTGCTACAAAATTTTACGAAGGAAGGTGGTATTTTTTTCACCCGACTGTCGAAGGAGGGCTATTTTAACAGCGTCACCACAAGAGGGCGTTTCTCCCCAAGCCCACCGGATGTCGCCACCGTACTCACTTCTCCCGGAACCGCTTGGCAGTGTGCCAGGCGGCGGCGAGCACGGAGTTGACCACCAGATCCACTGGCACCATGTCGGCCTGCTTCTCCAAGTCCATGTACATCGTGCGGAGCACCTGGGGGCAAGGGTTAGGTCAAAGAGTATTGTAATATTATATGAACAAGAGTGGCAACTCTATGGTCAAATATCTATGGTCAAGAACTAATGTGACGTATCTATAGATGTATACACCTATCTATATGTAGTGATTACTTGCTCAGTGATGTATATGTTGGTAGTGATGTACAGCTATAATTACGCGTAATTTTAATTGATAGGCTAATTGCCACTATTCGTATTTTAGCCGTCTAATTCAAATCAGCATATACGAAGTATAAGCGGCTACACCCGATTTGCACTATACGGCTAAAATACGAACATTGGCAAGAGGCCTATCAATTAAAGTCCTTGGCCGTACAATTTGGTACGCCATGGCCATGGCCGATGAATGACAACTGACAAGTTTGACAAGTCAACCAAGATGGCCGCTAATATAGTTCTTTACAAAACACCAGAGATCGCTGTAGTCGCATGAAAAGTGTGATATATGTAAGTGTGCCCCCCCTGGGTTAGGTTGAGGCTCCCAATGGTGCGTTATATTGCGGCGCGTCATAGCAAGAATCAACGCGTTGTATGCCACACCGGCGCTGCGTCGACGCACGACAAAAACCGGTTGTTCGTAAAAAAAAAAAAAATATTAGGGGACAATCTTACACAAATCGACCTAGTCCCAAACCAAGCAAAGCTTGTACTATGGGTACTAGACGACGATAAACATACTTATACAGATAAATAAATACTTAAATACATAGAAAACATCCATAACTCAGGAACAAATATTCGTGCTCATCACACAAATAAATGCCCTTACCGGGATTTGAACCCAGGACCTCTTGCTTCGTAGGCAGGGTCACTACCAACTAGGCTAAAGCGGTCGTTGTAAAGTCGGTTTACGGACGATAGTTTAACGTGACAACGTCATAACAAAACCGGACCGCGCCCGACGTTGCTTAACCTCGGTGATCGGCGAGAACCGGTGTTTTGTCAAAATAAAAGGGATAAAAGTATCATATATGTTTAATCCAGAAGGATGTGTGGATGTTTGTCACTCTTGCACGCTAAAACGGTTTGACTGATTGTGATAAAATTTTGCACACAGATAGTTTATAGCCCGGATAACATGTAGAATACTTTTGTTCCGGAAAAATGCGGGACGGCGATAAACAAATTATTTGCAGATGGAATCGCAGGCAACGGCTAGTGCTTCTATATATAAATAAATAATAAATAATAATATTTCACGAAAAACTTCGGTATGTCTAGTATATAATTATGACAAATGGAATTATAGGAAACGAAGCGACACCTTTTTTCGGTCATTTTGAGAAAAATGGTATCATAAAATCCCCCTTTGACGCAATTTTTCTTATAACTAAAATCGATTATTATGGTTTCTTAGAACAGATCTTATAGTTTCAGACATGGCCATACTGATCGATCTCAATGTGGCACCCGGTGTAGTTTGGAGACTACATTATGCAGTACGCACCCCAGTCCCGATGCCGACCATAAGCCCCGCTGGCCCGTACATGCTGTCGGTCCATCCGCGCACAGGCTCGTCGTACGTTGATACCACTGGAATGAAAAAAAGCTAAATAAGGATCATAAGTATGTATTTATTTAAACCCTTCACTGTAAAAAAATAAAGAAAAACTAACACTACAAGTAAGTACAAGTTTTTGTAACAACGTAACAACAAATAGGTACTAACTCTAAAATTAAATATTAAAAAACCCCTAACACAATATGTTTGAAAATATGTAATTCGCCATTTTGTGGTGGCGGCCATCTTGGATTTGAAATTAATCATAGTGTATAGTATTCTACTAGTCAAGCCCTTTCATTTGATACCCATAATGAGGGAGTTGTGCAAAAATATGTAATCCGCCATTTTGTGGCGGCGGCCATCTTGGACCGATTTTCATCAAACATAACAGATATTTTGTACAGCGGAAAGAGTTTATATTTTGGTTGTTACTTCTAGCATATACTCTCAACATCCATCATAAGGGTATTGTACATATTTCATGAGATATTAGTGACAACAACTCACCGATAGAAGGCCGCACGATGCAGATGGGCATGCCTTCCCCGAACTTGCGGACCGCCTCCTCCGCCACCGCCTTGGTGAAGCAGTACGTGTTGGGGTACTTGCCGAGAAGCCTGCAATGTCATCTATACATATAATAAATCTGTAACAAGTCGGTGTCTGTACATTGAAGATATTTGAGAAAAACTGACACTAGGGCTATTTATTAGCGCAATAGAACCCAAAACAATGATTTTTAGAATTATTGTCTGTTTGTCTGTTTGTCTGTTTGTCTGTGCGTTTGTGCGCGCTAATCTCAGAAACGGCTTAACCTAGAAGGATGCGGTTTTCACTGATATGTTGGTATTTTCTTGGATTAACATTTAGTGTTTGTTTCATTTGAATCGGTTCACAAATAAGAAAGATACGTTTATTTTAAGAATTTATCGAACTGTTTTTATAAGAGTTGATATTATGAACGCGCTAATCTCAGGAACTCCTGCTCCGATTTGAAAAATTCTTTCAGTGTTAGGTAGCTCATTTATCGAGGAAGGCTATAGGCTATATATCATCACGCTAACACCAATAGGAGCGGAGCGGAGCGGAAGAATGTTTCCAAATTGGGGGTTTTTGAAGTGAAACTTATATATCTCGGGAACTACTGATACGATTTGAAAAATTCTTTCAATGTCAGATAGCCCAGTTAGATAGGGCGGGTTGGGAGCGGGTTGGGGGCGGGTTGGGAGCGGGTTGGGGCGGGTTGGGGGCTGTTTGGGGTCGGATTGGGAGCGGGTTGGTTTATTATGAAGTTTCACTTCTTCCGGAAGGATCTAAGGAGAGCCATAATTGATGAAAAAGCAAATTGGATAAAAAATAAGCTGCCCAAATTACTAATTCCACGCGGACGGAGTCGCGGGCAAAAGCTAGTATTAAATATTTTTGTACTTTTTCCTTTTGTTCTTTTTAGGGTTCAGCACCCAATGGGTAAAACGGGACCCTATTACCAAGGATGATACAGACTGGATTGGCAGTCGCCATAGTACGGATCGGCCGCAGTTTTTGTAGTTCGATTATTAAATCTAGATGGCGCTGAAATATAGCCAGAGGCTTTGAAGGCAAAACAATAAGACTACACATGTTTCATATTACTACAAATGTATTATTTTTGAATTGGATAATAATACATTCGTAGTAATATGAAACATCTGTAGTCTTATTGTTTTGCCTTCAAAGCCTCTGGCTTTATTTCAGCGCCATCTAGATTTAATAATCGAACTACTTAAACCGCGGCCGATCCGTACTATGGCGACTGCCAATCCATTCTATATTATCATCCTTGCTATTTATTACTAAGACTCCGCTGGCCGTCCGTCTGTCACCAGGCTGTATCTCATGAACCGTGATAGCTAGACGGTTGAAATTTTCACAGATGATGTATTTCTGTTGCCGCTATAACAACAAATACTAAAAAACAGAATAAAATTTATTTATTTATAATTTCACAAAACTTAAATCTATCAATACAAGCCCAATGCGATAGACAAGTCAAGTAAATTGAATTAAATTAAAATAAATATTTAAGGGGGCTCCCATACAACAGACATGATTTTTTTTGCCGTTTTTATAGATAATAGTACAGAACCCTTCGTGCGCGAGTCTGACTCGCACTTGGCCGATTTTTTTTGTCTTATGTACAGTAAAGAGTTTACATATGCATACAAAATGTATTATAGTGTGAAGAAAAACAAGTTTTTGAAAAATATACATTTTTCAGATAGGTAGTGCAAACGCGAACACTGCTACAGTAAACTGATATGGCTCACTGATGTACCTGCGCAGAAGACGCGTTTTAGAAGCGCGGGAAATGCAGTTGACCAATCAGCATACTCCACGTATGGCGCGTTTTTTTTAACCCCCGACACAAAAAGAGGGGTGTTATAAGTTTGACCGCTATGTGTATATGTGTGTGTGTGTGTGTGTGTGTGTGTGTGTCAGTCTGTCTGTCTCTTTGTGTGTCTGTCTGTGGCATCATAAGTCATAAACGGGTGAACCGATTTGGATGCAATTTTTTTTTATTTGAAAGCAGGTTTCTTGGCGATGGTTCTTAGACTTGTTTCATAAAAATTGGTTAAGCCGTTTCAAAGTTACCAGCTCTTTTGTGTGCTGCGGAAGCGGACTTAATTGCGTGAGGGGTTTTTAAAATTTTTAATTTATAGTTGTCCTGTGCCACTATTGGTGGCTGGGTGCCGCCATGTTAGCGCGCGTCGCGTGCCATTTTAGTCAGCCGCCATAGTTCCGAGTGAGACGGATAACAGGTGCACTGTACTTTGCACTTTGTAACTATATTACATAAGGCTTAATTTAAAGTTTGAATCGTATCTTCGGCTATCGCCGGCTAGTTCGTTCGTGTCTACGCGGCCGAAAATGAACGACGCGCCATATAATGTGTGTACTAAATAACTACACTACTTTACAATATACGATGCATAGTACCTCCTATTTGCCACGAGATGTCGCTACAAGTTTGCTTACTTGGGAGTGATGTCTTCAAGCAGACTCTCGTCTATGGCCGCCACAGCCTCTAGCGCCTCCACGGACATCGGTGGCTCGTAAAACCTGAAATTAGTATATTGTCAGTGCCAAAACTATTCCAGGGACTAATTTATAAAAATACATCTATGGAGATACCATTATCGGAAATAAATTAAAATAAACACCTTGTTTTGTAAAACTACATTCTTGCAAAGAAATAAATGATTTATGATGTAGTAAGATGAGTCAGTAGTTAAATGTTCAAAATACCCACTTCTCCTCGATAGTGTGGAGGTGCGCATGCGCGTACGCCGTGGAGATGTGCACCAGCGCCTTGAGGCCCTTGCACTCGGCGGCGAGCGCGACGACGCCGCGCGCGCCGCGCACGTTGGCGCCCGTCGCCGCTGACAGCTTCTCGTCGAACTTCACCGTGGCCGCTGCGTTTATTATCACTGACACCTGGAGTTTAGCAAAATTAATTGATAATATCAAACTCCAATATCATCATCCTCATCATTTCAGCCGTAGGACGTCCTTTGCTGGACATAAGCCTCCCTTATTGACGCCCAATCATTACGGTTGGAAGCGACTTGCATCCACTCCGAACCTGCGTCCTCTCGTTGGTGGATGTCCCGCGCTGCGCTTGCCAGTCCGTGGTCTCCATTCGAGAACTTTTGGGCCCCAACTGCCATCTTTTCTGCGTGCTATAATGGCGTGCCCATTGCCATTTCAAAGAGGTTATAATGATGAAAATAAAGATCATATCGACGGTTAAAAGGCAAAACGCATGAAGCGACGTTTTTTGAACTTTACATGAAACCCGGCTCAAACGACGGAGAAAAGTTCGCTGATTTCAAATATGTATATAACCAAATATAACCATTTTGACAAAAAGTGTCGCTTCATGCGTTTTGCCTTTTAACCGTCGAATCTCCATGTCATTTATTGCGGATATATTGGAGTGTATTTCATACTAAATACAAACTGAAACATAGATAGGTACAGAAAAACCCAGGAAAAAGACCAGCGCTGGGAATCGAA
The DNA here is from genome assembly GCA_947859365.1 of Archips crataeganus. Taxonomy (NCBI): domain Eukaryota; kingdom Metazoa; phylum Arthropoda; class Insecta; order Lepidoptera; family Tortricidae; genus Archips; species Archips crataeganus. Next base: position 2,732,668 of record OX402072.1, read on the forward strand.
CCCAGGTTCTCAGCATTCCGTGCTACGTGCTAAACCCCTACACCACCACTGGTCAGAAGTTTAGACACAAATTTTTCCTATGCATTGCACATCTCAGCTTGCTTAATTACAGAAATGAGAAAAGCAGACATCCGCATGAAAACTAAATTAACAGATGCAATTAAAACGGAAGTGGAAATGGGCAGGGCACCTGTCAAGATACAAAGATAAGATATAGACTTACCAAATAACTAAATGGCAGGGCCCAAAATGCAAAAGGAAAGTGGGAAGACAGAAGAATAGATGGGCGGATGTCATTTATTTATATATGTAGATGTACGAGTATTTACTATAGTACTCATAAGAACGAAAGAGTTAGAAAAACGGTTTTACAGCAAGCAAAAGAAAAAATAAACAAAATAAGCCCTATGCTTATTGACCTACCCACATTGTTGACAACACAACAGTTTTGAGTTTTGAAATTTATCGTGAAGGAAAACATCGTGAGGAAACCTGCGTACATCATCATCCCAGCCTTTATACGTCCCATTGCAGGGCACAGGCCTCCTCTCAGAATGAGAGGGCTTGGACCGTAGTACACACGCGGGCACAGTGCGGATTGGGATTGGGATTGGTCCTGCACCATCCGCATTCGCGTTCCCGCAACCTTAACCAGGTTATCGCTCCATCTTGTTGGACGCCAACCTACACTGCTTCCGGTCCGTGGATGCCACTAGAGAACCTTTCGGCCCAGCATCACTTCTACGAGCGAGCTTCCCCACTGACACTGTATTCTGGCGATTCTTCAAGCTTTCGGTGACTTTATCTAAATTCTAACTTATTATCGCTGCCTCTCTCTCACCTTGGCTGTGAGCATCTTCCTGTCCTCTTCGCTGATGCCCAGTCCCGGCAACTCCATGTCCCCAACGATGGGCACCACTTTGGAGGCGCCCATTGGGTTCTCTCTATGTGCTCTTTGAAATACCTGAAAAATTACTAGGTTTAATAAAACCTGAAATAACGATACCACCAAAAACGTAAATGCGAAAAATTGTAGCTAAGTTCAATACTAAAAATATGCTTGGTTCTGGAATTCGCCGACAAAAGGATTGAGAAACAAATGGGTGCCAAGTTCTGCAGATATAAGTGTCCTGGAATTGTGTCCACCCGGGACTACGGGTGCGCTGCCAAGATGTTCGAGCAACGATTGGGTGATTTTGTTATTTTTGTACAGGCTTTACAGGCGCTGATTTAGGTGCTGGATCTACTCCTTTTCCAGGGTTACACTTGGCCAATTCGGAGAGGAAGGGGAATAGAAAAATAAGCAATAAAAACTCACCTGACAACGGGAACAGAGCATCACAAAACACTTCACGTACTTACGTTAGTCGTCCTATGTCATGGAAATTAGGGAAAAAATAGTAAAAAACAGTATGTACCTATCGAGGGGAGGTATATGACGTGTGCACGAGAAAATAAAGGGAAATTAGAGACAAGAATCAGTAGAAAACAATTTAAATGTACGGAGCGTATCGACTGGGGTGTCGGAGCCGCGAGCGTTATATTATTACTTGTCTGTGGTGTTGCCACCGTAGAAAAAATGAATGAAATGTAAGGGAGTTTTTAGAACATACCCCCGCCTCTGAAACCACGTATTCAGCAGAAAAAAAGTAGAGAAAAAGAGAACAAAAAAAGAAAAATTAATATATATTTAATACTGACGTATCTATATTTAATTTAATCTATGAACGTTACAAACGAAAGCAGTGGTAGAGCATTAGTCCTGCACGTAAGGTAATGGTGCTACCTTTACGACTGGGCGCTTGTAGGTACCGCGAGCGGTGCGCACTTCAACGACCCGCACCACGCCGTCGGGGCCGGGCGTCACCGACACGACGCGACCGAGCGGCCAGCAGAGAGGAGCCAAGTTTTCCTCCTTGAGCACTACAAGAGTTCCTATTTCTATATTTTTAACCGGACGGTGCCATTTGGCGCGGGTTTGTAACGTGTGCAAATATTCACGATGCCACCTTTGCCAGAACGACTGGTGTATAGCCTGTACGAGTCTCCATCTCTTCAAAGTGGTAACGTGAATATCACGGAGGTTGGGTTCGGGAATCGAGGTAAGGGGTTCCATGGTTAGAAAATGCGCGGGAGTGAGCGCGGAGCAATCGTTCGGGTCGGAACTCACTGGAGTGAGGGGTCGTGAGTTCAGACACGCCTCAACACGTGTGAGAACCGTATAAAACTCTTCGAAAGTAAGAGTTTGTGCACCAATGATGCGAAAGAGATGGGTCTTAATTTGCTTGACGAGATTTTCCCACAGACCTCCGAAGTGTGCAGAACTGGCAGGATTTTTGTGAAACATTATACCTTGAGAACTACAGAAGTCGTGTAGCGCGGGGTCTTCAGCTTGCGCCCTCACAATGCGACGAAGTTCATTGTCACAGCCGACAAAATTCGTTCCTCGATCGCAGTAAATATCCGAGCATCGACCGCGACGAGAGGTGAAGCGATATAGAGCTGCGATGAAAGCATCGGTCGACAGCGAGCTGACAGGTTCGAGATGACAACATTTAGTGCTCATGCAAACAAAGGCCGAAATGTAAACTTTAACTAACGGCGCTTTACGGGTGTGCGAACCCTTGATCAGCAAAGGACCAGCGAAGTCGACGCCTGTCTTAGCGAATGGTTTAACCTGCTGCACGCGGGCCGCGGGAAGCTGGCCCATCACGGGCTGCATGAGTCGAGGCTTCAGCCGATAACAGTTCGAGCATCGGAAGGTGACGAAATTCACAATACGCCGAGCAGATAAGATCCAAAAATATCGTTGTAAAATCGATATTAATTCATTTGGGCTGGGATGTCCAAACATAGTGTGATAGTGTCGAACGATGAGCATAGACAGCGGGCTATCACGCGGGAGAATAACCGGGTGTTGTGCATCGAAACCGAGTTTTGACGACTGCAGTCGGCCGCCGACATGGATAAGGCCGTCATCGTCAAAATAAGGAGTTAATTTGCGGAGTGCATTTGATGGTAATTTACCTTTACGCAGACAATCGATATCATGAGCAAAATAATGAGCTTGTGTTATTTTAATACAAACATAAAGGGCATTTTTCAACTCGGGAACGGTCAAAAAAGGTTGAGTTTTACTTAATGTTCGGTATTGTGGAGAAGCAAATCGGAAACAATAAACAATAACACGCAATAGTTTAGGCAGTTTAGAGAACGAGCTTATTACGTTTAATATTTCATTGGGAGAAGGGTCGCGTCCATGCACTGCGAGCGAGATTGCATCCTGGCGCGTTTCTAATATTTTATCATCAAGCGCGACGACGTCAGCCGGCTGCGCCGGCCAGTCGCACTCTGAGCGCGCGAGATAGGCTGGACCGCTAAACCACAACGGGTGGGCCACGAAGTCGGCGGGCGGAGCGCCGCGACTCGCTATATCAGCGGGGTTATCTTGCGAACGTACATGACGCCAACAATCTGGATCAGTATGATCTTGAATTAAACTAACGCGATTGCTGACAAAAGTTTTCCATTTACTAGCGTGACTTTTGATCCAGTGAAGGGCTATCATGGAATCAGTCCAACAAAAAATCTTTTGAATGGGAATTTTCGGTTCAAATAATTTTTTTAAGTGAGAAATTACTTCAGATAGTAAGACGCATCCGGATAATTCCAATCGCGGTAACGAGACGGATTTTAAAGGAGCAACTCTGGATTTGGCGCAGATTAAATATATTTTTATTGAGTCCGAATTTACAATCCGAATATAAGTCACAATCCCGAAACCTAATTGGGACGCATCGGAAAAACCATGGATTTCAATATAGCTGTTATTATCGGGAATACATATCCAACGAGGTATGGAAATATTTTCGAGCAAATTTAAATTGCGCTTTATGCCAAACCATTCGTTTAATAATTCGACTGGAATCGGGTCATCCCAATCGATTTTGAGCAGCCACAATTTTTGTATAATTAACTTGGCAGCAAATATTACAGGGGAAATAAAACCGAGAGGATCGAAGACGCGAGCTAAGTCTGAGAGAATTCCGCGTTTCGTGGCCACACACTCAGTATTTTTTATTTTATAGGAAAATGAATCGTTACGCGGACACCATTGTAGGCCTAAAACCTTTAAATATGAAGTCGAGTCCGGGGTGAAGGTGTCGTTAATATCTTGCTTTTGATCCGCAGGGAGATCAATCAAACACTCGGGGTAATTACTTGCCCATTTTCTTAGGGTAAATCCACCTAAACTTAAAAGTGAATTTAATTCGGACACTAGACTACGGGCCGAATCTAGGTCAGGGGCATTGCAGGTCACATCGTCAACGAAAGTAGTTTCGAGTAAAACGCGGGAAGCGCGGGGATGCGATGCTTCGTAATCGCGTGCCAGCTGATTGAGCGTGCGAATGGCAAGATAGGGAGACGAAGTGACACCGAAAGTTACTGTAGTCAAAATATAATCGCGAATAGGGTCAGTTTCATCAAAACGCCATAGAATTTTTTGATAAATTTGATGAGACGGATGTAAATTAATATTTAAAAACATTTGCTTAACGTCAGCGACGAGAGCTACTTTGTCAACCCGAAAAAGAGACAATACGTCAAATATTTCTTTATGTAATTTTTGACCCGAGAACAAAACGTCATTAAGTGACTTTCCGTTATCACTACGACAGGAGGCGTCAAAAACAACGCGTACGTGGCTAGTGGAACTTTCTTTCATTACCGCGTGGTGAGGGAGGAAATATCCCGACGGGGTATTTTCGGGGCACGGAACCATATAACCGTTTTCGAGATAATCGGTCATAAAATTTATATAATCATTTTTATAAGCCGGGTTAGCTTTAAATTTATTTTCTAACGATCGAAAACGTCTGAAAGCGATCTCACGTGAGTCGCCGAGATCAGGGGGAAATTGTTTAAATGGGAGCGTCACAACGTAGCGGCCGGAGTGGTCACGTGACACCGTGCGACAATATTGTTTTTCGCATGCCTGATCGTCGGGGCTGAGGACTTCACGGGTCGGAGGTTCCTCGCACGACCAGAATTTTTGAACAATTTCGTCGAGAAAAGTATCTGACGCAAACAAGGAATAACCAGAGCGAGTTAAATTATTTGTTATTGAACGAGAGGGGGGAACGAAAGTGTGACCCATGAGACACCAACCGAAAATGGTGTTATGGGCGACTGGGGTACCTGGCGGACCTACACGGAGGCCTTCGAGGGCTATGTCGCGGTACACGTCTGCACCGAGCAACATCGAAACTGGGGAGGGGATACCGAACGTTGGGTCTGCGAGAACGAGATCCCTGACGTGGGGCCAAAGAGAGATCGGGAGAGGGTCGGCGGGGAGATCGCCTGTAATTTTGGGAATGCTTTGAGCTCGCATTTGGATTACTTTATCGTGTGAACGAGGGGATATATTTACATCTACTACACCGCCGTCTAGTCGGACTGCGATGCCGGATATACCTTGGACGGTAGTAGTAATCTTCTGGCATTCCAAACCTAAAACGCTAGCGAGCGAGTCAGTAATGAAGCTGTACTGACTCCCGGAGTCAATAAGCGCACGGGCTTCGTGCCATTGACCTTGAGCATCGCGAACTTTTAGCAAGACGGTTGATAACAATATGAGATTATTATACGTTTCAGGGGTCGTGGAATGACAACCTACAAATGAGGGAGGACTCACAACCACAGGAGGTTGAGTACTAGTCGTTTGTGATGTCTGTACTGGGGGCGTACTATTAGACGATTGAGCGGGTGCACTATTCTGCGCACTGTCAAAATGTAACAGGGAATGGTGTTTACGCGACGAACAAGATTTACACGCGAAATTGGAATTACAGTTCTGTAGATAGTGATCGGTAGCTAGACAGTTTATACAGACTTTTAGCTGTTTAGCTTTGTACAACCTCTCGAACGGAGTCAGTTTAATAAAATCCGGGCACTTGGATAAAACATGTGACTGATGGCACAGCAAACAGCGGCGAGACGAAGGAGCGGAGTGCAGCGCGACCTGCCGCCGCGGCGCGGGAGGCGCGGGGGACGAGCGCGGGGCGGCCGCTCGCAGCGAGCGCAACGCCGGCGCAGCGCTGCTTCCGGTCGGATATGTACCGATATTTGATTGTAATAAACTATCACACCTTTTACGTAAATACTTGACGAGTTCTTGGTACGTGGGAATCGGTGAATTATTATTTAATTCAAATTGGCGTCTAGTTTCCAGATCCAACTTGTCAAGCACTAGATTCACTAGTAAGAAAGACCATTGGTCTGTGGGAAAATCTAATGCTTGTAACGCGTTTACATTATCCACGATAATATCTAAGAAACTGCTCAGGGATTTTATGGACGAGTTATTAACGACGGCGTCAGCTATGCGCCTATAGTGCATTGTAGCTATATGACGTTTATTATTGTACCTCTCTTCTAAAAGGTTCCAAGCGACAATAAAGTTAGCCGTCGAAAGGGGCAAATGTTGTACCATTTTGAGCGCTTCACCAGAGAGAGATGAGCGTAGGTAGTGCAATCGTTGAACATCGGACAACCTAATATTATTTTTCACGAGAGAAGTGAACAATTCCGAGTAACCAATCCATTGGGTGACGTCATCACCTGAGAATGTAGGTAGGGAAATACGAGGGAGTTTCACACAGTCATTTGCAGGATTATTTTCTGATATAGAAATCTCTTGCGGCTTCAAGAAGGACGACGTGACGTCATATTGTCTTTTCAAATTATAGAATGCATCTACATAATTTTGAAATTTAGTGGCAATATCTTCTTTTGTATAAATCGTGATGACCTCGGGCTTTGCAATACCAGCGAGAATGTCATAATACAAATCTTCAACCTCGGTGTAACGGGATAATTCATGACGAATTTGTATTATTTCACGAGACGTGCGATCGGGACCTTCTAATAAATCACACAAGGACTCGCATAAGGTGTTAAACTTAATATACGAACGCGTTAGATTGTCTGCCATTGCTTTCGTTTGTGACCGCGTCTGAGGCATACATAAAACAGAAAAAATTATAAATGCTGTCACTAAATAAAATAACTACGCGTAATTTGATAGGGAAAAGTCATAAAAAAGGGAGCAGTCTAGAACATTCGATTCTTTTCTTGTACGAATATGAGTCTACCCGTTAGTACAAAAAAAATAAAAAATGTATTTTTTTCTGCCGAATAAAATGGTGAAAAAACCAAATATCGCCCTTGAAAAAGGGAAGATCCGGTTCGAAGGACCAAAATGTCCTGGAATTGTGTCCACCCGGGACTACGGGTGCGCTGCCAAGATGTTCGAGCAACGATTGGGTGATTTTGTTATTTTTGTACAGGCTTTACAGGCGCTGATTTAGGTGCTGGATCTACTCCTTTTCCAGGGTTACACTTGGCCAATTCGGAGAGGAAGGGGAATAGAAAAATAAGCAATAAAAACTCACCTGACAACGGGAACAGAGCATCACAAAACACTTCACGTACTTACGTTAGTCGTCCTATGTCATGGAAATTAGGGAAAAAATAGTAAAAAACAGTATGTACCTATCGAGGGGAGGTATATGACGTGTGCACGAGAAAATAAAGGGAAATTAGAGACAAGAATCAGTAGAAAACAATTTAAATGTACGGAGCGTATCGACTGGGGTGTCGGAGCCGCGAGCGTTATATTATTACTTGTCTGTGGTGTTGCCACCGTAGAAAAAATGAATGAAATGTAAGGGAGTTTTTAGAACAATAAGTAAATTCTGAAACTGAACTATCGAATGAGTTGCACAAAGTAGATAACGTATGTTAAATTTAAGCTACAGTTTACTTAAGTATCTTAGTACTTGGCTAGTTTTCACATAAAAATCATCTTATAAGTACATATTTGGCTAATCAACTTATCGTCTATATTTAATTTGCTAGCCGTCCTTAGTTGGTATACTTACAAAGTCATCCAATATCTCATTGAGTCGCACGCGAGTATCCTTCCCCTTCTTACTTCGCAGGAGCACAAATATGTTCTCAATGTCTCCGCACGATCGAAGCAGCTTCTCAATGATCACTGAAACAATCAGAGAAACTGCGCATTATGGAGAACTTGGAGTTATTGTTTGTAACGGCGCCTATTACCGTGGTACTTAAGAGGGTACGATGCGCACTATTTCTCCATACAAACGTAATCCCCTGTTTCCTCCCTGGATAATGGCTTTAGAGCCAAATTTTTTTTACTGTGTAATCTGTATCTACCACAGCTATGTTTCGTTTTTTTCCATATTTCAATTAACATAAGAAATATGAGCTTTCAAAAACTGAAAAAATTGCCCAATTTCAACGTCATTTTCAGACACTCATCAGAAAAGAATCCCTCCTATAAACAAAAAAAGGAAAACATAGGGGCATAGCTAAATTTGTCCTCTAATTATTTATGAAAAAAATAAATTTATTGGTCCAGTTTTCGAGAAGAAAACAGGGGATTACGAAATGCTGTTTTGATCAATTTTACGCGCCTAAGAACGGTCTGAGGTGCAGTTGTCCCGCTCTCGCTGTACTGACATGGAGGGGTTCGGGTGAGACAGCGACATTTCATTAAAATACCTATTTCTCAAAATTCTCTCAGCCATCGTACCCTCTTAAGGGAGTTTTGAAATTAGTCCAAAAAAACAAGGGTATCAATGCTTCTAAACGACGGAGAATATCTTTTTTATTTAAGATTATTTATTGAACTTTCGTCGTCGTAACTTTCTGGACTCATTTTACTATTAATTATTTGATAAAATCGTTATTGAAATCAAAATACTCAAGTCTTCTATTACCGTGGCAATGGACAGGTTATGATTCTAATACCGCGAATTGAGCTTCCATTACCGAGTGTATAAAAAGCAACAACTTTTTACCATCGGTAATAGGAACCCGACTCATAATTTGGAACCTAACACTGAGGTAAATAAAAAATAATGACTTTTGGTTCTGTATACTGTTTTAGTACATATTTTTTTAAGGAAAACTAGAAATAAAACGTCAAAATATGTCTTACATGATTATATATTTTATTTTGTAATTTGTCACAATATTGCAAATAATTAAATTACTTATGAGTATTTCTGACTGATGAGTAAAAGTCTCAACTTTATCAAAAAAATCTGCACGTACGGTACCCTAAATGTGATCTATTTTAATACAAGACTAAAATATCACTCGGTAATAGATACTTCCTTAAGAAACTATCACCGACCCAAACAAACATTGAATGGGTCGGTAATAGATTCCCATGCATTCTATTACCGAGGGTTATCTGGTCGTACCATCGGTAATAGGCTTAATTTGGATTGTTATAAAATCTAAATCCGACTTAGGTCGATAACTTTGGTTCTCTGTCGGATCACTTCGTTACGAATTCGATCATTTAGAGAAACTCCGAGCTTAGCCCTTTTCATAGCACGTTGAGCAACTTTAAATTTGTGGACCAGCCCTACAGTGAGTGTCCATGTTTCGGCACCGTATGTCATGTCTCTCGGGTCTGTGTAATTGGCGACGTGAAGACTTGACGCAGTTTCCCATACGCTGCCCATCCCAGCTGTATTCTTCTGTTGGCCTCTTTCTCGCAGTTGTTTTTACCCAATTGCATAGTTTGCCCGAGGTAAACATACTCCTTAACAACCTCGAGAATATTGCCTTGAACTGCAATTGGTTCCGGACTTACATGTTCATTGAACATAACCTTGGTTTTATCCAGGTTCATCCGAAGACCAACGCGTTGAGAAGAATCAGCTAGGTCATTCAGCATATGTTGCAAATCTTGCAGCGTTTCCGCCACGATGACGATATCATCTGCAAATCGCAAGTGTGAGAGGTACTCGCCATTTATGTTAATGCCGCGCCCCTTCCAGTCCAGCGTCTTGAACACATCCTCCAATGCATTTGTGAACAATTTGGGGGATAACGTCCCCTTGTATCACACCACGATGCAAGGGGATAGGTTCAGACTGACGATTCTGGACTTGGACGGCCATAGTAGCGGCGTTGTACAGACCTCTCAACACTTGGATGTATCGCCCATCGACTTGGCATCGCTGCAAAGATTCCAGAACAGACCAGATCTCGATCGAGTCAAAGGCCTTTTCATAGTCCACAAACGCTAAGCACAGGGGCCGATTATACTCTTCGGTCTTCTGTATAATCTGCCGCACTGTATGGATGTGGTCTATGGTGCCGTATCCCGATCGAAACCCGGCCTGTTCGGGGGGCTGGAACTCGTCGAGCCTTCGCGCAAGACGGTACGTGATGACTCTCGAAAACAGCTTATAGACGTGGCTTAAGAGTGAAATGGGTCGGTGGTTCTTCAAAAGAGTTTTATCACCCTTTTTGAAAAACAACACGACAACACTCTTACTCCACGCCTCTGGAGTTCTCCCATCAAAAAGAACAGTATTAAAAATTTTCTGGAGCTCCTTCACTATAGGTTTACCACCAGATTTCAGGAGCTCAGTCGTAATACCGTCAGATGGCGATGCACGCGCGTATTTACGCAAAATTGTAAGGTGAAGAACGACGAAGGGGGATCGAGGGAGTAGAAACGTGCGAGGTCATTCAGATAGGGGACGGCCTTTTATTCGTGTTTGTGTTGGCTAGGTGTTGCTCCCAATTTTATCTATGTCCAGCAGGAAAATCAAACTTTCCGGTGATAACTGTGTGATGATGGTGCCCCCCCCCCCACATACACCATCACCACAACCATCGTACAGCCCGGCCCGGAACCGAACCCCGAACCAGAAAGAAGGACTCACGCACCATACCGGCCGGGCATCACCAACGTGTTGTAGCCGCACGTGACGCGACGGGCGCATCGCGCGCGTAGCGCTGCCCGCGCAGCGGCGTCGCTATAAAAGCGCGCCGAGCGCGCAGATCCGTGTGCAGTCATATACCTCCCGTCTTACGTGTTACAGTACGGTCCGAGTTCCGCGGACCGTCCTCTCGGCGGACGAGGTATATGATTGTGCGCCCCCTGACCTACCTACCTACTCACTCCTGCCCATCCTGACCCTGCATGTACTGGAACGGCCGGGTCTTACCACGCCGTACCGACAGGGCCCCCTCCGGATATCGCACGGCCGGGTCTTACCACGCCGGGCGATAGAAGGTATCCACCTGGTGGAAGGCGGCCGGGTCTTACCACGCCGACACCATCAGTTGACTCCCCGGGGAGTGCAGTCGGCGGAAACCACATCGCACCCCTGCGGTAACCCCCCTTGACTGGCGCGGCCGGCGGAAACCACGCCATACCGTCAAGGGTTACCTCCCTCACGAGCGCGGCCGGCGGAAACCACGCCAAACCGTCAAGGGTTACCTCCCTCACGAGCGCGGCCGGCGGAAACCACGCCATACCGTCAAGGGTTACCTCCCTCACGAGCGCGGCCGGCGGAAACCACGCCATACCGTCAAGGGTTACCTCCCTCACGAGCGCGGCCGGCGGAAACCACGCCATACCGTCAAGGGTTACCTCCCTCACGAGCGCGGCCGGCGGAAACCACGCCATACCGTCAAGGGTTACCTCCCTCACGAGCGCGGCCGGCGGAAACCACGCCATACCGTCAAGGGTTACCTCCCTCACGAGCGCGGCCGGCGGAAACCACGCCATACCGTCAAGGGTTACCTCCCTCACGAGCGCGGCCGGCGGAAACCACGCCGTACGGTCAAGGGTTACCTCCCTCACGAGCGCGGCCGGCGGAAACCACGCCATACCGTCAAGGGTTACCTCCCTCACGAGCGCGGCCGGCGGAAACCACGCCATACCGTCAAGGGTTACCTCCCTCACGAGCGCGGCCGGCGGAAACCACGCCATACCGTCAAGGGTTAGCTCCCTCACGAGCGCGGCCGGCGGAAACCACGCCATTCCGTCAAGGGTTACCTCCCTCACGAGCGCGGCCGGCGGAAACCACGCCGTACGGTCAAGGGTTACCTCCCTCACGAGCGCGGCCGGCGGAAACCACGCCGTACGGTGAGGGGCCCCGCTCATTCCCGTAGGGACACCGAGTAGGCGCGGGAATCCACCGGGATTCCATCCGCGATAGGTCACGCCCTTCCGGTGAACCCCCACAGAACCGTAGTGCTAGACTAAGACTTACCATTGTAGAATAAACTGGCAAGTTAAGTATGAAGTATCTTTTTCTATTTATTTTTTTATTTTCTTCAACTTCATTTTTTATTACTTTTACGGTCATCCCGTGAAACCATATATTTCAAACTAAATACAAACTGAAATATAGATGCACAGAAAAAACCCCACAAAAAAGACCAATGCTGGGAATCGAACCCAGGTCCTCAGCGTTCCGTGCTGCGTGCTTACCCCTACACCATCACTGGTCTGAGGTGAGCGGGTAGCTCCGAAGGAGTGTTGAAGTCTCTCGGTAGAGGGCATTAACATAGATGCGCTTTATCACTGCCTAATGTGATTATAACAGACTGAAGTGTACGATGTATGGGAAAGATTCGTCGCTAACTTCTAGACCAGTGATGGTGTAGGGGTAAGCACGCAGCACGGAACGCTGAGGACCTGGGTTCGATTCCCAGCATCGGTCTTTTTTCTGGGGTTTTTTCTGTGCATCTATATTTCAGTTTGTATTTAGTTTGAAATAAACTGGCATTAAAGCTCACTGTATTTATAATTGTACAAGGTTGTTTGTTACTTCTCCCCGTATTCCCGTTCTCTGAGGTATTCCTTCCAAATACTCCCAACCGGGTTCGATTCCTACTGGGCCGCCCGTTACATATCGTTCTGATATACTTCCAACCGGGTTCGATTCCCGGTCGGAGCCGAACGAGCGACCCCTACTAGGCCGCCCGTTACCTACCGATCTAAGTCCTCCCAGCCAGGTTCGATTCCCGGCCGGAGCCACGCGTGCGACCCCTTCCGGGCCACCCTTTACTGACTTAACTACTCCCAGCCAGGTTCGATTCCCGGCCGGAGTTAAATGTACGGTCCCCCTCCGGGCACTCCGTTACAACTGTAAATTAATAGTAGATTGTTCAACAAGGGACTAAAACAAGTCATAATGACACAAGATATTTAGCCACCCGAGCAGGGCGAGGGTGGCTATAATTCGCGTGTCATTGTGGTAGTTTAGTCTCGCGTTAAACACTCTACTTTTCACTTTGAATGCGAGGAAAAAAACGATGTTTTATACAAATCTACAATATTACTTTTATACAACGTTCGCTCAATACGAGCAATGGACGTCTGTTCAGAATTCAAATAGCAATTTAAATTCGTTCCGCGGTTTTTTTGTTCAGTGACGCTTTAAATGTTTGCATATTTAGCCAACAGATTCAAACTTGAAAATTATTTCATAGCTAATTGGACTATGTATGCATAATAAAATGAATTCATCTTTAATATAATTAAATAGATTAATATTCGTAATTATTCAACGTTTTTCGCGAAATTATTATATTTTTAAATATTTTTTATGCAGTTCTGTTGTCATTTTGAGGTTATTTCCACTTTTCCACGCCCTAAAAGGCTTCCACAGACCGAAGCGCGGGGCGCTACGGAACGCTATATAGCGCTATGATGCGCGCTGCGGTCTGTGGAAATTTTTAAAATTGTCTATGCCCAGTCACTGAAAATGGCAATAATCCTCCATTCACAAACACAGTGATCGGCAGTTTAGGGGTTTCCAAAGTAAATTAAAAAAAAAATACTTTAATCCCTAGAGATCAAAAAAGAGCTTTAGTCCCGATATGCAGAGACTAAAGTAACATTTTAAGAGCATGAGAAGTGAAAAAATTTAAAAACCCCCAACGCAATTTGGTCCACATAGCGGTCCAACTTATAACACCCCTCTTTGTGTCGGGGGTTAATAAAAAGTAAGTACCTAGTTTATGTGAATCAAGCACAGTGTAATAGGTAGTTTTCTCATTATCATCATCCCAACCTATATACGTCTCACTGCCGGGCACAGGCCTCCTCCCACAATGAGAGGGCTTGGGCCTTAGTTTCCACGCGGTAACTAGGTGGTAGATTTCTATGGGTGAATAAATCATTCTTACTAAAAAAAAAAATTAAATTAAAATCTGTTTATTTCATAACAATTATACAATATTGACATACCTAGCCAATATTTATTTTTAAAGATTTCTAGCTAACTCGGTTATCAAACGGGATTATTTTTAAAAGCTTTTTTATTAACATACAATGTATGTATACAGGTCGTAACATAGATCGGTCAGTATGGGAAAGTCTGAAACTATAAGACATACGAAGATCTGTTCTTAAGAACCATGTCATCGATTTTAGTAAAAAGGAAAACTTCATTCATACATTTAAAAAAACTTATACTCTGCTCGGGAATCGAACCCGGGTGTTTTGAAAAATAAAACTAACACTATTTCTATTTCTTCACACTATTTCTATTCTTATATGACACTATTTCTATTCTTATATGAACTTTATGAATAAATAAATAAAATCATTCATTCATTCAAATCATTTAGATATCGATTGTGTAGATCTTAAGCAGTAAATGTTACTATCAAACATGATGTCTAAAATGAATAAAATGTATTGTATCGATGACATGGCTCCTAAGAAGAGATCTTCGTATGTCTTATAATAGTTTCAGACTTTCCCATACTACTGACCGATCTAAATGTTACACGCTGGTCAAATCTTGAAAGTTGAATTTGACCCACTTCCAGTGGTCGGATCAACTTGAAATTTGGTATACTTATGTTGGTTGGATGACAATGCAAGTACAGTCAACAAAAAAACCGGCCAAGAGCGTGTCGGACACGCCTAAGATAGGGTTCCGTAGCAGGTCCTCTCCTTTTCCCTAGGCCCGCCCGACAACGCACTGGCATCGCGTAAAGCGCTGCGGGTGTCTATGGACAGTGGTGATCATTTAACATCAGGTGACCCACTAGTTCGTTTGTATGGCCCCTTTGACATAAAAAACCGGCCAAGAGCGTGTCGGACACGCACAAGGTAGGGTTCCGTAGCCATTACAAATAAATCTATACATATAATAAATCTGTAACAAGTCGGTGTCTGTACATTGAAGATATTTGAGAAAAACTGTCACTAAGGCTATTAGCGCAATAGAACCCAAAACAATGATTTTTAGAATTATTGTCTGTTTGTCTGTGCGTTTGTGCGCGCTAATCTCAGAAACGGCTTAACCTAGAAGGATGCGGTTTTCACTGATATGTTGGTATTTTCTTGGATTAACATTTAGTGTTTGTTTAATTTTAATCGGTTCACAAATAAGAAAGATACGTCTATTTTAAGAATTTATCGAACAGGTTTTTTGTTTGAACGCGCTAATCTCAGGAACTACTGCTCCGATTTGAATAATTCTTTCAGTGTTAGATAGCACATTTATCGAGGAAGGCTATAGGTTATATATTATCACGCTAATACCAATAGGAGCGGAGCGGAGCGGAAGAATGTTTCCAAATCGGGGGTTTTGGAAGTAAAACGTCTATATCTCGGGAACTGCTGCTCCGATTTGGAAAATTCTTTCAGTGTTAGATAGCCCAGTTAGATAGGGCGGGTTGGGAGCGGTTGGGGGGCGGGTTGAGAGCGGGTTGGGGGCGGCTTGAGAGCGGGTTGGGGGCGGGTTGGGTGCGGGTGGGGGGGCGAGTAGGGAGCGGGTTTGGGGCGGGTTGGTAGCGGGTTGGGGCCGGGTTGGGAGTGGGTTGGGGCGGGTTAGGAGCGGGTTGGGGGGCGGGTTGAGAGCGGGTTGGGGGCGGCTTGAGAGCGGGTTGGGGGCGGGTTGGGTGCGGGTGGGGGGGCGAGTAGGGAGCGGGTTTGGGGCGGGTTGGTAGCGGGTTGGGGCCGGGTTGGGAGTGGGTTGGGGCGGGTTAGGAGCGGGTTGGGAGCGGGTTGGGGGCGAGTTGGGAGCGGGTTGGGGGCGGGTAAGGAGCGGGTTGGGGGCGGGTTGAGAGCGAGTTGGGGGCGGGTTGGGAGTGGGTTGGGGGCGGGTTAGGAGCGGGTTGGGGGTGGGTTGGGAGCGGGTTGGGAGCGGGTTGGGGCGGGTTGAGAGCGGGTTGGGGGCGGGTGGGGGGCGAGTTGAGAGCGGGATGGGAGCGGGTTGGGGGCGGGTTAAGAGCGGGTTGGGGCGGATTGGGAGCGGGTTGGTTTATTATGAAGTTTCACTTCTTCCGGAAGGATCTAAGGAGAGCCATAATTGATGAAAAAGCAAATTGGATAAAAAAATAAGCTGCCCAAATTACTAATTCCATGCGGACGGAGTCGCGGACAAAAGCTAGTCAAGTAATATTTTTCTAAGGATTTCGTATGTGTACGGAATCATCCAAGTTTAGGTATGTTTTATACCTTAGGCTACTATTTACTCTTAAACTACAAATAATTTCCAAGCAATCTTAGCTGCTATAATTTTCCTAGTAAATTTGATATATTTACTACCATTCTGAATTTTTTCAAATTTTTTAACCTAACAGTTTAGATTTTAGAGGGGGGGGGGACGCTCGATTTTAATGAAAATGTTCACTTTAAAGTTGAATATTTCGCAAACAGATCACTGAATAGAAAAATCATGTTAGCAACCACGCAATGGTTTTAAAAGACCTATCCAATGATATCCCACACTATAGGATTAGTCGAGAAAAAAAAAATCACCCCCCCCTTTACGTCTATGGGAGGTACCCTAAAAAAAATAATTTTTTCATTTTTTATTTTACCACTTTGTTGGCGTGAGTGATATGTATATTCATGCCAAATTACAGCTTTCTAGTACTAACGATCTCTGAGCTTAGCCGCGGACAGACAGACAGACAGACGGACAGACATGGCGAAACTATAAGGGTTCCTAGTTGACTACGGAACCCTAAAAAAAGGTACGAAAAAATCTTTGCGTCTTTGCATACTTTATTAATGTGGCTGTTTTGGTCCCAACGTCGGCGGGACAGCGCCATCTATCGGCGAATTGGGTAACTAATATGCAGTCTACTAGAAAGTATGTATGTTGATTGTTTTTCAGATGTAATATTTTTTTTTATTTGAAATAGAAGATACTGTTAGCGTGATCATAAAGGTACTTGAAGAAAAGAATGCTTGCAATGTGGTTAAATTACAATCTTAGTTTAGAAATATTTTTTTCTAAAATTTAAAAACTGCTCAACTGATTAAGTTGAAAATAATTTTCCTAGAAAGTTTTTATTAAGTTTAACTAACGTGATTTTTTTCATATTTTTTAGACGTGCGGTTCAAAAGTTAGAGGGGGTGACACATTATTTTGAACTTTCGGAGTGAATATCTCCGAAAATATTAACTTTATCACCTCCACTATACGTCTATGGGAGGTACCCTAAAAAAATTTTTTTTAGTTTTTTTATTTAACCACTTTGTCGGCTTGACTGATATATATATTCTTGCCTAAATTACAGCTTACTAATACAAACAGTCTCTGAGCTTAGCCGCGGACAGACAGACGGACAGACATGGCGAAACTATAAGGGTTCCTAGTTGACTACGGAACCCTAAAAAGTACAGTCAGCGAAAAAGCTTGCTTTGCAAATGAATTATTTAGTAAGTTGGATGACAATGCAAATGCAGTTAACAAAAAGTACAGTCAGCGAGCTTCCATTGAAAATGAAATTTTTAACAAAAACTTATTTTCCTCAAAGTGATGCAGTGAATATCCGCATAGATAGGGCAATAACCAAAATAATAGGGCGATAAACTTCGATCAACAATACATACAATAACATACAATACTTATTGTTGATCGAAGGTGATAAATGATAACCGAGTTAGGTAGGAAGAATTATTTTTCCTAATAGAATACCAGTTATCAAACTTGGTTATTATGAGGAAGACGGAGAAACCCTCGGTGCGCGAGTCCAACTCCCACTCGGCCGGTTTTTTATTTATGTATACTTAGATGGATATATAAATCGGTAATAAAACACCACAATTATTTTAAGACTTTAATAAAAATCTAAGACACCATACCGTCGAATAAATAATTTATTTTGTAAGAAAATTGAAATAAACATGTTTAAAGGACTACTTTCTCCACGACTCGACTCGCCTTCAAGCTTATACGTCCATCTGAAACATAATAATACATCAATTAATCATCATTTAAAACGAAATACGTCCACTGCTGAACATAGGCCTCCCCCAAGGCTCGCCAAACAGATTGGTCCTGCGCCATCCGCATCCAACGCGTTCCAGCAACCTTAATCAGGTCGTCGCTCCATCTTGTTGGAGGCCTACCTAAACTGCGTCTAACGTACTAACATGCAGCACTCCACACATAATACTTACACAATATAAAATTCAAAAAACTAAACTCACCATAATTTCGTCTGAAGTCCTCTTGCTAAATGCGCAAACAAGGAAAGCTCAAAACACGCAGAAAGTCACAAAAATACAAACAAAACTGAAAACATTTCACACCATGCAAAAAAAAATCGGCGAACATAGAACCTCCTCCTTTTTTTGAAGTCGGTTAAAAACTAGACCACACAGTATAAGCTTACAAGCCTAGGCCGTGAACAGGGATTGCCGGCCTCGTATCTCTAGATGGCCTCGTCAATACTCGTCCATCTATAACTACTTGGCTGGCAATCCCCTATTTCGCGGCCAATGCAGTAATGTAATATTTCTCAAACATGCTATGTAATGTTTACGTTGTGTTCCTTAAAACAGGCCTCCAAATACACCGTTGCAGGCCTAGGCCAGCAATGCGGTCGTCTATTGTTTCATGTCACACAGCACCATGATGTTTATAGGTCTATGGCATCATAGCATTTAGCTATTTAAAAAAAACTATAGGCAATATTTGCGTTTTAGTTCATTATGACATTCTGCCACTACGCTTATTTAAGGTAAGGTGAGATGGTGATGGTGATGGTGATCATCATCATCATCATCACCATCATTATCGTTATCGTCATAATCATCATCATCATCACCATCATCATCATCATCATCATCATCATCACCATCATCATCATCATCATCATCATCATCATCCATCACCATCACCATCACCACCATCATTATCATCACCACCATCATCATCATCATCATCATCATCACCACCATCACCATCATGATGACGACGACGATGACGATGATGATGGTGATGGTGCATGTTTGAGAAAAGCACTACACAAGCCTCGGCCGGAACAGGGGTTGTCGGCCTCGTATCATGCCGGCCTCGTGTACCACTCGGCCGTCAACTTAGATATTCAGCCGGCAACCCCTTAAGTCCCGGCCTCTGCAGTAATGTACTATTACTGTCCGCATAGTGGCTCTTCTGTCGCATTAGTGCTGCCGCCTATAGTTACTGCACGTTCCCTATAAATAGGTACAAGCATTTTGCTGACTGTGTTTTAACCCCCGACACGAAAAGAGGGGTGTTGTAGAGGGTAATTTTTTAATGTGAGCAAAAATTTTAATGTGATACCACTGTTAAAATAACAAATTTCAGTATTTTTCGTTATAATTTTTATCACTTATTTTTTTTATTTTTCTTAGTAACTCGACCAAAATTTATTGGATGAATTAATGAACAACCTAAATTTCAAAATGTAAAAAAATCTTGAACAGATAATCGTGATCTATTACGATACTGAACAATCACGTATCAAAATTTTTGGTACTGATTAAAAAATTACCCTGTATATATATTATGACTGTACAGTAGCAAAACTCTATCTAGTGTTCAATAGCAGAACTAATCATGCAGCGACATCTGTCAAACAGTAGTAGTATCACAATTAGTAGAGCCATCTTGTGTCGAATAGTTGTACTTTCTGTACAACGCCATCTACTAACGAATAGCAGTATTACAATTTTAGCGACATCTATTGACGATCAGAGTAAACCTTGAAATACTATTTCCACTATTCACCGCTAGATGCCGTAGCAAAAGCAGCATGTTTTGTTACATTAAAAACCGGCCAAGATCGTGTTGGACACGCCCAGCATAGGGTTCCGCAGGTTACCTATCGTATTCTCGAAAAGCTCATTTCCGAATATTAAAATTCCGAAAACGAAACTCCTTTTTTTCATTTTCCAAATTATTGTTTGTCCGAAATTTTATTTACCATATTTTCTTTTGCCAAATGTTTTAAAATCCATTTTTTTATTTGCCAAATGATTCAAAATCCAACTGCATGAAATTCCGTAGGATCATTTGCCAAATTTATATTTATTCCGCAAAATTATTATTCCGCAAAGGTCAGGGATACAAAAGGCGACCATACAATTATGTGTGGAGCGTAATATTCATTTTGTTGTTTAATGTTGCCCAAATATTTTATTGAGTTTGCTATGTGGGTAGGGGGGGTTACCTATGAAAAATTAGAAACATTTTTTTCCGAATATTTAAAATCCCGAATGCTTCATTTATCCGAATGCATTTTTTTCTGAAACTGGAAATTATTCAGGATTTTTATAAAACAACCCTAACCTAACCTAAAGGGTTCTACACGATGGTCCTGAAATAAATCCTGAAATATTTACAGTTTCAGAAAAAAATGCATTCGGACAAATGAAGTTTTCGGGATTCTAAACCTTCGGAAATAAATTTTTCTAAACATCGATAGGTTCCCGGGTAGGGGGTTTTGTAGGTGGTTATAAAAAAATAACTAACACCCCGCATTAGCCTTTGAACCTAATCTATCCGAGTCGCTTCCGCTCCGAACCGTCTTGCTCGCTCGCTTCGCTCGCTCGCTAAAAATTAAGCAATGTTGTCTTACTCTGATGTTAGGTTAGGTAGATAATAAAAAACCGGCCAAGAGCGTGTCGGACATGCACAAGGTAGGGTTCCGTAGCCATTACAAAAAAATCAAGTAATATTTTTCTAAGGATTTCTTATGTGTACGGAATCATCCAAGTTTAGGTATGTTTTATACCTTAGGCTACTATTTACTCTTAAACTACAAATAATTTCCAAGCAATCTTAGCCGCTATAATTTTCCTAGTAAATTTGATATATTTACTACCATTCTGAATTTTTTCAAATTTTTCCACCTAACAGTTTAGATTTTAGAGGGGGGGGGGGACGCTCGATTTTAATGAAAATTTTCACTTTAAAGTTGAATATTTCGCAAACAGATCACTGAATAGACAAATCATGTTAGCAACCCCGCAATGGTTTTAAAAGACCTATCCAACGATACCCCACACTATAAGATTAGTCGAGAAAAAAAAATCACCCTCCTTTACGTCTATGGGAGGTACCCTAAAAAAAATTATTTTTTTATTTTTTATTTTACCACTTTGTTGACGTGACTGATATGTATATTCATGCAAAATTACAGCTTTCTAGTACTAACGATCTCTGAGCTTAGCCGCGGACAGACAGACAGACAGACAGACGGACAGACATGGCGAAACTATAAGGGTTCCTAGTTGACTACGGAACCCTAAAAACTTACTTTCGGCTTTTCGTTACATTTAGATTATGAAAATATGGCAACTGATTAGATTGGCAAATAAAAAAATGGATTATTGTAATTCGGGATTTTGAATTTGTTGGCAAATAAAACTGTGATTAAATAAATCCGTGGCATTGTCATGCATGTGGCATGTCGTGCGCACGGTCTTTTAGGTTATAAATGTCTGCGTTTGTTCTGTTCGCTGCCAGACAGCGCTGAGGCCCTACTACGAAGTGCATAATTCGAACTTCGTTTCGTGCCGTCCCGCTCACGCTAATGGTATTTATTACGAGAGTGAGAGAGACCGCACGATCCGAACTTCGAACTTCGAATTTCGTAGTAACCCCCCTGCTCGTTGCAGTCGCAACGGCTGCGTTCAGCATACCGCTTAAGGCCGTGTTGCACGACAGGGTTTCTGTGACTGATAAAAAAGGGTCCCGCCGGAAGACCAGCGCTGGCTCCACCTCAGGAGTCCGCATTTATGCTGAGGCGGGACCTTTTTCACACACAATTTAATATTTTATTTTTTTTATCTCTTTTTATATATATATATTTTTTTATTCTTTTGTAATTTTATGTGTTTTGTGTGTGAAATAAACTTTTTCATTTTCATTTTTCATTTTCATTGTGAAGTTGTGGAAAAACAAAACATGGATTTTAAAAAGTCGGAGAACCGTTTTCGGATAAATGAAATTCGAGTAAAGGAGTTTCTAAACATCGATAGGTTCCCGGTTCCGCAGCTGTTACGAAAAAATCCTTGCAAATCTTATCAATTTTACTATTCATTATAATGTCAAGCAATATTTTATAGGTCAGACTGCTACTACTAATAATTCTCAAGCAAACTTAGCCGTTATAGTTTTGTTTGTTAATTTGAGATATTTCCTCCCATCCTGATATTTTTTAAAAGGGAGGGGAGGACGCTCGATTTTAACAAAAAAAAATATCACTTTAAGGCTGCGTTTCCACCAGAGATGTGCGAGGATGCGTTGCGAGGGATGTGTTTGTCATGAACCAATAGAAATACTTCATTCACTTAGGACCTTTTAAATTAAGTGTTTCTATTGGTTCATGACAAACACATCCCTCGCAACGCATCCTCGCACAGCTCCGGTGGATACGCAGCCTAAAGTTGTATAATTCGCAAACGAATCACTGTCTCCACAACCCCGTAATGATTTTAGAAGACCTATACAACGATACCCCACACTATAAGTTAGACGAGAAATAAAAATCACCCACACTTTAGGTACAGTCAAGTGTAAAAATATGGGTGCACACAACTAGCTCATAAATATGTCCCATAGCTCTTATGTCGTCGAATTAAGGTATAGGAATATAAAGATGGGAGGATTAAATCGATACTTATTTTTGCACTTCACCGTACGACCGTACGTCTATTTTTTACATTTTATTTTATCACTCTTCCGGAGTAATCTCTATCTATATCCATGCAAAATTACAGCTTTGTAGCACTAATAGACACTGCGCTAAGCCGACGACAGACAGACAGACAGACAGACGGACGGATAGACAGTTCCGTTTTGCTATTTTGCCTCCGATACCCAAAAAAAAGGGGTTTTTTGAATTTTCCTCAGGATAGAGATCGGGAGTTGACAGTAAATTTTATTTGTGCGCAGACGAGGTCGCGGGCAATAGCTAGTAGGTAGTTCCATAACAAACAAATGCGAAGTCATGACTGGAGGTTATTAAGCAGTTATTTATATGGTCAATCTACATACGTCAATGATAAACCGGTGTTACAATACTAACGTCCCGACCCGACGAGGTTCGAAGGCCGAGCGACTTAGAAAAAATCATCTTGAGTAAGTTTTTGACTCGAAACCGGCCAAGTAAAACAAGTAAGTATGGTCAATCACGTACGTGCGTGTTCAGATATTTTTGAGCACCTTGACTGCTCCGATGTTTCTGATGGCGACTTTATGTCAAAACTTGACCTAATTTTGGAAAATGTTGGAAACAGCATGGCGGACGCAAATTCGCCGAAAGTTATTACGCAGTTTCGGCAGTTTGCTATAGCTAGACCATTGCGCATGTTTTGTTTAAAAATCAATTTAATAAAAGACGGATTTTTGTTTAATTATTGACTCTACAATTCCAACAGTGAAAGCCTTCACGAATCAAAACTCAACTTTAACCAAACGAGCGTACGTATATTTTTTTTTGAGTTTTACGTTTGGTAGCATAGCATACGGTTGTGGTAACTCTGAAGATGAGCTCTGGTTGAGTTCGAAACGCGTCAGTGTAGCTTGGTGGTGGTGATGGTTGGGTTTATGTGATTTGTGTGTGTTCGTACAGTGTGGAGGTGGAGGTGGAGGAACTGCATGAACGCACATTTCTTGCATAAACGTAACTATTGTAAGGTCGCGGGTGAGCAAAGTAATTGTTTTAGTTCATTAATATGGACCTCCGCAAAGTAACGCCTGATTCAATAAATTATTTTTTTCAGTTATGACTCGCATAAGTACTTAATATGATTTCAAACAAAAATCCTATTTTGCGACCGCTCATTTTGCGTCGCTGTGTGCAAAACAGGACTTTATAAGAAACTGAATGCAGCGTAAATTACGCGACTGATTTTACGCGACTCACAACACAACTCATAAATTTTGGTTATTCATATAGTCTAAGATCTGGCTGCAAAATTAGTACATTCATAATGTAGATAACCAAGATTTAATTTTTACGTATTTTTATAAATGGGGAAACCCATTTCTCATGAGGTGCCAATTAAAAAGTGGCCGCCATTACTATTAATTAAAATATTATTAATTGGCTTTTCGTGAAACATTTCTTTTACGTCCTATGGAAATAAAGCATATTCTACTTCACAGCAATGTATTTAAAAAAGGACTTTGTAAAGATACAGTTGCTATTGATCGCTTAGCCGTAATCTCTTCGCACCCAGGTGGAGACAGGTATAATTTTGTTAGAATTTTTCGTTTATGGCTTATATTCATTTCAATTATACCACGCAATTTTTTAGCTAGTTTTTTCTGTGCGTGATGTAATATGTCTGTCAAGCTTAAGTTGCTTGGAAAAAAATGCGAAACTTGTTATGCCTAACACGTTTTGGAAATTAAAAATTACGCCAAATAAATACACGGTCTATAGTATATATATACTTAAATAGAAGCCAATCAAAAGCATGCACTCACCTTTCCCTAAGAACCCAGAACCGCCCGTCAAAAACACACTCTGCCCTTTGTAAAACTTCTGTATCTCTGTTTTGGGCGCATTACCCTTGGTCAGCCGGCGCTTCTCCTCCTCCTTGGCGTCCACCAGGTCCTCTTCAGCATAATAGTTGTCCAGTTGGTTCGCCGACACGAACTCATGGTCTTCAGAGTAATCCAAGATGGGCGCCGTAGGATTCATGGCTGGGTCTGTGTCGTTTACGCGTACGGCGTTTTCTATTTCCTGAGGGCAAAAGGTTTATTAGAAAGCTTTTACTTAATAGCCATATTTATCATCAATCATCCAGCCTGTATACGTCCTAATGCAGGGCACAGGCCTCCTCTCAGAATAGTCAGGGGCCAGTGCGGACTGGGAACTTCACTCACACACACCATTAATATCTCCGCAGGTGTGTGCAGGTTTCCCGTATTGCTCATGAATCATGATATATTTGAAATGTAACTTCGCACGTGTGCGAGCTGGGATTTGAACCCACGAGCTTATGGTTGGGAGGCCATTGGTCTAACCACCAGGTTACCACGGCTTCTTGCCTTTTTAGCTTGGGTATAATTTTAATCTTGGAAGTCAAATTTAACCCACTTTCAGTGGTAGAATTGATTGAAATAGATAAATTACTGACAGCGTGGAATTGCATATATGTACGAGTAGTGGTATTGTGTGTTTATTTATAGACATTGGAGAGAGAGATTTCTATATTGTTGTCTCTCTCTCTCTCACTAAAGTGGAATGCCTATAAACTAGGGTGGTCCAAAAAAAAAAGTTCAAAAATATTTTTCTCCACAAGGCTATTTTTAGTCCAAGACATATAAAAAATGCATACACCAATTTTTATCACAATCTATTGATATTTAGGGGTCGCTCAAAAATAAGCAATTAGGCAATAAGGAAATGTATGGAAAATTTTATTAACGAACTAAAATCAAACTGAAGACGTTTTTGGTGGCACAGGAAACTGTTTTCTGTGATTAGCTACTAGACGAAGCATAAACTGCTTCTGTTCTTCGTCTTTTGTCAGGGACTGGTTATATGTATTTTTGAATAAAACTGATGTATACCTCTTTCGGCAACATCATTGACAACTCTCACTTTTATAACATTTTTCTTGAAGCTCTAAGTAAACAGGATCACTTGGCCATTTTTCACATGGTTGTTGCAGAAATATTTTGCTATTGTTTTTGACGTAAGCAATAAGGATATCACATTAAATGTTCAGATAGGAACCAGATGCCTCGCAAAAGCAGTGTACGTACGTTTTTAGGGTTCCGTAGTCAACTAGGAACCCTTATAGTTTCGCCATGTCTGTCCGTCTGTCTGTCTGTCTGTCTGTCTGTCCGCGGCTAAGCTCAGAGACTGTTAGTACTAGAAATCTGTAATTTGGCATGAATATATATATCACTCACGCCGACAAAGTGATTGAATAAAAAAAAGTAAAAAAAATTTTTTTAGGATACCTCCCATAGACGTAAAGTGGGGGTGATTTTTTTTTTCTCGGCTAACCCTATAGTGTGGGGTATCGTTGGATAGGTCTTTTAAAACCATTGCGGGGTTCCTAACATGATTTTTCTATTCAGTGATATGTTTGCGAAATATTCAACTTTAAAGTGAAAATTTTCATTAAAATCGGCCGTCCCCCCCCTCTAAAATCTAAACTGTTAGGTGGAAAAATTTGAAAAAATTCAGAATGGTAGTAAATATATCAAATTTACTAGGAAAATTATAGCGGCTAAGATTGCTTGGAAATTATTTGTAGTTAAAGAGTAAATAGTAGCCTAAGGTATAAAACATACCTAAACTTGGATGATTCCGTACACATACGAAATCCTTAGAAAAATATTACTTGATTTTTTCGTAATGGCTACGGAACCCTACCTTGGGCGTGTCCGACACGCTCTTGGCCGGTTTTTTTGGACTCTCGAGCTGTCAAATGGAGTTGTTCCCGAAACAAATATATTTTAATTGCATAAATTGCTTTTACAATGCAGCGATCATGATGCGTAGGCCCAGGAGCTCGAAATCTTTCTTCATTATTACCTCCGCCGAGAAACCGAAGAGACAAAGTTAGAAACTATTTATAATCATCTCCTGGTTGCTGTTTTTCAAAGGCATTCGGTAAGTACTCTTGTAATTCTTCACGCAGACTCTTAGCTGCATGATCAATATACGAAAATGCTGCTGAAAGTACAATACCGACATGCAATCCAAACTAGTTCACACTCAAGGGTTTAATTTCGGTACAAGCTCCTGTTTGAAGACCAGTATTGCTCGCCGTTGTATCAAATAGGTACAAGTCCTTTGATGTAAGTAAGAATCTATGTTCCATTTTTTTGTCGCTTCAACGCATGTTTGTGCTTGAGCTTTACCTGTACCTTCAATTATTTTAAGGATAGCTAAAAGCTTTTCGTGCCAATTTCCAGTCACAAGTACGATCGACTTTTTTCGACCTGTCAATGTCTGGCAAAAGTTTACCATCCCAATGAAGAAAAAAGCAAGGGCTCAATTTATGATGCTGCTTGTTCGGCTTCTGCTGCTTTCTGTCTTTGTACTCGTTTGCCACGCCTAATAGAGCTCCAAGAAAGTGTCGCATAAGAAATATCATGACCTAAAGCTTTAGCAATAGACTCAGTTAACCTCGCCGGTTCCCAAAACAACAGAACTGCGTCACAAGTATTTTTGTAACTTATTGATAAAGTGTTTCCTTCATCTAAATGGTGAAATTGAACTACTCGGAGCACATCTAATCCACGAGGCAGTCGTGCTGTAGAAAAACTTGAAACTGACTTTCCCAGAAGCCAGAAACTTGGTGCCGATCTAGTCGAAATCGTAATACTGACGTGAAACAGGACAAAATTAAGTTTTATCTTTGAGCGACCTGAAAATCTTCACCAAATGCGATATAATTTGGTAGAAACAATACTCACAGATGACAGACAAAAATTAGCTATGTGGAGGTAGAATTAAAAAAACTATTTTTTTTTTCATACAATCATGGACCACCCTACTATAAACACACAATACCAGTATACATGCAATTCCACCTTCTCGGTAATTTGTCTATATAGTGTACATACTAGGTAGGTACTTACGAGTGCATAATAATATGTAGGTTGGATGAAAATTCAAATACAGTCAATAAAAATTTTGTGGGTGGATGAATGTCTGTTGCCTTTTCACGCTAAAACGGTTTGACCAATTCTGATGGAATTATCCACACAGATAGTTCATAACCGGGATTAAGACATAGGATACTTTTTAACCCGGAAAAATTCCATAGTTCCGGTGGGACGGCGATAAACGAATTCGTCGCAGACGGAGTCGCGGTCAACAACTACTGTTCTATAAATGTTTAATGTCAGGAGTTATACAATATTAATAAACTTATCTAATCTAATACCTTTAAACGAGCAATTCTTGTATATATATATAATCACGATCTTGGAAACAGCTCCAACAATTTCGATGAAATTTGGTATGTGGGGGTTTTCGGGGATGAAAATTGATCTAGCTTGGTCTTATCTCTGGGAAAACGCTTGGTACTGAGTTTCAGCCCGAGCGGAGCTCGGTCGCCCAGGTACTACTTTTATTATTCCACGAGGCAATTAAATGAAAATTACCGTCGTCCGTCTTATCTTCGAAATTATTACCAATATTGTCGTGCAGAGCGTTTTGTCTATTTGATTGAAGGTAGTTCACAGTTTAAAACTACCTGTTTAATCGTTTATTTCCAATACTTACATTATTTAGAGACAATATTCCTACGATTTTTAATTGGTAAAGACTAGACTAACGTTGAATGTTAATCGACCCATTAATGATCATTGCTCGTTCGATTAAAAAACAACAGTATTATTAACAGACATTATACCGCACCAGAACAGGGGTGTAGGACACCACAGAGATGGCGGGATGACTTGGACCGTTTTGACCCATTCTGGTTTTGCGAAGGATAGAGGCGGGTGGAAAGAAAAAAGGGTAGCCTTTGCCCAGCACTGGGACGTCCAATAGGCTATTTAAAGAAAAATTTATGTTTGCAAAAATTAAATCAATATTTTCATGTAATTGACTCCGATCAAATGAAAAGTTAGGACAAAATTGTGCGAACAACTAAATTTGAGGCCAAACTTCGCGTCTCTGCGTAGTTTAACTAGCTATCGGACCGCACGACGCTGTTCGCTACATCTTTCCTAATATTAACTGCTAAGGTGTGGAATTCGCTCCAATCATCTCTATTTCTAAATAGATACCTAGGGCTCTTCAAGGCCAGAGTGAATAGTCTGTTACTGAAACAGTGAGATTGGGTTCAATCCCGTGATTAATTAATCAGTTTTATGTAAGAATAAGTTTACTTGACTAAATGTAATGGCACTAAACTTAGTCGTTGCTATCCCGTTCCCACAAGGATTTCGGGAAAATCAACAAAACCGCATGCTAGAAAAAAACAATAAAACAACCATCCTTTGGCAGTCGGGTAAAAATGAGATTTTTAACAAAAACTTATAAATACAAACCTTAACTTCCCGAGTCCGCTAGCCAGTTGAACCAAACTACCGTGATAACGTCACTGCACTAAATACTACGGCGGCGACGAATACACCACGCGCGACGCGAACTCGCTACTAAATGAGATTTAGTGTACATCAGATACTGTACACGAGCCAGCAATATTAGCGCCAAGTTCTGAAGTTAAAACTTAAGATATTTCTCAAAAGAAATACAGTATTTACTACCTATTTATTCAACTACAAAAATTGTTAAAAAATTATTGCCCTGTTGGGTATTGAAATTAAGTTACCTATATTGAAATTAAGTTACCTATATTATGTTATACTTTCTGTCAAGTTTCTTGCGGCGCATTCTTCTTGGCAATGATGGTCTACGAAAGCGCTGGTAGTTTTTAAAAAAGTGACATGTAAAAGAGCCTACTTGCAGAATAAACGTTCTGATT
This sequence comes from Archips crataeganus, assembly GCA_947859365.1. Lineage (NCBI taxonomy): Eukaryota > Metazoa > Arthropoda > Insecta > Lepidoptera > Tortricidae > Archips > Archips crataeganus. Next base: position 2,762,237 of record OX402072.1, read on the forward strand.
TCTTTTTTTTTTCTTGTACAGTAATTTTTTAGAGAAAAATCAATTTAATAATAAAAAAAAATACGAGATTAAGCGGCTGTTTCACCACCCATTGATTAATTTTAACAGACGGATAAATGTGATGCCGTCTCCGTCTATTCGAACAAAACAAACAGAGATGGTAGGTATCACATTTATCCGTCAAATAAATTTGATCAATGGATGGTGGAACAGGGGGTTAATCTAACGTCCAAATAGAACAAAGTATACACGTTTTAAGGGTAGTTACAGAATACAACCCAAATCTGCACTCCCGCCATCCCACGAGACTAATATTTAGGTCGTTCCTCCATCTTCGCTTCGATATGCCTCATCTCTATCACCTAGGATTTCCATCGCTAGGGGCCCATTCTGTGGCAACTTTGGCCCATCGTTCTGGGTTAGGTATAGATATTAAAATTTGTCCCAGTACCATTACAACTTAGACGCCCAGACTTTAGACGACCAGATGGCCTAGTAGGTAGAGAACTTGACTAGGTACGAAGCTTGAGGTCCCGGGTTCGATTCCCGCGTCGGGGCAGATATTTGTATGAATAATACGAATATTTGCTCTCGGGTCTTGGGTGTTTAATATGTATTTAAGTATGTATCTATCTATATAAGTATGTTTATCCGTCGCCTTGTACCCATAACACAAGCTATGCTTAGCTTACTTTGGGACTAGGTTAATTGGTGTGAATTGTCCCGTGATATTTATTTATTTTAATTTGGCCGTCTTGAACACCGTCAGCTGCGAGTTTTTGAATGCAGCGCAGTGTTTCCAGTCCGCAAATAGGGTGGTATAATTTAATAGGTTCATCATCATCATCATTTCAGGCGTAGGACAACCACTGCTGGTCATAGGCCTCCCTAATTGATACTCAATCGTTACGGTTGGAAGCGGCTTGCACCCACCTTGAACCAGCGGCCTTTACCAAATCGTCCGTCCATCTGGTTGGTGGACGTCCCACGCTGCTCTTGCCAGTCTGTGGTCTCCATTCGAGAACTTTTCGGCCCCAACGGCCATCTGTTCTGCGTGCTATATGGCTTGTCCATTGCCGTTTCAAAGAGCTAATCCGTTTGGCTATGTCGGTGACCCTCGTTCTTTTAGGGATCTATGTCATTCCTGATTCGATAGATTAATTTACTCACACAACTTACTTTTCAGCACAACTGGGCCGAATTGCGTAACGAATTACAAGTATTAGCTATTTTGTATTGAAATTCACTAATAATATTTGCTTGCATTTTGTTACGGAATTGGGCCCTGGGGCCTGTTGCATAACAAAGTACAACTTATATTCGTCGGCTTATTACAAGAAATCACTAACTGACAGAACCAAAATCTTGAGAAAACAGTTAATTACGTTTGAGGATATTGAATTACCGGTTATTCAATGCACTCAAAAATTATTATCTGTTTTACCAAGATTTTAGTTGTGTCAGTTAGTGATTTCTTGCAATAAGCCGACGTATTACTAGCGGAACTCCCTTTCTAGTTAATATAACTGAAGCGAGAGTTCCGCTTGTAATATAAGGTTGTACTTTGTTATGCAACAGGCCCCTGGTTGTGGCATTAGATATTGAGCGTAATTATTGACCAAATGTTATTTTGCTATCTATAATCCCCGGCGGCGCGAGGGGCTGTGGAAGGCTCGCGAACGCGCATGCAGCGAGACAGCGACATTTCATTAAAATACCTATTTTAAACATGAAAATACCTATTTCTCAAAAGTCTCTCAGCCATCGCATCCTCTTAAGTGTTGTGACAACTTTTTGAATGTTATTGTGGATTTTATTGTTTTAATTTATGTTTTTACATAAGTTTATTTGTCTGTGTTCGTAACTATCAATAAAAAATATGAAATATTGTGAGTACCGTAAAACCACATAACTATAGTCCTAGCCTGCAACAATAGTCCAATTTTCGTCGTTATATTATCCTAAAAAAATATTATAGCTTACTGCTATTATTTCTGGGTATATAATTATGTTTTTAATAAAACCGGACAAGTGAGTGTCGGGACCTTATTAATTTAAGTACCTAGTGAGAGTTATAAACTTTCTGCCAACAAACTGCTATGCAGTTTGGCAGATGTATTTTAACATAAGTATTTCTGTACTTCTTTTGTTTGTTTTTGTGTAAATAAATTAAAAAAAAAAATGTTGTCAGGCCTAAAATAATTTGCTTTAGTCTAGCCATGTAGCTATCATATTTTAAGGATAATGTAAGGATGAAAATTGAACTATTGTTGCAGGCTAGGACTATAGTTATGTGGTTTTACGGTACTTACCTATTTTTATTTTTACAAACTTTCTTTTTTAACTGTACGTTCTTGCATCGTCATCCAAAGTACGTCCTTAATCGTTCGAAGTAGGTTTAACCTATGTTTTACCCGAACTTGGCCCGCACTGCCGCGCGCGCTATCAAATAATCGACCGGTTTGCTTATGACCGGCCATCCTTTTCGCAAGACGAAGTAAACATATTAATGGCCCCGGTTTAGCGGCCAAAGACTGGCCATGGCAACGAGAAATATAAGCCATAGTCTAGCCAAACTTTATGTACCTAGCTACGAAGTTAAATGTAGGTATTGAACGGGTCTATAATGACTCCCATAAAATTTTTGTTCCGAATTTTCAAGCCCATAACGTTTTCTGTCATAATTTTTCTTCGTCATTTTATCGGAAGTCATAATATTAAGCAACATAAATTGGAGTTACGATTTTCTTAAGTCATCATTATTGTAAGGAACTCACTCTTCATAATGTTAAAGGTAATAAAGTCACTCATAATAATTATTGCATGCTCTTTTTTCGCAGTTCATACGCTACGCTTCGCTCCCGCCTTAGCCTTCTGTACCACTACCATGAGTTTACACTAGTTTACGTGACCGTACTCGCTAGCGACGGCGTAAATTATTTGTATGGAGAATCGTACAGCGCCTCTAGTGGTCACTTACGGAAGTACAATTCTCCATACAAATCATTTACGCCGTCGCTAGCGAGTACGGTCACTGTGAACTAGTGTAAACTCATGGTAGAGGTACTGAACCTAACCTGTCCGAGTCGCTTCTGCCCTGAAAGGTCTTGGTCGCTCGATTCGCTCGCTCACTGGCAGCGATATGCCTTACAATGTTTCTGAATAATTATCAATATTCCTTTAGATGTTATAGATTTCGGTGTATATGCTTAGTGCATTTTAGGTAATGCAAAATTATGACTGAAAACAATTATTATTTTGAGATATATGCCTTACAATGTTTCTGAATAATCAACGATATTCTGTTAAATTTAAATTTTATTGATTATTATTATACCAATATATTATACCAAAATCCGTAAAAGATCGATATTAATCTTTAAAAACAAAGTTAAATTATATATAATTGATAACATTGTATAAATATAGCATTGCACTGTACAAATTGTCATTACCCACTCAGCTGCTTTTTGCTTTTACTGTCAACTATTTGACAAGTGATTTCAAACAATATCATTAAAACTTAACTGAAATAAATAAATAAATTGGCAAACGTGGTTGCACAAGGCATGTGAGTGGTGATATTCTATTAACTCACTGTGAAACCCAATAATTGTACTTTTAGCTATAGAAATTGTCTTATAAGTGAAATTATCTGTAATTTCTTTAGACAATAAATGTTAATGAACTAAAACAATTACTTTGCTCACCCGCGACCTTACAATAGTTACGTTTATGCAAGAAATGTGCGTTCATGCAGTTCCTCCACCTCCACACTGTACGAACACACACAAATCACATAAACCCAACCATCACCACCACCAAGCTACACTGACGCGTTTCGAACTCAACCAGAGCTCATCTTCAGAGTTACCACAACCGTATGCTATGCTACCAAACGTTAAACTAACAAACCAAAACAAATGTTTTAACTTGTCACTGTAACTTCTCAAGTACCCACTTTATTTTTCTTATTCTCAAACTACCCCACAAAAATTAACTTTTATTGACATATTTAAAACTACCTTGAATTTTTTTGTTTATTTATTTATAAGGCATATTTAATTAATACTAACTGTTCAAATTCGACCCAAGCCGCAGTAAAGGAGAAGATACTAAATTTACCTGTTCATTAATAATAGACCCCATAGTGTTGTACCTAATTATTTCCATGCATTCCAGAGCATCCAGACGCAACCCCTTGCCGCAATAATGTAACACTTCATAAGAATCTGAATCTAACAATGAATGATTTGATTCCAACAAATGTTTTGCAAAATTCGATCTATCTGGATGCTCATTCCTATATGCCGAAACATGCTCTTTAAATCTAGTATTAAAACTTCGGCCTGTCTGTCCTACGTATATCCCATTGCAGTCATTACAAGTAAGCTTGTATACCCCCGATCTAGTTCCCTTATCTACCTGTTCTTTATGGTTACATAGCCTAGAGTACAAAGAGTTGTTAGTCTTAAAGGCAACATTAATATTGTTTGATTTTAAAATGCCATAAATCTTATCAGACAAACCCCCGACGTAAGAGATGCTAGATCTATATTTGTTAGTAGACTGAGAAGGTAACGCAGCGTAAAGCATGCTATTTACTAACCGTGCCTGCTTCTTTTGAACTAAACTATCTACCATTGATTTTGTATAACCATTTGAGATCGCTATCTGATAAATAGTACTCAACTCTAAATCATAATGTTCCTTAGAAAGAGGCACAGTCAACAATCTATTAACATAACAATGGAAAGCAGCCAGTTTATGCTGCCACGGATGATTAGAAGATGCTGGTATAACAGCATCTGTGTACGTGGGCTTACGGTATATTTTAAATTGATGTTTACCATTTAATTTTGAAATCGTTAAATCCAAAAAGTTCAACGAACAATTTTCCTCCAATTCTTTTTTGAACCTTATCTTTACGTGCTTGTTATTCAAACCATTAATAAACACGTCAAGCTGTCTCATACTCCCTCTCCAGCATAGGATCAAATCATCAACAAACCTAAAATAGTACACAATATTACTATTACCCACAATATACTGATTCTCAAAATGATCCATAAATATATCTGCCATTAAAGGACTCAGAGGTGAACCCATAGCTAAACCATCACTCTGTAAGTAATAAAGACCATTGAACCGGAAATAATTTTGTTTCATGCATAAAGTTACCAAATCTATTAATTCACAAACTTCACCCGGATGCAACCGCTTCCTTTCTAAGTGGTCTTTTAGAATTTCTAGTGTCTCACTATATGGTACGTTAGTAAATAAACTGTCTACATCCAAAGAAAGCAACGTTGCATTCGGCGGTATGCTGATGTCCTTAATTTTACTAACCAAATCTAAACCATTTTTTAAACTATAAGAAGGTTTAAAGGAAGCCTTCACACGAATAATACTATTTAATTTCTTCGCCAATTTATATGCTGGAGCACTCACGTATGAGACAACTGGACGAACAGGCACATCATCTTTATGAATTTTAGGTAATCCATATAGAATTGGCGCCCGCGGATTCATGGGAATTACAAAATTCTTTTGTTGTTCGGTTTCAAAGGCAAACAAAGAACCCTTTATTAGTCTCTTTAGATCTTTGTGAAATGTAATTGTAGGGTCCTTACGTAAAACTGTAAAACCGTCCCCTTGAACGATATCTAAAACTTTCCGATTATATTGATACCTATCCAATAAAACAATACAATTTCCTTTGTCTGCCTTTGTCACCACTAAATCATTATCATACACTTTCTCCTGAATAGATCTCAAAGAATTTAATTCGGTTATATTGACAATACACTCTGTGGAATTGGTATTTTTAAGTGTATTTGCCACTAACACTTTTGTTTCAAAATCACCACAGTTACTTGTAATAGCAACCTCAGAATCTACCGCCAAACCTTCCACTATTTTTTGACTAAATTTAGTGGGTAGATTATATTTTAAACCTTTTTCCAATAACTGATCTTACTAATGTGGAATTTTTGGATAATGAGAATCAGTTATTGGAAAAAGGTTTAAAATATAATCTACCCACTAAATTTAGTCAAAAAATAGTGGAAGGTTTGGCGGTAGATTCTGAGGTTGCTATTACAAGTAACTGTGGTGATTTTGAAACAAAAGTGTTAGTGGCAAATACACTTAAAAATACCAATTCCACAGAGTGTATTGTCAATATAACCGAATTAAATTCTTTGAGATCTATTCAGGAGAAAGTGTATGATAATGATTTAGTGGTGACAAAGGCAGACAAAGGAAATTGTATTGTTTTATTGGATAGGTATCAATATAATCGGAAAGTTTTAGATATCGTTCAAGGGGACGGTTTTACAGTTTTACGTAAGGACCCTACAATTACATTTCACAAAGATCTAAAGAGACTAATAAAGGGTTCTTTGTTTGCCTTTGAAACCGAACAACAAAAGAATTTTGTAATTCCCATGAATCCGCGGGCGCCAATTCTATATGGATTACCTAAAATTCATAAAGATGATGTGCCTGTTCGTCCAGTTGTCTCATACGTGAGTGCTCCAGCATATAAATTGGCGAAGAAATTAAATAGTATTATTCGTGTGAAGGCTTCCTTTAAACCTTCTTATAGTTTAAAAAATGGTTTAGATTTGGTTAGTAAAATTAAGGACATCAGCATACCGCCGAATGCAACGTTGCTTTCTTTGGATGTAGACAGTTTATTTACTAACGTACCATATAGTGAGACACTAGAAATTCTAAAAGACCACTTAGAAAGGAAGCGGTTGCATCCGGGTGAAGTTTGTGAATTAATAGATTTGGTAACTTTATGCATGAAACAAAATTATTTCCGGTTCAATGGTCTTTATTACTTACAGAGTGATGGTTTAGCTATGGGTTCACCTCTGAGTCCTTTAATGGCAGATATATTTATGGATCATTTTGAGAATCAGTATATTGTGGGTAATAGTAATATTGTGTACTATTTTAGGTTTGTTGATGATTTGATCCTATGCTGGAGAGGGAGTATGAGACAGCTTGACGTGTTTATTAATGGTTTGAATAACAAGCACGTAAAGATAAGGTTCAAAAAAGAATTGGAGGAAAATTGTTCGTTGAACTTTTTGGATTTAACGATTTCAAAATTAAATGGTAAACATCAATTTAAAATATACCGTAAGCCCACGTACACAGATGCTGTTATACCAGCATCTTCTAATCATCCGTGGCAGCATAAACTGGCTGCTTTCCATTGTTATGTTAATAGATTGTTGACTGTGCCTCTTTCTAAGGAACATTATGATTTAGAGTTGAGTACTATTTATCAGATAGCGATCTCAAATGGTTATACAAAATCAATGGTAGATAGTTTAGTTCAAAAGAAGCAGGCACGGTTAGTAAATAGCATGCTTTACGCTGCGTTACCTTCTCAGTCTACTAACAAATATAGATCTAGCATCTCTTACGTCGGGGGTTTGTCTGATAAGATTTATGGCATTTTAAAATCAAACAATATTAATGTTGCCTTTAAGACTAACAACTCTTTGTACTCTAGGCTATGTAACCATAAAGAACAGGTAGATAAGGGAACTAGATCGGGGGTATACAAGCTTACTTGTAATGACTGCAATGGGATATACGTAGGACAGACAGGCCGAAGTTTTAATACTAGATTTAAAGAGCATGTTTCGGCATATAGGAATGAGCATCCAGATAGATCGAATTTTGCAAAACATTTGTTGGAATCAAATCATTCATTGTTAGATTCAGATTCTTATGAAGTGTTACATTATTGCGGCAAGGGGTTGCGTCTGGATGCTCTGGAATGCATGGAAATAATTAGGTACAACACTATGGGGTCTATTATTAATGAACAGGTAAATTTAGTATCTTCTCCTTTACTGCGGCTTGGGTCGAATTTGAACAGTTAGTATTAATTAAATATGCCTTATAAATAAATAAACAAAAAAATTCAAGGTAGTTTTAAATATGTCAATAAAAGTTAATTTTTGTGGGGTAGTTTGAGAATAAGAAAAATAAAGTGGGTACTTGAGAAGTTACAGTGACAAGTTAAAACATTTGTTTTGGTTTGTTAGTTTAACGTTTGGTAGCATAGCATACGGTTGTGGTAACTCTGAAGATGAGCTCTGGTTGAGTTCGAAACGCGTCAGTGTAGCTTGGTGGTGGTGATGGTTGGGTTTATGTGATTTGTGTGTGTTCGTACAGTGTGGAGGTGGAGGAACTGCATGAACGCACATTTCTTGCATAAACGTAACTATTGTAAGGTCGCGGGTGAGCAAAGTAATTGTTTTAGTTCATTAATATGGACCTCCGCAAAGTAACGCCTGATTCAATAAATTACAATAAATGTTCTTTAAACCTATATTATGACTTTTTAAAGTTATGATCAATAGGATTATGGATCATTGCAGTTAGAACTATTAAGCGATATGCTTTAAAAAAATTATGACCATCGACATTTATGAGCAAGAATATTATGGACATCGATTTCTGACTTTCAAAATTCGGATAAAAAAGATTATGGGAGAAAAGGGGCTCCCGTATTGAACACTTAATAAAAGTTAAAGGAGACTAGGTTTTACCCGCGTAGACTATTGTCGTTATTGACGTTATTACGTTAGTTGTTTGGATGAAATGGCACACAGGTAGTTTATTACATGGATTGACATTTAACACATAGAATAATGCCAGGAAAATGCAGAGTTGCCGCGAGATAGGCTTTCTATTGGTGAAAGAATTTTTAAAACCAGCCCCAATGTTGAGTTCACTTATTTCTATCCCATAGTGAAAATATACGGATCACTCGGGACTTAAAACAGTGTGCGTTTGGCAGCCGCCGTGACGTGTGACTCCACGAACAAGGGCTACGGATTAGCCCGAAACATGTGAAGTAAAACTCGTTTTAAGATGTGAGTGATCCGTATATTTTCACTACGAGTGAGTCTCACGGTAGTTTCATGTTTAAAGTTCCGTGGAAATTTCGCATTTTCCCAGAGAAATAGGTATGAACTTATTCCGATGATGTGACACGAAAGTTAACCGTACAATTCAAAGTTCGGCAAACAGGCCGGTCCTGCGTCATCCGCATCCAACGCGTTCCCGCAACCTTAACCGCTCGTCGCTCCATCTCGTTGGAGGCCCAGCCTCCGGTCCGTGGACGCCATTCAAGAATCTTTTGGCCCCACCGGCCATCAGTTCTACGAGCGAGCCCTGCCCACTGGCACTACTTATAGCTTCTACTACTCACGTGCAAGTTATCCTGCAACTCCGGACTCAGACTCCTCACGTTCTCCAGCTCCCTCAGCTGGGCCTCGTTCGGTTTGGGGTACACGGCGACGCTGGCTTTCTCTCTTCACGTCGCGTCTTCCGACCAAGCCACTTCGAACGTTCTACTGCCATGGTCTCTCTGCAAGCCTTCAGCTACAACTTATGATCTACTACTCACATGCAAGTTATCCTGCAGCTCCCGACTCAAACTCCTCACGTTCTCCAACTCCCTCAGCTGCGCCTCGTTCGGCTTGGGGTACACGGCGGTGCTGGCTTTCTCTCCTCGAGCGACGGCCGCCGACCAAGCCGCCATCCGAGATGAGGTCTCATTGCTGTAGAGTAGGGGGGTGTCTTCTTCCATGTAGTTCATGGCTCTTGAAGGAAAATGGTTCATTGTTTAGTGATATCGTATCCTTTTCTATCTTATCCTTTGCTAATCTACTTATCTTCATTCCAGCCTATACGCCTCCCACTGGAGGGAACAGGTCTCCTCTCAGGATAAGAATGAGGACGAAAAAGTAGGGTAGGGGGACCCTATCCTAATAATACTATAAATGTTTGATGACACATGATGATGTTTTGTTATTGCGCAATAACTGCCGAATAGATTTAGATTAAACTTGGCATACAGATATACAAAGTAGCCGAGCCGATCAACGTCTTTTTCGCTCTTATTGCGTTGACATAAAGGTTTTTCCGTTCGGTTGAAGCGAATTCCGCGTCGATAGATATGGGGAGACGCTTAGTGTGTTGGTATCGAACAACATAACGATATACGACAGCTGACTCACACTCACGCAGTAAGGAAGTGCAGCGGCCATAGACATAATGGATCCTTTCTATGATCTGAGGCAGTGGCGTAATTATTTACACCATTGGGAGCACAATACGTCGTTACGTAATGTTTGTGGATCACATGAGCCGTTGACCTTTGTTGCCTGATACGGGCAAAGCATCGACGAGACAGCCCTAGATACCAATGACAAACGTAGGGTTTCTGTGAACACATCTGGCTAATAAATCCCATCCCATATTATAAAACCCGTGGCCTCTGAAGCAGAGGGTCGTGGGTTCAAATCCCGGACGCTCCTCTGAGTTTTTCGGAATTTATGTGCGAAATTACATTTGAAATTTACCACGAGCTTTACGGTGAAGGAAAACATGAGAAGCCTGGTGAGTGTGAAGTTCCCAATTCGCACTGGGCCCGCGTGGGAACTACGGCCCATGCCCTCTTATTCCGAGAGGAGGCCTGTGCCCTGCAGTGGGACGTATATAGGCTGGGATGGATGGACGGATGTGTTGATGTTAGTTACTCTTTCACGCTAAAACGGTTTGACGGATTCTGATGATATTTGGTGTAGGTACATACTTTTTTCCCGGAAAACCGCATAGTTTCTGTGGGAATGCGAGAAACGGATTATTTGTAGACGAAGTGGCGGCCAACTGCTGGTAACATATAATTAAGGAAAATTCTTGAGATATATGTATGTATGTATGTATGTAAAACTCTTTATTGTACATAAAACATGAAAATAACTAGTTAACAAGAGATGTACAAAGGCGAACTTATCTCTTAAAGGGATATATCGCGGAAGAATAAATCTATACTACTAGTGGGTACAGCATTATATCATCTACTAGCTGTTGCCCGCGACTCCGTCTGCAAAGAATTCGTTTATCGCTATTCCACGGGAATTGTGCAATTTTCCGAGATAAAAACTATCCTATGTTATTTATAAGGTCTCAAACTATCTCCATACCAAATTTCATGTAAATCCGTTCAGCCGTTATTGCGTGATTGAGTACCAATCATCCAAATATTATGAAACTTTCAAACTTATAATAATAAAATAATTAGGATAATAAGGAAGTGGGTGGACGACATTCGGCGACACGGAGGCCAGTACATCTACCGTGATTTTACACTAATTTACGTGACCGTACTCGCTAGCGACGGCGTAAATTATTTGTATGGAGAATTGTACAGAGTGCTTTGTATAAGTTTTACTTCACCAAAATACTTCTCGATCGCGTTTACGTAAAAATTTCAATTCTATGGAAACATGGATGCGCGGCCGCGGAGGCGCTGTCCATGTTTCCCTAGTAATTGATTTTTTTACGTAAACGCTATCGAGAAGTATTTTGGTGAAGTAAAACTTATACTAAGCGTACAGGGCCTCTAGCGGTCACTTACGGAAGTACAATTCTCCATACAAATCATTTACGCCGTCGCTAGCGAGTACGGTCACTGTAAACTAGTGTAAACTCATGGTAGAGGTACAGGGCCTATACTCCGAAGTGTAAAATTCGAACTTCGTATCGTGTTATTCCGCTCATACTAATAGTATTTAATACGAGAGCGAGCGAGACGGTATGATGCGAACTTCGATTTTCGAATTTCGGAGTAGCCCCCCTGGACTGGATGAGACGGGCGCAGGATCGCCGAGAGTGGAGGAAAAGGGAAGAGGCCTACATCCAAGATTGGCTCAACAAGAGGCCAACATGATGATGATGATGATGAATATGGAAGTACGAGCTGCTGCCCGCGACTCCGTCTGCGAAGAATTCATTTATCGCTATCCCGCGGGAACTATGCGCAATTTTCCGGGTTAAAAAGTATCCTATATGTTAATCCGGCTTATAAATTTCATCAGAATCCGTCAAACAGTTTTAGCGTGAAAGAGTAACAAACATCCATCCGTCCATCCATCCATACTTACAAACTTTCGCGTTTATAATATTAGTGGGATGGAAGTAGTAAGTGAGGAAACCTTCATACTCCTGCGAAGAAGTTCAATGGTGTGTGTGAAATTCCCAATCCGCACTGGGCCCGCGTGGGAACTACGGCCCAAGCCCTCACATTCTGAGAGGAGGCCTGTGCCCTGCAGTGGGACGTATATAGCCTGGGATGATGATGATGATAATGGAAGTACTTTGGATGTACATACTAAGTTGCATCTGAGTTGATTGTTGCCGCCGAGGTTGTTGTATTATACGCATTAGTTCAACGACCTTGTACGTACATATATATACATATATATATATATATATTGTAGCTGGATAGTAGTATTAGTATTTAATTATTAACAACTAGTTGTTGCCCGCGACTCCGTCTGCAAAGAATTCGTATCGCTATCCCGGGATAGAAGAAACTATTTCCGGGATAGAATCCGTCAAACCGTTTTAGCGTCAAAGAGTATCAACCATCCACACATCTTAGTTGGATTAGTGCGATGGGATGATAAATGTCACCACTAATCGGACGGATCAATTGAGCGAAAACGACTGAACGAAATTAAATGAAATGCATGTAGAGATAGAACATGCTCAAAACGAGAAGGGAACGAGAGAGCTTGGGCCGTAGTTCCCACGCGGGCCTACTGCTGATTGAGAACACTACACACACCATTAAATTTTTTCGCAGTTGTTCAGGTTTATTTGTTTGAATTCCAAATGTTATTTCCCATATAAGTGGTGGTGGAGGTGCTAGCCCGGTCTCGAACCCACGGCTCTGCTCGAGAGGCCATAGGTCAAACCGCTAGGCCGCCACGACTTCATTAGATTGCCTTTGGCAAAAATTTCACAAATGATCCCACTAATATTATAAACGTGGATGTGTGTATGGATATTTGTACATTTTAACGCTAAAACGGTTTGACGAATCCTGATGAAATTTGGCACACATCTGTAATACTTAACATTAGGATACATTTTAACCCGGAAAAATGCATAGTTCCTGCAATAAACTAATTCCAGACAGAGTCTCGTGCAGTTCTTAATATTTCCCTCAAAAGTTCAAGTCGTTTTACATCTTAGCACTATTGTCCTCAAGGCGTAGTCTCCGGTATGTTTGTATGTATGACTGTAACTGTATCGAGCGGAACAGGCAATTTGCATGGCGGGCACGCGGCGGCGGGCCTTGACAGCGGTGCTTATAAAATAATCACCTTATCAGAAACAGAAATGGATTTGGATGTAGTGCCTGTATTTATATATGTACTGGCTTCTAGAGAACTACACCATCCAGGAAACCTAATAGGATCTTATTAAATAGACCGTGGTGGTGTGGTTCTTCGAGTCATCTACCGTAGATAATGTAAACTGTGTTTAGTTTAGAATTCGAATGGTCATACCTACGGCCATTATTGCAAAACTATTTGATATAAATTTAAAATATAAAAATAATGAAGTTTCATGAAGCATAGATAAGTTTTGTTTTGTAATAAAAACATTTTAACAAAAAAATTAAACCCCCGAAAAAACTGAAAAACACAAAATAATACCGTTTTTGTTTGACCTTAATCTAGGTACCAGTTTGAAGTCGATGCCTCAGCACGACCAGGAGGAGTGATAGAAGCCAATCAGGTAGACGATTATAGGTCCTCTCCTCCTGGCCAGTGCTGAGGCACCGACTTCAAACTGGCACCTAGATTAAGGTCAAACAAAAAAGGTATTATTTTGTGTTTTTCAGTTTTTTCGGCGGTTTGATTTTTTTGTTAAAAAGTTTTTATTTTATACTTTTTACGCATCCTTGGGGAATTTTTTTTTTCCAATTTATATAATAATATTTTTTTTTTCCAAATTTATATATACCAACTTCAAGGCCCTATCCAATAAAAAATAATTATAAAAACCAGACTACTCTGTAAAAAGTTAGTCAATCATCCCTGTTTTATTACCTGTTATTATTTCCAAATTTACATGGAACCACCCTTGGGGTATACGCTTTCCAATAAAAAAAGAATCATCAAAATCCGACTACTTTGTAATAAGTTATGCGTGATCATATAGTACAATCAGTAACTGAACAATCAATCATCCCCGGTTTTCCTACCCTTAGGGTAGGAATATTATTTCCAAATTTAAATGGGACCACCCTCGCGGTATACGCTTTCCAATAAAAAAAGTATCATCAAAATCGGACTACTCTGTAAAAAGTTATGCATGATCATACATAAAAAAAAAAAAAAAAAAAACAAATATACACGTCGACTTGAGAACCTCCTCCTTTTGTTTTCGTCGGTTGAAAATGGGTTAAATAAAACGTTGGCTGCCTTGAAACCTCTTTAGTCTGAAATGACACCTACCTACTAACTTGTTTGCAAATTTTAAAACTAAATTTAGAACTGCCTTGGGTGGAAAAACTGTACCAAAGTAAATCCATAACTCCCTTAAGAACAATAACATAACAAAACATTCAAAAAACAAAAATGAAACCAGGCGGTCACCCATCCAAGTACTGACCGCGCCCGACATTTCTTAACCTCGGTGATCGGACGAGAACCGGTGTTTAGTCAAATTTCTTGAAAACGGTGCATCCTACGGCAGTAGGTACTAAGATTGTACATCATGGCGCGCGCTGCTCTCTTGTACATCCTGGCGTTCACTGTTCTCTCTTGAACCTACGGGACATGTACGGACATGTACGGAACATTGCGTCATCCTTTTTAACCCCCGACACAAAAAGAGGGGTGTTATAAGTTTGACCGCTATGTGTGTGTGTGTGTCTGTCTGTCTGTCTGTGGCATCATAGCTCTTAAACGGGTGAACCGATTTGAATGCGGTTTTTTTACCCGACTGCGAAGAAGGAAGGGTTATTAATAGAAAGCAGGTTTCTTGGCGATGGTTCTTAGATATGTTTCATCAAAATCAGTTTAGCGGTTTTAAAGTTAAAAAAGGTACAAAAGGAGGAGGTTTTCAAGTCGACGTGTATATATATATTTTTTTTTTTATGTATGATCGATCACGCATAACTTTTTACAGAGTAGTCCGATTTTGATGAATCTTTTTTTATTGGAAAGCGTATACCTTGAGGGTGGTCCCATTTAAATATGGAAATAATATACCTACCCTGAGGGTAGGAAAACAGGGGATGATTGATTGTTCAGTCACTGATTGTACTATATGACCACGCATAACTTATTACAGAGTAGTCGGATTTTAATGATTCTTTTTTTATTGGAAAGCGTATACCACAAGGGTGGTACCATTTAAATTTGAAAATAATATTCCTGCCCTAAGGGTAGGAAAACAGGGAATGATTGAATAACTTTTTACAGAGTAGTCTGATTTTCATAATTCTTTTTTATTGGATAGGATAGGGTATACCTTGAAGTTGGTATTACAAAATTTGGAAAAAAAATTACCCAAAGGATAGGAAAAAGTATAAAATAAAAACTTTTTAACAAAAAAATTAAACCGCCGAAAAAACTGAAAAGCAAAAAACTTTTTTGTTTGACCTTAATCTAGGTACCAGTTTGAAGTCGGTGCTTCAGCACTAGCCAGGAGGAGTGAACCTATAATCGTCTACCTGACTGGCTTCTATCACTCCTCCTAGCTCGTGCTGAGGCACCGACTTCAAACTGGTACCTAGATTAAGGTCAAACAAAAAGGTATTATTTTTTGCTTTTCAGTTTTTTCGGCGGTTTAATTTTGTTAGCTGCGGAAGGGATCTTAGACGTATAATGGGCATACTTAGGTAATGTTACTATACGAGTGACATAATTACGTTGGGGGTTTTTAAAATTTTGAATTTATAGTTATTCGTGCGTGCAGCCGGCGTTCATCGATTTATTAGACGTTATCACGTCAATATTTATTATTTCTATACGAATCGTATAACGCAGTTAATTATACATATAGCAATGTGTATCAGAACGACGTGGTAAATGCTAATTCAATTTAAATTAAATGACCCGGCCATTGCTTGCATACCTGAGCGATAATATACATTGATTCAATCCAATTTTAATGGCAGAGGTGTTAAATTGGTAATTGTATTTAAATTCTAGACTTCGCTCGCGTTACAGATTTGCAAGTTAAATAATAGCTTGTAAATATTGTCCCACGGGAACACATTGCCGGGATATTAACAGATTCCCTGTCCTATGAGGCACATGCGCCTCATGTGTGACTTTACTGGTACGTCCCTGAGGCACATGTGCCTCATTATTTATTTATTATTATTATGACTCTATGAGCGTTTAATGTCATTGTTACATTTGTTACTATGGGGACGTGTCGAAAGAGCGCCGCATATTGCGTCGGGACGAAATCGGTTAAGTATCCTATGACTCAATTTAGGTATTTATTTATCTGTATGCCAAGTTTTATCCAAATCCATTCAGCTGTTGATTGACTAATAAACCTTCAAACGTCTTAACAAACTTTGTCATTTATAATGTTAGTACGTGTGCCGACTCATGAGCTATCTGGATCGTGCCGATGGGATTTGAAGAGAACGTTATCGATCTCACGCGCTTTGATTCGGATAATATACTTAGATTAACTACATAGGAGATAAAGTCGTATACCTATATGAGCTAGCATTAATAGTAATAAAACTACTTAGTTCAAATTATCCCGTCAAAGATTGTTTGACTCACTACCCATCTATAAATATAAAAACTTTTTAACAAAAAATAAAACCGCCGAAAAAACTGAAAAGCAAAAAATAATACCTTTTTTGTTTGACCTTAATCTAGGTACCAGTTTGAAGTCGGCGCCTCAGCACTTAGCCAGGAGGAGTGGACCTTTAATCGTCTACCCGATTGGCTTCTATCACTCCTCCTGGCTCGTGCTGAGGCACCGACTTCAAACTGGTACCTAGATTAAGGTCAAACAAAAAAGGTATTATTTTTTGCTTTTCAGTTTTTTCGGCGGTTTAATTTTTTGTTAATAAGTTTTTATTTTATACTTTATTTCTATCCTTGGGGTAATTTTTTCCAAATTTATAATACCAACTTCAAGGTATACCCTATCTATCCAATAAAAAAGAATTATGAAAATCAGACTACTCTGTAAAAAGTTAGTCAATCATCCCCTGTTTTCCTACCTTTAGGGTAGGAATATTATTTCCAAATTTAAATGGGACTACCCTTGCTTTCCAATAAAAAAAGAATCATCAAAATCCGACTACTCAATAAGTTATGCGTGGTCATATAGTACAATCAGTAACAGAACAATCAATCATCCCCTGTTTTTCTACCCTTAGGGTAGGAATATTGTTTCCAAATTTAAATAGAACCACCCTCGGGGTATACGCTTTCCAATAAAAAAATAATCACAAAATTGGACTACTCTGTATGAAGTTATGCGTGATCATACATAAAAAAAAAATATATATATATATATATACATATATATTGAGAAAAATCAAACTTCTAAGCCAACGCAATCAAAAGATACAGCCGTTTATGCCGCTAATTTCCGCACATTTTCGAAACTCGCAAGGGAATCAAAACCTACAGGGTACTTCCCGTGAACTCAGAAACTTGAAAAATTGCGAAAAGCATAATTTTTTTTGTCTTTCTGTCTATATCAGTAATCAATCTACAATGATCCCACACTGCGCACATTTAGCTTAGGAGCAGGGGTATGATAAGACTCGATGTTCATAGATATATATAAATTTGTACGGAACTCTCGGTGCGCGAGTCCGACTCGCACTTGGCCGGTTTTTTTTCAAAGCAGCTTTCTTCGCGATGGTTCTTAGCCAATGTTTCATCAAAATTGGTTCAGCCGTTTCAAAGTTATCTATCAGCTCTTTTGTTAGCTGCAGAAGGGATCTTAAACGCATAATGGGCATTTACTTAACTTATGTGTGGTGTGAGTGTGACCTGATTTGCGTTGGGGGTTATTAAAATTTTTAATTTATAGTTATTTCTTAATATATGGATATAGGCAAGTACTCACAGTTTTTGACTATCTGCGGGACTGAGTTAACTTTTTGTCCTAAGTTTGGCACAACTGCGTACAGGAAAAGTCCAGAAACTACTGAGCAAGAACAATGCGCGTGACCCGAAGGAAACGGAGAACCAGGGGCAACAAACGGTTGGTATTTATTAAACTGAATTATACCAAGGATGATATAGACTGGATTAGCAAACGCCATAGTACAGATCGGCCGCGGAAAAATAGTTCGATTATTAAATCTAGATGGCGCTGACATATAGCCCGAGGGTTTGAAAGCAAAACAATAAGACTACAGATGTTTCATATTACTACAAATGTATTATTTTTCAAAAATATTGCATAATAATACATTTGCAGTAATATGAAATATCTGTAGTCTTATTGTTTTGCTTTCAAACCCTCGGGCTATATGTCAGCGCCATCTAGATTTAATAATCGAACTATTTTTCCGCGGCCGATCTGTACTATGGCGATTGCTAATCCAGTCTATATCATCCTTGATTATACTACGACTACTAGACGATGGTAGCCGAATGGTTTGACCTGTGGCCTCTCACACAGAGGAACGTGTGTACAGGGGCGTAGCTACCGCCGTTTTAGCCGTGTCAATGATACGGGACCCCTTTTTTTTTTTTTTTTGGTGTGGAAAATGCGCCTTATGCATCTCCCCGTTCAGGGAAACGGGGAGTATGTGGGGCTCTCCTCTCAACAGGCATACTCACTAACGACCACACGGATTCCCTTATTTGTCATTGTGAACGCCACGGGAGAATAAGAGACACCGCAACGCCCACTGACCACCCCGGGATGGAGCCCCTCACTGACACCGTTTAGCGTGGGCTCGGTTCTCCCTGCCCTCCCCCGCTGGTGCCGGATTTTTTACAGAGGTTTACTCCTCATAGCCCCCGCAGCGGCCCACGTTCCCGGCAGGCCGGGTTTACGTGCCCTCACGTTAGCTCCCGCGCCCTCATGTCCTGCTCTGCAAGCAGAGCGGTACCGAGGGCACGGTCGCTTCCGCCCACTAGGCTCCCCCTCGCCTTTCCCTGTCCGCTCTGGCAGAGCAGGTACTTGGTTCGGGTTCATCTCCGTCAAACGGCGACCGCCGCCCTCAAAAGGGCTGCACCGCCCCGGCATCATTGGGCTTTCGCCCTCCGCCCGATAGGGCTCACCCTCACCTTTCCCTGTCTAATGAGGACAGGTACTCAGCTTGGGCTCGCCCCCCTCAAAAGGCATCGGCCCGAAGGCCAGACACCGCCCTCTTAGGGCCCGAAGGCCCGTTGGCTGGCAAGGTTCACCCAGCGGCCCTCTGCCTTTGGGCTCCCCTCGCCAAACCAACACCTCCCCAACCCCAGTCACGTCGAAGAAGTCAGTCATCACGTCCGGTGACCACAGCCCTTAAAAGGGCTGCGCCACCCCGGCATCACTGGGCTTACGCCCTCCGCCCGATGGGCTCACCCTCGCTTTCCCTGACCCTAAAGGACAGGTACTTCGCCCAGGCTCGCCTCCGTCCAAAGGCGTCGGCCCGAAGGCCGGACGCCGCCCTCTTGTGGGCCCGCAGGCCCGTTGGCTGGCAGGGTTCACCCGGTGGCCCTCTGCCTTTGGGCTCCCCTCGCCAAACCAACACCCCCCACCCCAGTCACGTCGAATAAGTCAGTCGTCACGTCCGGCGACCACAGCCCTTAAAAGGGCTACGCCGCCCCGGCATCACTGGGCTTACGCCCTCCGCCCGATGGGCTCACCCTCGCTTTCCCTGACCCTAAAGGACAGGTACTCCGCTTAGGTTCGCCTCCGTCAAAAGGCGTCCGCCCATGGGCGAGACGCCGCCCTCACTGCGGACCCACGAATGGGCCCGCTGGCTCGGATCCCCAGCAACTAGTTGCGGGTTCACCTCACCACCCCTACCCCCCCAATGTGTCAGCAAACCCCCACAGGCCATGGGCCCATCCGCTACTCTTCTCCCCCTTAACCACCAGGGTTAACAGGGGAGAACCGTAACGGTCGTGCAGCCCAGGCGGTATGTTCATTACCGACCAGGCTCATGTGAAGATTGCTGACGCCCCCCCCCCCACAGTCAGATATTAGCCATCGGTAAGATAATGTACAAATACATTAGCTTACCGTTGTTGCCCAGGGTGCACCGTTCCAAGCGTTACCCTTCCCCACCCCATGAGGCCTACGCCTCGGATAGAAGGGAGTGGTAACGGCCCGATAGGGCTCACCCTCACGTTTCCCTGTCTAATGTGATACGGGACCCCTGGGCTACAGTACAGAGGCTCCTATCGTGTGTAAGCAAAAATTAGTAAAATGTTATCCACAGTGTCAGTCACTTAATCTCGTGCTTCCCGGGAAAGCCCCCCAATTAATTTTGATACCTACAGGGCCCCTCCAAGGCACGCTATGCCACTCTGTCCACGTCTATCTAGCTATGAGCTAACCTAACTATGTGCTAACCTATCTTCCGACCTAATCAAATGTACGCTCACCTAAATAGCTAACCATCTATTGTGTTTATCTAACCAGCTAACTTAGCTAACCTATCTATACGACCTAATCAAATTATGCGCCCACCTAAATAGCTAACCATCTATTGTGTTTATCTCACCAGCTAACTTAGCTAACCTAACTATCCAACCTAATCAAATTATGCGCCCACCTAAATAGCTAACCATCTATTGTGTTTATCTAACCAGCTAACTTAGCTAACCTAACTATCCGACCTAATCAAATTATGCGCCCACCTAAATAGCTAACCATCTATTGTGTTTATCTAACCAGCTAACTTAGCTAACTTAACTATCCGACCTAATCAAATTATTCAAATTCAAATTCAAATAATTTTTTCACGACACTGCTCGAAAATGTGGCCATAGATAACCTAAATCCAGTACTCAAAACTGCCTATATATGTACATTTAACAGCTGACTCATTTATGGCGCACAAACACGACAACAAAGTTACACTAATCGAAAACAGGACGTATCAGTATATGTATTTCATTATACGATACGACTTTTTGAAAGATAATTTCTGAATTTCATTCCTGGCGTGCTGAAACGACATTATTGGACCAATCAACAGTAATCGTCTGCTGCATGCGATGGATGGATGGATGAATGGATGGACGGACGGACGGACGGACGGACGGACGGACGGACGGACGGACGGACGGACGGACAGACGGACTGGATGGACGGATGGACGGGATGGACGGGATGGACGGGATGGACGGGATGGACAGAATGGACGGATGGACAGATGGACGGGATGGTCAGGATGGACGGATGGACGGATGGACGGGATGGACGGGATGGACGGAATGGACGGATGGACGGGATGGATGGACGGATGGACGGATGGACGGATGGACGGAATGGACGGGATGGACGGGTTGGACGGGATAGACGTGTTGGACGGGATGGACGGGATGGACGGGATGGACGGGTTGGACGGGATGGACAGGATGGACGGGATGGACGGGACGGATAGACGGGATGGACGGAATGGACGGGATGGCCGGAATGGACGGGATGGACGGGATGGACGGGATGGACGGGATAGACAGAATGGACGGATGGGCAGATGGACGGGATGGACAGGATGGACGGATGGACGGATGGACGGGATGGACGGAATGGACGGATGGACGGGATGGATGGACGGAATGGACGGGATGGACGGGATGGACGGGTCGGATGGACGGATGGACGGGATGGACGGGATGGACGGGATGGATGGATGGACGGGATAGACGGGATAGATGGACGGATGGACGGATGGTCGGATGGACGGGATGGACGGGATGGACAGGATGGACGGGATGGACGGGATGGATGGATGGATGATTATGGTGATGATGATGATAATGATTTCCTCGCATTAGTCGTGAAAAGCACAATGTTTAGTCTCGGCCAAAAGTGCAATAGATGGACTCGTACTTTCGAGGGCCTCCGCTACGCGTCGGCCCTCAAACAAACTCGTCCATCTATTGCTTACTTTCCAGCCTCTACAACAATGTACTAATTTCGGACTTTGAGTCCATAGTATTAGTAGTGTTAGTATAGTAGTTACAAATTACAATCTTATTAACTACGGTTAGTATTTTATAATTAGGTATACTAAACATAAACTTAAATAAAAACTAAAAACTAAAGACGCCTGGGCACTAGCATTACAGCCGCGTGCAGCTGCACGTAACGCTGCAGCAGCGGCGAGTCCCAGCGGTGGGCTAGCGTGCTCAGGATGCTATTCGAGCTGCCAAGACTGCGGTTAAGGAGAGACGAACATCGTTTCCTCATGATGGTAAAAAAACGCGAACATTGTCGACGCACTGCAATACCGTGGCAGCCCGAACAACATTCTGAACGCGTCATTATATTGCACGCGCAACGCGCTCTAAGCCCGCTGAGTAAAGTTAGTCCACAGACTGCACGTGTAGAATGTTTGGCAAAATGTTTGAGTTATGGATGTTTTCTATGTATTTAAGTATTTATTTATCTATATAAGTATGTTTATCGTCGTCTAGTACCCATAGTACAAGCTTTGCTTAGTTTCGGACTAGGTCGATTTGTGTAAGATTGTCCCCCCCTTATATTTTTTTTTTTTTTTTAAAAAGCCTTAAATAAAGTTAATTTGACTTCCTTACCACAGCGTGCGAATCTGCGGGCCAACATATTACAGCGAACGCACAGCGCGCGGCGCTCGCGCTCGATGTCCCCGACGTCCGACATCGTTTCGGTCACCCAGTGGCCCAGGTACTTAAACTTATCGACTCTCTTTAAAGGGGTACCACAAAGTGAGACCGGTTCCATTCGGTAGGTTTTGTTACCAGCTTTGAATTGCATCAGTTCATTTTTAGATGCATTATACCTGAGCCCGTGGACCTCCGCGTATGCCGCACAAATGCGTAACATTTTTATTAACCCCCCCATCGAAGGGCTCAACAGCACCATGTCGTCTGCGTAGCTTAAATTGTTTACACACAACCCTTCTACGTGACATCCGACATGAGAACTGCTGAGCTCCTCGATCAGGCCGTTCACGTAAACGTTGAACAGTTTAGGCGAGCTCAATCCCCCCTGCCTAACCCCCATCGCAATACATAAGAGTCAGAGAAGGCGCCAGCCCACCTCACACTATTTCTTTGATTGCTATACCAGTACCTGAACAAAGCGGTAACTTCTTGCGGAACAGATGTATCATCACGCAGTTTTTGCCACAATAGGTCATATCATGTCAAAAGCCTTTGACAAGTCCAAAATACAGGCAAATATCGGCGTTTCACGAGATGTACGAGGGGCGTTCAATATAAAGTGAGAATGAGATGCAAACTCTTTTAATATTACGAAATTAAATACTGGCCGGTAAAGCTAATCTATCTAGCTGATTGCTATGAAAAAAAAACTAACTGTCTTTTGTTTAAAAAAATATACGGTAATTTCTTTGCAATGCTATTGAGTACGTTAGCGAAAATAGAGAAAATTGAACTGCGCGCCGGTATCAAATACTTGTGTTTGAAAAATTTTTCTACGGACCAAGTCAATTTGGATTTGCGGGATACTTTAGGCTCTAATGCCACAGCCGTATTCGACAGTCGCACGTTGGTGCGCCGAATTTAGACGTGGAAGAACATCGACAATGGACGACCCCCGCTCCGGACGCCCTACTACAGCAGTAACTGAAGAAATTGTGAAAAAAGTCGAAAACTCAGTTTTGGCGGATCGTCGTGTCACGGTTCGTTTTATTGCTGAAAATGTAAAGATTTCAACGGGGAGCGTGCATAATATTTTACATGAACGCTTGGGTATGAAAAAGGTATCTGCGCGTTGGGTACCAAGAATGCTTACTGACACGCAAAAACAAACTAGACTAGAGATTTGTCAAGAAGCTTTGAACCTGATGTAGCAAGACCGGGAACTTTTTTTGGCGCGATTTATAACAATGGACGAAACATGGCGCCATCATTACGACCCAGAAACGAAACTGCAGTCTATGACATGGAAAAGGCCATAATCTCCAACTCCGAAGAAATTCAAGGTGAGCCCATCTGCCGGTAAGGTCATGGGCTCTGTTTTTTGGGATGGTAAAGGGGTATTAATGATTGAGTATCTCGAGCATGGAGCCACTATTACGGGCACATTATACGCCAAACAAATAGCAACATTGCGCAATGAGATCCGCGAAAAACGGCGAGGTAAACTCTCGAAAGTTGTGCTGTTCCACCAGGACAATGTCCCGGCACACAAGTCCGCCGTTGCAATGGCTGCAATTCGTGATGCTGGGTTCGATATCCTTAAGCATCCTCCATATTCACCAGATCTCGCTCCCAGTGATTTCTACCTATTTCCGAGATTGAAACAATACCTGAGAGGCCAGAAATTTGAAGACGACGACGCGGTAGTCGCTGCAGTACAAGATTTTTTAAGTACTCAAGATGAGACCTTTTTTAAAAATGGAATTTTAAGTTTAGAAAAAAGATATACTAAGTGTATTATGCTAAAAGGTGACTATGTCGAAAAATAAAATGACATTTAGTAAAAGTTGTTTATAACATACTCATTCTCACTTTTTATTGAACGCCCCTAGTATAGTATTGAACTGTTTGCTTGAGACACAGAATGGCGCTTTCGGTAGATAAACCCGGCCTAACACCGAACTGGGCGTCGTTAAGCTGAACATTACTCCCTAGTGTGTCATCAAGCAAACTGTCCAACACCTTCGCTATAATGGCTAAATTATGCGCCCACCTAAATAGCTAACCATCTATTGTGTTTATCTAACCAGCTAACTTAGCTAACCTAACTATAAGCTAACCTAACTATCCGACCTAATCAAATTATGGGCCCACCTAAATAGCTAACCATCTATTGTGTTTATCTAACCAGCTAACTTAGCTAACCTAACTATAAGCTAACCTAACTATCCGACCTAATCAAATTATGCGCCCACCTAAATAGCTAACCTGTCTATGTATTTATCTAACCAGCTAAATGAGCTAACCTAACTATGTCCTCAACTATCTTCCGACCTAATCCAATTGTGCGCTCACCTAAATACCTAACCTATCTATGTGTTTATCTAACCAGCTTTTTTTTTAATTTATTTACACAAAAACAAACAAAAGAAGTACAGAAATACTTATGTTAAAATACATCTGCCAAACTGCATAGCAGTTTGTTGGCAGAAAGTTTATACCTCTCACTAGGTACTTAAATTAATACGGATTCCGACACTCACTTGTCCGGTTTTATTAAAAATTCAAACCCGGTGCCGGCTGCGTAGGCACAGCGCGCCGCGGCCCTTTGTTATTGATTACTATTCTTAATTATGAGGGTGGAATTACGCTGTGCGCTGCACCACACGCACCGACATCGGCAATACCAATAAAACAATGCATTATACACAATGACACAAACATAAAGAATTTTGACTTTGACTTTGACTTTGACTTTAACTTTGACTTTGACATACACTTCTCATAGTTATGCCTTTTCTATGAATACTTACTTGGAAATACTACCATTCATACCCTTCAGCCCACAATCAGAAATATCAAACAGCAATCAGTAGGCACAAACTTTATTACTGGACAGACTCGATCACAAGTTATGCATCATTTCATTACTTGTGACCAAGTCCATCCAGTAATGCCTTTTTTAATCTCTTTTTGTATACCAGCTTCGAAATATCGTGACAAAATCTTATCTCACTTGATAGTTTAATGAGCTAACCTAACTATTAGCTAACCTAACTATCCGACCTAATCAAATTATGCGCCCACCTAAATGGCTAACCTATCCATGTGTTTATCTAACCAGCTTAATGAGCTAACCTAACTATTAGCTAACCTAACTATCCGACCTAATCAAATTATGCGCCCACCTAAATAGCTAACCTATCCATGTGTTTATCTAACCAGCTTAATGAGCTAACCTAACTATTAGCTAACCTATCTTCCGACCAAATCAAACTGTGCGCTTACAAGTATGATTTATTAGCTTCACTTATTGGTATTGACATGAAACTTGGCACTTATGCATAGCCATCGAGCTGATCTGATGACGGAGCTGGTAGTTACGTACTGGAACACCAACACCAAGACAAACAAACGTAACTTGGCCGTGTTTGGGCTTCTTTGGGTGCTCTTTGACCAATAATGGCATCTAAGGTCTGATAATGGACCAGTCAGGCCGGTTTACCATTAAAGTGTTTCTTTTGATGAATCAAGGATTTAGCTTTTAAGCCAACTTAACTGTTAACTTAATTGACGGCCGATGGGTTCTCGAGTAGCGTCCGCGGACCGGAAGACGCAGTGTAGGTAGGCCTCCAACAAGATGGAGCGACGACCTAGTTAAGGCGGCGGGAACGCATTGGATGCGGATGGCGCAGGGTCGATCTGTTTGGCGAGCCTTGAGAGAGACCTATGTTCAGCAGTGGCATGTCCTCCGGCTGAAATGATGATGAACTGTTAAGTTAGTCCTGTGCGCTTATTATCTAACGCGCTGACGCTTGCTTTTGCATTTACTATTTCTTTCTGTCAAACGGTATAAGATGGTGACAGAAAGAGATGGTGAAAGCGAAGGCAAGCGTCAGAAGCGTTAGACAATTACGACTTAATTCATCAAATGTGAATAAGGTAAAACGTAAACTTGTTTCCAAATAAAATATTACCAACGGGTTGAACAATCACAACGGACCGCTAATTATTTAAATGGGAAGATAATAATTCACGCCCGCGGCGCCCTCTGGCCTATACAAGTAAATAATACTTACATATTCACGACGAAGTCCTCCAAGTATGAGTAGAGCCCTGCAATCCTTGACTATGCGTAGGAAAACGGTGTACAGTCGCCGTCATAAACATCGGAGCGGTCAAGGTGCTGGCTGGACGCAAGTATGCATGCGATTGACAATATGTACGGTCGTGTTCTGATATTTTTTAACCCCTGACACAAAAAGACGGGTGTTATAAGTTTGACCGCTATGTGTGTGTGTCTGTCTGTCTGTGGCATCATACCTCTTAAACGGGTGAACCTATTTGAATGAGATTTTTTATTTGAAAGCAGGTTTCTTGGTGATGGTTCTTAGACATGTTTCATCAAAATCGGTTCAGCCGTTTCAAAGTTATAAGCTCTTTTGTTAGCTGTAGAATGTAATTTTGTAACTAGTATAAACGAGTTCGCGGTACGGTACCGCACAACCGTTCATACAAGTTAGAATATTACAACCGTCACCGCCACGCCTCCGCTGTCTGTGCGTTTGGAGCTTTACGCATGCTTGTCACTGTCATAGGAGTAGGTAAGAATTTTTTGATCACAGAAGTTGTGGTGTGGTGACTGGCAGGTAAAAGATTATTCAATGATTTGGACCTCCATGAAGTATCGCTTGGATCAATCAACTATCTAATTCACATTTCAACCATTTTACGTTGTCTTCGAATAAACAATTGCTGTTTAATTTACATACCTCGTAAATAAAAGGTATGAACGACCTTTTATACCACGTAGACGTAACTTAAGCAGGGCGTTGACACCTAGTTAAATAGTAACATTACATTACTAACATTTTGTAAATAAGTTTTTGTTAAAAATTTCATTTTATGAGATACCTTTTTAGCTGACTGTACTTTTTGTTGTACTTGCATTGTCATCCAACTCAAATACATAAGTATGCCAAATTTCAAGTAAATCCGACCACTGGAAGTGGGTCAAATTAGACTTCCAAGATTTGACCCGTACATACATACATAGATAATATAAATTAATAGTTTAAAAATAATAGTTTAAAAAAACTAAAAAACACGCTTTAAAAAATAAAAAATAAATTTTAATAAATTTCAATTCACTATTCTTATAGTGCAGTAAAAAATCTTAATAAGCAATTATTATATTGTTATATCCAGATCAAAATTTGTAAACAATTCTAAATATTGATAAAATAAATAATAATAGTTTAAAATATTTTATTGTAAAAAAAGCGTGGGGTGCATGGTGTCAATTGTCAAGGATTATCATTTTGATAACATCTTAAAAAGCACCCCACGCTTTTTTTACAATAAAATATTTTAAACTATTATTATTTATTTTATCAATATTTAGAATTGTTTACAAATTTTGATCTGGATATAACAATATAATAATTGCTTATTAAGATTTTTTACTGCACTATAAGAATAGTGAATTGAAATTTATTAGAATTTATTTTTTATTTTTTAAAGCGTGTTTTTTAGTTTTTTTAAACTATTATTTATTTTCTATTTTTAGTTGCATTTTTTTTCTTTCTAACTTTACCCCCTCACCTACAACCCCCAAACCCCCTAAACCCAACCCCCCAACATCCCCCACCCCATTTCCCCAAACCCCCCCAAACCCCACACCCTTACCCCCTCCTCATTTTACAAACCCCCGAACCACCTAAACCCAACCCCCCTAACACCGAACCCCCATACCCCCGGAAACCCCCCCTCCCCTCCACCCCCACTCCCCCCACCCGCCACCTGCCCCCCACCCCACCCCTCCCACACCCACCACCCCGCCACCTACCGCCCCCCTTCCAGTTCCATCATCAAACCCTTGTTACCATCTAGGCCTCTTACCCCCTCTCCATTTCCCACAACCCCCCAAAATCACTTACCCCCGAACCCCCCAACACCCCTACCCTATTTCCCGTCACCCCCCCCCCCCATCCCCTAGCCCCAACCGCCACACCCTAACCCCCAACCCACTAAACCCCCGACCCCCTTACCCCATACCCCATTCCCCCCCCAACCCGCCACCTACCCCCCTTCCAGCTCCATCATCAGACTCTTGTTACCATCTAGGACCAAAGTACTCGTCAAAACGAATCAAACGAGCCCAAACTCGATGGGGTTGTTTCGTTTTATTGTGGAGTGCCTTTGGCCATCTTCCAGCTCCATCATCAGACCCTGGTTACCATATGGGATCAAAGTGCTCGTCAAGACGAATCAAACGAGCCCAAAATCGATGGGGTTGTGTCGTTTTATTGTGGAGTGCCTTTGGCCATCTTCCAGCTCCATCATCAGACCCTGGCTACCATATGGGATCAAAGTGCTCGTCAAGACGAATCAAACGAGCCCAAACTCGATGGGGTTGTGTCGTTTTATTGTGGAGTGCCTTTGGCCATCTTCCAGCTCCATCATCAGACCCTGGTTACCATCTGGGATCAAAGTGCTCGTCAAGACGAATCAAACGAGCCCAAACTCGACGGGATTGTGTTGTTTTATTACATAGTTCCTATGGCCACCATCCAGCTCCATCATCAGATCAGCTCCATGTTACAATAATATTGCATTGTCATCCAATTTACACATATGTGCAAAATTTCAGCTCAATCGGAAACCGGGAAGTGGGTCAAAATCGCGCCCTAAGGAGTCGGTTACAAACAAACATACATACAAACAAACATACAGGTGAAGCTAATATAAAGCGTGTAAAAACACTAGAAAAACACGCTTTTATAAATGCACGTTAGCTTTGAAATGGCCGAACCAATTTTGGTGAAACATGTCTAAGAACCATCGCCAAGAAACCTGCTTTTAAATAAACAAACCGCATCCGAATCGATTCACCCGTTAAGAGCTATGATGCCACAGACAGACAACACACACACACACACACACACACACACACACACACACACACACACACACACACACACCTCTGACTCTGGCCTACCTGATACCGAGAATCCTAAACAATATCCCTTCGGAGGAAGGCTGCACTAGTTTACGTTGTTTTAAAAATAAAGTAAGGTTGTTTTTGCTCAGTAATCCTATTAGTGAAACATTTAGTCCTTAATGTAATGTATTAAGTAATTATAGATATAACCCACAGATGTACCCACTATCACCTAGTATCAAATTTAATAAGTACCCACCTGCTTTTTTTTATATAACTCCAATTATGCATGCAAATGTAAGCTAAGATTTTTTTCTAGGTTATGTAGTTAGTTATATAGTTTTTGCACAGTATTATATGGAAGTGTTTTGAGTGTTTCATTTCGCCAACAAACTGTCATGCAGTTTGGCGAAATAGTATATTTCATTACGAGTGCGGAAAGCCTGTCATTGCAATGAGTTCCGACAAATGTCTACCCGAGCCGAGGCGTAGCCGAAGGTGACGGTTGACAGTCGGAACAAGTTGCAATGACGGTTCCGCACGTGTAATGAACAACTATTTTTAATACAGTTGTTTTATCCCCCACGTTATTTCTTCTGCATATCAATGATATGTTGCATGATACCAATATTCATTGCTATGCGGATGACAGTACTGGGGACACGTATTATACCGGTCGCGCTAATTTATCCAGGGAACACGTCATTGAAAGCCGGAATATACTTGAGTCTCAAATTGAGATCATGCTGAAGCATGTCGCAGATTGGGGTAGACTAAACTTAGTTCAGTTTAATCCCCAAAAGACTCAAGTATGCGCGTTCTCCACTAAAAAGGATCCCTTTGTTGTTTCGCCTTGTTTTGATGGTACTCCCCTTGATGCCAAATCGTCTATTGGGATCCTGGGTGTCGACATTTCGAGTGATGTTCAGTTTCGTGGTCATTTGGAAGGCAAAGCTAAGTTAGCTTCTAAAAAATTGGGGGTGCTTAATAGAGCGGGACGGTACTTCTCGCCAGCCCATCGCTTACAACTTTATAAGGCGCAGGTTAGGCCGCACATGGAGTACTGCTCTCATCTCTGGGCTGGGGCACCCAAGTACCAAATTCTTCCATTTGACCGCATCCAACGTAGAGCTGCTCGATTTGTCGGTAATCAGGCACTCTCTGGCCTACTCGATCCTTTGGCTTTGCGGAGGGATGTGGCGTCTCTCTGTATATTATACCGTATCTATCATGGGGAGTGTTCTGACGAACTGTTCGAATTGCTGCCTGCGGCTAAATTCCACTACCGCACTTCGAGGAACCGTTTGTCTTTCCATCCTCACCATCTTGATGATTGGCATTCTAGTACCGTGCGTTTTAAGCGAAACTTCTTTCCTCGCACGACAAAGATCTGGAATCAGCTTTCTGCGGCAGCATTCCCGGAGCGTTACAACTTAGGGATCTTTAAAAAACGAGCCTACCAATTCCTAAAAGGGTCGGCAACGCACCTGTGATGCCCCCCGTATTGCGGGTGTCCATGGGCGACGGTGATCGCTTTCCATCAGGTGACCCGTCTGCTCGTTTGCCACCTCTTATATATAAAAAAAAAAAAAAAAAAAAAGTTGCGAAAAAATGTAGCAATTTAATAAAATAATGAAAACACAATAAACTCAACTAACCAATCATTTATTTCTTATAAAAGTTATAATTCACATATATAACATATGTATCTTTTAAAGTAATATTGGCTTGTGCGGCAAGCTCCAACAACGCCAGAAATCAGCGCAACCTACAAAAAAAGGGATTTGATTAATATTTTTTTAAATAATATATTGACTGTATTTTGCGATTTCGTAAACTGAATACTAAAGAAAAATATAAGTATTTATTAATAAATTACCTTTGTGGCTAAATAACGATCATCGGGAGCTTCGTTCAATAACCTTTCCACTTCATTCGATGTTAATATTTTCGACTTTTTAGTTGTAAAACCGTCTGATTGTCGTTTTAAGGAAGCATTTAGTTTTGGGTATTCACTTGTAGCGACTACTAGCGCCATCTAGTCGTCACATAAGGAACTAATTGCTACAATCCTACATCACGCTATCGAAGTTTCTCAACTCGGCTGCATAAATACAACTTCCAACTTTCATCCACCGGACTTCGGTCCCCAGGCATAACATCTGCCTGGAGAGAGATCTCTCTATTGCAACTACCCCCAAATTGGTGACCCACGACATTGGACAAAATCGCAATCTTCAGACACACAAGACGATGACGCAGTCTCACAGCAAGCCATACTCACCGCACTGTGCACCATTAGCATGTATCTATTATCTGCCTGGTGTCTACAGTTCGCAAAAATCCTCCTCCCACTACTTCCACTTGCCAATCAATCAACCAACGCTCGCCAACAAGGCTCTGAGCAATCACGCAACAGGCATGCATCCACAAGTAGCAGAGGAACAACAATGCTCGCCGACGAGGCTCTGAGCGACTGGCCCTTGCAAGCGCCCACATGACGCACAGACTGCACTCCACTGCAATTCGTATCGACCTCCGGTCTAAAAGGGGGGCTGATGTAGCGACTACTAGCGCCATCTAGTCGTCACATAAGGAACTAATTGCTACAATCCTACATCACGCTATCGAAGTTTCTCAACTCGGCTGCATAAATACAACTTCCAACTTTCATCCACCGGACTTCGGTCCCCAGGCATAACATCTGCCTGGAGAGAGATCTCTCTAATGCAGCCTACCCCCAAACACTTAATCCACGTTGTTCCTTATTTTCAGTATACTTTTTATCATCGAAAACCTCGACCATAACGTAGCAGGTTTTAATTTTGATGAGAGTTCGGAGAAGTATGCCAACTTGCCAACATAACATTTCCTGAAAAACTATTTGCTTTTTTCTTTTCTCTCCACGCAATAAATTCGTCGTATGTAGATATGTAGCGACTTTTTGACTTTTCCGGTAAAATGTTCTCCGAAGCATTTTGTGCAATTATACTGAGTTCCGGTGGTGTTAATTCAAATAAAATATCGTTGAAATTACTCATTTTGTGCAACAAACAACTAAACTCGCAAAGAACATTTTTGGAAAATGGCGCCAACCGTAAAAGAATATAAGCAGAGATTTTTTTGTTTTCTTCACCCATTCTGGGTAGGCAAAGGGAACTATGCCCATACAGCCAAGTCTTCAGTAGAATTTTTTTATTGATATGAAATGAAAATGAAATTTAATAAGATGAAATGAAATGAAACTTAACTAACTCATTGAATCAAATCATTAAATCTGATATTGAAACAAATTAGTAGCTTCTTTTTAGAAATATTTGCATGAATCATAAAAACTTCGATGATTTTTTTTTAGTAAAAACTTCGTGGTTGGTTTTTTTCTTTTTAATAGACATTATTTTGACAGTTGGGAAAGAGAACGCACGAGTTCGGAAAAGGTAAAGAAAAAGCTCGAGTATGTAATAGCCCACATCCCGAACGCTATACGTCCCTGCAATACGCCACTTTTTGAGCAACTGTATTAAAAAATGTATCTTTCTTATTTGTGAACCGATTCAAATGAAACAAACACTAAATGTTAATCCAAGAAAATACCAACATATCAGTGAAAACCGCATCCTTCTAGGTTAAGCCGTTTCTGAGATTAGCGCGCACAAACGCACAGACAAACAGACAAACAGACAAACAGACAATAATTCTAAAAATCATTGTTTCGGGTTCTATTGCGCTAATAAATAGCCCTAGTGACAGTTATTCTCAAATATTTTCAATGTACAGACACCGACTTGTTACAGATTTATTATATGTATAGAATAGATAGATTAAATCAGGGGGGGCACACTTACATAAATCACACTTTTCATGCGACTACAGCGATCTCTGGTTGTTTGGTAAAGAACTAAATTAGCGGCCATCTTGGTTGAATTGTCAGTTGTCATTCATCGGCCATGGCCATGGCGTACCAAATTGTACGGTCAAGGACTTTAATTGATAGGCCACTTGCCAATGTTCGTATTTTAGCCGTATAGTGCAAATCGGGTTTAGCCGCTTATACTTCGTATATGCTGATTTGAATTAGACGGCTAAAATACGAATAGTGGCAATTAGCCTATCAATTAAAATTACGCGTAATTATAGCTGTACATCACTACCAACATATACATATAGATAGGTATACATCTATAGATACGTCACATTAGTTCTTCACCAGGGCGTAGGGCAGCAGCACCTTCCATACATGCATATTTGACCATAGAGTTGCCACTCTTGTTCATATAATATTACAATACTCTTTGGATTAAATGCAACAACTGACATCGCATCATTTTTAACTTGAAGTCACGCCATATTAATTTTCAAACGTAACTGCTCTATCTACCGTACACTCAAAGAGTATTGTAATATTATATGAACAAGAGTGGCAACTCTATGGTCAAATATGCATGTATGGAAGGTGCTGCTGCCCTACGCCCTGGTGAAGAACTAATGTGACGTATCTATAGATGTATACCTATCTATATGTATATGTTGGTAGTGATGTACAGCTATAATTACGCGTAATTTTAATTGATAGGCTAATTGCCACTATTCGTATTTTAGACGTCTAATTCAAATCAGCATATACGAAGTATAAGCGGCTAAACCCGATTTGCACTAAACGGCTAAAATACGAACATTGGCAAGCGGCCTATCAATTAAAGTCCTTGACCGTACAATTTGGTACGCCATGGCCATGGCCGATGAATGACAACTGACAAGTTTGACAAGTCAACCAAGATGGCCGCTAATTTAGTTCTTTAATAAAACACCAGAGATCGCTGTAGTCGCATGAAAAGTGTGATATACGAGGGGCGTTCAATATAAAGTGAGAATGAGATGCAAACTCTTTTAATATTACGAAATTAAATACTGGCCGGTAAAGCTAATCTATCTAGCTGATTGCTATGAAAAAAAAACTAAGTGTCTTTTGTTTAAAAAAATATACGGTAATTTCTTTGCAATGCTATTGAGTACGTTAGCGAAAATGGAGAAAATTGAACTGCGCGCCGTCATCAAATACTTGCATTTGAAAAATGTTTCTACGGACCAAGTCAATTTGGATTTGCGGGACACTTTAGGGTCTAATGCTCCTCCGTATTCGACAGTCGCACGTTGGTGCGCTGAATTTAGACGTGGAAGAACATTGACAATGGACGACCCCCGCTCCGGACGCCCTACTACAGCAGTAACTGAAGAAATTGTGAAAAAAGTCGAAAACTCAATTTTGGCGGATCGTCGTGTCACAGTTCGTTTTATTGCTGAAAATGTAAAGATTTCAACGGGGAGCGTGCATAATATTTTTCACCTCACTAGCTCGGAAAGCCCTTTTTGTTTGTTTGACATCTATTGAGAAAATCGCTTTTTATCCACAAGTGAAGAAAGAGTTTTGACATTTGAAGGCAGCTTAAGTGATAGCTAACAAAACGTAAAACGTTAAAAGTGCTGAATTTTTAACATCACAATTAATGAATTGCATCGAGTAAAAAACACTAAATACAGTCTTACAACTTTATTTTAATTCATAAATATCAGCATTCAACATTAACCTTCATTCTTGTTGTAAAAACGGATAAAATGTTCTGACAGTCCAAGTAAGTCGATGTGCGAACAAAACGCATCCGAAATAATAAAAAAAAACTTAAGTCAAAACGGTATACAATTTAACAGTAATACAGTTTGCTCGTATCTCAAAATCGATAATCTGGCTAATTGAACTTTACTCGATGTGCAATAAAGTTCAGTTTGGTTTATTCATTGATTGGAGATACGAGTTTTTTCAAAGTAGTGACGATATGTCGGTATTGGAATAGTTCCATAAAGACTGGATTTGCTTAGGCTATTTTGCATTATTTTTGATTTTACCAATATTTCTATAAGTACTTCAAAATTATTGTATTGATAAAGAGGTAAATAAATAATAATTGATAGTACAAACCCTTTTTACACGCTTTATATTAGCTTCACCTGTATGTTTGTATGTATGTTTGTTTGTAACCGACTCCTTAGGGCGCGATTTTGACCCACTTCCCGGTTTCCGATAGAGCTGAAATTTTGCGCATATGTGTAAATTGGATGACAATGCAATATTATTGTAACATGGAGCTGATCTGATGATGGAGCTGGATGGTGGCCATAGGAACTATGTAATAAAACAACACAATCCCGTCGAGTTTGGGCTCGTTTGATTCGTCTTGACGAGCACTTTGATCCCAGATGGTAACCAGGGTCTGATGATGGAGCTGGAAGATGGCCAAAGGCACTCCACAATAAAAAGACACAACCCCATCGAGTTTGGGCTCGTTTGATTCGTCTTGACGAGCACTTTGATCCCATATGGTAATCAGGGTCTGATGATGGAGCTGGAAGATGGCCAAAGGCACTCCACAATAAAACGACACAACCCCATCGATTTTGGGCTCGTTTGATTCGTCTTGACGAGCACTTTGATCCCATATGGTAACCAGGGTCTGATGATGGAGCTGGAAGATGGCCAAAGGCACTCCACAATAAAACGAAACAACCCCATCGAGTTTGGGCTCGTTTGATTCGTTTTGACGAGTACTTTGGTCCTAGATGGTAACAAGAGTCTGATGATGGAGCTGGAAGGGGGGTAGGTGGCGGGTTGGGGGGGGAATGGGGTATGGGGTAAGGGGGTCGGGGTTTAGAGGGTTGGGTGTTAGGGTGTGGCGGTTGGGGTTAGGGGATGGGGGGGGGGGGTTTACGGGAAATAGGGTGGGGGTGTTGGGGGGTTCGGGGGTAAGTGATTTTGGGGGGTTGTGGGAAATGGGGAGGGGGTAAGAGGCCTAGATGGTAACTAGGGTTTGATGATGGAACTGGAAGGGGGGGCGGTAGGTGGCGGGGTGTGGGAGGGGTGGGGTGGGGGGAAGGTGACGGGTGGGGGGAGTGGGGGTGGGGGGGAGGGGGATTTCCGGGGGTATGGGGGTTCGGTGTTAGGGGGGTTAGGTTTAGGTGGTTCGGGGGTTTGTAAAATGAGGAGGGGGTAAGGGGGGTTTAGGGGATTGGGGGTAAGGGTGTGGGGTTTGGGGGGGGTTTGGGGAAATGGGGTGGGGGATGTTGGGGGGTTGGGTTTAGGGGGTTTGGGGGTTGTAGGTGAGGGGGTAAAGTTAGAAAGAAAAAAATGCAACTAAAAAATAGAAAATAAATAATAGTTTAAAAAAACTAAAAAACACGCTTTAAAAAATAAAAAATAAATTTTAATAAATTTCAATTCACTATTCTTATAGTGCAGTAAAAAATCTTAATAAGCTATTATTATATTGTTATATCCAGATCAAAATTTGTAAACAATTCTAAATATTGATAAAGTAAATAATAATAGTTTAAAATATTTTATTGTAAAAAAAGCGTGGGGTGCTTTTTAAGATGTTATCAAAATGACAATCCTTGACAATTGACACCATGCACCCCACGCTTTTTTTACAATAAAATATTTTAAACTATTATTATTTACTTTATCAATATTTAGAATTGTTTACAAATTTTGATCTGGATATAACAATATAATAATTGCTTATTAAGATTTTTTACTGCACTATAATTCTTATTTTCCTCGCTGTAGTGAGGTGAAAAGTTTTGTGTTATACACGGGTGAAAAGTTATTTTACGTCTCATGTGTTGAAGCACTCGCTATCGAAAGAATTCTATTTTTGAACCACTCGCTTCGCTCGTGGTCAATCATAGAATCCTTTCGATAGCTCGTGTTTCAAAATGAACACTCGCAGTTAAAATACAACTTTCCCCCCTTGTATAACAAATAACTATTACATGAACGCTTGGGTATGAAAAAGGTATCTGCGCGTTGGGTACCAAGAATGCTTACTGACACGCAAAAACAAACTAGACTAGAGATTTGTCAAGAAGCTTTGAACCTTATGCAGCAAGACCGGGAACTTTTTTTGGCGCGATTTATAACAATGGACGAAACATGGCTCCATCATTACGGCCCTGAAACGAAACTGCAGTCTATGACATGGAAAAGGCCATCATCTCCAACTCCGAAGAAATTCAAGGTGAGCCCATCTGCCGGCAAGGTCATGGGCTCTGTTTTTTGGGATGGTAAAGGGGTATTAATGATTGAGTATCTCGAGCATGGAGCCACTATTACGGGCACTTTATACGCCAAACAAATAGCAACATTGCGCAATGAGATCCGCGAAAAACGGCGAGGTAAACTCTCGAAAGTTGTGCTGTTCCACCAGGACAATGCCCCGGCACACAAGTCCGCCGTTGCAATGGCTGCAATTCGTGATGCTGGGTTCGATATCCTTAAGCATCCTCCGTATTCACCAGATCTCGCTCCCAGTGATTTCTACCTATTTCCGAGATTTAAACAATACCTGAGAGGCCAGAAATTTGAAGACGACGACGCGGTAGTCGCTGCAGTACAAGATTTTTTAAGTACTCAAGATGAGACCTTTTTTAAAAATGGAATTTTAAGTTTAGAAAAAAGATATACTAAGTGTATTATGCTAAAAGGTGACTATGTCGAAAAATAAAATGACATTTAGTAAAAGTTGTTTATAACATACTCATTCTCACTTTTTATTGAACGCCCCTAGTATGTAACTTTGCCCCCCTGCGTACACTCAAAGAGTATTGTAATATTATATGAACAAGAGTGGCAACTCTATGGTCAAATTTGCATGTATGGAAGGTGCTGCTGCCCTACGCCCTGGTGAAGAACTAATGTGACGTATCTATAGATGTTTGGGGGTAATTACAATAGAGAGATCTCTCTCCAGGCAGATGTTATGCCTGGGGACCGAAGTCCAATGGATGAAAGTTGGAAGTTGTATTTATGCAGCCGAGTTGAGAAACTTCGATAGCGTGATGTAGGATTGTAGTGATTAGTTCCTTATGTGATGACTAGATGGCGCTAGTAGTCGCTACATCAGCCCCCCTTTTAGACCGGAGGTCGATACGAATTGCAGTGGAGTGCAGTCTGTGCGTCATGTGGGCGCTTGCAAGGGCCAGTCGCTCAGAACCTCGTCGGCAAGCATTGTTGTTCCTCTGCTACTTCTGGATGCCTGTTGCGTGATTGCTCGGAGCCTTGTTGGCGAGCGTTGGTTGATTGATTGGCAAGTGGAAGTAGTGGGAGGAGGATTTGCGAACTGTAGACACCAGGCAGATAATAGATACATGCTAATGGTGCACAGTGCGGTGAGATGGCTTGCTGTGAGACTGCGTCATCGTCTTGTGTGTTTGAAGGTTGCGATTTTTTGGCCAATGTCGTGGGTCACCAATTTGGGAGTAGTTACAACAGAGAGATCTTTCTCCAGGCAGATGTTATGCCTGGGGACCGAAGTCCAATGGATGAAAGTTGGAAGTTGTATTTATGCAGCCGAGTTGAGAAACTTCGATAGCGTGATGTAGGATTGTAGTGATTAGTTCCTTATGTGATGACTAGATGGCGCTAGTAGTCGCTACAGATGTATACCTATCTATATGTATATGTTGGTAGTGATGTACAGCTATAATTACGCGTAATTTTAATTGATAGGCTAATTGCCACTATTCGTATTTTAGCCGTCTAATTCAAATCAGCATATACGAAGTATAAGCGGCTAAACCCGATTTGCACTATACGGCTAAAATACGAACATTGGCAAGTGGCCTATCAATCAAAGTCCTTGACCGTACAATTTGGTACGCCATGGCCATGGCCGATGAATGACAACTGACAAGTTTGACAAGTCAACCAAGATGGCCGCTAATTTAGTTCTTTACCAAACAACCAGAGATCGCTGTAGTCGCATGAAAAGTGTGATATATGTAAGTGTGCCCCCCCTGCGTACACTCCAGCACTGCTTTGCCGACAGTGCAGATTGCTATTTTATTGACAGAGCAGGGAACTGCTTTAACGACAGCGCTTTAAAAAAAAAACAAATTAAAAAACACCTAAGCTAAAGGAAATCTTTCTTTTCATGCAGAATAAAATGAATTCATATCTATACATATAATAAATCTGTAACAAGTCGGTGTCTGTACATTGAAGATATTTGAGAAAAATTGTCACTAGGGCTATTTATTAGCGCAATAGAACCCAAAACAATGATTTTTAGAATTATTGTCTGTTTGTCTGTTTGTCTGTTTGTCTGTTTGTCTGTGCGTTTGTGCGCGCTAATCTCAGAAACGGCTTAACCTAGAAGGATGCGGTTTTCACTGATATGTTGGTATTTTCTTGGATTAACATTTAGTGTTTGTTTCATTTGAATCGGTTCACAAATAAGAAAGATACGTCTATTTTAAGAATTTATCGAACAGATTTTTTGTTTGAACGCGCTAATCTCAGGAACTACTGCACCGATTTTAATAATTCTTTCAGTGTTAGATAGCACATTTATCGAGGAAGGCTATAGGCTATATATCATCACGCTAACACCAATAGGAGCGGAGCGGAGCGGAAGAATGTTTCCAAATCGGGGGTTTTGGAAATAAAAGGTCTATATCTCGGGAACTACTGCTCCGATTTGGAAAATTCTTTCAGTGTTAGATAGCCCAGTTAGATAGGGCGGGTTGGGAGCGATTTGGGGGGGCGGGTTGAGAGCGGCTTGGGGGCGGCTTGAAAGCGCGTTGGGGGCGGGTTGGGCGCGAGTGGGTGGGCGAGTAGGGAGCGGGTTTGGGGCGGGTTGGTAGCGGGTTGGGGGCGGGTTGGGGGCGGGTTGAGAGCGAGTTGGGGGCGGGTTGGGAGTGGGTTGGGGGCGGGTTAGGAGCGGGTTGGGGGTGGGTTGGGAGCGGGTTGGGAGCGGGTTGGGGCGGGTTGGGATCGGGTTGGGGCGGGTTGAGAGCGGGTTGGGGCGGGTGGGGGGTGAGTTGAGAGCGGGTTGGGAGCGGGTTGGGGGCGGGTTGAGAGCGGGTTGGGGCGGATTGGGAGCGGGTTGGTTTATTATGAAGTTTCACTTCTTCCGGAAGGATCTAAGGAGAGCCATAATTGATGAAAAAGCAAATTGGATAAAAAAATAAGCTGCCCAAATTACTAATTCCACGCGGACGGAGTCGCGGGCAAAAGCTAGTGTTTAATATAATTAAATAGATTAATATTCGTAATTAAATTATTCATCGTGTTTCACGAAATTATTATTTTTTAAATATTTTTTATACAGTTGTCATTTTGAGGTTATTTCAACGCCCTAAAGGCTTCCACAGACCAAAGCGCAGGGCGCTACGGTTTGTGGAAAGCTTCAAAATTGTCTATACCCAGTCACTGAAAATGGCGATAAGCCTCCATTCACAAACACCGTGATTGGCAGTTTAGGGCAAAGAGTATTGTAATATTATATGAACAAGAGTGGCAACTCTATGGTCAAATATGCATGTATGGAAGGTGCTGCTGCCCTACGCCCTGGTGAAGAACTAATGTGACGTATCTATAGATGTATACCTATCTATATGTATATGTTGGTAGTGATGTACAGCTATAATTACGCGTAATTTTAATTGATAGGCTAATTGCCACTATTCGTATTTTAGCCGTCTAATTCAAATCAGCATATACGAAGTATAAGCGGCTAAACCCGATTTGCACTATACGGCTAAAATACGAACATTGGCAAGTGGCCTATCAATCAAAGTCCTTGACCGTACAATTTGGTACGCCATGGCCATGGCCGATGAATGACAACTGACAAGTTTGACAAGTCAACCAAGATGGCCGCTAATTTAGTTCTTTACCAAACAACCAGAGATCGCTGTAGTCGCATGAAAAGTGTGATATATGTAAGTGTGCCCTCCCTGGTTTAGGGGTTTCCAAAGTAAATTAAAAAAAAATTACTTTAATCCCTAGAGATCAAAAAACAGCTTTAGTCCCGATATGCAGAGACTAAAGTAACATTTTAAGAGCATGAGAAGTGAAAAATATTTTATCTTCTCACACACATTTTTCCAAAAAAACCGGCCAAAAGCGTGTCGGACACGCCCAAGGTAGGGTTCCGTAGCCATTACGAAAAAATCAAGTAATATTTTTCTAAGGATTTCGTATGTGTACGGAATCATCCAAGTTTAGGTATGTTTTATACCTTAGGCTACTATTTACTCTTAAAGTACAAATAATTTCCAAGCAATCTTAGCCGCTATAACTTTCCTAGTAAATTTGATATATTTACTACCATTCTGAATTTTTTTAAATTTTTCCACCCAACAGTTTAGATTTTAGAGGAGGGGGGACGCTCGATTTTAATGAAAATTTTCACTTTAAAGTTGAATATTTCGCAAACAGATCACTGAATAGAAAAATCATGTTAGCAACCCCGCAATGGTTTTAAAAGACCTATCCAACGATACCCCACACTATAGGATTAGTCGAGAAAAAAAAAATCACCCCCCCTTTACGTCTATGGGACTACCCTAAAAAAAATTTATTTTTTATTTTTTATTTTACCACTTTGTTGGCGTGACTGATATGTATATTCATGCCAAATTACAGCTTTCTAGTACAAACGATCTCTGAGCTTAGCCGCGGACAGACAGACAGACAGACAGACGGACAGACATGGCGAAACTATAAGGGCTATAAGTCAACTAGGAACCCTTATAGTTTCGCCATGTCTGTCCGTCTGTCTGTCTGTCTGTCTGTCCGCGGCTAAGCTCAGAGATCGTTAGTACTAGAAAGCTGTAATTTGGCATGTATATACATATCAGTCACGCCAACAAAGTGGTAAAATAAAAAATAAAAAAATAATTTTTTTTAGGGTACCTCCCATAGACGTAAAGGGGGGTGATTTTTTTTTCTTGACTTATCCTATAGTGTGGGGTATCGTTGGATAGGTCTTTTAAAACCATTGCGGGGTTGCTAACATGATTTTTCTATTCAGTGATCTGTTTGCGAAATATTCAACTTTAAAGTGAAAATTTTCATTAAAATCGTGCGTCCGCCCCTCTAAAATCTAAACTGTTAGGTGGAAAAATTTGAAAAAATTCAGAATGGTAGTAAATATATCAAATTTACTAGGAAAATTGTAGCGGCTAAGATTGCTTGGAAATTATTTGTAGTTTATGAGTAAATAGTAGCCTAAGGTATAAAACATACCTAAAGTTGGATGATTCCGTACACATACGAAATCCTTAGAAAAATATTACTTGATTTTTTTGTAATGGCTACGGAACCCTAACTTGTGCGTGTCCGACACGCTCTTGGCCGGTTTTATTTTTAAATATTTCGGTATTGTGTTTAAAAAATTTTAAATAAAAAATATAACCTCCTTCAAAAAACATCCAAAAAACTATGAAATAATAATTGAACCAAACCGACCACAATAAGCATGAAAATATCTTTCTTCTAATCTGTTCGAAGTCGGTGCCTCAGCTCGAGCCAGCAGGAGTGGACCTAGTAATCTAACTTACCTACATACCTACTATCTATAGGGCTTCTACACTCCTGCTGGCTCGTGCTGAGGCACCGACTTCGAACAGATTAGAAGAAAGATATTTTCATGCTTATTGTGGTCGGTTTGGTTCAATTATTATTTCATAGTTTTTTGGATGTTTTTTGAAGGAGGTTATATTTTTTATTTAAAATTTTTATTTTTTGCTTTTTAGTTATTTCTGTTAAAATAGATGCGTAGGATAAAATCATCAGTTTGACTTCGAAATAAGTTTATGTTGAAAATTCTATTTTTAATGCTCGACGGGGTTGCGTCGTTTTATTACAGAGTTCCATGATACTTTCTGAATGCAAATGCTCGACTTGTCACCGAAAATACTAAAGTCGCTATACTTTTTTCTTGAATTTTTGAGGAGTTTCTTCAATTCCTCATGGATCCCATCATCAGAACTGGATTCTGGTAATAACGGGACCAACCTTGAAGCCTGTGCTTTCACACAACGAAAAAATCTTCCAAATCGGATCATAAATGACGGAGTTCTGAGGTAACACACGTTAAAAAAAAAAAAGAACATACAATCGAATTGAGAACCTCCTCCTTTTTTTGAAGTCGGTTAAAAAGTATGTCAATATAAACTCTTTTTGAATTTTATAATTCGAATTTTACGATATGAGAGTAGATAAAGTATTTTAAACGTATTTAGTAAAAAAAAGTATTGAATATCTTTGAGAATGAGGGTTTTCTATGAGAGGCTATTTGGGCGCTAGCGGCGCTAGTATCGTCAGGTCCGTTTGACAACTTTGACATTTGTTGTATGGGTGTAACGTCAAATAGACCTTACGATACTAACGCCATCAACGTCAGAAAACTCTCATTACGAAAAATCAAGAAAAATTATTGAAAATAACGTGCGCACGAGAAGCAACGCCATCTAGCGACGAGTTAATAATAATAATCTTTATTTAAACAACAAATTGTTTCACAACTTACTCACAAGTGACATTCGGACTTAATGGTATACAAGGATACAATTA
Organism: Archips crataeganus; assembly: GCA_947859365.1. Lineage (NCBI taxonomy): Eukaryota > Metazoa > Arthropoda > Insecta > Lepidoptera > Tortricidae > Archips > Archips crataeganus. The sequence goes on from OX402072.1 coordinate 2,806,245, forward strand.
CAGATGTAATGTTAACACAATAAAACATATTCGTCTCAAAAATATTCAGAACCTACGATTTTATGCTACGTAGTGAGTAAGGGTCTTCTGCTCCCCGTACTAGTAAAAAACTGTATCACGGTGGAGCAGGAAAAGAAGTTATGTAACTTGTTTCGCTAATTTGTATGAGACTTGATAAAAGCGCCATCTAGTGAGTAATTTAAACACATAGATGCATAAGTAAATTTAGTTCTTTAAGTTATTGCAATAAGGTTCATATTGATGTATAAGTGCCTTTTTCATTTCCACATTATTCTTCCGCGCGGAGGAGCTGCACGCACGATGTTTTGTATCGGGGGTTTAAAATGGTTCATGATCATGAATAAAAGTCCAAAGCAATTTTTCCACTTATTTTATTTGAAAATGGCCACTGCTGTAAAAAATATATAAACAAAAGGTTGTATCTAGCATTTATTACTATAATCCTCTTACACTACACGATTTGCGAACAAACGGTCAACTAACAAATTTAGTCGAGAGCAGTGAATACAGGTCGCATACCTAGGCCGGATTCTATATAATATAACTCTGCGAGGTATCCGACCTGCTTTCATATCTCTACTACAGAACACTTTGAACAAAATGACAAAGTACACAAGTTTGAGGAATATGCAGGCTAAGCAACTCAATCGCGATCCGCTGTCAAGGATCTGTTTCACTGCAAATGTCACATTGACGTGCCAAAGGTACAGTCACCATCATAAACATCGGATTCCTGATCCACTGTAGAAAGTCTTCACAGTACTTAAGTGTCATAGTAATTTTTCTTGTCAGGCAATGGGGTATAACACCCAGTGTTTTTCGGCTCTAATGGCCATCTTTTCTGCGTGTTATACGGCCGGCTAGTTGCTATTTCAATGAGCTAATCAGTTTGGTTATGTGTTTTTGCTGGCTTTGAATAATCTTGCCTAATAAGGAAAATTATTATGACACTTACTGTGAAAACGCTCTACGGCGAGTCAGGAATCGAACATTTCTGCTGTATAACAGAAGCAATGCATCGACACTCCATAATATTGTATGGAGTAATCCACACCTTTGACGCGTATTGATTCTATTCTCTTTGGCAGTTACCACTTTGAAAACGTACTTTGTACGCTACTGACACCGTTGGAGGTGGCTGGGAGGTAAGTATAGCCAGGGATTCACCAGTTGATAAACAAAACCGATGCCGGTCTTCGCTCGACATAATATGCCCAAATGCCCATGTAAATAATGACGCCAGACATGTCGAGCGAAGTTCGGCAACGTTGTGCCACTTCGCTCGACGCCGCTCGACACTTGTCTTGGGACGTTTGTCCGCAAGGGAATCCCTGGCTTATAGCCACTGTCAAATGCGAATATCGGATAATCTGTGGCAGATTTGCGATTGAGTTTCACCTACTTACTCCACCTTTATTAGTGATATTTATAAATGTCTGACATACACATTTAGTTAGTTAACCGTTTTGAGCGCACGCCGATTTTATAATTAACGATCTTTGCATCGAATTTCACAGCTTTGGTCAATAAAGAGCGTGCAGAGGTCGCTGCACGAATACGTTAGATAAATTTAGGGCACTTTTAAATCGCCGTTCACTGTAATACCGTGATTGTACACGGGACATCGTGAGCAATCACGGGCAAACAGTGACAGCTCACGGGAACGTGAACTTCCGTATATATTTCCATGCAAGCACGGCAATACGATAACGGTCTTGTACACACGAGCTGTACATTTCGTGGCGGTTAAACCTAAGACTTTGGGTGAGTCCACATTTGTGATCTCTAGCGTTTTGAATCTCATGCAATTTCATGCAATGCAGTCCGTCTGTATGTAATGCAGGCCCGTGGCACCGAAGAGTATCATGGCATGCATGATCGTTAGTCTGGACGCACAAAGATACGCGACCATTCAACACGTCATATCTTTAAGAAGCGACTAAACTTACGACCATAATGCTCCAGAGTGAATTAACTTTTTAGTGGTGTTTACTCCGTCGCCAGTTGTCCAAGTGACATACTGAAACACGAGGCAAAATTTGTGTAACCATAGCAACGGGTGGCATGACAAAGTTGATTCACCCTCCAACAATGGACCCACATTTAAATGACCACTGAAGAAGCAACAAGGAGAAATTGTCAACGATACTATAATTGTATCAGTGTCAGTGACTACTTCCTAGCCATGCCCCGGATATCCGAGGGAGAAGAAAGATCAGTTACTTTTAAGGTGCATCTTTTACTTTATTAATTTTAAATACATAGGTGGAATACTACATGTATATTGAATTTATTCGCAGATGTATGCAGATTTCCTCAGGAAGTTGCCCTTCACGGTAAAGCTTATGGCAAATTTCAAATGTAATTACGCACATGAATTCCGAAAAACTCGACGTGCGAGCCCGGATTCGAACCCACGACACTGCTTGAGAGGCCATCGGTTAAACCACTGGGTTACCACGACTTCAATATTACCATAAGGGCTTGATTTATCAGGTCATGCATTAATAGCTGGGCCCCCATTGAGCGAGCTGGCTAGCGCATGAGGCATAATTTTGTTCGACACAAGGTTCAAAATCGCACCGAAAATGGCTGCCTCGCGAGGCAGTTCGCTCAGTGGAGACCCGGCTATTGTCGTTCGTTCCAATAAATAAAAGATCGTGTGTTAACCGCCCCAATTTACACGCATTTTATTATCATACTGACAATTTCTCGTCGTCTTCAATGAATCAGTTAACCTCTCGTATGCCGGTGAGGCTCGCAATTTGTACCCGTTGTATGCCTAGTACCGTATCTTTACCTGTTGTACCTTGACATTTATTCGTACAAGTGTCCGAGCCTCTCTAGCACACGACTGGTATAGGTACAAATACGGCACTTAGGCATACGAAAGTTTAATAAAATTCCCCTTATTCATAAAATTTAAACTTTTAATAATAGGGCATCGGACCTCAGGAGGTTAAATTTTTATGAACAAGGGGGTTCGACTGTTTTTTTCCACAGCGAAATATAACAGAGCCCTTTTGGTTACATTTAAAATTGGTATGTCAAGACAAAATATTAATACAGCGACGTGTCAGCGAAGGATTTTGAAATTTATCGCAACTTAGGAATCAGTTTATCTTGTCTGTACTCACAGCCAGGCCCCTGTACCATAAAAATTACGAGTGCTACATTTATACATAATTGATAAGTTTATCACACAATAAGTTTTTGTTAAAAAATTCTATTTTTGATATAGTATAAATCTTCCCAGGTGAATTTTTCGCTTCGAGCCCTTATCTTTCAAAACAAACGGTATCGTCATAGGATTAAGGTTCAAATTTAATGTAATAGCTCGAAGCGCAAAATTCACCTGGGAAGATTTATACTATACAAGCTTTTTTTGCTAGCTGTTCTTTTTGCCCCCTGATTACTAAAACATTCGTCAAGACGAATCCAACGAGCCGAAATTCGAAGAAAACGTGTCGTTTTATTACAGAGTTCCTATGGCCACCTTCCAGCTCCATGTCATAATAATATTGCATTATCATCCGATTGACACACGCATGCAAAATTTCAGCTCAATCGGATACCGGGAAGTGGAACAAATTTAACTTGCAAGATTTTACCTGTATAGGTAGTTACAGTCAAGGAAACTGAATCGAAACCAACTTCGCGATGATTACTTTGACAGATGTATGGAATGTCAACATGACATTTGCAATGAATGAATGAATGAAATTGTTTATTGCTGAAAAGGGTTCTCCCTGGTACAGTCAACCAATTTGATTCCTAAGCCACTATAGAATCATGTCATAATTAATCAATTGGTTTATCTTTTACGACAGTGATTATTGCTCATGGTTGTCATGTCATGTTGGCATCTCGATATTTGCGAACATATGTCAACTAGGACTTATTCTAATGTGACATTGAACTCAACTCACTAGTGAAAAAGTTTAAACTTCATTGAAACAAAATTAGACGTGGGCCGCGGGAGGCCAAGAAAGGAGTTCGCTTGTGTATTAATAACTTGAATTGTCACTGTCCGTCTGTCAAAACTTGTATTTCTTCTCATGTCATGGAGCGAAAATGTTTATAAACTCTTTACGTTTATTGCATGCTGCGATCGGAAAGTTGATAATAATACTTTGAACCGCACTGACGTTGTAATTATCTAGTAGTTAATGCGTCAAGATTCTATAGTGGCCTAGGAATCAAATTGGTTGACTGTACGTGGTCAGTTTTCTTGACTGTACATACATAGTTGCATAGATACACACATTGTAAGTTAGCAAAAATCTTGTAAAAAAAATAAGAATATTAACACTTTTAAATTTTGTGTCATAGAGGGCAAGTCTATGCTTTAGTACAGTCAGCATCAAATGCAGCTGGTCACTTTTGTACCTTGTCACTCTACAGTTAGGTGCAAAACGGCATACTTGATTGACAATTGTGTTATTACGACAAAGTACAAAAGTGACCAGCTAGTTTTGATGCTGACTGTACATAGTTGTTGCCTCAAATACGTATTCAAAACGTCCATCAGCTCCCGGACGCAACAGGCAGCGTTCGAACTAAAACAATTGCATATTATGTCAATTTTGTATGAACACTGCCAGAGGTCATAATTGTCTAAAGCGCGGGCGCATTCACCATCTCTCTCTGTCACCATCTTATACCGTCTGACAGAAAGAGATAGTGAATGTGATAGAAGCGTCCGTGCGTTAAATAAGCGTACAGGATCATCAAAGGACGGCGATAAATTTCAAAATGGCCGACAGATGCCGATTATGTTTTTACGTTCTTTTCACATGCGGATATACATTACATAAAGCATTTTTGTGTGTGTCAATTATTTCTTATTTATTCATACAAAAAATAATTCGTACAATTAATGTAGCCACGCAAATCATCGCTATTTCGAAAAACTCGTATCTCGAATTCAATTAGTGAACTAAACTAAAGTAAATAAAGCCACAGTCTTTTCAAATTTATAATGTACAGTCGCGGAATTAAAAGGTTCGTCACTTTTCGACCCTATGTCAACGAGTTAAGATCGAAAAGTGACGAATCTTTTTTTAAGTTATGAAAAAAAAAATAGTAACTACTCGTGATTTGAAAGATAACACCAAAATTTCCTCGAAGTAGATTGTACACTTCAAATTGAAAGTGCTCTCGTAAGTATGTTTATTAAACTTTATGAATTTTCATTGAGATTTTTCAAAATAGTGACAAAATGATAACAGTCCAGCAATATTAAGAAAGGCCCTTATGTTTTAAACGTAAGGAACAGAATCGCACGCCACAACAAAAAACCCGGTCCACCCATATAAACTTCAAAATATATATATTTTTTTATAAATATCTGTTATTTTTTTTATTTATAAATACAAAAAAGAGACTCCGTAGTTCTAATGCACGCTCTTGTATTCAAAAATATCTACCATCCCACCTTCCTTAGTCTACTTATGGTAAATATAAAATGGGTAAAGTACTCTACATTATGACTTCACACAATATAAGTTTTAAAATACCATACCATAACGGCAAAAAATAAGTTTGTATTTCATAGCACGTCTATGAAAAACCAAAGTTATTTTTGTGAATCAAATCTTTTTGGAATTTGTGACACTTTGACGTCCGGTGACGTTAAGTGATGTTCGTGGCTTTGGCTCTTGAGACCCACTTTCTCTAAAGATGCACTTTAGAAAGATCACACCCACCAAAAACATAATCATGTAAAATGTTGCCAAGACGAATCCATATTCCTCGCACTGACAAAAAGTTATCAGATCTCATATAGAGCCATGCTTCCTAACTCCACTCCACACGCCCTAACTTCACAAACTTTACACTATAGTCAAAATATGTGGCTTGGCTGTTTGGTTACTGTCACACGTAAAGTGAAAATTTGATTATTGCATATTTATTTATATCAATTTATTATTGTTGTTTATTACTATTCTATCATACAATAGTTCTACAGCCAAACGGCCAAGCCACATTTTGACTAAGGACTTGCAGTTGCACTAATACTAAGCACTTGAACAATATGTTTACACAAATCTGACAAGTGTAAGTGACAAGTGCCAAGCATTAGCTAGCTCGTGTAAACTCAGCATTATCGGGCAAGTCATGTATGGTAGTCTGCATTTCGAGAAAATGCCCTAATTGAGAAAGTGTACCTTTCGGGAGTGAACATTTTGCGGAAAGTGAACTTTTAGAGAAAGCATACATTAGGGAAAGTGGGTTTTAGGAGCCACGTTTGTAGCAAAAACAAATTCCGCTTGAATCTCATTTATCTGCATGCAATCGTTATTCATAAATATTTCACGTTGCTATCAACGATACTTAGTATTGCGTGAAGTCCGTATATTTCCTCCAGTCCCCCAATAAAATGTTTCTTAGAACAAAAGTTGCTATACTCTAGCGATCTTGCTACTGTGCGCGACAATATTTCAAAAACATTGTACTCGATTATTTAACAACTATGAAAATGCAGAAAATTCGGAAAAAAAAAAACTAAAATTACGAGCACCAAAACAAAAAGGAAAGTCCCAAAGACGTATTAGCTGAAGTCAGATTTTTTGACAATGTTAAATTAATGAGGGTTTTTGACAACGGTATATTGCTAGATGGCGTTAGTATCGCTACTTTGACGTTGCTAATTAGTTTTTTTTTAATTAAACTTTTTTTCTTTCACCCCTTGCTGTCTTTAAATGCGTATTTTGCCAAAAGACATTACCATGGGCCGATACAGACGGACTGCATTCCCACTGCAACGTAACTGCAACTGCCGACTGGCCATACATTTCAGTCGCAGCTAGCGTGCAGTTTGCGGGCAGTTGGCAATCATATTGCAGTTGGAGTGCAGTCCGACTTTATCGGCCCTAGGGGTATTATAAACCAATTCCAAATGTGATGCAAATGTCAAACGGGCCTCAATACTAACGTCAACGCCTATACATTACAAAAACCCACGTAATAATTAACATTGCAAGACTTTACTACAAAATTGACATCATACAAATTAAATTGCTGCATCAACGTCAGAAAACGTCGATGCACGTTTTGACTTTTTAAAACCTTCATTATTAACACGCTCCAGCTAATAAATCTTTGTTAGACCCAAAAACACGACGTGCCACTAAACGTGTCAACTTGTAGTAACTTTGGCAAGATTTTCAAAATAACCAAAATAAAGTTGTGACGCAACATGTACACCTTACACCTTACACCTACTAAGATACCGCAAACGCCACGTAAATTCGATAAATATCACGTCATTCGGTTATTTTTTTACTTTCCTCTCCAGCGAACGAGACTTGTCGTCGGTGTTGGAAAAAAACCACAGAAATAATAATAAAGAGGATAGAAATGCCTTAGTTCCTATTTTCTTCCGGAACTCGTGTCGCTGCTTCATCCCCTCTACTTACTGTGTTAATGCACACATGCAAAAGACCGGAACCGTACTACGCAATCACGCACACAATTACTAATATTTTTGCTTACAAACAATTATGAACCTTACACCATAGAGATAGCGTTGAATAACACTCAACGTAAGTCGTACCCACATTTACACAACGGCGCCATTTATTGGCCGCGTCGGCATTATGTCTGTACTAGTCGTAACCTGTTTTTTTGTCCGTACCACGAACTTTTGTGCAAGACGGAAGGGTTATCAAAAATTACTTTACATTGCTGCGTATAATTCAAAACGATCTGCGTTTTTATGGGCATGAGTAGCAATGGTATATGAAGTTTCGTGTTAATAACGTGTAAACCAATATTTCATAATGAAATATTTTCTCAAGTTGTATTTTGATATAAACCGCATTATTACATTAAATTAATACATACCAATGAAATGTAATCCCCTTATTAGTGTAATTACACAGTACGGACGAGTTTCCGCAATTGCTAATGCTGCAAAACACCATTTTAAAGCACTTGTTGTCATACCCACGTTTCAAATAGCACTGAGCCACAAGTCGCGCGCTTGTGACCTACGAGTCACAAGCGCGGCGCCAAGGTCACGCGTCTAAGGCACTTCTATCCTCTTTATTATTATTTCTGTGGAAAAAAACCTAACAAAAAATATGCGAGTCTCTTCTACAGTTGTTTATGACTCACACAGGCAAGCGGACAGTCGTGGAAAGCCGAGGGAGGGAACCTGCTCATTCTTTGTGCTTTTCTATTCAATCTATTAGATTAGGACAAATGAGACATAACGCGCGTTAGCCATTCAATGAGCACGCTCAAGGAACTTGATCACATTTGCAGACATTATAAATGCTAATGTCACACTGCGGTCAGTGCTTCGAAACGCATAATCACAGAAGCGTTCATGATACTGGGCGAGGTTCTTAAAAATGTATGTCCTGGACCAAGGTATTGGATGAAAGCCATTAAAACGTCTATATGCGTCCAAGGCACTGAATGCGTTCAGAATGCCAGGCCTCCTTTAAATCCATTCAAAGAAAATACAAGTTAAATGGCTCCCAAGTCGTTAGCATTATGTCCACATAAAACTGAATTTTTCTTTTCTTATTCTGTGTTAATATGACCCACAAACTGTGATACGAGAGTCCTATTGGTGATGCTCGCATATTTTTGGTAAGGTTCTTGTTTAAATGAATTGGCATGACTACCATACAGAGTGAATCCTAGCACATAAAAATTACAAAACCAGAGTCAAAATATAATCTTATTCAATATTTTCTAGTATGACTAAAATAGAAAACTCTTCAATCATTGTTGCAAGCTAATCTGGCGTCGCAATTTTCGTTACAACTTTCCAAAAATTTAACTGACATCTGATATGACACAAACGTATTGGTTAATAACGTTGAGAAACGTCCGCTGACGTTTCCAGATGGAGCCATGCCACATCCATTTCTCTATTTAATTTCACGGTACCTGCTCTTTAGAAAAAAATACATGACTTTCTATAATGGCATACTATTTACTTAACTGGTAACTATATCATTACAACTTAATACAATGCTCAATCGATAAATATATTTTAATTTTACAAATAAATCAAACGTAATATAAAATTTACAGTATAACAAAAAAATAATGTCTCTGATTTTGATTTGAAAAATATATTTTGATTAAATCAAATAGCTATTTTATCACACAGTACATGATTGAATAGATTGAATATATGAGTGTGTACCATCGCGAGTCGAACAAATAAGTCAGGTATAATAATAATGATGAATTATCAATATTGATGGGGTACATTTTACATATTTGGTTGACCTGGTCTGACTAAACAACCCTGTTTTAGGCTGCTTATCCATTAGAGCGAAGCGGTGAGCGAGAATTTTTTTAAATTTAATTTAATTTATGTGTAAGTACTTAGTAAGATATTTTTAGATACAATAAGAAAAATCCTGCATTTGTCTGCTTTATGTTTTCAGCAAATACAGGAATATAATAACTTCCATGCTCAGAGCAGAGTATGGTAGAATAGAAATCACGAAAGTTAGTCATACAAATTATATGGGTAACTTGCGTTATAAAAAGGAATTAATTAAGTTTTGTTTTAATTAAATCCCTTAATTGTGTACAATTTTTTTGATATTGACTCATCTAGCTCCGCGTCTATGGTCTGGGTCTGACACAGTCTGCAACTCCGCTCTGCTCCACTGCCTAGCTCCGCTCTAGTGGACACTTTGAACGTCGACCAACGTGTGTAACGTTAATAAAGTTTTTCAAAAACAGTAACAGCGATATTTAGTCAAACCCGCTCAATTTCAAGCGATGTACACAGAGTCAAGTGCTGACTAAAATTGAAATGCGTATTTCAGAAAGGGTCTATGGTGTTTTAATTTTAATTCCTTTGCCGTTCTTAACATCGTTTACGAAGTCGATTTTTGATGCCTTTAACCCTTTGAACGCCAAGAACGCCTGAAGAGGTCGTGTACTGCCGTGCCTACCACGCCACCGACGCTTAGGCCTGATCGATCAATGGCCGCTAACATAACTCGAACTATGTTTGATTTAGTCGCCGTCGCGTCGTGTCTCCGGCCGCCTTACCAGTGCGGCCCCGGCCTTGTAGTGGTCATGACGTTTATTGTCAAAGAAACTTTATATTTCAAACTAAATACAAACTGAAACATAGATGCACAGAAAAAACCCCAGAAAAAAGACCAATGCTGGGAATCGAACCCAGGTCCTCAGCGTTCCGTGCTGCGTGCTTACCCCTACACCACCACTGGTCTAGAAGTTAGCGACGAATCTTTCCCATACATCGTACACTTCAGTCTGTTATAATCACATTTAGGCAGTGATAAAGCGCATCTATGTTATGCCCTCTACCAGAGTTATCTCTCTTGGTCCAGGTGAGCGGGTAGCTCCGAAGGAGTGTTGAAGTCTCTCGGTAGAGGGCATAACATAGATGCGCTTTATCACTGCCTAAATGTGATTATAACAGACTGAAGTGTACGATGTATGGGAAAGATTCGTCGCTAACTTCTAGACCAGTGGTGGTGTAGGGGTAAGCACGCAGCACGGAACGCTGAGGACCTGGGTTCGATTCCCAGCATTGGTCTTTTTTCTGGGGTTTTTTCTGTGCATCTATGTTTCAGTTTGTATTTAGTTTGAAATATATGGTTTCACGGGATGACCGTAAAAGTAATAAAAAAAATGAAGTTGAAGAAAATAAAAAAATAAATAGAAAAAGATACTTCATACTTAACTTGTCAAAGAAACTTTGACATTACGATTGAAATTTGGGTTACTTTTCGTCTACACACGGCGTGTTGGTGACACATTTGTACTCGAAATGGGGCGTTCAAAGGGTTAAACCATAGATGTGCTATGCAGCTGCGAGGATATGAAAGCTACGCTACAAAACTATATCACCGTTTGCACTAATACTAACCTATGTAGCCGCTCGAGGAAGCCAGCACCCAGAGCACACATCTTTCCATACAAAAACATAGCTTAATTGACCCCTTTTCTAGCAGTGCTATGCTATGCGGATCAACGAATATATGCATCCATAGCAACGTAGCATAGCATCTCCGGAAAGGCACAAGTAAGGAGAGTTTTCTAATTTAATATCGATACATAGGCGAGCGCCTCGTGTGCCCGCCGCCCCCCTTGTCGTCACCCCCCAGCCCCCGTACCGCGCGGCCGAGGGCTCATCTAAACGGTCTAGCTATAGTATCACGATGCCTGTTTGACGTTACATTCTTGCTTGTGATTTGCTCATTTAAAACCAATCCCAAACGTGATACAAAAGTCGAAGTTGTCAAACGGAGCTCACGATAACGACAATAGCCTATCAACGGAACCTTCATTCAACTAGTCGCGATTTATGTCATTCTATTATTTTAATTTAAATAGACCCTTTCTGAAATAAATTAAATAGGAAAACAAAAATATATCAGACTTGATCTGTTGTTTGATTTCGATTACAACGCAATGCTAAAGAAAACCTTTGCCTTACAAAATGCTAGTAACAAAAATTCCAAAATAGTTTCTGAAACCAAGTTATTCAGAACTCTTATTTACAAATACACATTTAAATTTTTTTGGCCAAATTATAAGGACTGTAAAACTACGCCTTTTTACAGAATAGAAAAATATAATAACAAAAGTAACCGAGAGATTATCGTCTTTAAGAGAACATAGTTTATATTTATATTTATTTAGTTTATATTATATATTTATTATTCACCGCAGCTTTGGAATGTCACTCACTGGAGGATCCTGGGTATATCCTAAAAAAGAAAATGAAAAGATATATAACACGCAGAACAGATTGCCGTAGCTTTCTAAAAGCTGGCTGTACTTGCATTATCATTCAACCTACATAAGCATACCAAATTTCAGCTAAATCCGACTGCTGGAAGTGGGTCAAATTTGAATGCGAAGAGATTTAGGCATCCAGATGACCCCAAAACCAAGGACGATTAAATTTAATCGATTAAAATGACGACTGATCAATCGTTATTCGAATACCCCGTCGATTAATTTAATCGCGACCAAATGAATCGAGATTATTTTTTGACGATTGATTAGTTGATTAAAAAATTAATCGATTAATGTCTTTCTCTGCCCAATACTGACACGGCAAGCTTAATAGCTTGTAAACCCCATGTTACGGGTTAGACGAGAAAAATAATCATCGCCACTTCATTTAATTTTGTAGGGGAGGTAAAGGTAACGTAAAAACATTATTTTCCCATTTTATGTACGGTCAAGTCAAGGGCTTTCATTCATAAGCCACCCCACCACGGAACCATTTCACAGTAAACGTCATAGTGACATCGCATTAATTAACAAGGAAAATCGTAATGACTTTTCCTTTGAAAAGGTTCCATGGTGGCTCATGAATTAAAGTCTTTGTTCGCGTGGTTAATATACAGGTTGTGCCAATACTCAGCTTATAACCCTAAAGAGGATTATTTATTTGCATAATTTATTGAATCAGGCGTTACTTTGCGGAGGTCCATATTAATGAACTGAAACAATTACTTTGCTCACCCGCGACATTTGGTGGTTTAGCATACGGTTGTGGTGCTCTGAGGATAAGCTCTGGTTGAGTTCGAAACGCGTCAGTGTAGATTGGTGGTGGTGATGGTTATGGGTTTGTGTGATTTGAATGTGTGTTCGTACAGTGTGGAGGTGGAGGAACTGCATGAACACACATTTCTTGCATAAACGTAACTATCGTATGGTCGCGGGTGAGCGAAGTAATTGTTTCAGTTCATTGTTTATTTGCAGTTACCTCAAATCTGTGTAGTAACGGCGGCCCGTTGTAGTGCGGATTCTCGCTGTAGAAGAACGGTCTCTTCATTGTGTTTTGCCCTGTGCATACAAACAAATAATTGACACTGCGTGTGAAGGGAAGGAATACTTAAAAGAAACGCGATCAAATAACATTGCAGATCTAAAAAATAATTACGTTGCACATTGATACGACGGTGGAAATGTAAAATCGCTAAAACGCCATATATGAAGTCTGGCGCTTTAGCGTTTTAACCTTAGTCAAAATATTTAAAATTGCCAAAGCGCCATGTAGCCAAGAAACCTGCTTACAAATAAAAAAAACCGCATCCAAATCGGTTCACCCGTTTAAGAGCTATGATGCCATAGACAGACAAACACACACATACACACAGCTCTTTTTGTGTCGGGGGTTAAAATTACCAAAATTAATGTCAAATGAGAATACAAATATAAAAAAAATATATACAATAAATTAATAACAATCCAGTCAATAACAATTCTGAATCAATATACTGTTTTAAACTTCCATGATTTTCACTCATAATTACTAAACTAAATGGGACTTATCACGCAATAAATATTTATTTATTTATCTCGACGTTTCGGCCACATTGCAGCAACCGTGGTCACGAGTTAACTGAAGTGTAGGGTGTCAAGTTCTGCAATGTGGCCGAAACGTCGAGGTAAATAAATAAATATTTATTGCCTGATAAGTCCCGTTTAGTTAAGTAAATATATCTCACAGAATTGATGCTGATTACTGACATGTATTTCAATAAATACCTGTTTTTAAGGATTTGTCACACTGAGTGCATTCTGCGGTCGCGGTCAGGTCAAATTGAACGCAGCCCGCATTATGTATGAACAACAAAATAGCAAAATATATAGAGATTGACAATGTTGTTCATGCATAATGCGGGCTGCGTTAAATTTGACCTGACCGCGACCGCAGAACGCATCAAGTGTGGCAAGCCGGTATTCGGCCGGATAGTAAAATTGTGGCCGGATAGGCCGGATACCAAATACTGGCCGGATATTCGTTGCAACTCTAATATTTATGGCAATAACTAGTCCATATGCAAGTTTTTAAGAGGTATTCCAGACCGATTACATAACTTTTTTTGAAGTGAAACTTCTAATGCGACTTCCAACAAGGTTGCGTTAAACGATTAACGCTACCATGGAGGGGGTACGAAAGCATTAGTATATGTACTGCCGAAACAAGTACACTTGGTATATATACTAACGGATGTTAAAAACTTCGATAGTGCGATGCAGAACTCATACTGTCTGTGCAAATGTATGAGACTTGATAAAAGCGCCATCTAGTGAGTAATTTAAACACATAGATGCATAAGTAAATTTAGTTCTTTTAGTTATTGCAATAAGGTTCATATTGATGTATAAGTGCCTTTTGCATTTCCACATTACGAAGTTTCACTTCTTCCGCGCGGAGGAGCTGCGCGCACGATTTTTTTTCCCATACATAAACGCTCCACCGTAGTGGACAGGCACTGGCTATGGCGCGTACACTCACACAAGCCCACTAGTACAGCCATTACTCACATAGTTGCGTGTGCGCGGCGAGCGCGTTCTGTTTCGCTATAAGCAGCTCGGGGCCTGGCCGCGCCAGCTGGTCGTAGTACCCTGTACATGTACACGCACGTATTGGGTTGAATCAACTGTTTCATACCACAACTTGATATTTATTTAATCGTATGTCTTAAAACATTAAACAATTACATTAAAGAAAGAAACCACAAACTAGCTATAAATCCACATTCAGGGTCCCCAGCCACGCGATTGCGTCAGGTGTCAGATTGTAAAGATCTCTCCAGGGGACACGGAGGCCGTCACTGCTTCCGACACGAGTGGGGTTGGCGGGACTCGGCCCTCTGCGATTGCGGCGAGGAGGCTCAAACCATGGAGACGACCAGATGGCCTAGTGGTTAGAGAACCTGACTACGAAGCTTGAGGTCCCGGGTTCGATTCCCGTGTCGGGGCAGATATTTGTATGAAATATACGAATGTTTGTTCTCGGGTCTTGGGTGTTTAATATGTGTTTAAGTATGTATCTATCTATATAAGTATATTTATCCGTTGCCTAGTACCCATAACACAAGCTTTACCTAGCTTACTTTGGGACTAGGTCCTAGTTACTGATTGTACTATATGACCACACATAACTTATTACAGAGTAGTCGGATTTTGATGATTCTTTTTTTATTGGAAAGCGTATACCCCAAGGGTGGTCCCATTTAAATTTGGAAATAATATTCCTACCCTAAGGGTCGGAAAACAGGGGATGATTGACTAACTTTTTACAGAGTAGTCTGATTTTCATAATTCTTTTTTATTGGATAGATAAGTATACCTTGAAGTTGGTATTATAAATTTGGAAAAAAAAATACCCCAAGAATGGAAAAAAAGTATAAAATAAAAACTTTTTAACAAAAAAATAAAACCGCCGAAAAGACTGAAAAGCAAAAATAATACCTTTTTTGTTTGACCTTAATCTAGGTACCAGTTTGAAGTCGGTGCCTCAGCACGAGCCAGGAGGAGTGATAGAAGCCAATCAGGTAGACGATTATAGGTCCACTCCTCCTGGCTAAGTGCTGAGGCACCGACTTCAAACTGCTACCTAGATTAAGGTCAAACAAAAAAGGTATTATTTTTGCTTTTCAGTCTTTTCGGCGGTTTTATTTTTTTGTTAAAAAGTTTTTATTTTATACTTTTTTTCCAAATTTATATAATACCAACTTCAAGGTATACCCTATCTAATAAAAAAGAATTACGAAAATCAGACTACTCTGTAAAAAGTTAGTCAATCATCCCCTGTTTTCCTACCCTTACCCCCTGTTTCACCATCCATTGATCAAATTTATTTGACGGCTAAATGTGTTGCCGTCTCTGTTTGTTTTGTTCGAATAGACAAAGACGGCATCACATTTAACCGTCGGTTAAAATTAATCAATGGGTGGTGAAACAGCCCCTTAGGGTAAGAATATTATTTTCAAATTTAAATGGGACCACCCTCGGGGTATACGCTTTCCAATAAAAAAAGAATCATCAAAATCGGAGTACTCTGTAAAAAGTTATGTGTGGTCATACATTAAAAAAAAAAAATATATATATATATATACACGTCAACTTGAGAACCTCCTCCTTTTGTTTTCGTCGGTTGAAAACTAATAGTCAAAATATATGGCAAACATAACAATAGTTAACGCATTTCAAAGGCAATTTGACTATTAGTACCTTTAACAACTGATCAAACAACAAGCACTTAGTGCCGTAAGTAATCACTGGCAACGCACACTGGTCAAAAACGTATGTCTTGAGACACTGTGGTATATCGTAATCCAAACTACACAACTACTAGCAACTATTATGGACTTAGTTGTGCACCTACCTTGAACATTGTCGTGTCCGTTAGAGTAGTACGGGCTCCCCTGTGGCTGCATCACATTTTCACAGCCTGCAATGCAGAATAAAAACATTTTTCTACTTCTGTACTTTTATTTGTTTTTAGGGTTCCGTACCTCAAAAGGAAAAAACCGGCCAATAGCGTGTCGGACACACACAAGGTAGGGTTCCGTAGCCATTACAAAAAAAATCAAGTAATATTTTTCTAAGGATTTCGTATGTGTACGGAATCATCCAAGTTTAGGTATGTTTTATACCTTAGGCTACTATTTACTCTTAAACTACAAATAATTTCCAAGCAATCTTAGCCGCTACAATTTTCCTAGTAAATTTGATATATTTAAATAATTTATTGAATCAGGCGTTACTTTGCGGAGGTCCATATTAATGAACTAAAACAATTACTTTGCTCACCCGCGACCTTACAATAGTTACGTTTATGCAAGAAATGTGCGTTCATGCAGTTCCTCCACCTCCACACTGTACGAACACACACAAATCACATAAACCCAACCATCACCACCACCAAGCTACACTGACGCGTTTCGAACTCAACCAGAGCTCATCTTCAGAGTTACCACAACCGTATGCTATGCTACCAAATACACACATTCCCTTGAACTCAGAATCTTGAAATTTGGTACGAAGCAAGGTCTTATAGCACAGGTAAAGGAAAAATTGCGAAAAGCATATTTTTTTTGTCTGTCTGTCTATATCAGTAACCAATCTACAATGATCCCACATTGCGCACATTTTGCTTAGGAGCAGGGGTCTGCTAAGACTGGATGTTCATAGATGCATATAAATTTGTACGGAACCCTCGGTGCGCGAGTCCTACTCGCACTTGGCCGGTTTTTTTACATGGTCACGAACAATTAAGATAAAGATAACTTTACTGAAAATTTGATTTTTACAGAATAACTCAATAGGTACAAAGTTTCCTTATAAATCTAAGTAAGCAACTCATGAGCCCCAACTAAGAAATCCTGTATTACGGGCTGGAAGAGCCAAAATATAAGCTTTAAAAATAAATAAATAATCACACAGTGAAAAATACAAGTAAAAAAAGTATCAATGTAACTATGTATATTTAAAGTTGAGTACTATTTATCAGATAGCGATCTCAAATGGTTATACAAAATCAATGGTAGATAGTTTAGAACAAAACAAGCAGGCACGGTTAGTAAATACCATGCTTTACGCTGCGTTACCTTCTCAGTCTACTAACAAATATAGATCTAGCATCTCTTACGTTGGGGGTTTGTCTGATAAGATTTATGGCATTTTAAAATCAAACAATATTAATGTTGCCTTTAAGACTAACAACTCTTTGTACTCTAGGCTATGTAACCACAAAGAACAGGTAGATAAGGGAACTAGATCGGGGGTATACAAGCTTACTTGTAATGACTGCAATGGGATATACGTAGGACAGACAGGCCGAAGTTTTAATACTAGATTTAAAGAGCATGTTTCGGCATATACGAGGGGCGTTCAATATAAAGTGAGAATGAGATGCAAACTCTTTTAATATTACGAAATTAAATACTGGCCGGTAAAGCTAATCTATCTAGCTGATTGCTATGAAAAAAAAACTAACTGTCTTTTGTTTAAAAAAATATACGGTAATTTCTTTGCAATGCTATTGAGTACGTTAGCGAAAATGGAGAAAATTGAACTGCGCGCCGTTATCAAATACTTGTATTTGAAAAATTTTTCTACGGACCAAGTCAATTTGGATTTGCGGGACACTTTAGGGTCTAATGCTCCTCCGTATTCGACAGTCGCACGTTGGTGCGCCGAATTTAGACGTGGAAGAACATCGACAATGGACGACCCCCGCTCCGGACGCCCTACTACAGCAGTAACTGAAGAAATTGTGAAAAAAGTCGAAAACTCAGTTTTGGCGGATCGTCGTGTCACGGTTCGTTTTATTGCTGAAAATGTAAAGATTTCAACGGGGAGCGTGCATAATATTTTACATGAACGCTTGGGTATGAAAAAGGTATCTGCGCGTTGGGTACCAAGAATGCTTACTGACACGCAAAAACAATCTAGACTAGAGATTTGTCAAGAAGCTTTGAAGCTGATGCAGCAAGACCGGGAACTTTTTTTGGCGCGATTTATAACAATGGATGAAACATGGTTCCATCATTACGACCCTGAAACGAAACTGCAGTCTATGACATGGAAAAGGCCATCATCTCCAACTCCGAAGAAATTCAAGGTGAGCCCATCTGCCGGTAAGGTCATGGGCTCTGTTTTTTGGGATGGTAAAGGGGTATTAATGATTGAGTATCTCGAGCATGAAGCCACTATTACGGGCACTTTATACGCCAAACAAATAGCAACATTGCGCAATGAGATCCGCGAAAAACGGCGACGTAAACTCTCGAAAGTTGTGCTGTTCCACCAGGACAATGCCCCGGCACACAAGTCCGCCGTTGCAATGGCTGCAATTCGTGATGCTGGGTTCGATATCCTTAAGCATCCTCCGTATTCACCAGATCTCGCTCCCAGTGATTTCTACCTATTTCCGAGATTGAAACAATACCTGAGAGGCCAGAAATTTGAAGACGACGACGCGGTAGTCGCTGCAGTACAAGATTTTTTAAGTACTCAAGATGAGACCTTTTTTAAAAATGGAATTTAAGTTTATAAAAAAGATATACTAAGTGTATTATGCTAAAAGGTGACTATGTCGAAAAATAAAATGACATTTAGTAAAAGTTGTTTATAACATACTCATTCTCACTTTTTATTGAACGCCCCTAGTAGGAATGAGCATCCAGGTAGATCGAATTTTGCAAAACATTTGTTGGAATCAAATCATTCATTGTTAGATTCAGATTCTTATGAAGTGTTACATTATTGCGGCAAGGGGTTGCGTCTGGATGCTCTGGAATGCATGGAAATAATTAGGTACAACACTATGGGGTCTATTATCAATGAACAGGTAAATTTAGTATATTCTCCTTTACTGCGGCTTGGGTCGAATTTGAACAGTTAGTATTAATAAAATATGCCTTACTTATAAATAAACAAAAATTCAAGGTAGTTTTATAATGTCAATAAAAGTTAATTTTTGTGGGGTAGTTTGAGAATAAGAAAAATAAACCCACTTGAGAAGTTACAGTGACAAGTTAAAACATTTGTTTTGGTTTGTTAGTTTAACATATAGCATACGGTTGTGGTAACTCTGAAGATGAGCTCTGGTTGAATTCGAAACGCGTCAGTGTAGCTTGGTGGTGGTGATGGTTGGGTTTATGTAGCGCGTAGCGTTGTAGCGCCTGTTGTCTATTTAACAGAGTTAGCAAGGCGTTCTCTCTATAGCACTTTTGTATGCAAATGAAAGGGACAAGAAACTGTCAGTGGGCGTCAACAATCGCGCGTCGATGGCGGGCTCGGCTTACGAAGCCGTTTGTTGGAATATTCGTAATATTTCTCGTGATTTTTTTGACTTTTCTCGTGGCACCACAAATAATTACATGTCATGTTCATGTTTATTGATAACTAGCTTTTGCCCGCGACTCCGTCCGCGTGGAATTAGTAATTTGAGCAGCTTATTTTTTATCCAATTTGCTTTTTCATCAATTATGGCTCTCCTTAGATCCTTCCGGAAGAAGTGAAACTTCAAAATAAACCAACCCGCTCCCAATCCGCCCCAACCCGCTCTCAACCCGCCCCCAACCCGCTCCCAACCCGCTCTCAACTCACCCCCCACCCGCCCCCAACCCGCTCTCAACCCGCCCCCAACCCACCCCCAACCCGCTCCTAACCCGCCCCCAACCCACTCCCAACCCGCCCCCAACTCGCTCTCAACCCGCCCCCCAACCGCTCCCAACCCGCCCTATCTAACTGGGCTATCTAACACTGGAAGAATTTTCCAAATCGGAGCAGTAGTTCCCGAGATATAGACATTTTATTTCCAAAACCCCCGATTTGGAAACATTCTTCCGCTCCGCTCCGCTCCTATTGGTGTTAGCGTGATGATATATAGCCTATAGCCTTCCTCGATAAATGTGCTATCTAACACTGAAAGAATTATTCAAATCGGAGCAGTAGTTCCTGAGATTAGCGCGTTCAAACAAAAAACCTGTTCGATAAATTCTTAAAATAGACGTATCTTTCTTATTTGTGAACCGATTCAAATGAAACAAACACTAAATGTTAATCCAAGAAAATACCAACATATCAGTGAAAACCGCATCCTTCTAGGTTAAGCCGTTTCTGAGATTAGCGCGCACAAACGCACAGACAAACAGACAATAATTCTAAAAATCATTGTTTTGGGTTCTATTGCGCTAATAAATAGCCCTAGTGACAACTTTTCTCAAATATCTTCAATGTACAGACAACGACTTGTTACAGATTTATTATATGTATAGATAGAATAGATAATATTTAAATATGTGCCCTGCAGTGGGACGCGTGTGCCGGTGCATCGTCCTTATCGCTGACCAATTTCGTGCATCCTCTGTTTTCTAGTACTAACTCTGTTAATTAGACGGAGTATAGTTACCTTCTGGCTCCTGCTTGACTTGAGACGGCAGCGGCGGGACCAGCCTGCGTTGCGTCTCCGCGTACACGCCCGCGTCTGAAACAACGCTATCTGAGGTGAGACACGCTCTGGATATAAGCACTCCCTCAACCAGTCAAACAAAATAAGATAAACGTATATAATACTAGCTGACCCGGCGAACTTTGTTCCGCCTTCGAGTAGAGGCAATAAATGAGCAGATTTTGGATTTGGACATTTATTCACAATACAATACAATACAATACAAATATTCTTTATTGATCACCAAAAACAGTAGTGACATTACAAAAATAAAAATTCAGGTAGACAATAGGCGGTCTTATCGCTAAAAAGCGATCTCTTCCAGACAACCAATTACTCAGAAATTAATAAATATCAACAGACTAATTCACTTTCAACAGAAGACAATGTTTATTACGGAAATCTAGATTTCTGGATTCCGTAATGGCAGTTTGTAAGAAATATTGAAGTCAGTCTATATACCAGACAACACATACAGTAAGTCGGTGAATCAATTTTCAGTGCCATCCGTTGCTATGTTACACAAATTATGTCCCTTGGACAACTTAAAAATTTTCTATGAAACAGTATGAAGGCGTCACTTGGACAACCGGGACAGAGTAAACAACACAAAAAAGTTGATTCGCCTGTGTTCATGCATAAACCCAACGTTACGTACTAGTAGCACGGGGTCTAATGAGGGTTTTCTATGAGAGGCTATTTGGCGCTAGTATCGTCAGATCCGTTTGACATCTTTGACATTTGTTGTATGGGTGTAACGTCGAATAGACCTTACGATACTAACGCCATCTAGCGATATTCCACCTGTCAGAAAACCCTCATTAGCAACTCGTCTATGGAGCAACTCGTCTAAGACGCAGGTTGTCTAAATCGCAGCTCGTCTACATATCAACTCGCCTAAAAGCAACTGGTACACACGATTTTTTAAGTAGCAGCTCGTCTAATATCGCATTGGTTGATTCCACTTACGTCAGCTGCCACAGAAACATAGGTAGGTTTAGGTTATGTTAAGTTTTCATCGGCCCGAAGGGCCAGAAGCACACAGAAGACACTGTTTCAGAGTCAATTTAAATTGGGGAAAACGACATTGGAATCCAACTAGGTCAATAGCTGATTAGACGAGCTGCTACTTAAGAAATCGTGTAGACCAGTTGCTTTTAGGCGAGTTGATATGTAGACGAGCTGCGATTTAAACAACCTGCGTCTTAGACGAGTTGCCCCATAGACGAGTTGCTAATTAGACCCTGTGCTACTAACCCCTGTCGGCATGCTTTGTGTCGAGGCCAGTGCTCACCTAACTGGTCTTTGGTCCTTTCATACAGGAACTTCTCCTCTTCTCCGTTGAGATCCACCTCCTGTTTGATGTGGCTGTCAGGGAAGAAGTTTTGGTTCTCGGTGGCCCGATGCTGCTCTTGTAAGATCTGGAGATTATGCTGCTGGTTCCGAAGTATCTCAGCACTGGAATGTTATGAAATTTAATCTTTAATGTGCAAGTTCAGACCAAAGTCTACACTAATATTATAAAGAGGAAAGATTCGTATTTTTACAAGCTTTTATTTAGCTCACCCCGTTTGTTTTATAATTTATTATTCGTGGGTCAAATCTTAGAAGTCGAATTTGACCCACTTCCAGTGGTCGGATTTGCTTGAAATTTGGTATACTTACGTAGGTTGGATGACAATGCAAGTACAGTCAACAAAAAGTACAGCCAGCGGAAAAGCTTGTATTGAAAATGAAATTTTTAACAAAAACTTATTGTATGTAACAAATAAACTAATAATAATTAAATAAAATAAAATTTTGCTGTAACTTAGTTTTTAAGTATTCCCTCTATGATATGATAGCATAGTTTAAGTAAGCATGGATAGCTGTTATTGGCTTTGATAATGTAACGGATTATGTACTACGTTGTATATCTTCGGCTGTTGTTATCCTTATTACAAATAAATAAATAAATAAATAAATAAATAATGGACCGATTTCAAAAATTCTTTTGCCGTTAGAAAGCTACATTGTCACTGAGTGACAAAGGCTACTTTTTACTGCGGGAAAATTAATTTATCGCGGACGAAGCTGCGGACGGAAGGCTAGTAGGTTATATAGATAGATAGATAGATAGATAGATAAAGACGTTTATTTGGTACTGCAAGCACACACAATCAAAATTAACAAAAATACAGATATCAGTATAAACTTAAAAGTAAAACATTTAATATTGTCTGTATGCGCTGCAGTAGTGCAAAAGGGCCGTGGCTCAGTGGTCAACATTGCTCATAGGAGCAAAACACTGATATTCTATATTTCTATTTCTATATACGAGGTGCTTCCAAATTAAATGCCCAAACTTTTAGAGCTGGTAGTACTTCTCCTTAGTAGTAGACTATTTCCACTTTGACAGTCGGGACGTCTCAGTTTTAGTTTTAACCGTAAAGGTTTGTGTATTCTCATAGGGTACTTATATAAAATCCTCGAATTTAATCACATAAACTATCCAAACCTATTTAATGTAATTAATAACAATACTTTATAATTTATTGAATCAGGCGTTACTTTGCGGAGGTCCATATTAATGAACTAAAACAATTACTTTGCTCACCCGCGACCTTCCTTAAGGTCGCGGGTGAGCAAAGTAATTGTTTTAGTTCATTAATAACAATACCTCAGCCTAAGTATTGCACTTCCGATCTCCCTCGATGTGTCGAGAATTGCCGAGTGCCAAAGTGGAAATAATCTTACTAGGTATATAAAAAAATTAAACCGCCGAAAAAACTGAAAAGCAAAAAATAATACCTTTTTTGTTTGACCTTAATCTAGGTACCAGTTTGAAGTCGGTGGCTCGTGCTGAGGCACCGACTTCAAACTGGTACCTAGATTAAGGTCAAACAAAAAAGGTATTATTTTTTGCTTTTCAGTTTTTTCGGCGGTTTAATTTTTTTGTTAATTTTTTTTTATTTTATACTTTTTTCCCATCCTTGGGGTAATTTTTTTTCCAAATTTATATAATACCAACTTCAAGGTATACCCCCCTATCCAATAAAAAAGAATTATGAAAATCAGACTACTCTGTAAAAAGTTAGTCAATCATCCTCTGTTTTCCTACCCTTAGGGTAGGAATATTATTTTCAAATTTAAATGGGACCACCCTTGTGGTATACGCTTTCCAATAAAAAAAGAATCATCAAAATCCGACTACTCTGTAATAAGTTATGCGTGGTCATATAGTACAATCAGTGACTGAACAATCAATCATCCCCTGTTTTCCTACACTCAGGGTAGGTATATTATTTCCAAATTTAAATAGGACCACCCTCGGGGTATACGCTTTCCAATAAAAAAAGAATCATCAAAATCGGACTACTCTGTAAAAAGTTATGCGTGATCATACATATAAAATACATATACATAAAATATACATACGTCGACTTGAGAACCTCCTCCTTTTGTTTTCGTCGGTTGATAACTGTGCCATTAATTTATTTTCATTGGAAAAAAAGTTTTCTTAATTCCTATTTTTACAAGTTAAGTATGAAGTATCTTTTTCTATTTATTTTTATATTTTCTTCAACTTCATTTTTTTATTACTTTTACGGTCATCCCGTGAAACCATATATTTCAAACTAAATACAAACTGAAACATAGATGCACAGAAAAAACCCCAGAAAAAAGACCAATGCTGGGAATCGAACCCAGGTCCTCAGCGTTCCGTGCTGCGTGCTTACCCCTACACCACCACTGGTCTAGAAGTTAGCGACGAATCTTTCCCATACATCGTACACTTCAGTCTGTTATAATCACATTTAGGCAGTGATAAAGCGCATCTATGTTATGCCCTCTACCGAGAGACTTCAACACTCCTTCGGAGCTACCCGCTCACCTGGACCAAGAGATGGCGCTACTAGGCCAACTTTTACAAGTTAAGTATGAAGTATCTTTTTCTATTTATTTTTTTATTTTCTTCAACTTCATTTTTTTATTACTTTTACGGTCATCCCGTGAAACCATATTTTAATATAAATTATTTTGATCAAGTTCTTCTTCCTCTTGCGGTGCCTCTCCACTACTGGAGGTTGGCTGTCAGCTCCGCATATCTCTCCTTATCTCTCGCCAGAGAAAACAGTTCTTCCACACTGGCGATACCGGTCCACTCTCTGATGTTTCGGAGCCACGATTTCTTCCTTCTTCCGACGCGTCTTTTCCCCTCAATTTTGCCCATCATTATTGTCTGGAGTAGATGATAACGCTCATGTCTTAATACATGACCTAGATAGGCTACCTTTCTTCTCTTAATGATTAACATGAGTTCTCGGGATTTTTTGACTCGCCGGATAAGTTAAAGTCTGTCAAAGTATTATCGTCTAGTAATACGAGGGGCGTTCAATATAAAGTGAGAATGAGATGCAAACTCTTTTAATATTACGAAATTAAATACTGGCCGATAAAGCTAATCTATCTAGCTGATTGCTATGAAAAAAAAAACTAACTGTCTTTTGTTTAAAAAAATATACGGTAATTTCTTTGCAATGCTATTAAGTACGTTAGCGAAAATGGAGAAAATTGAACTGCGCGCCGTTATCAAATACTTGTTTGAAAAATTTTTCTACGGACCAAGTCAATTTGGATTTGCGGGACACTTTAGGGTCTAATGCTCCTCCGTATTCGACAGTCGCACGTTGGTGCGCCGAATTTAGACGTGGAAGAACATCAACAATGGACGATCCCCGCTCCGGACGCCCTACTACAGCAGTAACTGAAGAAATTGTGAAAAAAGTCGAAAACTCAGTTATGGCGGATCGTCGTGTCACGGTTCGTTTTATTGCTGAAAATGTAAAGATTTCAACGGGGAGCGTGCATAATATTTTACATGAACGCTTGGGTATGAAAAAGGTATCTGCGCGTTGGGTACCAAGAATGCTTACTGACACGCAAAAACAAACTAGACTAGAGATTTGTCAAGAAGCTTTGAACCTGATGCAGCAAGACCGGGAACTTTTTTTGGCGCGATTTATAACAATGGACGAAACATGGCTCCATCATTACGAACCAGAAACGAAACTGCAGTCTATGACATGGAAAAGGCCATCATCTCCAACTCCGAAGAAATTCAAGGTGAGCCCATCTGCCGGTAAGGTCATGGGCTCTGTTTTTTGGGACGGTAAAGGGGTATTAATGATTGAGTATCTCGAGCATGGAGCCACTATTACGGGCACATTATACGCCAAACAAATAGCAACATTGCGCAATGAGATCCGCGAAAAACGGCGAGGTAAACTCTGGAAAGTTGTGCTGTTCCACCAGCACAATGCCCCGGCACACAAGTCCGCCGTTGCGATGGCTGCAATTCGTGATGCTGGGTTCGATATCCTTAAGCATCCTCCGTATTCACCAGATCTCGCTCCCAGTGATTTCTACCTATTTCCGAGATTGAAACAATACCTGAGAGGCCAGAAATTTGAAGACGACGACGCGGTAGTCGCTGCAGTACAAGATTTTTTAAGTACTCAAGATAAGACCTTTTTTAAAAATGGAATTTTAAGTTTAGAAAAAAGATATACTAAGTGTATTATGCTAAAAGGTGACTATGTCGAAAAATAAAATGACATTTAGTAAAAGTTGTTTATAACATACTCATTCTCACTTTTTATTGAACGCCCCTAGTATCATATTATCGTGCGTGAAGTTCCCAATCCGCACTGGGCCCGCGTGGGAACTACGACCGAAGCCCTCTCATTCTGAGAGGAGGCCTGTGCCCTGCAGTGGGACGTATATAGGCTGGAATGATGATGATGATGACGACGATCTAATGCCTAACAAAAATGTGCTATGGGCGTTTTGAAGCTTGTAAATTACCTGTCCGTGTACCCATTGGGGTACCCCGTGTAACTCCTGAACTCGTACAAGTCCCCCATCTTCTGGTAGTCCAGGGGCTTCTGGTACTCCAGCTTGTCGTACCCGTTGTGAGATTTCCGTCCCAGGGCGTACTTCTCGGCCTCCTTGTTGTACTCTTCGTTCGTCTGGGGAATGTAGTCTTCCGTGGTTTTTGTGTAGTCTTTGGGGGGTTCAAAGGTTTTGGCGTCGTACTTTTCTGGCTCTTTGTATTGCACGGGGTACTCTGGAAAGACGATTATTGTTAGTAGGCTTTATGCGTGGCGAACCCGGGGTGGCCTAGTGGTTTGACCTGTGGCCTCTCCAGCAGAGGGTCGCGGGTTCGAGCCCGGACCCGCACCACTGAGTTTTTAGGAATTTATGTGCGAAATTGCATTTGTAAATTTACCATGAGCTTTACGGTGAAGTAAACATCGTGAGGAAACCTGGATACATCTGAGAAGAAATTCAGTTGTGTGGGTGAAGTTCCCAATCAAAACTGTCAAAAACTGTTTTGACTCAAAATAACTTATATTTCAATACTAGATGAATAAAACTCGCATGTATAATTCCCGTTCCAATGGGAATTCCGGGAAAATATATATCCTGTGTCATTCGCGGAACTGAGACGAATCTAATGACACCTCACACTTCAAAATCCATTGAGCCGTTCAGGCTGGAGGCTGCAGGGCGTGCCAGGGAACGATACATGATACATTACAACAGTTTTCCGGGATAAAAACTGTCCTATGTTATTCCTAAGGTCTCAAACTATCTCCATACCAAATTTCATGTAAATCCGTTCAGCCGTTATGGCGTGATTAAGTAACAAACACCAAAACGATAAAAATGGTCTCGCCGGAAGATCAGCGCTGGCTCCACCCCAGGAGTCCGCATTTATGCTGAGGCGGGACCTTTTTCGCACACTTTTTAATATTTTATTTTATTTTTTTGTTTGCTTGTTTATTGTTTTAATCTTAGGTTTTAATTAATTAGGTAATAATTGTTTGAGTTTCTTTTTTTTTAGTGTGTGAAATAAACTTTTTTTCTTTCTTTCTTTCTTTTCTTTCAAAACATCTGAACATCTTCACAAACTTTCATACTTATAAAATTAGTAGGATGCCCACTATGTATATATGTGTGTTTGTCTGTGGCATCATAGCTCTGAAACAGGTGAACCGATTCGGATGCGTTTTTTTTTTAATTTGAAAGCAGGTTTCCTGGCGATGGTTCTTAGACATTTTTCAACAAAATTGGTTCAACTGTTTCAAAGTTATCAGTTTAATTCAATAGTATGTGTGAAGTTCCCAATCCGCACTGGGCCCGCGTGGGAACTACGGCCCAAGCTACCTCATTGTTAAATTGTATACTACTGCGTCTTCCGGTCCGTGGACACCGTTCGAGAACTTTCTGGCTCCATATGCCATCGGTTCTATGTACTGTACCTAGCTGTTCCTGTGCGTAAATGCGGTGGTGGGGCGCGTCATTTAAAAATAGACAAGCTCTACATCTAATATATAAAAATCTCGTGTCACGGTGTTTGTTACCGAACTCCTCCAAAACGGCTTGGCCGATTTTTATGAAACTTTTTTCTCTATATTTGGTATGTCTGAGAATAGGTCGTAGGCTATTTTTTATACCCCTAGGTGATATGGCAAAACAACGTTTGCGGGGTCAGCTAGTAATTATATACTACTAGCTTTTGCGCGCGACTCCGTCCGCGTGGAATTAGTAATTTGGGCAGCTTATTTTTTTTATCCAATTTGCTTTTTCATCAATCTCTCCTTAGTTCCTCGATATAAAAAAATTGCCCGCCCCCGCACCCCCCCAGACCCCCCCCCCCCCGCCACTGAACCCCCCCGCACCCGCACCGAACCCACCCGCGTTCACATTCACCACCCTACTACCAAGTCAAGCGTGCCTATAGAAGTTTTACTTCAAAAACCCCCGATTTTGAAGCATTCTTCCGCTCCGCTCCACTCCTATAGGTGTTAGCGTGATGATATGGTGCCTGTCCTTTCTCAGGCTCTAGACTATTTGTGTACCAAATTTCATTTAAATCGGTTCAGTAGTTTTAGCGTGAAAGCGAGACAGACAGACAGACAGACAGACAGAGTTACTTTCGCATTTATAATATTAGTTAGGATGTAGTGATGTGTGCAGTACCTAGCTGTTCCGAGTGGAAGGAGTTCTCCGACGTTTCGCTGTAGCTGTTGTTGGGCTGCGTGTTTTCCTCCTCCTCGGAGTGCACCGGGTCCGTCTGCATGAAGGCGTCCTGCTTGCGCGGCCTGGCGCCGGCTCCGGCTCCGGCTCCGGCTCCGGCTCCGGCTCCGGCTCCGGCGCCGGCTCCGGCCACGGGCTGCGGGGACACGGCGCTCGCGAGCGCGTGCAGCGTCTGCAGCCGGTACGCCAGCTGGAATGCCCAAGGTCGGACGTCAAGGGTACGTATTACAATACCGAAGTACGAAAGACCGAATGTATCAAAATTTACAATTTATTATAACGGCGTCATACAGAACCCATTAGAAGTTAAGTATGAAGTATCTTTTTCTATTTATTTTTTTTATTTTCTTCAACTTAATTTTTTTTATTACTTTTACGGTCATCCCGTGAAACCATATATTTCAAACTAAATACAAACTGAAACATAGATGCACAGAAAAAACCCCAGAAAAAAGACCAATGCTGGGAATCGAACCCAGGTCCTCAGCGTTCCGTGCTGCGTGCTTACCCCTACACCACCACTGGTCTAGAAGTTAGCGACGAATCTTTCCCATACATCGTACACTTCAGTCTGTTATAATCACATTTAGGCAGTGATAAAGCGCATCTATGTTATGCCCTCTACCGAGAGACTTCAACACTCCTTCGGAGCTACCCGCTCACCTGGACCAAGAGATGGCGCTACTAGGCCAACTTTTACAAGTTAAGTATGAAGTATCTTTTTCTATTTATTTTTTTATTTTCTTCAACTTCAAATTTCTTCTTCTTTCTCTCTTCTCTCGAAGTCTCTCGATTCTTGAAGTCTCTCGGTAGAGGGCATAACATAGATGCGCTTTATCACTGCCTAAATGTGATTATAACAGACTGAAGTGTACGATGTATGGGAAAGATTCGTCGCTAACTTCTAGACCAGTGATGGTGTAGGGGTAAGCACGCAGCACGGAACGCTGAGGACCTGGGTTCGATTCCCAGCATTGGTCTTTTTTCTGGGGTTTTTTCTGTGCATCTATATTTCAGTTTGTATTTAGTTTGAAAGAACCCATTAGGTTAGTTTAGGTTTGTAACAACCTTAAAAAGTTAACGGTTTCTGAAAAAAATCGTGTCGGTCTCTTGACCCATTCGATGTTTTAATACATTCGGTCTTTCGTACTTCGTTCGGTATTGTAATACATACCCAATTTCAAAACCGGCCAAGTGCGAGTTGGACGGGGGCCGTTCAATAGTCATACAAACTTTTAGCATAATTCATCATTTGTCAGAAATTATCATTTCGCATAACTCTTTTTTAGGGTTCCGAAGTCAACTAGGAACCCTTATAGTTTCGCCATGTCTGTCCGTCTGTCTGTCTGTCTGTCTGTCTGTCCGCGGCTAAGCTCAGAGACTGTTAGTACTAGAAAGCTGTAATTTGGCATCAATATTTATATCAGTCACGCCGACAAAGTGGTTGAATAAAAAAAAGTAAAAAAAAATTTTTTAGGGTACCTCCCATAGACGGAAAGTGGGGGTGATTTTTTTTTTCTCGGGTAACCCTATAGTGTGGGGTATCGTTGGATAGGTCTTTTAAAATCATTGCGGGGTTGCTAGCATGATTTTTCTATTCAGTGATCTGTTTGCGAAATATTCAACTTTAAAGTGAAAATTTTCATTAAAATCGGCCGTCCCCCCCCCTCTAAAATCTAAACTGTTGGGTGGAAAAATATGAAAAAATTCAGAAGGGTAGTAAATATATCAAATTTACTAGGAAAATTATAGCGGCTAAGATTGCTTGAAAATTATTTGTAGTTTAAGAGTAAATAGTAGCCTAAGGTATAAAACATACCTAAACTTGGATGATTCCATACACATACTAAATCCTTAGAAAAATATTACTTGATTTTTTCGTAATGGCTACGGAACCCTACCTTGGGCGTGTCCGACACGCTCTTGGCCGGTTTTTTTTAATTATAATGTTTAGTCACTTTTTCTTAGATACCATTGATTATTCAGGAATTTTGAAATGATTTGTTTGATGTTTTATAACAATTCTATACAATTAATGGATTCAGAGCAAAAAGAGTTATGCGAAATGATAATTTCTGACAAATGATAAATTTGGACAATAGTTCTTATGACGATTTAAATAAAAATAAATAAATAAATAAATATCACGGGACAATTCACACCAATTGACATAGTCCCAAACTAAGCAAAGTTTGTTTGTACTATGGGTACTAGACAACGGATAAACATACTTATATAGATAGATACATACTTCAATACATATTAAACACCCAAAACTCGAAGCACAAACATTCGTATTATTCACACAAATGTCTGCCTCGACCGGGAATCAAACCCGCGACCTCAAGCTTCGTAGTCAGGTTCTCTAACAACTAGGCTATCCGGTCGTTGATTATTCCACACCCGAGTTGGACTCGCTCACAAAGGGTTCCGTACCATTATCTATAATATCTTTAATTCAAATTCAATACTAGATGAAAAAAACCCGTCTATATAATTCCGGTTCCCATGGGAATTCCAGGAAAATATATATCCTAGGTCACTCGTGGAACTGAGACGAAACTAATGACACCTCACACTTCAAAATCCATTGAGCCGTTCAGGCTGCAGAGCGTGCCAGGGAATGACACATACATAAATACATACGCTCGAAAAACATAACCCTCCTTCGACAGTCGGGTGAAAACGGCAGAAAAACACGTTTGTTGTATGGGAGCCCCCTTAAATATTTATTTTATTCTGTTATTTAGTATTTGTTGTTAAAGCCGCAACCGAAATACATCATCTGTGAAAAGTTCGACTGTCTAGCTATCACGGTCCACATTCCCACATTCCCACTTCATCAACTTTCCCATATCGTCCACATTCCCATTTCGTCCGCAATCCCATTTCGTAACAAAATAGTAACGAAATTGGTAGTGTATCTGAATAGTTTTAGCAAGTATTTTTCTTAACATGAATACCTTAATCACAAAAACCATTAAAATCTTCCCTGAGAATTAAGCTAAGTGATAACGAAAACCGCATTAAAATCGGCTAGGAATGTTGACTAAGTGGAAATGTGGGCGAAGTGGGAATGTGGACGAAATGAACCTAAATGGTAATAGGGTCCTCCCTTTATACCCTTTGGGTATGGAACCCTAAAAACATTATTTTTAACATGGAGAAAAGAAGTCTCTAAAATTTTTATCAAAAACATAACCCTCCTTTGGCAGTCAAGTAAAAATTACAATATTTTATTTTAGTATACCAAATACTTCAACATCCTATACATTATATGGAAAATTACTAAGCGCTTCGTAAACTAGGTATACTTATGAGAACATGCGTTTTATACAATAGCATTTAATATTACAATTTAAATTTAGGGTATGGAATTGCACACGTTAGTTGGGACGGTAAAAACTTAATAGTTTAATGGCGGCAAATCCGTTAATCCACCACTGCTCTAATGCGCAAGTTCTGAAAGCCCCTCGCCTTCGGTTCGGGCAAGTACCCCTACCCCATAGAGCTACTTACGCTGTTCTCGGTGTCGGCAACGGCTTCGGGCGCGCCGTGCGCCAGCGCAGACAGCGGCGACCACTTCTCGGTTTTGTCGCTGCAAACGAATAACTTTTTATTAAATAACTAGAAAAGAAAAAAGCGGCCAAGTGCGAGTCAGACACGCGCACCGAGGGTTCCGTACAAATTTATATGTATCTATGAACATTCAGTCTTATAAGACCCCTGCTCCTAAGCAAAATGTGCACCAATTTTGGCTGAAACAATTTTGATAAAATATGTCTAAGAACCATCACCAAGAAACCAGCTTTAAAATAAAAAAAAACCGCATCCGAATCGGTTCACCCGTTTAAGAGCTATGATGCTACAGACAGACAGACAGATACACACACACATAGCAGTCAAACTTATATATAACACGAGGGTGTGTTTGTGTTTGGGGTTAAAAATTGGACTCACATGGGCTCGTCCTTCTTGCCATCCTTGTATTTGAGGGTGCGGCTTTTGCGGATGACCATGACCGTGCCATCAGGGTTCAGCTTCGGCAGGTTCTGGGACGGCACGGCGTCCTTGCTTAAAGTCTTCCATTGTCCTGGAATGTACAACTTTATGTTATTATCGTTCCAAGGTTAACTGGAAGAGATAAGTTCGCCTTTGTGCGTTCAAGGGCTTTACTTCATGAGCCACCATGGGAAATCGTAATGTCTTTTCCTTAGAAAAGGTTTGATGGTGGCTCATGAATGTCCTTGACTGTAAATCAATTTCTCTTGCTAACTATTAAAATCAGCCCCGAAATTGAATTAATTTATTTGTATTCCTTGGGAATTATGCATTTTTGTGGTTTCTTAACCTATGTCAATCAAAGATAGTGTAGCTTTCTATAGGTGAAAGATTTTTTTAAATCGGTTCAATAGTTTCAGAGATTCCAATATAAACAAAGAAAGTTTAGATATTTCCCTATCCCGTGGGACAAATACAAATCAACCTATTGTCTACCTAAATTTTTATTGACGTGACAACGTCTAATAAATCTATGAACGCCGGCTGCGTACACGAAAAAACATGACTAATTGTAACGTACATGTCCCGTTACATAACGTTACATTCTACAGAGCAGCGAAGCAGGCCAGTTGCAAGAGAGCGGCGAACGCCAGGATTTACAATTCGGGGTGCGGGGAGGGGGCGGGGAGGGGGCGGGGGGGGGGGGGTTGAATTATTTGTTATGACGTTGTCACGTTACACTATCGTCCGTAAACCGACTTTACAGACAACCGGTTTTTTTTTGTAATGTCACTGTACTGCTTTTGGTGATCAATAAAGAATATTTGTATTGTATTGTATTGTATTGTATTGTATTGTATCAACCTTAGTTTAACTTTTTCATGACGTGAAATTGGTCAAGTTATACCAATAATTTCAATGTACAAATATAGTTGATCTCTGATTAACTTGAGGAAAAAACAAGAGTTGGGGATTCCCAATGATGCCAGTAGTTTCAACTTTTATTTCTGTTTCCTGTGACTAATGCTGGATATGGTAATCTTTATCGTAACTTCCATCATCATCATCATCATCATTTCAGCTGAAAGATGTGCTGGACATAGGCCACCCCAAGGCGCGCCAAACAGATCGGTCCCGCGCCATCAGCATCCAACGCGATCCCGCAACCTTAACCAGGTCGTCGCTCTATCTTGTTGGAGGCCTACCTACACTGCGTCTTCCGGCCCATAGACGCCATTCGAGAACCTTTTTGCTCCATCGGCCATCAGTTCTACGAGCGATGTGCCCTGCCCACTGCCACTTGAGTCTGGCGATTCTGCGAGCTATGTCGGTGACTTTAGTTCTTGCGCGGATTTCATCATTTCTAATGCAATCCCAGAGAGAAACTCCGAGCATAGTCCTCTCCATCGCCCTTTGAGTGACTTTGAGCTTTCTTATGAGGCCCAACTTGAGGTATAACTTCAACTCTAGTACTAAATCTTAATCATACTAATCTTATCTTAATATATATAAATTACGTGTCACGTTGTTTGTCCGCGGGCTCCTAAACTACTTAACCGATTTTAATAAAATTTGCACACCATGTGCAGTTTGATCCAACTTGAGAGATAGGATAGCTTACATCTCAATTTATAGTCGCAATATTGTTTTATTGCAAATTATTTGCTTTTCCAGATCACATTTGGGGTGTGGGGGGATTAAAGGGGGATAAATAATACATGCATAATATAGTTGCACCCGTGCCAAGCCGGGGCGGATCGTAATTTATATGGCAAAACAACGTTTGCCGGGCGAGCTAGTACATAATATAAATTGAGATAATTTGTGATGCCCTGAACAGATATGCGTGAAACTTGGCGTGTAGATAACGCTACTAAAACAAACTGCTGGTGGAAACTAAGGACTTAGTATATTTTTTGCTGGAGTGTATACAGACTAAGCATAGCTGATGTATTTGACTGATTTAGACCTTTGGGCGGGCAGTGAATATTATTTTAAGTTGTCCGGTGTCAGAAGATGCAATATGAATATACAAGTTCATCAAGCACTCCTTTGCAGCCAGAGTATCTGGCCATAGCAGGAGTAGTGTTTGTTGAATTTGGCCATCAAGTCTTCCAATGCGGCTGGCAGTCACACATTACAAGTGCAAGTTTAAGAACTTAGTTATTAAGGTTAAATAAAAAAAAAATTTAAATAAAAAATAGAACCGCCTTCAAAAACGCCCAAAAAAATATTAAATAAAAATTTAACCGACTATAATGAGCATTATAATATCTTTCTACTAATCTGTTTGAAGTCGGGCCTCAGCCCGAGATAGCAGGAGTGGTAGAAGCCCAACAGATAGTAGGTATAATAGGGATAATAGGTAGGTAAGATAAATTACTACTATAAAGTTTGAGGTCCCAGGTTCGGTTCCCGCGTCGGGGCAGATATTTGTATGAAAAACACGAATGTTTGATCTCGGGTCTTGGGTGTTTAATATGTATTTAAGTATGTATCATCTATATAAGTATATTTATCCGTTGCCTAGTACCCATAACACAAGCTTTGCTTACTATGAGACTAGGTTGATTGGTGTGAATTGTCCCGGGATATTTATTTATTAATTTAATTACTAGGTCCACTCCTGCTGGCTCGAGCTGAGGCCCGACTTCAAACAGATTAGTAGAAAGATATTATAATGCTCATTATAGTCGGTTAAATTTTTATTTAATATTTTTTTGGGCGTTTTTGAAGGCGGTTCTATTTTTTATTTAAAATTTTTTATTTTTGGCTTTTAAGTTTTATTGGTACAAAAAAGATGCGTAGGCGTAGCCAGTAAACGAAGCCCCACTTCTGTTTACGCTCTGAGGATCGCAAGGTAACTAACGAACTTAACCAGGTTAAACGGGGGTAGTTTGAAGGTATTTTTTTCATGCGGGAAGCTCTGCCCCCCGAGCTCCCCGTTCCAGTAGCGAGGTTTCTATTACTACTCTGAGGGACGATTACTATTTTGACTAGAGTCAAAAATCCAATTGTGAAAAACGAAAGTCGAAAATGCCCGCAAACCACGCTTCGTTGGTACCTAACCTATTGTATGCTACTTGTACCAACAAAGCATTACTATTGGTTTGCGGTCATTTTCGACTTTCGTTTTTCACAATTGGATTTTTGACTCTAGTCAAAATAGTAATTATAAATCAATTGTACAATCGATACTAAATCACCTTGTTTCGGGAAAACAACCACTAAAATTTCACAGTGTATATGCTACTTTTGATTGTGATATTACAATAAGACCCAGACACAAAATTTTGCATGGGCGAGTGTGTTTTGTTAATTGTTAATTCCCAAGGAAAACCACTTTAACTCCAGAATTTCAATTTGACTGCCAAACGGTTGTCTCACAGTAACATTATTGCAAATCTGATTAACTCAAGAAAAATGTGTTCATAATATTATATTGACAGAGTTGAATTTAGTGTATTGTAGGAGCGTGTTAGGTTGTTGAGGAACCATGTCAACAAATTCTAATTACTAATCATTAACAATGTTTCTTAATGTAATTTAAAGTTCTGCACTTAACTTTTCGTTAGAATCTCATTAAAATAATATATTGAGCATAAATTTGCATTCAAAACTATGTATATTGATAAAAAAATAAAAGCTTAACAACAGCAAGATTTCAGAGTAATTCTGATAATCACAACTGTTAAAGGTCAGCGCAAAACAAGATAGTGAATCCATTGTCATTCCCATTGCATAACATAAAAACCACAAATCCAAATCAACATCCTATCGCACACAAAAAACATTATGAATGTTAAAAATAACAGTGTCGCCGGACAGAAGGAAGATTACATTATTAAAACAAATAAAACGGACATTGTGATGACTCATTCCAGAGAAAACTAGTGAATAACACACGCAACGTGCTAACCAGAGGTGGAAAAACCCGAATACCTTTTTTCTTACCCATGTTTGTGACGTTGTAGTCCGACTGCGTGAAGTGGAGACTGCACACTTTGGAGTACTTTGTGTAGGGCTTCCCGCGTTTCAGGATCACGTTCCACTTGTCTGCCATGGTGGTGTCGCGCGGGAACCGGTGGAACTTCACGTTTTTCGTCTTCCCAGCGAGCGAAGTGCACTGAGGCACGGTGCAGTAATAACCCATAGCGCTACCGTCTGCCTTTGTTGTTAACTCCGGCAGCAATGTGAAATGCCGCCCGCGAACAAAGTATCTCACATCAATCAGGAAACGGGCGGTACCAGTGTGTCGCTAAAACCGATTTGTTGCGATTGTAGAAATCGCACTCATCACACTGAAGGCAGCCTAACAGCCTTGAAGAATATAGTTACTTTACTCGAAATTTTTGACATGTATCACCACTTTTTTCAGAAAAATGGCTCCGGCTATACCATAGATAGGCAAACCGTTCTTACTTACGGAATCAAATAAGACTTAGATTAGAAAGAAACATTCAGCCACTTGAAAATTACGAATTCATTCATAAAATCGTCCTCACGGGAAAGCTTAGTAATATCAGAATTACACTAACTTAATGTAATTCTGATATTTTTTTTAATATTTTTACTCATAATCGTAAAAACAATAATACTTTAAATAAATTCAAATCAGCCAACCCAACTACAAGACCATAGAGTAAAATAAAAATACCAAAACAAAAAAATGTTTTGGGTACTCTACTCTGTACTGGTAACATTGAAAATAATTTCTTTATTTTGATCATGTCGGCGCTTGGTGTTTATGCGCGAAGTTTTGTTTGTTTTTATAAGTGTTATAACTGCAACCAAATAGTTCCAGGAGCATAACATAGCTATGTTAATAAGTATACCTTTGCGAGGCTCCCGCTAACAACAAAATGCCATATTATTGCACTGTGCCGCGCTGTACTTCGATGGCCGGTAAAGCCAAGAATGTATCGTTCCACCAATTTCCTCGAGACGAGGAACTTGCTAAATTATGGAATCGAGTGCTTAAAAGAGGCAAGCCCTACACAAAGTATTCTAAAGTATGCAGTCTGCACTTCAAAACAGAAGATTACACAATCACAAGCGTCGGAAAAAATAAGGGTAAGCCAACAAACATCTATAACGTCAAATACCTAACTGTTCAACTTTGGCGTCTTCGAGTACCCGAAATGTGACTTTATTCGTAAGTTTTACTCTTAAACGTTTGCCTGGGACTTTGATGCAGGCTTTCAATGAAGAAATGGTAGAACAAGTACCAAATTTCGTCAAGAAACCATTGCTTATGTGGTAAGACAGTTTTTCTATATGTAACTCGCGAATCTTCCCAAAAATTGTTCAGTTTTAATTCATTGATAACTGGGCAGGGTATGCATCATACTCTCCCATGCCTATTACATTCTTCTATCAGTACTAATACTATCCTATGTGTCTTGCATGGTGAAATTGCATGAAATTTTATAGATAGCTTGATCTCTAAAATAAAACATAAGCCACTATTTAACACATTCACTGTCCTCATACAAAATTATTTGACTAAGTCACATGACCAAGTTGCTTCCACTATGAAGTAGTGAACCCAGACTGGAAAGAAAGCTACATGATCTTGCATTGAGGGCATTCTTGCAGGGAATTTGCTAACCCGAAATTCCCAAATTGTAGTAAATTTGCCCAAATTTTCAACTGCTAAGACTATAGACTTGAAGTTTGGCACATGCGATGCAAACCACCACAATGTAATTTTAAGGAAATCTCATGTCATCATCATCATCCCAGCCTATATAAGTCCCACTGCAGTACACAGGCCTCATTTCAGAATGAGAGGGCTTGGGCTTTAGTTCCCACGCAGGCCCAGTGCGGATTGGAAACTTCACACACACAATTGAATTTGTTTGCAGGTGTGTGCAGGTTTCCTCATGATGTTTTCCTTAACTGTAAAGCTCATGGTAAATTTCAATGTAATTTTGCACATAAATTCCAAAAAACTCAAAAGTCAAACCAATAGGCCACCATGGCTAATTATATGGCATGGCAAAATCTCATGTGAATTTAGTGGAATCTTGTGGAATCTTGGAATGAATTTTGAAGAATCTTATCACCGGTTTGAAATAATCCTGTTGAGAAGAATCTGGCAAGAAACTCATTCCATAACTTTTAGTCAACTATGCTGTTCAATCTTACCTTACTTCTTACTAATATTATAAACACAAAAGTTTGTATGGATGTTTGTTACTCTTTCATGCTAAAAGAGTTTAATGGATTCTGATGAATTTTGGTAACACAGATAGTTTATAACCGTACATTGTTATTGCGGGAGCAAGAACAAATCAGTTAAAGAACACTTATAACAGAATGTCTGTTTACTCTACAGATATATTAAGCCTACAAGTTCTAAGCATCTAAGAAGTTTTAGTAGCATGAAGTTTTTGCTGGAAAAGGTCAATGAAATTTTGTTTTATACTTACTGTTTAAATGGTTACCTACCTAGAATAATTGTGTCTACTCAAATAATAACCCAGCAATGTGTGTATTTTTTTAACATATATTTGGTTGGATTTCGTATAAGATAATAAATAATTATGTTGTGAACACAATTATTATTACAAATAATTAACAAATGACAATGTCAAGCAAGAAAAATGGCTTAAGAGTTTGATGTTGCAATTGTGTAGTTAATATTATTAAATATGTATTAGTAATCAAGTCAAGTATGAAGGTCTGATGTTAGAAATAAAGTAGATAAATTTTGAAGTTGTAGGCATAAATAAATGTTGCTTGATATCAGTGTCACTTCTATTATTGCTCATTTGTCATAATCTCAAATCGTTTTTGCTCCCGCGATAATGATGTATGTTTATAACATACAGGATACTTTTTTTTATCCTGGAAAATTGTACAGTTACCACAGGATAGCGATAAACAAATCCTTTGCAGATGGAGTCACGGGCACCAGCTAGTCCTTTAATATTTGTGATAACCCATTTTTAACCCCCGACACAAAAAGAGGGGTGTTATAAGTTTGACCGCTGTGTGTGTGTCTGTCTGTCTGTCTGTCTGTGGCATCATAGCTCTTAAACGGGTGCACCGATTTGGGTGCGGTTTTTTTTTAACACATTCAGTGCCGGGAACGCCACAGGGGAGTTCTCCGTACTCCCCTGTGGCGTTCCCGGCACTGAATGTGTTAATTGAAAGCAGGTTTCTTGGCGATGATTCTTAGATATGTTTCATCAAAATCGGTTTAGCCGTTTCAAAGTTAGCTCTTTTTGTTAGCTGCAGAAGAGATCTTAGACGCGTAGCAGCAGCTAGCATAGCATGATAGCAGGGAGGTTCGATACCGCCATACTCGGCCGATATACTGAGCTGCATGTTTTCAGACATGGAATTTCTTAACTAGTGTATTTTCTTTTGATTGTTGTTTTTTTTTTTTTAATTAGCCTATTTTTGTGTCCCACTGCTGGGCAAAGGCCTCTCCTCTTGACTTCCACATGTCCCTGTCCAGAGCTATACTGGGCCAATCATTCGATTCCGCGTCTAGGTCGTCCCGCCATCTCCGCCTCGGCCTGCCTTGCCGTCGGTGGCCGTCGCGCGGCACCCACCACGTGGCTGAGTGCGCCCATCTTTGTGGATGCATCCGGCAGACATGCCCGGCCCAGTCCCATTTAAGCTTGGCGGTAGCCCTTCCTACATCAGTGATTTGAGTTTTGGAGCGCAATGTGGTGTTCCGGATTCGATCAATCCTTTTAACTCCTAGTATGCTGCGTTGATTGTTGTATATTTTTTAATTAATTAATTCTTTCTGACATTGTAATTCATTAATTCATTTATCTATTACTTAAATTGTGATACTGACATAGTACTTAAGCTAGTAACTAACAAACTATGGACATAACAGTCTGAAAATAAATGATTTTATTTTTTATTTTTATAACGGGCATTGAGTTAATGTTCAAACATGCGAGTGACATAATTGCGTTGGGGGTTTTTAATTTTTTTAATATTATGACCACTTAACTTCATACAGCAATGAGCCATGGTCACCTAGTGTTTCCAACCCTACAACCAAATTGGATCGTTTTGACAGTTCCTTTAAGAAATCTTTAACTTTAGGGTAGTTTCAGCCACACCTGTCACAAATTGTTCAAAAATTGAGGTAGGTGTTATTTTTAATTGGTTTAGCAGAGGCTCAAAAGGCTCGATTCCATGGCCAAGAATCTTGCTGAAGTAATAAAAAAAAAAAAACATTTTTTTACTTTCCTTTTGTCATCCCATCCATCAAGATGGCTTAAAATTTAAATCCATTTTAATCTGGTGGTGTTTAGTATTAAAATGGTCTAGAAAACTATATTTCATTTGACCATAAGGTGATTACCGATAAAATGTTTTGATTTCGGAAAAAACGGTGAGTTATTACCATTTGCTTTTTATTCAACCTTTTGTTATTTCGATTTTTATTCGAGTTTTAACTTGTGGCTTTCTTATTTTAGCCGCGAGGCGGTTTTTTTATTATATTTTGTATTCCTTCTCTTCGAATCACCATCAATCTTTATGCATCGAATTTCGGCATGCTGGAACAAATTTAAAGGCACGAGATGCCGACCGCCACGTGGATCCCGCCCGTGACTCGTGACGCTTCCAAATTTAAAGGCACGAGATGCCGACCGCCACGTGGATCCCGTCCGTGACTCGTGACGCTTCCAAATTTAAAGGCACGAGATGCCGACCGCCACGTGGATCCCGCCCGTGACTCGTGACGCTTCCAAATTTAAAGGCACCAGATGCCGACCGCCACGTGGATCCCGCCCGTGACTCGTGACGCTTCCAAATTTTCTTTGTTTTTTAATTATTTTCCGTCCATGAACGGTCAGTGAAAAACTTTATTTTACCGCAAGATGCACCAACTTCAGATAATTTTGGGACTTTAACATTTTTTGAATAGGGAAGTGTAATTCATAATTTTGTATATTAGTTTCTTTTTTTTTAAATAGAAGCCGAATGTTGACGCCGGATTATTGTGCTTGTACTTAAATTTTAAGAGAAAATTTGTACAATTAGCTCCATAATTAGTTAAGTTATTATCGCAGAGTCCTTTTTGCGTCGTATTGAGCTGCTAACGCAGCTAACGCCATCTAGTCTCTCTCTAAACATTTAAATAAAATTATCCTACCTAGGGACGAGGGACGGAAACTTTTCAATAAAAATTAGTCAAAACCATTACTTTCACCTACGCACACTTTCTTCCCGTTTCCCTATCCCTTTCCTTCATACGAAGTGTTTGTGCGCGCGACAAGGATAGAACAAGTGGCGCTGTGATCACTACACCTCGATCGACTCACCTGTGATTGGCTGAACGCTGGAAGACCGGGAGCAGAGACGCGCGAATGTTTCCGGAATGGTGGCAGTTCCGTTTTGGCGAGTCATGTTCTATCTATATAGTGTTAGTGTAGTAGTAGTAACAATACTCAATACTCTTTCTTTGGTTATGTTACTTATATTGCTGCGATGCTCGCTCGCAACGCTCCGTCTGCCCGTTACTTCTTCTTAATTTAATTATTATGATAAACACTTAGTGAGTGAAGGCCTGGCCAGTACTGTTTATGTAATCTACAAGTGTTACTAACAAACGATATTTAGATTGCAATCGTCTATCACCACCCAACCTACGCCATACTGCCGCATCAGTCCAGGACTCCAGGTACCTACCAAACCTTCGTTTCGCTTTCCTACTCTCATTCCTCTTTTTCCTATAAGTGTGTGTAGCGTGATAACATAATGCAAACTTTTTATCTTAATCTTCTAATATATATAAATTACGTGTCACGTTGTTTGTCCGCGATGGACTCCTAAACTACTTAACGGATTTTAATAAAATTTGCACACCATGTGCAGTTTGATCCAACTTGAGAGATAGGATAGCTTACAGTATCTCAATTTATAGTTGCAATATTGTTTTATTGCAAAATTATTTGCTTCTCCGGAAAACATTTGGGTTGCGGGGTGAGGGGGGGGGGGTATTAAAGGGGGATATATAATACATGCATAATATAGTTCCACCCGTGCGAAGCCGGGGAGAATCGTAATTTATATGGCAAAACAACGTTTGCGGGGTCAGCTAGTCTATACATATAAAATCCTTTGTCCTGACTGACGGATCAACGCACAGCCTAAACCGCTGATCGTAGAGACCTGAAACTTGGAGGGTGTGTTCTTTGTATGACGTAGGCATCCGATAAGAAAGGATTTTTCGTAGTTCTACTCCTAAGGGGGTAACAAAGGGGGGCAAAGTTTGTATGGGACAACGTGATTCCTTGGTCCAATCTACTTTAAATTTTGCATAAACATTCTATAACAGAATTGATGGAAGACGTGTTTCGTATTTTATTGAAATTCATCCCTTGACGGGGTTAAAAAGGAGTAGAAAGTTATTTTGGGGGTGATTTGCTTCGAAGTTGATATCAATACTCCTTAGTGCTTTTGATTTAAATTACTTTTTATTTTGACACAATGTAAACGAACCGAAACTTCAAATTTTGCGAACCATTTGTCTACGTTTGTCAACCACTTCCTGATCTGATCTATGATAATATAATAACTAATTATAATAAGTATTTGCATTTCACCAAGATTTGCTTTTACAAGCGCAGCGTGGGACGTCCACCGACGAGATGGACGGACGTTTTGGTGAAGGCCGCAGGTTCAGGGTGGGTGATTGGGCGTCAATGAGGGAGGCCTATGTCCAGC
Source organism: Archips crataeganus (assembly GCA_947859365.1). NCBI lineage: Eukaryota > Metazoa > Arthropoda > Insecta > Lepidoptera > Tortricidae > Archips > Archips crataeganus. The sequence goes on from OX402072.1 coordinate 2,849,785, forward strand.
AGTGGACGTTCTACGGCTGAAATGATGATGATGATGATGAAGCTTTTATGTGAGTTCAACCTTTTTCGAATAAAATCGAATTGAGTATTAAACATCATTGTTGAACTCGCATAAAAGCTTGGTGCAATGCAAATACATATAAAATGCTTTGTCCTGAAGTCCTAAATGACTGACTGGCGGATTAACGCACAGCCTAAACCGCTGTATGTAGAGACCTGAAACTTGGAGGATGTGTCCTTTGTATGACGTAGGCATCCGATAAGAAAGAATTTTCCGGAATTCCCACGGGATAAGGAATATACGGGATGTATATATTTCATCAATCGAGAGTGACCCTATCCCCATAACGAAGATTACTAAACTGTTCCAATTGGGCATCCAAGTAGACTATTAGAACAGGTATAAAGCTAATTTCAATAATTTTAAAAATATCCACGGGATAAGGATAAATCAGGATTTATATACTCAAATCAACTGGATCCTATCTCCGTAACTACAATTACTAAACTTTTCAAATTCAGTATAAACGTAAATGGTCATACATAACGGCAAAAAAACTTATTGCAGGATTTTTGGAAATTCCTGTGGGATAGATAATCTCTGAAACTTCCGAGCCGACTGATAAAAAATCTTTTACCAGTAAAAAGTTACACTATCCTTTACTGACATAGGCTACTTTTTCCGGGAAAATGCAAAATTCCTGCGGTATAGAAAATAGTAAATTTAACTTTGGGGCTGAGTTTTTAAGAAAAATACCAATAAAAGCTACACTATCCTTTATTGTTATAAAGGCTAGGCTACCTACTATTTATTCGGTAAAATGCAAAATTCCCGTGGGATAGAAAGAAGTGAATATCACTTGAGGGCTGATTTGAAAATTTCTTTCACCAATAGGAAGCTACACCAACCATTATTTACATAGACTACTTTTCTCCGTGAAAAAGCAAAATTCCCACGGGAAAAAATTATGTGAATTCAACTACGGGGCTGATTTTAAAACTTCTTTTACCGGTAGAAAGCTACACCATTAAGGACATAGGCTACTTTTTCTCGGAGAAAATGCAAAATGCCCACAGGATAAAAATAAGCGAAAATTTGCATAGAATAAAGACAAATTTGTTGAAATTCCCACGGGATAGAGAATAAACGGGATTTATAATATTCACTAACTGATACTGATGACGATTTAATGATGAAATGATAATAATGAGATAATAAGAGATGAAGAAGCTTTACCACAAATTGGAATTCTACGCGGACGAAGTCGCGGGCAAAAGCTAGTTCTATAATAAAATGCATTTAAGGATGTCTAGGCCTTACGTTTAGCCTAGCGCCACCAAGTCCGATAACCAAGCTTACGACGAAATCTGACGAAAACTATGAACCTCTATCACAGGTGAGACTTGGTTATTATTGCCACGTCTTGAGTCCCCTGTGTGTCCAAGCTCAGTCTCGCACCTCTTGAGTTTTTCAGAATTTATGCGCGAAATTACATAATTTGTTATTTACTATGATCTTTATGGTACAGAAAAACATTGTGAGGAACTCTGCACAAACAATGGTGTGTGCAATCTGCACTGGCCCCCATGAAAACTATGGCCCAGGCCCTCTCTTTCTGAGAGGAGGCCTTTGCCCTGCAGTGGGATGTTGTAACCTAGGAATTTATAGTTCTTTCTGTTGAGAAGCAACTCTGTCTGCGAAGAATTTATTTATTTTTATTCCCTGGGAAAGTGGGAACCATGTGACTTTCCAGGATAAAACTATCCTATACATACATACATACAATCACGCCTTCTTCCCAGCAAGGGTATAGGCAGACTATTTGTTTCCACCTGCTGCGATCCTGGCATACATCTTTTGCTTCCACAACACTCATTAGTCTTTTCATACATGCTCGCCGGTTTCGGGTACCTACTCTTGACCTGACCTGACCCTTCTTCGAGACATCCCCAATCTGATCAGGAAATGTCCTTGGTCTCCCTCTTCCAATATTTCCATCTACACTTGCATTATATCTCGCACTATTATTATTAAAGCTTTATTTGTCCATACAGTACAATAATTTTTAATAGCAAATAGTTCTATTGTATGGCTCCTCTAGGGTAAAAAACCTCCTCCATCTCTTTCCACTTTTGTTTTTCTTGAGCAGAGCACATCCAGAGTAATTTCAAAAAATTACCCTATTATTATTATTACAGCTTTATTTTCCACTTAACACTACAAATATACATAGTACATAGACAACCAGATGGCCTAGTGGTTAGAGAACCTGACTATAAGCTTGAGGTCCCGGGTTTGATTCCCGTGTCGGGGCAGATATTTGTATGAAAAATACAAATGTTTGTTCTCAGGTCTTGGGTGTTTAATATACATGTATTTAAATATATATCTATCTATATAAGTATTTTCATCCGTTGCCTAGTACCCATAACGCAAGCTTGCCTAGCTTACTTTGGGACTAGGTCAATTGGTGTGAATAGTCCCGTGATATTTATTTATTTATTTATTATACATGCAGTTATAATTATTTAATTCCCGTTTCATTGTTATGTGGCCCCCTATGGGTAAAAGCCTCCTCCATTCTTTTCACCTTTCCCTGTCTATATTGACGGTTAAAAGGTGAATTGATTCAAGCACCATCATGGTTGATATTGAATTATTATATATTATGCTGATTCCAATTAGGGTTATATATAACTTCAATATCGCCCATAACTAGAAATTAAAAATTTTAAAAACCCCCAACGCAATTAAGGGTTGCATTATATGTTTGAAAATAAAATATAAATAAAATATTTATGTGTCTTGTGTTGTTGTAAATAAATGTGTTTTTCACCTCACTAGCTCGGAAAGCCCTTTTTGTTTGTTTGACATCTATTGAGAAAATCGCTTTTTATCCACAAGTGAAGAAAGAGTTTTGACATTTGAAGGCAGCTTAAGTGATATTTGACAGCTAACAAAACGTAAAACGTTAAAAGTGCTGAATTTTTAACATCACAATTAATGAATTGCATCGAGTAAAAAACACTAAATACAGTCTTACAATTTTATTTTAATTCATAAATATCAGCATTCAACATTAACCTTCATTCTTGTTGTAAAAACGGATAAAATGTTCTGACAGTCCAAGTAAGTCGATGTGCGATCAAAACGCATCCGAAATAATAAAAAAAAAATTAAATCAAAACGGTATACAATTTAACAGTAATACAGTTTGCTCGTATCTCAAAATCGATAATCTGGCTAATTGAACTTTACTCGATGTGCAATAAAGTTCAGTTTGGTTTATTCATTGATTGGAGATACGAGTTTTTTCAAAGTAGTGACGATATGTCGGTATTGGAATAGTTCCATAAAGACTGGATTTGCTTAGGCTATTTTGCATTATTTTTGATTTTACCAATATTTCTATAAGTACTTTTAAATTATTGTATTGACAAAGAGGTAAATAAATAATAATTGATAGTACAAACCCTTTTTCTTATTTTCCTCGCTGTAGTGAGGTGAAAAGTTTTGTGTTATACACGGGTGAAAAGTTATTTTACGTCTCGTGTGTTGAAGCACTCGCTATCGAAAGAATTCTATTTTTGAACCACTCGCTTCGCTTGTGGTCAATCATAGAATCCTTTCGATAGCTTGTGTTTCAAAATGAACACTTGCAGTTAAAATACAACTTTCCCCCCTTGTATAACAAATAACTATTCTTTCTTTCTTTCTTTCTTTCTTTCTTTCTTTAATTGTGTCCCTTCCGCAACTTACAAAAGTGCTGATAACTTTGAAACGGCTGGACCAATTTTGATGAAACAGGTCTAAGAACCATCGCCAAGAAACCTGCTTTCAAAAAAAAACCGCATCCAAATAGGTCCATCCGCTTCAGAGTTATGATGCCACAGACAGACACACACACATACATAGTGGTCAAACTTATATTATAACAACCCTTTTTGTGTCAGGGGTTAAAAATGGTGATTGAATCAATTTGCCTTTTAACTGTCAAATGTTAATCCAGATTATAAACTTTACATGTGCCAAATTTCATTAATCCATCAAACCATTTTAGTATGAAACCTTAACAAACATTTTAAAAAAATTAAGTTGATTGAGGACCCATTGAATTCATACAAGTGGGTAGGTTGCTATTGCACATAACTATTCCCCCCACTAAATGCAATGGCCGCTCCCAATACTAGCAGGGCAAGTTACATAAAACCCTATAAATGTAGGGTAGATTAAAACTTATATAAAATGGCGTATTTGTCGCTGCCTCCTTAACCACACCCACAGCAGTAAGTGAATTAATTTATTTAAAAAGTTATGTGTTTGATTGTTATAATTAGTATTTATGTGTGTCTTTAATAGAATTTATGATGTTAAGACTTGCTGAATGCATACAGTTGGTGTGTAAAAAGGTTTTCCAGGTTCATATAGGTTATATGTTCACTGTCTTAATTTTTTCGCTCACACCACTACCCACATATGGGTCCACATTTGTACCATTTTAGCGTATCTGACCTCGTGTCGCATGGCACCGACAAGTATCATGGGCGTTAGTTTGGACGCGAGCAGTTACGATATCATGCAACACGCCGTATGTATCTGATTGAAGCGACCAAACTATCGATCATGACATGCATGATACTCTTCGGTGCATGCTGACGGAAATACGAACGAAACACTAAAACGATATAAATGTGGCTTAGTTAGAGCCGACAAAGATGGACCGCATTCCGACTGCAAAGTAACTGCCGACTGCCCATACATTTTCCATTGAAGTTGCGTTGCAGTCGGCAAAACTGCACGCAAACTGCACGCTAGCTGCGACTGAAATGTATGGGGGTATGTATTACAATACCGAAGTACGAAAGACCGAATGTATTAAAACATCGAATGGGTCAAAAGACCGACACGATTTTTTTCTGAAACCGTAAACTTATCAGAATTTATTAAAACGGCATCATACAAAACCCATTAGGTTAGGTTAGGTTTGTTTTATAACAATCTTAAAAAGTTAATGGTTTCAGAAAAAAATCGTGTCGGTCTTTTGACCCATTAGATGTTTTAATACATTCGGTATTGTAATACCTACATACCCAATGTATGGACAGTTACGTTGCAGTCGGAATGAGGTCCGTATGTATCGGTCCTTAGCCAAGTAAAACCCACTGTCTCAAAATCCCCACTTAGAGGTGAGGCTCCACTGGTGCGTTTTACATATATTTTTTATGACATGCCACATTGATGCGTTGCGGCCTCGTACGCGACGTTTTAACGGATCGACGGTCAAGAGACGAAGTCTCTAACAGTACAGTGTGTGGCATACAATGCGTTGATTCGTGCGATGACGCGCCGTACCGGTGGGACCTCGCCCTTAAGGCACAAGGCTTAGGAGTGAATGAAGTGTTTCTATTGGTTCATGACACACACATCTCTCGCAACGCATCCTCGCACATCTCTGGTGGGAGCGCAGCCTAAGCTCTAAACGCACAGAAAGCGGAGGCGTGGCGGTGACATTCTAACTTATATGTACGACTAGCTTTTGCCCGCGACTCCGTTCGCTTGGAATTAGTAATTTGGGCAGCTTATTACCCCCGATTTTGAAACATTCTTCCGCTCCGCTCCGCTCCTATTGGTGTTAGCGTGATGATATATAGCCTATAGCCTTCCTCGATAAATGAGCTATCTAACACTGAAAGAATTTTTCAAATCGGTGCAGTAGTTCCTGAAGTCCGGCGAGCGATTGTCAGTCAATTCTTCTAAAAACTGTTCGATAAATTCTTAAAATAAACGTATCTGTCTTATTTGTGAACCGATTCAAATGAAACAAACACTAAATGTTAATCCAAGAAAATACCAACATATCAGTGAAAACCGCATCCTTCTAGGTTATGCCGTTTCTGAGATTAGCGCGCACAAACGCACAGACAAACAGACAAACCGACAATAATTCTAAAAATCATTGTTTTGGGTTCTATTGCGATAATAAATGGCCCTAGTGACAGTTTTTCTCAAATATCTTCAATGTACAGACACCGACTTGTTACAGATTTATTATATGTATAGATAATTCTAAAAATCATTGTTTTGGGTTCTATTGCGCTAATAAATAGCCCTAGTGACAGTTTTTCTCAAATATCTTCAATGTACAGACACCGACTTGTTACAGATTTATTATATGTATAGATTTCGCGGTACGGTACTGCACAACCGTTCGTACAAGTTAGAATATTACCTACAACCGTCACCGCCACCGCACCGCCACGCCTCCGCTGTCTGTGCGTTTCGAGCTTTCAAGGTGCACGTCCCATATTTTATTACGATACATTATCTGAAGTAACCAATCTTCAACAGGGCAATGGCGGACACTCCGGAAAGACGCTGTGCCTTCTCAGAATCTGCCGGCAGAGGAGCCGGGCCCGTGCCCCCGGCGGTACACTGCCGCGTGGGCGCCCAGCTCGCCGGGCCTCGCTGACCCGATGGTATGTTGCTTCACTACTAAACATCGGTGACTCGTGGCAATTAGGTGGCACTAGTTATGAGACACGGTTTTCAAGTATCTTTTCAGATAAGATAAAATAAGTCTTTAAAATTGTAAGGTTAAGGCAGGTTTAGATTAGACAGGGTCAGTAGCTGACTTCGAATTCGAGACAAGTCAGCGCTGACCCGAGAAATACCCAATGTAGTTTTTTTTTTTTTTTTTTTAATGATATAGGGGGCAAACGAGCAGACGGATCGCCTGATGGTAAACGATTACCGTCGCCCATGGACACCTGCGACACCAGAAGAGTCACAAGTGCGTTGCCGGTCTTTTAGGTAGGAGTACGCTCTTTTTTTGAAAGCTTGAAGGTCATATCGGTCCGGGAATACCGCAGCAGGAACCTCATTCCAGAGCTTTGCTGTGCGAGGCAGGAAATTTCTGGAAAAACGCACAGTAGAAGACAACCAACCATCCAGATGGTGAGGATGGAAGTGTTGTCGCGTAGGGCGGTGGCGGAAGGATGCGGCAGGGATCAACCCGAATAACTCCTCGGAGCACTCTCCGTTGTATATGCGATAGAAGATGCACAGTGAAGCTACATCTCTACGCAGCGCCAAGGAATCAAGCCCATCAGAAGTTCGTTGGCAGCCGACTATTCGAGTCGCTCTCCGTTGTATGCGATCCAGAGGGAGAAGCTGGTACCGGGGAGCCCCCGCCCACAGATGAGAGCAGTATTCCATATGTGGGCGAACCTGCGCCTTATAAAGTTGAAGGCGGTGGGCTGGAGTGAAATACCGTCTCGATCTGTTGAGCACGCCGAGCTTCTTCGAGGCTAATTTAGCCTTACTCTCCAAGTGGTCGCGGAACTGGACTTCACTCGAGATGTCAATACCAAGGATTCCGATACTGGCTGTGGTAGCAAGGGGAGTGCCTTCGAAAAGAGGTGACGCGACAAACGCAGACTTTTTTGCGGTAAACGCGCAAACCTGTGTCTTAGTGGGGTTAAAACGGACTAAATTAAGTCGACCCCATTCTGAAACTTCTTTTAGGGAAGTCTCAATTTCAGACACAAGTTTGTTTCGGCACTCTATAACGATAATTGATTTGAAGTCAGTTCAGCAGTGGGAGGTACAGCGCTGACTTGTCTCGAATTCGAAGTCAGTTACTGATGATGATGATGATGATGATGATGATGATGTGTTCCTGTTATCCTTCAGTTACTGACCCTGTCTAAACCTGCCTTTACATTTATTACCTACCGAGACTGCATCCAAAAGGTAAACTTGTTTATCAAAAGCTAAAAATAGCATTATCAAAAATCCAGGATATCTTACAATAATATTTTTTTCTCAAACATCCAAGGAAATGTGGTCCTTATAGTCGTGACAATAGAACACGAAGTATGCCATTGTATAGCAGTTGAGGAAGATTCGTTCTAATTTCAAATTAGACGACAATAATGGAATTTCATACAACATTGCTGGCCATGGCCAGCAAAGTGATCGTCTATTGTTTTATGTGACACAGCACCATAACGTTTAATAGGTCGACGTGGTCGACGTGAATGGATGGATGGACGGACGGATGGACGGATGGACGGACGGACGGACGGACGGACGGACGGAGGGATGGATGGATGTTGATGGATGTTGGTTGATGGATGTTGATGGATGTTGGTTGATGGATGTTGATGGATGTTGGTTGATGGATGTTGATGGATGTTGATGGATGTTGATGGATGTTGATGGATGTTGATGGATGGATGGATGGATGGATGTTGATGGATGTTCTTGTTCATGGATGTTGATGGATGTTGATGATGTTGTTGGTGATGGTGATGGTGATGATGATGGCGGTGATGATGGTGGTGATGATGATGATGCATGTTTGAGAAAAACTCTATACAAGCCTTGACCACGAACAGGGATTGCCGGCCTCGTATCTCTAGATGGCCTCGTTAACACTCTGCCATCTATAACTACTCGGCCGGCAATCCCCTATTTCGCGGCCGCTGCAGTAATGTACTATTAATAGCTTATTACAAAATAAAGTATGTTGCTTCACTACACAACAAACATTCCGGACGGAGTGCCCTCTCAGAGCCTACTGGTGGAGGAGCAGGGCCCGTGCCCCGGTGGTACAATGCGTGGGCACCCAGTTCACCGGGCCTTATCATCATCATCATTCTTTCTTTCTTTCTTTTTAGTTCCCATGCGGGCCCAGTGCGGATTGTAAACTTCACACACACCACTGAATTTCTTCTCTGGCGTGTGCAGGTTTCCTCGCGATGTTTTCCACCACCGTAAACCTCATGGTAAATTTGTAATGTAATTTTGCACATGAACTCCGAAATACTCACTAGGTTCAAGCCCAGGCTCAAACCCATGACTCTCTGCTTGAAAGGCCATAGGTCAAACCTCTAGGCCCCCATTGCTTTTTATGGCAATGGTATGTTGTTTAACTCCAACACTTTAGTACTTTGTCACTGTATGCCTCTTGATAAAATAATTTACAAGCTTTTATTTAGCTCACCCTCTTTTGTTTTATTTTTACCCGACTGCGGAGAAGGACGGGTTATGTGTTTGACCCGTATGTATGTACACAACGGTTGAACCGATTTTGATAAATGATACGTCATTGGATTCGTCTTGATAACGCGAGTAACACTGGATACATAAAATTCTTGAAAAATCAAAATGGCGGATTTTAGGCGCCAAATTGTAAGTCTTCAAAAAAATTTTTTTATTCAAACCTCGTTTAGGGTATCAAAATAAAGGGATTTTAAAAGAGATTACAAAAGTATATACAAGTCATGTGTTTAAATTTAATTTGGAATAGTAAATTGGCAATCAATGCATTAAAACGATGACGTACCTACTTACTAAGATATCTTTGAGCAATAATTTTCTCTATGAAACCCATGTGGAAAATTAAGTACCTACTTATTTCGAAATTGGTTTTGAACTTTAACCAAATAGCATAGGATTCCTAACTCAAATACTCAATCATTTATCTGGGTCTCAGGAGGTTACACTAAAAAGCAAGAAATAAAGAAGTAATTAAAAAAAACTAAAAACCCGCCTGCGGTGTAAATAAAATAATAAATTAAATAATCAAAAAACCCGCCTGCAGAAATACTGAAAAATTGGAAACAAGATAAAATGTTAAATAACAATAAAACGAATTTAAAACACGTCGATGGCAGTCTTACGAGGGGCGTTCAATATAAAGTGAGAATGAGATGCAAACTCTTTTAATATTACAAAATTAAATACTGGCCGGTAAAGCTAATCTATCTAGCTGATTACTATGAAAAAAAAACTAACTGTCTTTTGTCTAAAAAAATATACGGTAATTTCTTTGCAATGCTATTGAGTACGTTAGCGAAAATGGAGAAAATTGAACTGCGCGCCGTTATCAAATACTTGTGTTTGAAAAATTTTTCTACGGACCAAGTCAATTTGGATTTGCGGGACACTTTAGGGTCTAATGCTCCTCCGTATTCGGACAGTCGCACGTTGGTGCGCCGAATTTAGACGTGGAAGAACATCGACAATGGACGACCCCCGCTCCGGACGCCCTACTACAGCAGTAACTGAAGAAATTGTGAAAAAAGTCGAAAACTCAGTTTTGGCGGATCGTCGTGTCACGGTTCGTTTTATTGCTGAAAATGTAAAGATTTCAACGGGGAGCGTGCATAATATTTTACATGAACGCTTGGGTATGAAAAAGGTATCTGCGCGTTGGGTACCAAGAATGCTTACTGACACGCAAAAACAAACTAGACTAGAGATTTGTCAAGAAGCTTTGAACCTGATGCAGCAAGACCGGGAACTTTTTTTGGCGCGATTTATAACAATGGACGAAACATGGCTCCATCATTACGACCCAGAAACGAAACTGCAGTATATGACATGGAAAAGGCCATCATCTCCAACTCTGAAGAAATTCAAGGTGAGCCCATCTGCCGGTAAGGTCATGGGCTCTGTTTTTTGGGATGGTAAAGGGGTATTAATGATTGAGTATCTCGAGCATGGAGCCACTATTACGGGCACATTATACGCCAAACAAATAGCAACATTGCGCAATGAGATCCGCGAAAAACGGCGAGGTAAACTCTCGAAAGTTGAGCTGTTCCACCAGGACAATGCCCCGGCACACAAGTCCGCCGTTGCAATGGCTGCAATTCGTGATGCTGGGTTCGATATCCTTAAGCATCCTCCGTATTCACCAGATCTCGCTCCCAGTGATTTCTACCTATTTCCGAGATTGAAACAATACCTGAGAGGCCAAAAATTTGAAGACGACGACGCGGTAGTCGCTGCAGTACAAGATTTTTTAAGTACTCAAGATGAGACCTTTTTTAAAAATGGAATTTTAAGTTTAGAAAAAAGATATACTAAGTGTATTATGTTAAAAGGTGACTATGTCGAAAAATAAAATGACATTTAGTAAAAGTTGTTTATAACATACTCATTCTCACTTTTTATTGAACGCCCCTAGTACAATTTAATGCAACGATAAAATGCAGTCGGGGGCATGCATGAAGTGACATTAAATCCCATGCAGGCACTAATTCCCATGCCTCCGACTGCAATTTATCGTTGCATTAAATTTCGGAAGACTGCCATCGACGTGTTTTATAGTACATTGTTGTAGAGGCTGGAAAGTAAGCAACAGACGGACGAGTTTGTTTGAGGGCCGACGCGTAGCGGAGGCCCTCGAAAGTACGAGTCCATCTATTGCACTTTTGGCCGAGACTAAACATTGTGCTTTTCACGACTAATGCGAGGAAATCATCATCATCATCATCATAATCATCCATCCCGTCCATTCCGCCCATCCGTCCATCCCGCCCATCCAGTCCATCCCGTTCATCCCGTATATCCCGTCCATCCCGTATATCCCGTCCATTCCGTCCATCCAGTCCATTCCGTCCATACGTCCATCCCGTCCATTCCGTCCATACGTCCATCCCGTCCGTCCGTCCGTCCGTCCGTCCGTCCGTTCGTCCGTCCATCCATCCATCCATCCATCCATCCATCACATGCAGCAGACGATTACTTTTGATTGGTCCAATAGTGTCGTTTCAGCACGCCAGGAATGAAATTCAGAAATTATCTTTCAAGAAGTCGTATCGTATTATGAAATACATATACTGATGCGTCCTGTTTTCGATTAGTATAACATTGTTGTCGTGTTTGCGGGCCATAAATGAGTATGAGTCAGCTGTTAAATGTACATATATAGGCAGTTTTGAGTACTGGATTTAGGTTATCTATGGCCACATTTTCGAGCAGTCTCGTGAAAAATTCGTTTTATTGTTATTGAACATTTTATCTTGTTTCCAACTTTTTAGTATTTCTGCAGGCAGGTTTCTTGATTTTTTAATTTATTTATTATTTCGCCGGATGAAAAGCAAAACTCACTAAAATTTCTGTCACTGCTCTTCAATAAGTCGTATCTACACTGACGAGCAAAAATAAAGGGTCGGTTACAAAAATGACGATAACTACAAAACCCGCTGTGATAGCTTCTTCGAATATATGAGTTTAGTAAAGAGTTTTATTCTTAACAAGAAAAAGTTTCATTGAGAATAAAACTCTGTACTAAACTCATTTCACTCGAAGAAGCTATCACAGCGGGTTTTGTAGTTATCGTCATTTTTGTAACCGACCCTTTATTTTTGCTCGTCAGTGTAGTTAGTAATTTCATACTGCGATACGAGCTTTGTTTTGAGTAGGTATTTGGTACTTAGTGACTTTTGCTTGTCACCCGACGATTTACCTATTATTATTCTTGGGTCAAATCTTAGAAGTCGTATTTGACCCACTTCCAGTTGTCGGATTTATTTGAAATTTGGTATACTTATGTAGGTTGGATGACAATGCAAGTACAGTCAACAAAAAGTACAGTCAGCGAAAAAGCTTGTGTTCAAAATGAAGTTTTTGACAAAAACTTATTCCTTTTGAGGTACGGAACCCTAAGAATCATCGAATAGTATAAATTGGGGTCCACTCAGCATATTGTTGCGGTGCTGTTTTTCACTGGGACCCATTTAAAAACTATGCAAATAAAATGATTTTTTTTTTTTATTTATTTACACAAAAACAAACAAAAGAAGTACAGAAATACTTATGTTAAAATACATCTGACAAACTGCATAGCAGTTTGTTGGCAGAATGTATGGATGTATTTGATTGATTGACCTCAACTGCACGCTGTATAGAGCTTAGATTACAATGGAAGTGCACTTTAAATCAAATCTCTGTCTGTTTGTTACCTCTCACACTTAAACCGTTGAACCAATTTAGATAAAATTTGGTATTGCGATGGTTTGAGTTGTTGAAATGGACATAGGATCGTTTTTATCCCAGAAATCACCTTTAAAGGATGAAAAGGGGGGTGGAAATTTGTATGGGAAATCACTAACCGTTGAACCGATTTAGATGAAATTTGATATGGAGATAGTTTGTTAGATAATTTGAGTTCCGGGAAAGGACATAAAATAGTTTTATCCCGGAAAAAAATATCGTTCCCGCGGGATAGCGATAAACTAATTATCCGCAGAGTCGCGAGCAAAAGTTAGTAATATTATATTACTAGGCAATTTGCCGGTATAAAAACTACTAATCCTAAGTACTTACTTCCTTCACACAGTCTCAAACTATCTCCATACCTACCAAATTTCATCTGAATCATTTCAGCGGATTCAGTGTGAAGAGTTAACATACAGACAGACACTTTCGCATCCATACTGATATTATAAATGTGAAAGTGTGTATGTCTGTCTGTCTGTTACCACTTCACGCTTAAACCGATTTAGATGAAATTTGGTATAGAGATAGTATTAGTCCCGGGAAAGGAGAGAATACTTTTTATCCCGGAAAATTGCATAGCTCCCGCGGGATTCATCATCGTCATCATCCCAGCCTATATACAGGGTGTTACAAAATTACCCGTAATAACTTTAGGGGATTGAAGTACCTACTCCAGTAAAGAATTAAATTAGTATATATTTTTTTTTAGAAAAACAAGAACAGCGCGCAAAATTACAGTTTTATTTACTGTTCATGGGGTTTCAGGCTTTATGGGTTATTTTGTAACACCCTGTACATACATCCCACTGCAGGGCACAGGCTTCCTTTCACAATGAGATAGCTTGGGCCGTAGTTCCCACGCGGGCCCAGTGCATATTGGGAACTTCACACATACTATTGAACTAGCTTTTGCCCGCGACTCCGTCCGCGTGGTTTTAGTAATTTGGGCAGCTTATTTTTTATCAAATTTGCTTTTTCATCAATTATGGCTCTCCTTAGATCCTTCCGGAAGAAGTGAAACTTCATAATAAACCAACCCGCTCCCAATCCGACCCCATACAGCCCCCAACCCGCCCCAACCCGCTCCCAACTCGCTCTCACCCCGCCTCCAACCCGCCCCCAACTCGCTCTTAACCCGCCCCCAACCCGCTCCTAAACCGCCACCAACTCACTCCCAACCAGCCCCATCCCGCTCCTAACCCGCCCCCAACCCGCTCCCAACTCGCTCCCCCACCCGCTCCCAACCCGCTCTCAAACCGCCCCCAACCCGCTCCCAACTCGCCCCCCCACCCGCTCCCAACCCGCCCTATCTAACTGGGCTATCTGACACTGAAAGAATTTTTCAAATCGTATCAGTAGTTCCCGAGATATGTATACACCGTGAAATTTTAGTGGTTGTTTTCCCGAAACGAGGTGATTTAGTATCGATTGTACAATCGATTTATAATTACTATTTTGACTAGAGTCAAAAATCCAATTGTGAAAAACGAAAGTCGAAAATGACCGCAAACCAATAGTAACGCTTCGTTGGTACCTAACCTATCGTACGATCGTACGCTACTTGTACCAACGAAGCATTACTATTGGTTTGCGGTCATTTTCGACTTTCGTTTTTCACAATTGGATTTTTGACTCTAGTCAAAATAGTAATTATAAATCGATTGTACAATCGAAACTAAATCACCTCGTTTCGGGAAAACAACCACTAAAATTTCACGGTGTATAAGTTTCACTTCAAAAACCCCCAATTTGGAAACATTCTTCCGCTCCGCTCCGCTCCTATTGGTGTTAGCGTGATGATATAATAGCCTATAGCCTTCCTTGATAAATGGGCTATCTAACACTGAAAGAATTTTTCAAATCGGAGCAGCAGTTCCTGAGATTAGCGCGTTCATAATAACAACTCTTATAAAAACAGTTCGATAAATTCTTAAAATAAACGTATCTTTCTTATTTGTGAACCGATTCAAATGAAACAAACACTAAATGTTAATCCAAGAAAATACCAACATATCAGTGAAAACCGCATCCTTCTAGGTTAAGCCGTTTCTGAGATTAGCGCGCACAAACGCACAGACAAACAGACAAACAGACAATAATTCTAAAAATCATTGTTTTGGGTTCTATTGCGCTAATAAATAGCCCTAGTGTCAGTTTTTCTCAAATATCTTCAATGTACAGACACCGACTTGTTACAGATTTATTATATGTATAGATTTCCTCGCAAGTGTATGCAGGTTTCCTTCACCGTAAAGCTCATGATAAATTTCAAATGTTGTTCCCGCGGGATTGCGATTCTTTACAGATGCAGATGGGAGTCGCGGACAACAGCTAATTTGTAATATTAGTATGAATATTCTACCGTTTTTTGCCCAAATAAAAATTAGACATTAACATGTTTTATGATTAAATCCGCGCAAGAACTAAAGTCACCAACATAACTCGACGAATCGCCAGACTCGAGTGGCAGTGGGCAGGGCACATCGCTCGTAGAACTGATGGCCGATGGGGAAAAAAGGTACTCGAGTGGCGTCCACGGACCGGAAGACACAGTATAGGTAGGCCTCCAACAAGATGGAGCGACGACCTGGTTATGGTTGCGGGATCGCGTTGGATGCGGATGGCGCGGGACCGATCTGTTTGGCAAGCCTTGGGGGAGGCCTATGTTCAGCAGTGGACGTCTTCCGGCTGAAATGATGATGATGACGATCATGTTTCAGGTGCAACAGCAGATGGCGCAAGCTATCTACATGCAGACGATGCTCGCCATGCAAGCCGCTGGTGCCCCCGAGCCGGCCCCGAGCCACGGTAAGTCACTGCCACGTATAGCTGTCGCCACCACAGAATAATAATAGTACTAACGTTCAGAATGGCCATGGCCACGCTCCGCCCCGCACCGATTCGAGTTACCCCACCCCAGCGCAGATTGCCGGAGCCGGAAACCAGTCGGGTGCGCAAGGCGCGCGATGCATGTCGGCCGCACGGCGCTAAGTCCGGGAGCAATAATTTTGCGAAATGGTAATATACTATGCATTATATGGGTGTTTGTCAACAGCCAAATATAAGGAAAGGAGTTTGTTTACCTACCCTACCTACTTCCTGTTATAAATAATGCTTTCTGAAATTATCGCGATTAATACATGAAATAATTCATAATTTCTTTATTGTACATAAATATCTATTACAACAGAAATAACAATAATAAGATTTTTCACATTAAAAACCAGGCGATATAAATGTACGTAACAATTTCACAATTTTGGTTGCACTGGCCCCTACACTAGGCTCAGCCTGTTTCGTAGGTAACCAATTCCTGTGCGAGTTGACATAATTGATGCGAAAAGCTAATAAGAATCCCTTGGCTAAGAAACAAATGGATCTAAGTAAAAATTAAATACTATATCTAAGATTTAAATTACAAATACGGTAGTTATGTGCGCGTGTGTGTGTGTGTGTATGTATATGTGTATTTTTGTGTATGAGTGTAAGTGTGTGTGCTTGTTATTTTTTATTATAAATAACTACCTACCGAATAATTCGTTCAAGTTTGTAGTCGTATATCTATTGTAATATTTGTAATTGTAAATAATAATGCTTAAATACACAGACAGACACATTTTAAATAGGTTTAAATAAATAGATAAGATTAACTATTACACTTTATTTGCACATATCTAAGCCGTACCTACATATTATTATATGTACCTAAGTATATATGTCATTGATAGTACTTATTAGTACTAGGTTTTTGAGATGATCAGCCCTGTATATCTTACGCACACATTGACGCGTGTACAGACGTCGTCGTGCTTATGTAGATACAAGAACGCGTATTTTGTACGTCGTGGCCGCCGTGTGTCGCCACGAGAGTTTGAAGTCACGCACACAACATGTCATGTAGTGACAGCGGGACTTTTAACCCCTGACGCAAAAACGACGGGGTTTTCAACGATAAACGATAAAACGTCATGACACAATCGAGTTTGGACTCGTTTGATTTGCGTTAACGAGTACTTTGATCCTAGATAACCGGGGCAAAAAGTACAGTCAGCAAAAAAAGCTAGTATTAATAAAAACTTTTTAACAAAAAATTAAACCGCCGAAAAAACTGAAAAGCAAGAAATAATACCTTTTTTGTTTGACCTTAATCTAGGTACCAGTTTGAAGTCGGTGCCTCAGCACTTAGCCAGGAGGAGTGGACCTATAATCGTCTACCTGATTGGCTTCTATCACTCCTCCTGGCTCGTGCTGAGGCACCGACTTCAAACTGGTACCTAGATTAAGGTCAAACAAAAAAGGTATTATTTCTTGCTTTTCAGTTTTTTCGGCGGTTTAAACCTCCGAATTTTTTGTTAAAAAGTTTTTATTTTATACTTTTTTTCCATCCTTGGGGTAATTTTTTTTCCAAATTTATAATACCAACTTCAAGGTATACCCTATCTATCCAATAAAAAAGAATTTTGAAAATCAGACTACTCTGTAAAAAGTTAGTCAATCATCCCCTGTTTTCCTACCCTTAGGGTAGGAATATTATTTCCAAATTTAAATAGGACCACCCTTGGGGTATACGCTTTCCAATAAAAAAAGAATCATCAAAATCCGACTACTCTGTAATAAGTTATGCGTAGTCATATAGTACAATTAGTAACTGAACAATCAATCATCCCCTGTTTTTCTACCCTTAGGGTAGGAATATTGTTTCCAAATTTAAATGGGACCACCCTCGAGGTATACGCTTTCCAATAAAAAAAGAATCATCAAAATCGGACTACTCTGTAAAAAGTTATGCATGATCATACATAAAAAAAAAAATACACGTCGAATTGAGAACCTCCTCCTTTTGTTTTCGTCGGTTGAAATAGTTATTTGTTATACAAGGGGGGAAAGTTGTATTTTAACTGCGAGTGTTCATTTTGAAACACGAGCTATCGAAAGGATTCTATGATTGACCACGAGCGAAGCGAGTGGTTCAAAAATAGAATTCTTTCGATAGCGAGTGCTTCAACACACGAGACGTAAAATAACTTTTCACCCGTGTATAACACAAAACTTTTCACCTCACTACAGCGAGGAAAATAAGAAAAAGGGTTTGTACTATCAATTATTATTTATTTACCTCTTTGTCAATACAATAATTTTGAAGTACTTATAGAAATATTGGTAAAATCAAAAATAATGCAAAATAGCCTAAGTAAATCCAGTCTTTATGGAACTATTCCAATACCGACATATCGTCACTACTTTGAAAAAACTCGTATCTCCAATCAATGAATAAACCAAACTGAACTTTATTGCACATCGAGTAAAGTTCAATTAGCCAGATTATCGATTTTGAGATACGAGCAAACTGTATTACTGTTAAATTGTATACCGTTTTGACTTAAGTTTTTTTTTATTATTTCGGATGCGTTTTGATCGCACATCGACTTACTTGGACTGTCAGAACATTTTATCCGTTTTTACAACAAGAATGAAGGTTAATGTTGAATGCTGATATTTATGAATTAAAATAAAGTTGTAAGACTGTATTTAGTGTTTTTTACTCGATGCAATTCATTAATTGTGATGTTAAAAATTCAGCACTTTTAACGTTTTACGTTTTTAAGCTGCCTTCAAATGTCAAAACTCTTTCTTCACTTGTGGATAAAAAGCGATTTTCTCAATAGATGTCAAACAAACAACAAGGGCTTTCCGAGCTAGTGAGGTGAAAATAGAATTTCGTCTGCGATGAATTCATTTATCACTATCCCGCGAGAACTACGTAATTTTCCGGTATAAAAATATCCTATAATGTTAATCCAGGTTATGAACCATCTGTGTGTCAAATTTCAGCGTTTTAGCGTGAAAGAGTAACAAACATCCACACATCCATCCATACAAACTTTCACGTTTATAATATTCATCATCATCCCAACCTATACAGGGTTATTTTTAATTCACTAGCATCCTTTTAACCCTAAACTCCTACCACTTACACAAATGTTTTTTGTTTTACGGCTTTTGTCATAACTTAATATTTTTGGTGTAATAACGTTTTGAAAATTGGAGATTACCCCTTATTTTTACGATACTCTGTGTATTTGTATGGGAAATAAAAAAACTAAAAAACACGCTTTAAAATATAAAAAAAAAATTTAATAAATTTCAATTCACTATTCTTATATAGTGCAGTAAGAAATCTTAATAAGCAATTATTATATTGTTATATCCAGATCAAAATTTGTAAACAATTCTAAATATTGATAAAATAAATAATAATAGTTTAAAATATTTTATTGTAAAAAAAGCGTGGGGTGCATGGTGTCAATTGTCAAGGATTATCATTTTGATAACATCTTAAAAAGCACCCCACGCTTTTTTTACAATAAAATATTTTAAACTATTATTATTTATTTTATCAATATTTAGAATTGTTTACAAATTTTGATCTGGATATAACAAAATAATAATTGCTTATTAAGATTTTTTACTGCACTATAAGAATAGTGAATTGAAATTTATTAAAATTTATTTTTTATTTTTTAAAGCGTGTTTTTTAGTTTTTTTTAACTATTATTTATTTTCTATTTTTTAGTTGCATTTTTTTTTCTTTCTAACTTTACCCCCCTCACCTACAACCCCCAAACGCCCTAAACCCAACCCCCCAAGATCCCCCACCCCATTTCCCCAAACCCTCCCCCCCAAACCCCACACCCTTACCCCCAATCCCCTAAACCCCCCTTACCCCCCTCCTCATTTTACAAACCCCCGAACCCCCTAACACCGAACCCCCCAAACCCCCGGAACCCCCCCCCCCCCCACCCCGCCACCTACCGCCCCCCCTTCCAGTTCCATCATCAAACCCTTGTTACCATCTAGGCCTCTTACCCCCTCCCCATTTCCCACAACCCCCCAAAATCACTTACCCCCGAACCCCCCAACAGCCCCACCCTATTCCCCGTAACCCCCCCCCCCCCCATCTCCTAACCCCAACCGCCACACCCTAACCCCCAACCCTCTAAACCCCCGACCTCCTTACCCCATACCCCATTCCCCCCCCACCCCGCCACCTACCCCCCTTCCAGCTCCATCATCAGACCCTTGTTACCATCTAGGACCAAAGTACTCGTCAAAACGAATCAAACGAGCCCAAACTCGATGGGGTTGTTTCGTTTTATTGTGGAGTGCCTTTGGCCATCTTCCAGCTCCATCATCAGACCCTGGTTACCATCTAGGATCAAAGTGCTCGTCAAGACGAATCAAACGAGCCCAAACTCGACGGGGTTGTGTAGTTTTATTGTGGAGTGCCTTTGGCCATCTTCCAGCTCCATCATCAGACCCTGGTTACCATCTAGGATCAAAGTGCTCGTCAAGACGAATCAAACGAGCCCAAACTCGACGGGGTTGTGTAGTTTTATTGTGGAGTGCCTTTGGCCATCTTCCAGCTCCATCATCAGACCCTGGTTACCATCTGAGATCAAAGTGCTCGTCAAGACGAATCAAACGAGCCCAAACTCGACGGGATTGTGTTGTTTTATTACATAGTTCCTATGGCCACCATCCAGCTCCATCATCAGATCAGCTCCATGTTACAATAATATTGCATTGTCATCCAATTTACACATATGTGCAAAATTTCAACTCAATCGGAAACCGGGAAGTGGGTCAAAATCGCGCCCTAAGGAGTCGGTTGCAAACATACAGGTGAAGCTAATATAAAGCGTGTAAAATAATAGTTTAAAAAAACTAAAAAACACGCTTTAAAAAATAAAAAATAAATTTTAATAAATTTCAATTCACTATTCTTATAGTGCAGTAAAAAATCTTAATAAGCAATTATTATATTGTTATATCCAGATCAAAATTTGTAAACAATTCTAAATATTGATAAAATAAATAATAATAGTTTAAAATATTTTATTGTAAAAAAAGCGTGGGGTGCATGGTGTCAATTGTCAAGGATTGTCATTTTGATAACATCTTAAAAAGCACCCCACGCTTTTTTTACAATAAAATATTTTAAACTATTATTATTTATTTTATCAATATTTAGAATTGTTTACAAATTTTGATCTGGATATAACAATATAATAATTGCTTATTAAGATTTTTTACTGGACTATAAGAATAGTGAATTGAAATTTATTAAAATTTATTTTTTATTTTTTAAAGCGTGTTTTTTAGTTTTTTTAAACTATTATTTATTTTCTATTTTTTAGTTGCATTTTTTTCTTTCTAACTTTACCCCCTCACCTACAACCCCCAAACCCCCTAAACCCAACCCCCCAACATCCCCCACCCCATTTACCCAAACCCCCCCCAAACCCCACACCCTTACCCCCAATTCCCTAAACCCCCCTTACCCCCTCCTCATTTTACAAACCCCCGAACCACCTAAACCCAAACCGAACCCCCCCCACCCCCACTCCCCCCCCACTTGCCCCCCACTCCCCCCCCCCCCCCCCCACCCCTCCCACACCCCCCACCCCGCCACCTACCGCCCCCCTTCCAGTTCCATCATCAAACCCTTGTTACCATCTAGGCCTCTTACCCCCTCCCCATTTCCCACAACCCCCCAAAATCACTTACCCCCAAACCACCCAACACCCCCACCCTATTTCCCGTAAACCCCCCCCATCCCCTAACCCCAACCGCCACACCCTAACCCCCAACCCGCCACCTACCCCCCTTCCAGCTCCATCATCAGACTCTTGTTACCATCTAGGACCAAAGTACTCGTCAAAACGAATCAAACGAGCCCAAACTCGATGGGGTTGTTTCGTTTTATTGTGGAGTGCCTTTGGCCATCTTCCAGCTCCATCATCAGACCCTGGTTACCATATGGGATCAAAGTGCTCGTCAAGACGAATCAAACGAGCCCAAAATCGATGGGGTTGTGTCGTTTTATTGTGGAGTGCCTTTGGCCATCTTCCAGCTCCATCATCAGACCCTGGTTACCATATGGGATCAAAGTGCTCGTCAAGACGAATCAAACGAGCCCAAACTCGATGGGGTTGTGTCGTTTTATTGTGGAGTGCCTTTGGCCATCTTCCAGCTCCATCATCAGACCCTGGTTACCATATGGGATCAAAGTGCTCGTCAAGACGAATCAAACGAGCCCAAACTCGATGGGGTTGTGTCGTTTTATTGTGGAGTGCCTTTGGCCATCTTCCAGCTCCATCATCAGACCCTGGTTACCATCTGGGATCAAAGTGCTCGTCAAGACGAATCAAACGAGCCCAAACTCGACGGGATTGTGTTGTTTTATTACATAGTTCCTATGGCCACCATCCAGCTCCATAATCAGATCAGCTCCATGTTACAATAATATTGCATTGTCATCCAATTTACACATATGTGCAAAATTTCAGCTCAATCGGAAACCGGGAAGTGGGTCAAAATCGCGCCCTAAGGAGTCGGTTACAAACAAACATACATTTATACAAACATACAGGTGAAGCTAATATAAAGCGTGTAAAAAAGTGCTTCATTTTAAAAAGTCGTAAAACAAAGAACATTTTTTCGAGTGATAGGAATTCAGGGTTAAGAGGATGTCAGTGAATTACAACTGCAGGGCACAGGCCTCCTCTCAGAATGAGAGGGCTTGGGCCGTAGTTCCCACGCGGGCCCAGTGCGAATTGGGAAGTTCACACACACCATTGAATTTCTTCGCAGGCGTAGCGTGTTTTCCGTCACCGCAAAGCTCATGGTAAATTTCAAATGTAATTATACTTGAATGAAAGGTTTAAGTAATTAACTAAATGTAAACAAAACAACGTAGACTGATGTCTTTAATACTGTAATTCTCCCATTAAACTATCTAAACATTTACATATCTGTATTAAAATACGTTAGTCTAGTTTGTATTACAATGATAGATAAATAAAATGATTTGAATCCTTGAATGTGCCAAATTTGGAAACTGAAGTTTGTTTACATTTAGTTAACTACCTAAACCTTTCAAGTATAGCACATAAATTCCGAAAAACTAAGAGGTGCGAGCCGGGATTTAATAATAATAATAAAAATGTTTATTGTACTCAAACACAAGTGTTACAAGTAACATAGGCTTAACTTTGTACAAACAATATCTTAAATAAGTGGTCGAGCTTTCGACCCCTAAACTAGGTTTGGACCCGTGCCTTAGGGGCTTGAGTTCGTCCGAAATTAATGTCTTAAAACAAACATGTAGGTACTTGGACAATGTAACAGCAAGCATTAGCTTCCCCTAACCTAACCCCTCACTTGACCCTCTGCTTGAGACACCACTGGTCAAACCACTAGGCCACCACGGCTTTTAATATTAGTAAATTGTTACTGTCATTCATTGATATTTATGGGCGGTGGTGATCATTTCCCACCAGATGACATCTCATAATGAAATAAAAAAAATCACAAAACTTTTTTCAGACCAACCAATGCAACCCGAACCAGACCCCAGTCCATCCGGCAGCTCGCTCTCCGAGATAGAACTGCTACTGCGATGCAAGCCCGACGAACAGAGAGAAGAAACCTACCAGTGTCAAGAATGCTCCAAATGCTTCAAAGACCCAGACGTCTTGATACTTCACAAACGGCTACATACTAGAGACAAACCAGACACAATAGAGAAAGAAAATTATAGTGCCAATATACAAGACAGAGAAGAAACACTCCGGGCCAATCCTATACTAGCTAATTTATTAAAATCTAGCATGAGACTAGAACCGGAGGGTAACATACTAGATGCAAACGTGCTGACAGTTGAGAATCAAATCATGACAGCCTTAGCTACTAATATGGAGGCGTATATAAGGACTCTGTCTTCCATGCTGTCAAGTCAAGGGTCCATACATAATGTAGGTGATGATATAGCTGATGATAACAGCGAACGTGTCAGGTGTGAAGATGGCGCGAACAAGAGCTTAGATGAAGATGCAGCGTGTGAAGATGCTATAGATGATGTAAGTAATAGTTCTGAAAAGTAAAGTAGATTAAAATCATGATAAGTGTACATGAGATCGTGCCGTTTGTTAGTCATGTATCTCGAAATCATTAATTCCTCGTAGCTATTCACCTGTTCGCGTTTTGCCGCGATATTGTAAATATCCCAGTGCCCGACGGTGCCCCAATAACCGACACTTTCAATCTTAATTCGTAGCAATAAAGGCGACAAGCAGGGTGTCGATTATTGGAATTAAAGTGTCGACTCTCTGTCTGTTTGTTACTCGCATATATTTTTAATCCCGTTTTGCAGCAATAGCATATTTTGTTGTAGCATGGAGTACCGATCGCCTATTTTTATAATATTTTTTCTCTTTTTTAGGTTGGTTGCTTATATTATTATTAATCACCTTTAATTCTTAATCATAATTGGTATCATATCGGCGTATTGGTTCGCTGTAATGCCGTGTAAATTAATTGAATAAATAAATAAATAATTAGTCTCAACTAAATAATTGTATTTAATCTCTACTGCTTGCTACAATCTATCGAATATCAACGGGAAAACAACTCGGAGATAGTGTTTAAATGAAATATAGTGTTAAATAATAACGCATTACAAACAAATATAATATTGCGATGAAAACAACAAAAGTGGAGAACCACAAACAGTAAATATACTATGAATTTTGTACACCATTGTGATTGGCAACGAGAAATCATTAATAAAATCTGTTCACAAATTTAAACAAATGCGGCAAAACACGAACAGGTGAATAGCTATACGGAATTAATGATTTCGAGGTACCGTCGAGGAAAGTGAATTGCTTACCAGGGTGGAACCTTTTTGTTGCAAATGTCACATTGACATTCCCTAAATCTGCCAAAGAAATCATACGGAAATTGATTGTAGTACGTGATTCAGTTCCCTCTATTATACATGACTAACAAAGGGATCGGGCGTTTAGTTCAGGCAGGACCTGACTGTGATAGTAAAGTAGTTGAATTAAGTAACATGATGATTTTAATTACAGTTAGTTCAATTTTACAGATTTTTGAAGTAAAGTATGGATTGCCTTTGAAGTCAGTTAAAAACCTGCTATACTTTTTATCTTATGTCACATCTTAGATCTCCAGTGAATATGCAACCTGGCAAAGTAGCCGCCGGTTCTAAATGTTTGTCAAAATTTAATTAGAACCGTTCTTGTGACAAAAATTTAAGTTAGCTCTTTGCATAACAATAAAAATATCCAATAACTAACGGAAAGTAGTACAAAGGCTAAAATATCCCTAAGAAAGGATCTTTTGTTGCGTTTAATTTTCATTATTGGCATATATAAATAACCTACTACTAAATTGGTTGTGTGTTACACTGTGGTAGTGTCAAATTGACATAACCACTATATTTTTAGCCGCTTGTAAAGTTTCTTTAAATTGGTCTTAGCATATTCGTATTATTCGTCTTCGAAACCACCCACCTTTAGACTGTTAATATAATGTATATTTTGTACACATTTACATATGTAAGGACTATTATGTAATGTTTAATTTAAAGACTTGATTGTGTGTTAGATTAAATTCCTTATTCGTAAACAATATTAAGCTATATTAGTCAAACATTGATTGTGTTTGTCTGTTTGGTATTGGCCTTTGCAAATATCGGACAAAGAATTTCATGTATAAGAGGCATTAATGCGGAGCTAGATAGCGGGGCGGAAAGAGAAATTAAATGAGACCACGAAAGAGGTGCCGGCGGCGAGCTCGGCCCCTTTGTGGTCATACTCCCCAGTCCCTGTACCGTGCGGGGAAGACTCATTAAAACGGGCTAGCTATAGCCCGCGCTCGTTGCTTCGCCCCGCTTCATAGTTTTGTATGGACTTTAAACTACATTTGCAACTCCGTGCCCACTGAAGTGGAGCTGAGAATTTGTGCAATTTTATTGGTGGATTTTTATCTCTCACACCGGTCCGCTGCGTCCTGTGGGCAGTCAGTCTTACCCATAGCGCCACGTATGTATAGAGGGAAGAGTCGCTCACGTGGCGAATTTATTACTTATATAAGGACTAGCTTTATCTCGCGACTTCGCCCGTATTAGAAATCCATGAAAGTTAAGGTAACACTTTTAAAGCACAAAGTCCGTTTGGACAACGCCATCTATGGATAGCAGACGAAGTTATCACGTCATCTTTAGCTGAGATACTTCAACGTTCTTGGACAGCGCCCTCAATTCTTGTTTGAAATTAAAATAATCATCCCACGGAAACTTATTACTGGTATATTAACCTCTTGTATGCTTAGATGCAGATCTGCACGTGATTTAAGGCTATCTTTTTGTATTTTTTTTAAATCTGTATCATTGGATTTATATGAAACAGTTGAGACTAGAATGCACGATTTTTTTCACTTCCCGTATACGACGGATGTATCCTATGTCTCAGAGTTATTTTTCCATCTGTACAGTCAGGGTCATAAATATTTATACGTTACCAAGGCGTCATAAATATCTGTACAAGTCTATTCCACTAACTGTAAGGTTGGTGTTTGCATATATTTGACGCGACGGCTGTCTAGATATTTACGCTTTCGATTGTACCTACGCTACGTTTCTTCTACTTTCGTTCAGATGTTATTGCGTGCTTGCGGTGGCGAATTGACACATTTGCCGCTGGCTATAATTTTTTTTTTCGCACCTACTAATCTTTGCAATTCGCTACACTAAATTATAAATTGTAATATTTAAACTATTGGAATATTTAAAAAAATCATAATCACAATAGTATACTTTACAAATCGCTTAGTAATTTTTCTTGTGCAAACGTTGGAATATTCGATGTAGGTACTAGAATATCCGTATTAGACGAGGAAAGTGCTGTAGGAGTCTGTGAAATCAGCGGAGAGTCAAATTTACGCAGGTTAGGAGGGCGGGTACCTCAGATGTTGTCGTGAAGACGGCATTCGAGGAGTCCTCACAAAACTACGGGCCGAGGAGTTAATCAAGTGGGTAGTAAGTAAAGAGCATGATGATGAGGCTAGGATAATGGGTCTCTCACTGAGCCAATCCAATCAAATCGTACCGCGCTCGCGATGGTGCCCGACGGACACAAGAAAATCCATTACCTAACAGTGAAGTCTTTTTTAGGGGGTTGGTATATACATAAAACAGGTGACTTGTGTGGAACCTTGACGTCCCCTCTGCATCGATTTTCAGGCGTCTGCCTGTGTTGACTATTAAAATGCGTTCAACTGTCTATATGCGTAACATTAGAGCGTTCGATGCAGTAGGCTTTAGACAACGTAGCTAAGGCTCCCCCTGAGCCGCGGCAGTAGTTCGAACTTGTGAGGTGCCACCTAATACGTGACAAAGGAGCTGAAAATCATGCACGACCGCCGTGGTCTCAGAATGCTATACCCTGTCCGAATGAATACTAAGAGAATACAGCCGCACGTGATTGGTTAAAAATACGTTGCTAATAAAAAGCGGTAAAAATCTCTAACCTATCACGTGCAACTGTGTTCCCTCAGTACTAGCTCGTTAACTTGATAGAGTATAGGTATAATTGCCTCGAGAGGTGGTGTGGTGTCAAGAGTTAAAGTTTGTGCATTGATAGTCTTAAGTTGCCGTTTCTTCGACGAGTTTCATCGTGCCAAGCGTGCTAAGTACGCCACGCATGGTGAGTTAGTTGAGCATGTGGCAAGTAGACTAGGGCTACAGGAAAGGAGTGTATTACGGTGACTTCCTGTACCATATCGTGGCGTGGAATCTGGAGCCACAGCTCCCTTGAGGAGTTGAGGAAGACTATCGGGCTGTCGGTGAAGACTCTGTAGGTGTTGCCAGGTTTGGTATTGCGCGGTTCGCATAAGAACTGGAGATTTAACCATTTAACTACTGTCACGGGTATGGTACCTGCATAGGAGCCTCGGCTTGGAAATTCGGTGGGTGGCGAGTAGGTGGTCTCGCTGTTTTTGTTCGTTGCCCCTGTACCGTACATGATGGTATGTCGCTCGTTAGTTAGTAGTTCTGGGCGAAGTTAACTTCCAACCAGCTAAGACCTTAGAGGAGCTGCGAGACTTCGTGCGTGGCGATGAAACTGGACTCTAGGTGAGGTATTCGGTGGTCGGGAATCGCTGGGTCTCAATTGTTCACACAAGCCCCATTTCCGTTCTCAGATGGTATGTCTCCCCTTATTACGTAAAAGGGTGGCCATAAGCATAACTGGGCACATAGGTGAGGTTCGCGATTCTCAGCGTGCGGAAGAGCGGGGATGGGCTAGACCGTACAGCTTCGGGGTAACCTGGGGTGCGCGACCCCTGGTCACAGGCGGATGTACGAGCACGGTTTTGGGGAACTGAAAAGGGTGGTCTCAAGCATAGCTGGCACTTCGGTGAGGGCCATTGCGAAAACCAGCGTGCGGAAGGGCGGGGATGGGTCAGCACCCCACTTCGTCCAGACCTTAATTGATAAACCGGTAAATAAACGTATTAACCGGCCAGATCTCCCACCGGAGTCTGGTGCGGCATTTGGTCCAAGCCGTGGGGAGTATTACGGCGATACACCTGCAGTCTTTTGTCTCTGGTTTTGCTGGTCTGGTTTGTGACCGCGCTTTCAGAAGCGCTATTGGGTTGGGGGTGCATAAGCGCCGAGCCCAACCATCGAGGCAATGACGGCGTTGTCCCAGGAGTGGTGAAACGCAGATAGCGTGACGAGGAGGTGGCAATTTTTATGCAGGGTGGTATTCGGTCGGTGGTCGGGAAAACTGGATCCCGCTTTGGCTCGCAGTCGCTGTACCGACATTTTGTTGGTATGTCGTTAGCATTAAAATATCAGGCAGGCCGATGCTAACAACTATCCAATCCCGGCCAATTTGTCCACGGCGTAGTACTTGGCTAAGGGGGCTTTACTCCTCGGAATTGTCCATAATGATTACAATTCGTCACTAATGGAATGGACGATGTCATGATGACGGCCACATTGAAAACTAGCCAGGTGTTTTAATTATATTTATTATTGTTAGTGATCTTGTTGTTTTTGCTTTCTCTTTTATCTGTTTTGTGAAGTGCTTGATTATTTAACTTTTGTTTGTTTTACTGCGTAATCTCTTGCTTTCTCTTTTATCTGTTTTGTAAAGTGCTTGTTTATTTATCTTTTGTTTGTTTTACTGCGTAATCTCTTGCTTTCTCTTTTACCTATGTCGTAGTGCTTGATTATTTGCCTTTTGTTTGTTTTACTGCGTATTCTCTTGCATTCTCATTTATCTGTTTTGTGAAGTGTTTGTTATTTACCTTTTGTTTGTTTTACTGCGTAATCTCTTGCTTTCTCTTTTATCTGTTTTGAAGTGCTTGTTTATTTACCTTTTGTTTGTTTTACTGCGTAATCTTTTGCTTTCTCTTTTATCTGTTTTGTAAAGTGCTTGATTATTTGACTTTTGTTTGGTGCTTGTTTATTTACCTTTTGTTTGTTTTACTGCGTAATCTCTTGCTTTCTCTTTTATCTGTTTTGTAAAGTGCTTGATTATTTAACTTTTGTTTGTTTTACTGCGTAATCTCTTGCTTTCTCTTTTATCTGTTTTGTAAAGTGCTTGATTATTTACCTTTTGTTTATTTTACTGCGTAATCTCTTGTTTCTCTATCATATATTTTGAAAGTGCTTGTTTATTTACCGAGAAGTGGCATATGTTACACGAACATCCTCGGGTGGGTGCTACTCAAAGACTCACTAGGAAGGTTTGAAGTAAAGAAATAGACGAAAATGGACGGGGACGAGGAGGCGAGGAGGCGAGGCTGCAGCGGCGCCTCATTCAAGAAGAGAGCGCCCGCAAAGAGGAGGATCTGGCCAAAGCCTAAACGAGCCCTGCGCAGCCGCGCTTCTCCTTGGCCCGCACTCCGCCATCGAGCTTCGGGCCGCCTACGCCTGAACTGGTGTCATTGGTGCCTTCCGCAGGCGGGTCGAGGGCCGGAGGGCGCTCAAGACGGCCGTGCCACCTATTGGCGGCATTTTGACCGCGGACCCGCCACGGACGACAACCAAGACCCAGACTCCGACCCAGACTCCGACCGACGAATTGACAAGAATGGAGAGGGTGCCACGGGGACGCGACGCTCTGAACAAATCGGCCCTCATTGAGGCAGTAAATCTGGCGGTTCGGGGCATTACGACCCGCGTCGAATAAATTAAACATGACGGACTGAACGACCATTGCGTCGCAGGATATTCTGGGGCTGGTGGCACAGCTTGCGCTGCGTCTGGCGGGCGTGGACCGTGGGAGGGGGTAGTTAGGTGCGACGGCGAAGCTCGACGCCGTCTCGCGCCTTGCTGCCTCCCCCCGGACCCCCAGCAGCAGCCAATGTGACCAGCCCCATCTATGTCTCTGGGGCGCGCCTACGGTCAGGATTGAGCAACAGGCCCCCGGTCCTGTTGTACCCCACCAGGGAGGACATGGAAGACATAAAGACGTCGGACCTAAAGCCTAAGCCCGCAGACAGCGGAATTACGGTGACGCACGTGAAAAGTACATCTGGCGGTGCGTGCAAGCTTTGTGTTGAGAATCAGAGGGCGGCGTAGACGGCGGCATTCCCGACCCACCCCCGCCGCGGCAGCTAATGGCGACTGGCCCTATAGATGTCGAACGGCGTGTGATCACGAAATGGATAAGCAAAACAAGAGACAACCTAGTTGTTGTCATGTATGTGACCAGAAAGATTATCTCGGACCATATGCCTTACTAGACTCCGGTGCGAGATCTGGCTGGTTATTTTCGTCTCTAACCGTTTTACTAAAATAGATCGAGCGAAGGAAGGAGCTAATTCATCTTTGCCCTTTCCCACGCTGGAAGTCGTAAGGCCTTCACAGAAATGCGCAGCCATGCTTAAGACCATCCTTGTATCTACTATAAGGAGATATTATACTATCTGAGAACGAACAAACCAGTACCATTCTTAGACACTTGGTTTTGGCGAGTAACGTGACCGATTACGTCACCGAGGCTCTCATTCTATCGCCACGCCTGTGACAGTGATCATCTGGTTGAAACTCGTCACGCCAAGCCTGAAAGCACTTCTGAGGCCTACACCGAAAGCCAGTCTCCCTCAACTCTTCAAACGAGCTCTGACTCCAGACTCCTCGCCACGATATCGCATAGGATAGGAAGTCACCGCGACACAGTTCTTTTCGAACAGCATACAACTGATTGCTACCCGCTCAACTAACTTCGTGCATCGTGTATTTAGCACGCTTGCACGATGAAACTCTTCCAACGAACGGCAACCCGAGACTAATCAGTGCATGCACGTTAACTCTTGACATCACCTCTAGAGGAGATTACAACTAGTTTTCTGAGACAGGTCATGATTTTAGGCTCATCTTCACAACCGTTGCTGCGCCTCAGGGAGTGCCTTATGTTATTTATTTTATTTTACAGAGATAAATCAAAATTACATAACAATATAATATATAAGACCAACGTTAAACCATACGGGTTTGTCTCGATGCTCCATTCCGCAGCTATGTTGTCTAAGACTTACTGCATCGAGCGCTCAAACGTCACGCATCCAGACGCCTGAAATGCGATTTCGAGGTAACTTCAATGTTCAACACAAGTCACCTATTTTGTTTATTTGTCAAGGTGAAGTAATGAATGTATTTACTTGCTACGTCTGTCGGGTAACATCGAGACCCCGAAAAACTTGGATTGCTTAGTTCAGTGAGAGACCCATCGTCCCTAGCTGTGCGCTCAACACAGTTCAAGGATTCCTGCAACCCATATATAGTAAGTCAAGAATCTTTGATTGTACGTCATAACCTGATTATTAATTATTATTTTTTAACCAATTTGCTTTTTCAACAATTATGGCTCTCCTTAGTTCCTAGATATAAAAAAATTACCCGCCCCCGCACTCCCCTACCATCCTCCCAAACCAACCCCCGCCCCCGCCCCCGCACACCCGCGTCACATTCACCACAAGTCAAGCGTGCCTATAGAAGTTTTACTTCAAAAAAAAACCCGATTTTGAAACATTCTTCCGCTCCGCTCCGCTCCTATTGGTGTTAGCGTGATGATTATATAGCCTATACCCTTCCTAGATAAATGTGCTCTCTAACACTGAAAGAATTTTTCAAATCGGAGCAGGAGCAGTGATTAGCGCGTTCAAACAAAAAACCTGTTTGATAAATTCTTAAAATAGACGTATCTTTCTTATTTGTGAACCGATTCAAATGAAACAAACATTAAATGTTAATCCAAGAAAATACCAACATATCAGTGAAAACCGCATCCTTCTAGGTTAAGCCGTTTCTGAGATTAGCGCGCACAAACGCACAGACAAACAGACAATAATTCTAAAAATCATTGTTTTGAGTTCTATTGTGCTAATAAATAGCCCTAGTGACAGTTTTTGTCAAATATCTTCAATGTGCAGACACCGACTTGTTACAGATTTATTATATGTATAGATTATAGATTTCATAAAAAAATACACAACATTAATAAAGGTGGCGACCAAAAAGTTGGACCATTCGTAGTTAACCATACAAAACGACTGACTGGAAAAAGTTCCGTTGTAACACAAAAAATATGCGTACAATTTTATGCTTTATTTTCGTTTCACAACGGAAAACATACATACACACAATCATGCCCAACAAAAGGGTAAGCAGTAACTATTTTTGCCACCTGCTACGATCCAATAATAACAACATCAACAAACCCACAACAAACACTACTAGAATAGTGATTTTATTTATATATAGGAAGGGCAGCAAGCCAACAACCTCTTAGCTAGTAGAGCATGCATGTGCCTGCTTGGTTTGTCACAATCAAGATTGGCCTATATCTCTCCGACCTAGCAGATTTCTCCGTCTTCAGCACAAAAATCGTTCGGCACAGCCGATTGTAAGAAAATCAGTTTATATGTATACTTACAACATTTTATTTCATGTGTTATATGTGCTAATAGATAGTATCTGATTTGACTAAATAAATTGAAGGCACAGTTCCGTTAAATTAATAACTGGGTGTGACGTCACGTCCGCACGGGGAGGTGGTGCTAAAATGGCCGGTTGATAAAAGACCAAAGGCATTCGAGGACGGGCATTCGTGATAGCAACATCTACCTTAACGGTCGTAACGTCAGTTTGATAAAAAATCTGTGAGGCACAATTGATTTAAGAAAATAAATCCATTCAGTGCAAATAATGTGATTTTAAAACTTCTACCGCCGCATTCCTTATACGATATTTCGCCGTTCTCCATCCATGTGTTAAAAATTATGTTATCGACCGCGCACCGCTTCCGCCCAACCGAGTAATGACTGAGTAATGAAACGATGAAAGTAGTGGTTTTTCAGCGTCGATCGCGCGAGACGACCTCCCACTTATGCTACACCTCTCATGCCTCCTTACAATGCCAGACTAGAGTCAAGCTCAACAGGGTCTTCTTTCCCCGCTGATTCTCCCAAGCCCGTTCCCTTGGCTGTGGTTTCGCTAGATAGTAGATAGGGACAATCCCTCCACCTCCCATCGTCCTACCTGCCTCACGGCGTACGGACGGAATCACGAGAGCTGCGCGCAGTACTTGCTCGGGGCTCTTTCCCGCGCGCAGTTTCTTGACTCCCTACAAATACTACGGTCCCAGCCCTTCTCCGCAAAAGGGGCGGACTATACTACTAGCTACACTTCCCCAAATGGGGCGCGACAACACAAAATACAGAACTGTGCAGCCATCAACACACAAACATATAATAAACCTAATCCACAAAGGTACTCCTCTTAGCGTGCCAGGAATGCGCAAACTTGCGCAACGCTTCAAAATTATGGGCCGTACTAACAAGCTCCATATGTATGTATGTATGTATGTAAACTCTTTATTGCACATAAAAATAAAAAATACAAATACACAGAGAGGAGAACAAAGGCGAACTTATCCCTAAAAAGGGATCTCTTCCAGCTAACCTAGTTAAGAGAAATAAATTTATTATATAGTGGAAAAGCAGACAGTAACAATTACGTGCGGTAAAGAAAAAAAACAGAAATACTCAAAAGAGAAAGAAAATAAATAGGTACTTACAAAATAAAATAAATACAAAATTTTACATTAAATGCAACATAAAACAGTTATTACACAACCGAACACAGTCTCACCTCAGATGTCAGTGTCAAGCCATAATTTCTTTAACCTACCATATGGTAGACTGGACCGAATTCTGTTCTAACCAAAGAATCCAGCAACTCAGACCGCTCGTCAGCATATAAATCACAATCCCAAAGAGCATGATCCCGGTTCTCATCAGATCCGCCGCATGGACAGACTGCCGACTCGCACAGGCCTAACTTGTGAAGGCGCTGCCTGAAACAGCCATGTCCGGTAAGCATCTGTGAAACTACATAGTCCGGTTCAACCCAAACCCGACCTAACCTTACAGCTAAATCCGGAAAGAAACTAAACAGTTCACGGCCTTCCTTGCTCACCTGCCATCGTTCTTGCCACTGGGCAACAACACTCAGCCTAACCTCCGCTTTAAGTTTCCGGCGCTCCTCAGGGGCCAGCCGAGAACCTTCCTCCGTGATCCGCCCCGCACGACTGACCTCCAGGTCAGCAGGTAGAACACCAGCAAGCACCGGTAACGCCGCCGAGCTACATGACCTGTAGGCCTTCGTTAACAAAATAAGTGCCGGCCTCTGCGTTCTAATTAACGCACGCCTTACCACGAAGACGGAGGAGCGGTTGTACCATACTGCCGCAGCATATGTCAAGATGGCCACATATGTACTTCATCATCAATCATCCAAGCGTTAAACATTTCTGCCTTAGCGGCTACCGGAATCGCCCGCCACTCCTCAGGGAGAATCCCATCCGGACCCGGCGCAGAATGCATATCCAATACGGATGCCTTAATCTCTCCTCCGAGAAAGGCCTCCACAGCTGAGAATAATCGCGTACACCCCCGTACTGCTCTGCCCTCCGTAAGGAACGCAAAGCTTCCGGTGTAGGCCCAGAGGAATCCGACACTTTCTCCAACAGCGGTCGCCAATAGGCTTCCAACTCCTCAAGACTGCCGAACCCTCCTACACGCGCCAGTTATCACCTCAGCCGCTGCCAGACTGCGATTCCGTTTAAACAATTCCTGCAGCCTCGCATACTCTGCCCTCCGCAACTTCCGCTTTGACTTTCGGCCTTACTCTATATCCGAAAGGAGATGCCTCTGCCGTCGCCCCGCAGCTCGAGATTGAGTGCCGCGCTTGGCCACCCTCCTAGCCGCCCTCGCAATGAGATTGGCCAAAAGTTCAGCCGCACACAAACCCCCAGAACTCGTCACAGCGGCAGGTTGCTCATCAGCAACAGGCGGCGATCCAAGTGGATGATCCGACGCAACATCAACTGCCACGACAACGCTTCCATCAGAAGGTGGGGCAGCATCCGAAGGTGCTTCCTCCTCGGAGATATACCTACGTACCAACTCCTTATAGGAAGCCTTCCTCCTCTGCCCTTTGACCGCTTCCAGAGTACGCCCAAACGCTTCTGGAAGAGCACCGATGATCTCCACGTTCCCGCAGCCACCCCGTTGTAACACAAGGCGGGCTTCAGTCAACGCCAAAAACGCCACCTCTTCGTCACGCCACCTGCGCTTCACCACTCCTGGGGCAACAGCGTCATGGGTTTCAATTGGGTGGGCCCGGCGCTTATGCACCCCCAACCCAATGGCATTTCGAAATGGGCGGTCACAAATCGGACAGACAAAACCAGCAACTCCCTGTTCATCAGGTGTGTCACCGGAACAGTCACCACGACCCAGACCCAATGCCGCACCAGACTCCGGTGGGAGATCTGGCCGGTTAATTACTTTATTTACCGGTTGAGCATATATTAGGTCATAGGCGAAGCCGGGGAGCTAACCCAACCCCGCCCGTTCGCACGCTGGATTCGCTAGGCCCTCACCAAGATGCCAGCAATGCTTGGGGCAACCTTTTCAGGAAGCCCCCATCAGGGCTGTTTCAGGTTTCCCGTATTGCTGGCACTTATTGCAGCAAGTGGACCTAATATGGTCGCACACCTCAGCTTCGTCCCACCCTATGTAGACCTTACCTAGGGCAATAAGTTTGTCTCTAGCAGCCCTAGAACACTCCAAAATGAACAAAAACTTCGGACATACCGCCTTCTGGACGCCAAACTTACATTCGTTCCGAAAACGAGACAGAGGCCAGCTGGCATCGTCCGCAATATTGAATCTATGGAGCTCCTCCAAGATCTGCTCGGCACTCAGTTCCGCTCTTCTTTCCCCGCTGATTCTCCCAAGCCCGTTCCCTTGGCTGTGGTTTCGCTAGATAGTAGATAGGAACAGTGGGAGTCTCGTTAATCCATGCATGCGCGTCACTAATTAGATGACGAGGCATTTGGCTAGTGTTCAATGTCGCCGTCATTATGCCATCGTCCATTAGTGACGAAAACTAAACATCATGGAGAAACTCCGAGGAGTAGAGCCCCCTTAGCTCACTACCCCCGGCCAACGACAAATTGGCTGGATTGGTAAGTATACTTCGCCTAGAACTTAAATACTATCGAGCGATATACCAACTAACTTCGGTACGAGGGCTATAGGCGAAAACAGTGAGCCAGCTTCTCGCACCCCACCGAATTTCCAAGCAGAGGCTCCTATTCGGGTATCACACCCGTGGCAGTTGTTAACTGGTTAAACCTTGTCCAATTGATATGCGAACCTCGCAACACCAAACCTGGCAACACCTCCAGAGTCTTCACCGAAAGCCCGAGAGTCTTCCTCAACTCCTCAAAAGAGCTGTGACTCCAGACTCCTCGCCACGATATAGTATAGGAAGTCACCGTAATACACTCCTTTCCTGGTAGCCCTAGTCTACTTGCCACACGCTCAACCAACTCACCATGCGTCGCGTACTTAGCACGCTTCGCACGATGAGACTCGTCTAACGAACGGCAACCCGAGACCACCTGTGCATCCACAATAACCCCGAGACCACCTCTTAGAGGCGATAATATCGGGCTTCCTCAGACCCTCGGCGGTCCTAATACGAGGCTCCTCCTCGACAACCACTACACTACACACTATTTACACTATTTTCTTACTGTTTTGTTTACAATATGTAATTGCACCGTATCAATAAATAAATAAATTAACCCAGCCCTGGCCCTCCATTGCTCTCGCAACAAAACCGGCCACACAATTATGACGTTCAATTCGACCGCCGAAACCTAAATTCAATTCATTTCAAATATTAAATGTCATGCCGTAAAAAATATTACTATTATTATTAAAATTTACACTATGAGACATTATGCACTATGAGATCCCTCCCAAGAATAAAACCCTCCATCTGGTTTCTCCTATATTCCGCATCAGACCCTCGACCAGTATAATGTCTTCTATCGCAAAACCAAATGGGAGAGTGAAGCATTGCTGTCAACGCCTATGATAATAGGACAGCCCGAGAGCCGTTAAAGCACGGTATCCAGATGCGCAATGTGCCGACCGTTATAGTGACTATATTGAAAATAAGCCGACACCACCGCATACATGCAAAGGTCACCAAATACGACATGAGCCACCGTACAGTACTCATTACAGAGATGGTGAAGTAACGTAGCTGCAACAGAACGGTTAAGCACAACAATACTGCCTTCGGATTCAAACCACACTGTAAAATACCGGGTCGACTATTATATTGCTCTTGCACAAGAACTAAATCTAAACGATGCGAACTCGCGATCACCGGCAATTCGATAGTAGCGCTTTCTGATCCCTGTAGATTTAGTTGACCACAAATTAAGGAATTGACGCCCTTCTCAACTGCTATCGATACATGACCATTCCTGCAGCCAGTTGATCAGCATGAAGACGGGCAGGGCAATTAATCGAAACTGTAGTATGACCACCGGTATCACTTTTCTTAAACCGCTTGCAAGTTGCACAGCACTGCGTCTGTGACCCACAATCAGTCGACCTGTGCCCAACCTCACCGCACCTACCACACGTGACCTCCTTAGCCCTACAATATTTTTCAGGGTGCCCGTACTGCTGACATTTGTTACAGCATGTAGATCTAATATGGTCGCAGACTTCGGCTAGGGTAGATAGGGACAGTGGGAATGTCGTTAATCCATTCATGCGCGTCACTAATTTGGTTGGAAGCAACTTCGTCCAGATCTTCTAAAACGAGCGACATACCAACATGTAACGGTACAGGGGCTATAGACGAATCAGCGAGACCAGCTACTCGCATCCACCGAATTTCCCCTTAGCCCACTACCTCCCGGCCAACAACAAATTGGCTGGTTGGAAGCAACTTCGTGCAAATCTTCTAAAACGAGCGACATACCAACATGTAACGGTACAGGGGCTATAGACGAATCAGCGAGACCAGCTACTCTCATCCACCAAATTTCCCCTTAGCCCACTACCCCCCGGCCAAAAACAAATTGGCTGGTTGGAAGCAACTTCGTCCAGATCTTCTAAAACGAGCGACATACCAACATGTAACGGTACAGGGGCTATATACTAATCAGCGAGACCAGCTACTCGCATTCACCAAATTTCCCCTTAGCCCACTACCCCCCGGCCAACAACAAATTGGCTGGTTGGAAGCAACTTCGTCCAGATCTTCTAAAACGAGCGACATATCAACATGTAACGGTACAGGGGCTATAGACGAATCAGCGAGACCAGCTACTCGCATCCACTGAATTTCCCCTTAGCCCACTACCCTAGCAGTTGTAAAACGAGGCGGGCTTCACTCCGCGCCAAAATCGCCACCTATTCGTCACACCACCTGCGTCTCGCCACTCCTGGGACAACGGCGTCATTGGCTTCAATTGGGAATGTCTAAAAAAAATTACCAGTGGTTTTTATATTTTTTTTGTATAGAAAAGTCAATTATAAGAAACTAATTTCAATATTTTGTCACTTAGTTCACTACTTTTTTCAAAATTAATTATTGAAACTATTTTGGTTGATGACGTCAGATTGTAATTGAGGGCTCCCACACTGCCAAATTTCTAAATCTATCTAAATGCGTACGATAAGGCAACCCCTTTAATTATTTTTTGCGTGGTGGTACACTAACTAGTGTCACTTTACTGGCGCTGTCAAAGTGCTAGATGTCAGGCAGTGGGTCCAAATCAAACTCCGTAGTTATAATCCACGCGTAAATTTGTGAAGAATTCTAACCACACAGAATAAAGTACGACTTGGACCGGTCACGCAATTTACACCAAAGTCAAATGAAGGTCATTGCTTATTTGTTATGTAATAAATTCATTATATAATATTAAAATTAAATAACTACAGAAAACGAGTTAAAAACCATTTATCACGAAATGGTTTTCGATTTACTATACATTGCAAACAAATAGACATCCCCAATTGGGTGGGCCCGGCGAATATACACCCACAACCCAATAGCTATTCGAAAAGGGCGGTCGCAAACCGGACAAGTAAAACCAGCAACTCCCTGTTCATCAGGTGTGTCACCGGAATACTCACCACGGCCCAGACTAAATGCCGCACCAGACTCCGGTGGGAGATCTGGCCGGTTTATTCCATTGATAACTGGTAGAGCTTTATAAGTCTTAGGCGAAGCCGGGGAGCTAACCCAACCCCGCCCATCCGCACGCTGGATTCGCAAGGCCCTCACCTAGGTGCCAGCTATGCTTGAGGCTACCTTGTCAGGAAGCCCCCATCAGGGCTCTTTCGGGTTTCCCCGAAACCACGCTCGTACATCCGCCTGTGACCAGCGGCCGCGCACCCCAGGTAACCCCGGAGCTGTACGAGACTTTATTCGACCACGATCCACGACCAACCCCGGAGCCAAACAGCAAACTAACCGCAAGGCTGTGGTTGATGGTCCTGATCGAACACGCGCTCTCGTCATGACATCAAGGCTCCCCAACGAGAATAGACCCACATTGGCAGAGAAACAGGATCTACAGGGTTATTTGTAATTCACTGACATCCTCTTAACCCTGAATTCCTATCACTCAAACAAATGTCTTTTTGTTTTACGACTTTTTAAAATGAAGCACTTTTTAGGGTTCCGTAGTCAACTAGGAACCCTTATAGTTTCGCTATGTCTGTCCGTCTGTCTGTCCGCGGCTA
The DNA here is from genome assembly GCA_947859365.1 of Archips crataeganus. Taxonomy (NCBI): domain Eukaryota; kingdom Metazoa; phylum Arthropoda; class Insecta; order Lepidoptera; family Tortricidae; genus Archips; species Archips crataeganus. The sequence goes on from OX402072.1 coordinate 2,889,595, forward strand.
AGCTCAGAGACTGTTAGTACTAGAAAGCTGTAATTTGGCATGAATATATATATCAATCACGCCGACAAAGTGATTGAATAAAAAAACTAAGAAAAATTTTTTAGGGTACCTCCCATAGACGTAAAGTGGGGGTGATGTTTAAAGTGAAAATTTTCATTAAAATCGACACTCCCCCCCTCTAAAATCTAAACTGTTGGGTGGAAAAATTGAAAAAATTCAGAATGGTAGTAAATATATCAAATTTACTAGGAAAATTATAGCGGCTAAGATTGCTTGGAAATTATTTGTAGTCTAAGAGTAAATAGTAGCCTAAGGTATAAAACATACCTAAACGTGGATGATTCCGTACACATACGAAATGGGTCTATAATGACTCCCATAAAATTTTTGTTCCGAATTTTCAAGACCATAACGTTTTCTGTCATAATTTTTCTTTGTCATACTATCGGAAGTCATAATATTAAACAACATAAATTGGAGCTACGATTTTCTTAAGTCATAATTATTGTAAGGACTAATAAGTAAACTCATATCATTCAGTGTCAAGAAGCATCACACTTCATAATATTAAAGGTACTAAAGTCACTCATAATTATTGAAAGGTCTTTTTTCGCAGGTCATAATTATTTTAAGGCACAATATTACTTTGTAATAACATTCAATGTCATGGTTGTATGACATTTCATAATATTAAAGGTAATAATCCTTTTCTGTGCTGTCATAAAAAAAATACCTAACATCGAAGGCTAAGGCGGGAGCTACGCTTACGCTTCGCTCCCGCCTTAGCCTTCTGAACCTAACCTGTCCGAGTCGCTTCTGCCCTGAATGTCTTGCTCGCTCGCTTCGCTCGCTCGCTGCCAGCGATATGTCTTACAATGTTTCTGAATAATTATCAATATTCCTTTGGATGTTATAGATTTCAATGTAGATGGTTAGTGCATTTTAGGTAATGAAAAATTATGACTAAAAACAATTATTACTTTAAGATATCTGCCCTATAACGTTTCTGAATAATCAACGATATTCCCTTAAATGTTATTGATATCAATATTATGACTTTTTAAAGTTATGATCAATGGGATTATGGCTCATTGCAGTTAGAACTATTAAGCGATATGCTTTACAAAAATTATGACCATCGATATTTATGAGCAAGAATATTATGGATATCAATTTATGACTTTCAAAATTCGGATAAAAAAGATTATGGGAGAAAAGGGGCACCCATACGAAATCCTTAGAAAAATATTAATTGTTTTTTTCGTAATGGCTACGGAACCCTACCTTGGGCGTGTCCGACACGCTCTTGGCCAGTTTTTTCCCATACAAAATACACACAGTATCGTAAAAATAAGAGGTAATCTCAAATTTTCAAAACGTTATTACACCAAAAATATTAAGTTTCTAGCTTTTGCCCGTGACTTCGTACGTTAGTTGTTTGCATGAAATTTGGCACACAGGTAGTTTATTACGTGGATTAACACATAGCGTCATGCCAGGAAAATGCAAAGTTCCCGCGGAATTTGAATAAGTGAATTCTAAAGCCGGTAAGCCGCGGTGGCCTAGTGGTTTGCTTAAGAAAAGGGTCATGGGTGTGAGCCCGGGGTTGAATTCGTGTGCTAAATTACGTTTGAAGTTTACCATGAGCTTTACAGTGAAGGAAAACATCGCGAGAAAAGCTGCACACACCTGAGAAGAAATTCAATGGTATACACCTGCACTGTAAAAATCGCACTGGGCCCAAGTGGGAACCACGGCCCAAGTTTTCTCGTTCTGGGAGGAGGCCAGATTGAAACAACAACATTCTATCCCGGGAAAGTGCAAAGTACAGCATACCGCGGGATAGAAAAAACTGTCAAAACATTTTGAAAATCAGAGACAGTGTAGCTTTTTATTAGTGAAATAATTTTAAAAATCAGCCCCCACGTTCAACTCACTTATTTATATCCCGTGGGAATTTTGCATTTTCCCGTAGAAAAGTTGCCTATGTCAATCAGGGATATTGTAGCTTTCAAATTGTAAAATATTATTTAAAATCAGCCCCAAAGTTGAATTTACTTATTTCGATCCCGCGGGAAATTTGCATTTTCCCGTAGAAAAGTAGCCTGTGTCAATCAGAGATATTGTAGCTTTCAAATTGTGTAATATTTTTAAAAATCAGCTCCTAAGTTGAATTTACTTATTTCTTTCCCGCGGGAATTTTGCATTTTCCCGGAAAAAGTACTTTATGTCAATGAGGGATACTGTAGCTTACTATTGGTGAAAGAATGTTCAAAATCAGCCCCGAAGTTGAATTCAGTTCTTTCTATCCCGCGGGAATTTTGAATTTTCCTGAAGAAAAAGTAGCCTATGTCAATTGGGGATAGTCGTATTATATCATATGAAATAATTTTTAAAATCAGTGCCGAAGTTGAATTTACTTATTTCTATCCCGTGGGAATTTGCATTTTCCCGGAAAAAAGTACCCATGTCAAGCAGGGATACTGTACTTTAAACATGAAACTACCGTGAGACTCACTCATAGTGAAAATAAACGGATCGGTGCACTACTAGTGCACGTTTGGCAGCCGCCGTGACGTGCGACTCCGAGAGGAAGGGCTACGGATTAGCCCGAAACAAGTCGAGTTAAACTCGTTTTAAGACGTGAGTGATCCGTTTATTTTCACTATAGGGATACTGTAGCTTACTATTGGTGAAAGAATTTTTAAAAACAGCCCCAAAGTTGAATTAAATTTTTTCTATCCCGTGGGAATTTTGTATTTTCCCGAAGAAAATGTAGCCTATGTCAATTGGGGATAGTCATATCACATTATATGAAAGAATTTTTAAAATCAGTGCCCAAGTTGAATTTACTTATTTCTATCCCGTGGGAATTTTGCATTTTCCCGGAAAAAGTACCCCGTGTCAATCAACGATACTGTAGCTTACTATTGGTCAAAGAATTTTTTAAATCAGTCCCAAAGTTGATTTCAAATTTTTCTATCCGTGGGAATTTTAAATTTTCCCGAATTAAAAGTAGCCTTTGTCAATCGGGGATAGTCATATCACTGTGTAAGAATTTTTAAAATCAGCCCCGAAATTGAGTTAAGTTTATTTCTATCCCGTGGGAATTTTGCATTTTCCCGGATAAATAGTAACCTATGTCAATCAAGGATAGTGTAGCTTTCTAGTTCTGAAAGAATTTTGAAAATCGGCTCAATAGTTTCAGAGTTTCAGCTACAAACAAATAAACAAAGGAAGTTGAGATATTTCCCTATCCCGTGAGAATTTCGAAAAATCCTTCCTTAGTGCACCTCTACAATACTCTAGGTACTAGTGTGCCAAATTTCAAGTCTCTAGCCCCAGTAGTTGAGGCTCTGCTTTGTCTGTCAGTCAGGTCAGTCACGGTACTGTTTTATAGGTATAGAAGATAAATAGATGAAAAAAGCCGTAAAACAAAAATAAGTGGTAGGAGTTTAGGGTTAAAAGGATGCTAGTGAATTACAAATAACCCTGTATGTACTTTAGGGGTAGCCCCCCCTCCCTTATTGGATTATGCAGCGGTGCCACGTTCAGGCCAAGGGTAGGAGTTAAGAGCCCCGATCGTCTGTCTCTCACACGTGCACACGGGGCCCTTCCTTAACCATACATTTCGTGTAATAGCAATCGTAACGCCACAAGCTTGCCGCCTTGTCCGTGCCAGTCCTGCGCTGACCGTTGAAAGCGGGCTGAACCGCACCGCACACAACGCACGAGCGAGACGCATTGTTCTATGTTGCCGTCATTATGCCATTGTCCAATTAGCGACGAATTTTAATCATCATGGACCTCTCCGAGTAGTAGAGCCCCCTTAGCCCACTACTCCCCGGCCAACAACACTAGTTGGTTGGAAGCAGCTTCGCCCAGATCTTCTACTAATGAGTGAAATACCATCTGATATCGGTACAGGGGCTATGGACGAATGAGCGAGACCAGCTACTCGCATCCACCGAATTTCCGAACAAAGGTTCCTATTCCGGTGCCACACCCGTGACAGTGGTCATCTGGTTAAACCTAGTACAGTTCATGTGTGAACCGCGCAGCACCAAGCCTGGCAACACCTCCAGAGTCTTCACCGAAAGCCCGAGAGTCTTCCTCAGCTCCTCAAAGGAGCTGTGACTCCAGACTCCTCGCCACGATATGGTACAGGAGGTCACTTTAACGCACTCTTTTCCGGGCAGTCCTAGTCTGCTTGCCACTTGCTTGACTAACTCACCATGCGTCGCGTGCTTCACCACTCCTGGGGCAACGGCGTCATTGGCTTCGATTGGGTGGGCCCGGCACTTATGCACCCCCAACCCAATGGCATTCTTAAACGGTCGGTCACAGACCGGACAAGTATAACCAGCGACTTCCTGTTCAGCAATTGTGTCGCTGGAATACTCCCCCCACGGTTAGGATCTATTGCCGCGCCGGATTCCAGTGGGAGATCCGGCCGGTTATTCTCTTTGTTTACCGGTTTAGCAATGTTTGATCCAGGCGAAGTCGGGGTGCTAACCCAACCTCGCCAGTACGCACGCTGAGAGTCGCAAGGTCCTCACCTATGCGCTCAGCTATGCTTGAGACCCTTTTCAGGGCCCCCATCAGGACTGTTTCGGGTTTCCCCCTAACCGTGCTCGTACATCTACCTGTGACCAGCGGTCGCGCACCCCAGGTTTACCCCGGGGCTGTACAATACTTTATCCGATCACGACCACCCCCCGGAGCCAGACAGCAAACTAACTGTAAGGCTGTGGTTGACGGTCGGTCCCGACCGAACCTGCGCTCTTTCGCTTTGGTGTCAAGGCTCCCCAGCGAGAATAGACCCCCAACGGCAGATATGGGATCTATTTACTTTAGGGGTAGCCCCCCCTCCCTTGTCAGATTATGCAGCGGTGCCACGTGCATGCCAAGGGTAGTAGTTGGGAACCCCGATTGCGTTTCTGTTGGTATCCAGCTGGAGCCCCCCCTTAACCATATAGTTTGTGTATTAATCATTAGTAATGCCACAAGCTTGCCGGCTCACGAGTGGCACGACAGTACATGTCACTATAGGTGAGCAACTAGCTCTACTCAATAAGAGTTTCCTCGCCCTTTTCAGGGCTCTAAGGGCTGTGGTTTCGCTAGATAGTAGATAGGGACAGTGGGAATCTCGTTAATCCATTCATGCGCGTCACTAATTAGATGACGAGGCATTTGGCTAGTGTTCAATGTCGCCGTCATTATGCCATCGTCCATTAGTGACGAAAACTAATCATTATGGAGAAACTCCGAGGAGTAGAGCCCCCTTAGCTCACTACCCCCCGGCCAACGACAAATTGGCTGGGCGGTAAACAAACTTCGCCTAGATCTTAAATACTACCGAGCGATATACCAACTAAACCACGGTACAGGGGCTATAGGCGAACACAGCGAGCCAGCTACTCGCACCCCACCGAATTTCTAAGCCGAGGCTCCTATTCGGGTAGCACACCCGTGACAGTCGTTAACTGATTAAACCTTGTCCAATTGATATGCGAACCTCGCAACACCAAACCTGGCCACACCTCCAAAATCTTCGTGGAAAGCCCGAGAGTCTTCCTCAGCTCCTCAAAGGAGCTGTGGCTCCATACTCCTCGCCACGATATGGTACATGAAGTCACCGTAATACACTCCTTTCCTTCCTGGTAGCCCCAGTCTACTTGCCACACGCTCAACTAACTCACCATGCGTCGCGTACTTAGCACGCTTCGCACGGTGAGACTCTTCTAACGAACGGCAACCCGTGACCACCTGTGCATCCACAATAACCCCAAGACCACCTCTAGAGGCGGTAATATCGGGCTTCCTCAGACCCTCGGCGGTCCTAATACGAGGCTCCTCCTCCACAACCCAGCCCTGGCCCTCCATCGCTCTCGCAACAAAACCGGCCACACAGTTATGACGCTCAATACGACCGCCATGCGTTCTGTGACACTGCTGAATGGTGTGAGCCGTCGTTTCACGGACCATGCAACCAGCACGGCAATTCAACTCCGACTCACGACCCACTCTGCGCCCCCGAGAGTTCCTCACCCTCGAGGGTAATGCATTAATATGGCAGTGCACGAACTGCACGAAGTCCCGGCCGGTAAACTGCCCACATCGCTCCCTGATCCACTTTGTGGATGCAGGGGTACGTGATGACTCACGAAGCTCGTAGCCATCACAAGATGTGTGCAGGGCTTCACGCCAGTACTGTGCCACAGAGCTTCTATGGGATACTGGGTTTTCCTTGGAGAACCGAAGGAACTGTCGCCTCGCCCAGCGCAGTTTTGTACGGATCCTATCGGATCTGGCGGCGGCATTGGCAACCGGCCACGTCGATGTGCTCAGGCCACCGTACCTCTTAACAATGAGGTCCGGCACCCACGCCCTTATCGAGGGAACCCCCAAGCCACCGTCCTCAACTGACGCATGGAAGTACGACACAGGTACGTCCTTCGGTAGCCTCAACCAGGACCTAATGGAGGCCCGGATCTGAATGTCGAGCACTCGTAACCTGTCATCCGAGATTTTACCGAGCACGAAACCGTGCGCGAATCTCGGAATAAGGTGCCCCCTCACAAGTTCGAGCCGCTGTTGCGGTTTGAGAGGAGCCTTAGTGATGTTCTCTAAGGCCTGCTGCACTGAGCGCTCTAACATTACGCATCCAGACACTCGGAAATCGACCCCGAGGTATCTCCAATGCTCCACACAAGAGACCTGTTTTATGTACCTTCCACCGATCTTAAAGGTCTTCACGGTGAGGTAGTGGATCTTCTTGTTGTGTCCATCGGGAACCATCGAGAGCGCGGAACATTTGGATTGGTTAAGAGCGAGACCCATCGTCCTTGCCACCCGCTCAACACAATTCAGGGATTCCTGCAGCCCCACCCGAGATCCTCCGAGGAGGACGAGGTCATCGGCATAGGCCAGAGCGGAAACACGTTCCCCCTCAAGCCCATAGCCTACCTCCTTAGGTAGCGCCGCAAGAATTAGGTCCATGACCATGTTGAACAAGATGGGGGACAACGGATCTCCCTGGCGAACTCCACGGCCCACACTTACAGGAAGGCTCGTTTTACCATTGGCTACCAACACCGTGGTCGCCGAACGGTAAAGACGAGCAACATACGCACAAAAGGGCGCAGGCAGGCCCCTTGCTTCCAGCAGCTCTAACAGCGCCGCATGCGACACTGTATCGAACGCCTTGGCAAAGTCTAGCACCGCCACATTGCACACCTTCAGCCTCTTCCTGCTATCCCCCAACACCGCGTCTAATACTGCAGTGTTCTCCAAAGTACCATCGGCACAAATGAAGCCACGCTGACGCATATCGGGGGGGCAGCACTCTAACAATCTCTTAGCCAGAAGAGCATGCATGTGTCGAAGTGGTATTGACGCAATCGAAATTGGTCTATACTCCCCCGGCCCAGCAGGGCTCTCCGTCTTTGGCACGAAGATTGTCCGACACTGTCTTAGTGCCGCAGGTACTTCGCCTTCAACCATCCTTGCGTTAAACATTTCCGCCTTTGCGGCTGCCGGAATTGCTCGCCATTCCTCAGGGAGAATCCCATCTGGACCCGGCGCAGAACGCAAGTCTAGCTTGGATGCCTTAATCTCGTCTTCCGAGAAAGGTTTCCACAGCTGAGAGAAATCGCGTACACCCCCGTACTGCTCTAAGGAAAGCAAAGCCTCCGGTGTGGGCCCGGAGGAATCCGACACCTTCTCCAGTAGCGGTCGCCAGTAGGGTTCCAACTCTTGGAGACTGTGCCGAACCCTCCTACACGCGCCGTCGATAACTTCAGCTGCTGCCAGACCGCGATTCCTTTTGTACAGCTCCTGCAGCCTCGCGTACTCTGCTCTCCGCATTTTCCGCTTCGAAATCCGAGCGTTCTCCATGTCCGAGAGGAAGTGCCTCTCCCGTCGTCCCGCAGCTCGAGATTGAGAGCCGCGCTTGGCCACCCTCCTCGCCGCCCTCGCAATGAGGTTGGTTAGGAGTTCGGCCGCACACAGACCCTCTGGACTCGTAATAGCGGCAGGTTGTTCATCAGCAGCAGGGGGCGATCCAAGTGGACATTCGGGCGCGACTTCAAGTGCCGCAGCAACGCTTCCATCTGAACACCGGGCAGCATCCGAGGGTGCCTCCCTCCTCAGAGATGTACCGAAGTACTAACTCCTTGTAGGGAGCCCTCTTCCTCTGCCCTTTGATGGCCTCCAGAGTACGCCCAAACGACTCTGGAAGGGCGTTCATGATTTCCACGTTCCCGCAGCCACCCTGTAAAACAAGGCGTGCTTCAGTACGTGCCAAAATCGCCACCTCCTCGTCACGCCACCTGCGCTTCACCACTCCTGGGACAACGGAGTCATTGGCTTCGATTGGGTTGGCCCGGCGCTTGTGCACCCCCACCCCAATGGCGCTTTTAAACGGACGGTCACAGACCGAACAGGTAAAACAGGCGACCCCCTGCTCAGCAGGTGCGTCGCCGGAATATTCCACACGGTTTGGATCAATTGCCGTACCGGACTCCAGTGGGAGATCCGGCCGGTTATTTACTTTATTCTTTCCGGGTTTAGCAATTATATGATCCAGGCGAAGTGGGGGTGCTAACCCAACCTCGCCGATACGCACGCTGAGAGTCGCAAGGTCCTCACCTAAGTGCCCAGCTATGCTTGAGACCCTTTTCAGGGCCCCCATCAGGACTGTTTCGGGTTTCCCCCAAACCGTGCTCGTACATCCGCCTGTTACCAGCGGTCGCGCACCCCAGGTTACCCCGGAGCTGTACGAGACTTCATCCGACCACGACCATCCCCCGGAGCCAGACAGCAAACTAACTGTAAGGCTGTGGTTGACGGTCCCGATCGAACCTGCGCACTTTCGCTTTTGGTGTCCAGGCTCCCCAACGAGAATAGACCCCCAACGGCAGCTATGGGATTTATTATACTTTAGGGGTGGCCCCCCCTCCCTTGTCAGATTATGCAGCGGTGCCACGTGCAGGCCAAGGGTAGGAGTTGAGGGCCCCGAATGTGTGCTGTTATTATACAGCCGGGACCCCCCCTTAACCATATAGTGCGTGTAATGGTAATAAGTAATGCCACAAGCTTGCCGGCTCACGAGTGGCACGACAGTACATGACACTATAGGTGAGTAACCAGCTCTACTCAATAAGAGTTTCCTCGCCCTTTTCAGCGCTCTAAGAGAGTCATAGTTACTCCCGCCGTTTACCCGCGCTTGCTTGAATTTCTTCATGTTGACATTCAGAGCACTGGGCAGAAATCACATTGCGTCAACACCCGCGAGGGCCATCGCAATGCTTTGTTTTAATTAGACAGTCGGATTCCCCTTGTCCGTGCCAGTTCTGAGCTGACCGTTGAACGGCGGTCGTACAGAACCGCACCACACACAACGCACGAGCGAGACGCATTGTTCTATGTTGCCGTCATTATGTCATCGTCCATTAGTGACGAATTATAATCATTATGGACCTCTCCGAGGAGTAGAGGCCCCTTAGCCCACCACCCACCGGCCAACAACAAATTGGCTGGTTGGAAGCAACTTCCTCCAGATCTTCTATAAACAAGCGACATACCATCTCACATCGGTACAGGGACTATGAACGAATCAGCGAGACCAGCTACTCGCATCCACCAAATTTCCGAACCGAGGTTCCTATTCCGGTGCCATACCCGTGACAGTGGTCATCTGGTTAAATCTCGTCCAGTTCCCGTCAGTCCAGTGTGTGAACCGCGCAACACCAAGCTGCTTCACCTTGATTCCGCTGTCTGCGGGCTTCACTGCTTCCTGCAGCACCTTTTTAGTTTGGTCCGACGTCTTTATTTTAATTTCATTTAATTTGTTTCTTTTGACTTACTTGAATTTTTCACTATTTTTTAATTTTATATTTTGTAATATGGGTTCTGCGTGAAATATTTTTTTTTTTTTTTTTTTATGTCATCCTTGTGGGGTAGAACAGGACCAAGAGGCCTTGCTGCACAATCCAGACGGTCGGCGCACCCTTCGGCATTTTCAGGTCCGAAGCGTAACTGGGGCCAGCCACAATTGGCTGCTGCAGGGGGTCCGGGGGAGGCAGCAAAGCGCGAGACGGCGTCAAGCTCCGCCGTCGCACACCTGAGCCTAACTGCCCCCACCTGCTGCTCCACGTCCGCCAGACGCAGCGCAAGCTGCGCCACCAGCGCCAGGATATCCTGTCCGTGCGACGCAATGGTCGTTTTATCCGTCATGTTTAATTTATTCGACGCGTTGGCCACCGTCGAAATGACTCGCACCGCCAGATGTACTGCCTCAATGAGGGCAGATTTGTTCAAGGCGTCGCTTCCCCGCGGCGCCCTCGGTTCCTGCTGCACCCATAACGGTTGCTTCATCGGTCGGAGTCTGGGGCCTAGTATTCGTTTCGTATGCGTTCAAAATGTCGCCCTAGTGCGTGTTTGAGTAGCACCCACCCGAGGATGTTCGTGTAATATATGCCACTTCTCGCTATGAAGGCGGCTCTGGCAAGCTAAGCAACGCCTAGGTACCCCGCGAGGTACAACGATTTAAGAGGGTTTATACCTGCTGAGCTGGCAACGTCGCATTTTTGTTAGTTTTTCTCGTTTATTCCATAAAAATTTAATGAAAAATTTAAAAATGTTTTGTATATAACTTGTTCTAATATATAAGTTATCGTGTCTACTGCAATAATAATCCGTGATAAGACTTTTATTTTCTTTAAAAATCGTTAGGTAATAATTTGCTCGTTTTTAAAGAAAATATAAGTCTATGACGAATTATTATTGCAGTAGACACATTAACTTATCTATACATATAATAAATCTGTAACAAGTCGGTGTCTGTACATTGAAGATATTTGAGAAAAACTGTCACTAGGGCTATTTATTAGCGCAATAGAACCCAAAACAATGATTTTTAGAATTATTGTCTGTTTGTCTGTGCGTTTGTGCGCGCTAATCTCAGAAACGGCTTAACCTAGAAGGATGCGGTTTTCACTGATATGTTGGTATTTTCTTGGATTAACATTTAGTGTTTGTTTCATTTGAATCGGTTAACAAATAAGAAAGATACGTCTATTTTAAGAATTTATCGAACAGGTTTTTTGTTTGAACGCGCTAATCTTAGGAACTACTGCTCCGATTTGAATAATTCTTACAGTGTTAGATAGTTATCTGCGAGGAAAATAAAATCATTGGAGATAACTAATTATCTGTGAGGAAAAAATTTTTTACAGATAACCAGTTATCTGGTCATGGTTATCTCCAAGGAACAAGGGAGTTTGTGGTGTTTAGGTATACAATGTCTTCAAATTAACCCAGAATGTTTCAGCAGATGGTTGGGTTTTGACCGAACACCCTTGTTAGGGTTTTTTATCAGATTTTTTGATAAAAAATCTAGTTATAGCTTTGACACCGTACGGTAGCCATGACAAACATCGGGAGCAGTCAAGGTCAATATTTTTGACCACCTTGAATGCTCCGATGTTTATGATGGTGACTGTACACTTGAAACGTCAGTCAATGTATGGAAACATTGGTCAACACCATTACAAAAATGTGCTAGGACGAAGTCTTAAGAAACAGTTCTATATAAATCTTGACTGACTTGATGTGCCGATTCTTCGAATTTCTCTGACATATGCCTCATCGATTGGCTGTACGGCTATACTTAAGTAAAGACTGTATCGATTCAAAAGACTGCAACCCACCGATAATAAATTTCATAGTTTGTAAGTACTTTTAGTGATTTAAGTAGTATTAGTGCCTTAGCATGTGAAATAAATGTTTTGTAAAAATTTGCAGATAATTTTGTACTGTTTAATAGTAAAAGTTTACATTTACTCGAGTATTGTCATGGTTTTCATTTAACCCCCCCTCACAAGTCCCTTAATCAAAAACAACGTAGGTAGGTACTATAGCTACTTCGTTTTTTTTTTAGCATTACTAGCATTAGAAATAAGGTAAAAAATCTTGAGAGTCTTTTTATTGAAAAAAGGTTTTAAAAAAATAGTTATTACTACTTATGAAAGCAAAAGAGTGTAAATGATCTCATTTCCTTTCAAATTGTTACATATTAGCGTTGAATTATTTTTCAAATGTGTTTTTAATAAAAAGAGTGCGAGTCGGGCTCGCGCACGAAGGGTTCCATACCATTATCTATAAAAATGCAAAAAAAAATCACGTTGTATGTGAAGTATGTGAAATATTTGTTTTATTTTAATGATTTATTTTTAAAGTGTATATATAACTAAATATTCTGTGAATATTTCAAGCGTCTTATCTGTTGTTGTTATCAATATCGAGCAAAAAAATCACGTTTGTTGTATGGGAGCCCCCCTAAATATTTATTGTTCTGTTTTTTTATTATTTGTTGTTACAGCGGCAACCGAAGCACATCGTCTGTGAAAAATTCAACTTTCTAGCTATCACGGTTCATGAGATACAGCCTGGTGACAGTGAAGTCTCAGTAATAGGGTCCCGGTTTTACCCTTTGGGTACGGAACCCTAAAAACGGCAAAAAAATCACGTTTGCTGTATGGGAGCCCTTCATAAATATTTGTTTTTGACCCCCGACACAAAAAGAGGGGTATTACAAGTAGTTTGACCGCTGTGTGTGTGTGTGTGTGTCCGTTTGTCACCAGGCTGTATCTCATGAACCGTGATAGCTAGACAGTTGAAATTTTTACTGATGATGTATTTCGGTTGCTGCTATAACAAAAAATACTAAAACCGGCCGAGTGCAAGTCAGACTCGCGCACCGAGGGTTCCGTACAAATTTATATGTATCTATGAACATCCAGTCTTAGCAGACCCCTGCTCCTAAGCAAAATGTGCGCAGTGTGGGATCATTGTAGATTGGTTACTGATATAGACAGACAGACAAACTAGATCTCGTTCAAACCAATTTTCGGTGGAAGTTTACATGGTAATGGACATCATATTTTTTTTAGTTTTATCATTCTCTTATTTTAGAAGTTACAGGGGGGGGGGGACATTTTACCACTTTTGAAGTGTCTCACGCGCAAACTATTCAGTTTAGGAAAAAAATGATATTAGAAACCTCAATATCATTTTTGAAGACCTATCCATAGATACCCCACACGTATGGGTATGATGAAAAAAATTTTTGAGTTTCATTCTAAGTATGGGGAACCCCCAAAATTTATTGTTTTTTTTTCTATTTTTGTGTGAAAATCTTAATGCGGTTCACAGAATACATCTACTTACCAAGTTTCAACAGCATAGTTCTTATAGTTTCGGAAAAAAGTGGCTGTGACATACGGACGGACACACAGACATACATGACAAATCTATAAGGGTTCCGTTTTTGGCATTTGGCTACGGAACCCTAAAAACCGGCCAAGAGCGTGTCGGACATGCCCAAGATTGGGTTCCGTAGCAGGTACGAAATAGTACATTACTGCAGCGGCCGCGAAATAGGGGATTGCCGGCCGAGTAGTAATAGATGGCCGAGTGTTAACGAGGCCATCTAGAGATACGAGGCCGGCAATCCCTGTTCGTGGCCAAGGCTTGTATAGTGCTTTTCTCAAATAAATCCAAGGAAATGACACGAATGTTCAACTTATATATTCATATTTAATTCAAATTGTTTTTTTTTGATTCCCGCCAAAATATTTTTTTTCCAGCAATTTATTTGTAAGCTGTTCCAGTTAATGTTTTTGACGCAAAATCTTGAGATGATTTATATTTATTAAAAAATTACGACCTTATTAATTGGTTATTTTAATAAATTGTTAACAATAAACGCCAATCCTTATTTATTTTATTAAATCTAGCCAAGTAAGATATTAAAAAGTAAATTCACAAACTAAATTTTTCTTAATTGGCAGTATGTCATTGATAGTCAATAAAAGAAAATACGACCCACTAAAACAAAAGACAATCTCTTTGCTGGCCTTGGCCAGCAATGTTTGTATGAAATTCCATTATTGTCGTCTAATTTGAAATTAGAACGAATCTTCCTCAACTGCTATACAATGGCATACTTCGTGTTCTATTGTCACGACTATAAGGACCACATTTCCGTGGATGTTTGAGAAAAAATCTTTACATACTTTATTAATGTGGTTGTTTTGGTTCCTACTCCCACCGCGCGCTAGGGCACAGAATATATAATAGTACTAACGGCTAGGGTTAACAGCGCGATGTAGGATTTCAACGTCGGCGGAACCCCGCCATCTATCGGCGAATTGGGTAACTACTCTAACTACAGTCTACCAGAACTAGTATGTATGTTGATGGTTTTTCAGATGTAATTCTTTATTAAATTAACCGATTTCATTTTTCAGGGTTCCGTACCCAAAGGCTTCGATCAACAATACTTAGGCTCAGCACTTAGCCAGGAGGAGTGGACCTATAATCGTCTACCTGATTGGCTTCTATCACTCCTCCTGGCTCGTGCTGAGGCACCGACTTCAAACTGGTACCTAGATTAAGGTCAAACAAAAAAGGTATTATTTTTTACTTTTCAGTTTTTTCGGCGTTTTAATTTTTTGTTAAAAAGTTTTTATTTTATACTTTTTTTCCATCCTTGGTGTAATTTTTTTTTCAAATTTATAATACCAACTTCAAGGTATACCCTATCTATCCAATAAAAAAGAATTATGAAAATCAGACTACTCTGTAAAAAGTTATGCGTGGTCATATAGTACAATCAGTAACTGTACAATCAATCATCCCCTGTTTTTCTACCCTTAGGGTAGGAATATTGTTTCCAAATTTAAATGGGACCACCCTCGGGGTATACGCTTTCCAATAAAAAAAGAATCATCAAAATCGGACTACTCTGTAAAAAGTTATGCGTAATCGCACATTAAAAAAAATATATATATATATATATATATATACACGTCGAATTGAGAACCTCCTTTTGTTTTCGTCGGTTGAAAACAAAAATTCATTGAAATCCCATGCAAACATTAGCTCATTTCTTTGATATATGGGACCTGGTAATGATAGCGGTAGAAACTCTCGAATAATTAGCCAAAATAATGGCTACCGGCCAATACAGATTGTCAATTTATTTGAGTCATCTCTACCATAGATAATGTAAAATGTAAACTGTGTTTAGTTTAGCATTCGAATGGTCATACGGCCAGGGGGGCTACTCCGAAATTCGAAAATCGAAGTTCGTATCGCATCGTCTTGCTCGCTCTTGTATTAAATACTATTAGCGTGAGAGGAATGGCACGATACGAAGTTCGAATTTTGCACTTCGTAGTATAGGCCCAGGGGGGCTACTCCGAAATTCGAAAATCAAAGTTCGCATCGTACCGTCTCGCTCGCTCTCGTATTAAGTAAATGCTATTAGCGTGAGCGGAACGGCACGATACGAAGTTCTAATTTTGCACTTTTCATCAGGTGAGATAGTGGTCAATCACGGGTTCACGGGGTTCACGGGTCAGTTTTATGTAAAAAAAAAGTATAAGGCCAGATTCTGCTAACATGTTAAAAAAATACTTTCTTAAATTATTGGAAAACTATTTGAAATATAATAATATTATATTTAAAATATAAAACTTGTATTAGACGCGGGTTTGGGAGATTAAGATACTATTAATATTTGGATGGACACAATAAAACAACCTTTTGTCTTGCGGTAGTTAGCAATTCAATATGAATGAACCTAGTTTATTTTCAAACAGTTATATTTATAGCGAACGCAGCCAACCACAGATAACACAACATGCCCTTTCTTTAATGAGACAAACAGACTGACAGTTATGACATCTGACGTTTGACTTAACTGACTGACAATGACATTTAATTATTAACAATAACATGCAAGATTTATAAAATACATTAGACAATTAATTAGAATATAATATTAAGAATTCAATTATAATTAATTATTTGACTAGACTATTTACAACGACAATTATTCTATATTTATAAATTATGTACAATTATTTTACAATTTACAATTAAATGTTTACAAATCCAACCTGTTAGTTTTCTTTAGCAATCTGCCTCTAGAACTGTATCTTATTTCTGGAGTATTGCTACTAATTGCCATATCTAACATTTCTGGTAAGTTTTGAACATTATTGCTTGATTCTGACTGACTTTCTGACTGTGACATGACTAATTCATTTTCATTCAAGAATTCTGTATCTTGATTTCTTTCATTTATTTCCACATACAATGGAGACAATATTGTATATTCATCATTACTTATTTCTGACAAAGGACTTACAATATTAGACATATTTGACATTTCATTTTCAATATTTATATGACTTGATACATTGTTATCATTTGATGGACTAATTACATTCGACTGACTTGACTCCATCGACATAAAACTTTCACTTATGGAGTTTGTTTTAGAGCTACTTTGACTATCATTTGTACCATTTATCAATTGGTTTTGAGCATTAATAATGTACTCTGGAATGTAATAATATTTCACGTTATCATTCTCCTTTATTTTTTCACATTGACTTGGACTCTGACCTTTCGACCTGACATTGAAATTTGACTTATTTTTACTGTTTGTAAGTGTTTGGCTAGACTGATTAGAATGTGACTTCGACAATATTTGATTTTTATTAGTTTGACTATGACGACTTGACTGCAATGATATGCTTGACTTAAACAATTTAATATGCTGAGAATTTCTTCTATATGTTACACCATTTTCACCTTTCACTAGATATGATCTAGGAAATTTGGACTTTGACAAAATATAACCTTTAGACCATGTTAGATCTTTGGGGTTTTTCTTAAAATATACTTGATCATTAAGCTGAAAATCCTGAGATTCTATAGCACTTCTATCATAGTATGACTTTCTTTTTTCTATCATTTCAGACTTATTTTTGAAATGATTAGAAAATTTGACAATTTTAGGCTTTAATTGACTAGTTTTAATGGGTATTTTTGTTCTTAATCTTCTTGACATTAACAATTCTGATGGTGACTTTAAATTACCTCTAGGTGTTGACCTATATTGTAACAACCCTATATATAAATATCTGTGCCCGACTTTTCACATTTTCTTAATATGTTTTTAATTATTTTTACAGATATTTCTGCGAGACCGTTCGACCTTGACAAATGAGGACTAGACATAATGTGTTCAATATCCCAATCTTTCACAAAATTAAGGAATTCATGGGAATTGTACGGTGGACCCCCGTCACTCACCAACTGCACTGGAATTCCGTGACGGGCAAAAATAGACTTTAATTTTTTTATTAAAGTTTGACTTCGACTATCTGTATTTAACTCAGCTATTTCTATATAATTAGAGTAATAATCAACAACTAGTAAATATTTTTTGTTATTGTACTCAAATAAATCTGTTGCTACTTTTTGCCATGGCAAAATTGGCTGTTCATGAGTTAATAAAGATTCTTTAGTTTTATTTGCACTGTATGTCATACAAGTCTCACATTGTCTAATTTTTATTTCTATGTCATGATAAATGTTTGGCCAAAATACAATACCACGGGCTAAATTTTTAGTTTTTTCCATGCCCATGTGACCCTCATGCAACTGCTGGAGTATTTCTGATCGCAATGACTTTGGAATAATCACCGATTGATTTTTGAATACAATTTCATCAATAACATGAATTTCATCTCTAATATTCCAATATGGTAAGGTTAATGGATCACATTGCTGTTTATTATTGGGCCAACCCATTTTATGATACTCTATTAGTTTTTGTAAAATTTCATCTGACTTTGTATGAGATACAATTTGCTTCAATCTACACTCACTTATTGATAAATTTGAAGTCAATAATTTGACTTGACCAATAATATTGTTTTCAAATTCATCCAAATCCAATTTTTCTACCTCAGTATTTAAGACAGGTGCTCTAGACAAAGTATCTGAGATATACATTTCAGAACCTTTTGTGTATGACACACTTAAGTCGTATGATTGTAACGTGATCATCATTCTTTGAAGCCGTGCTGGAACATCAGATAATGGTTTTTTAAATAACGTGATAAGAGGCTGATGATCAGTTTCGACATGTGTTGTTTTGCCATAGATGTATTGATGAAACTTTTTACACCCGAAAACAATTGCATACAATTCTTTTTCAATCTGAGCATAATTTTCTTGAGTCTTTGTTAAAGATTTGGACGAGTAAGCTATGGGGTTTTTTCCGTGAAATATGACTGCCCCAACTGCTTTTTGACTCGCATCGACTGACATTCTAACTGGTTTATTTACATCATAATGTACTAAGACTGGTGACTGACAAATTAGTTCTTTTAAATTAATGAATTGCTTATCATGGTTGATTGTCCATTGCCAAATATTTTGTTTTTTAAGTAAATCTCGAAGTAGACTTGTTTCATGAGCTAGATTAGGAATATATGAACCCAGGTAGTTCACCATACCTAGAAATCGCTGGAGGTCTTTGACATTCTCCGGCTTTGGCATTTTCATTATAGCTTCTACTTTTGAACCATCTGCCGATATACCATTTTTGTTAAAGATATGACCTACATAAGCTATCTCGGTCTTATTAAATTGACATTTTGACTTATTGAATTTTAAATTGACTTCTCTAGCTTTCCTTAAAACATTTTCTAACCTTTTATTATGTTCCACTTCGTCTGAACCATATACTAATATATCATCGACAAATATCAAAACACCAGGCAATTCACCAAAAATATCCGTCATAACTCGATGAAAAATTTCACCACTTGAATTTATGCCATAAGGTAAACGAAGGAATTTATATCTACCAAATTGTGTATTGAATGTACAGAGGTCACTACTTTCTGCATCAAGTTTAATCATCCAATAGCCTGAATTTGCATCTAATTTTGAAAATATAGCAGCGCCAGCCATTTTTGAGCGTAAATCATCTAAAGTTGGATATGGAAAATGAGGTCTTTTAATAGCTTTATTGAGATTTCTTGGATCTAGACAAATTCGTAATGAACCATTGGGTTTTTCAACAGGGACTATCGCGTTAACCCAATTAGTTGGTTTAGTTACTTTTTGAATGACTTGCATTTTAACCATTCGGTCTAACTCTGACTTAAGTTTAGGGTGCAATGCATAAGGAATTCTACGAACCGGACAGACTTTAGGAGCAATAGTAGTATCTACGTCTAAATGAGCTTCAAATGGCAAACATCCTAACCCTTCGAATGTATCTTTGTAGTTTTCAAGAATAAATTGTACTGACCTTTGATTCTCACTAGTGATTGGACTATTTGTTAATTTAAACATTCTTTTGACAATGCCACATTCCTCACAAGTCTTCCAACCCAGTATTGTTGCACATTTACAATTTACTACAATGAAATCAATGTTCAACTTTTGACCGTTATCGAAAATACATGTCAATGTAACACTACCCACATTTTCTATAAGTTGACCTGAAAATGAGAATATTTTGTTATTTGTTCTTTTTATATGGATATTAATGCTACAAATATTTTCTAAATGGTACAGCGTATTCAAAGAAATTACATTGATGTCGGCTCCTGTGTCAATTTGACAGTTAACTATCTGTTCAAAAATTTTTACATTTATTTTCCAATTACTAGACGAATTACAATTATTATCATTTTGGCTATTATTTAATGAATTAATTACAAAATTATTAGAATAATTATTAGTCTCTTCCATGTCAGTTTCATTTACATTTAAATTACTGGAATTAATAGAACTTACATTTTTATTGTTTTTATTTCGGTCGCTGAAGTAACAATATGCTGCAAAATGGTTTGGCTTCTTACAGTTGGAGCATATTTTCCCTTGGGCTGGACATCTTATTCTGTGCTGTTGACCACATCTTTTACAGATTGAGTTAATGCCTCTTGGATTACTTTTTGACCTGAAATTGCTAGAAAACAAATTATTAGTTCTTCTTTCTTGACTTTGACTATTATTTCTATTTTTTCGCTGGCTGTCGAACTTAGGTCTTGATTTCTGACTCGTCGGTGTTGAACTTCTGCTTAAATGACTTCTTTTTACAATGGCTTGTACTTGAAGATCGCTTTCTTTATTTCCCAACTTTTTTGATCTCTGGCCTGATAATTCTATTGTTTTTGCTGTTTCGACTGCTTCGTTGACATCTTTGAATTCATTTTGAAGAAGTTTTTCTTTTATTTGACTGTCCTTAATGCCAATTATGAACATATCTTTGACTAGAGATTCTTTTAGTGTCTCGAATTTGCAACTTGACGATAAATTATTTAAATAAGTCACATATTCATCTAGACTCTCATTTTGTTCTTGATAACGGGTAAAGAAATTATATCTTTCGACCGTTACATTTTTATGTTCGTTAAATTTTAAATCAAATTTTTGTAAAATGGACGTTAACGTTTCCGTTTTTGAATCGACATTGAAAGAATTATATATTTGCAGACCTTCATCGCCTATTGCATTTAGGAATATAGCGATTTGCTTTGGCTCTGGTACTTTTTCCAAATCATTGGCTTCGAAATAAATAAGGAATTTTTGTTTCCACAGCTTCCATTTTTCGGAATTAGCATAGTCCTTAGTTAAGCATAGAGGTTTTAAATTATTAGCTAGTATGACATTATGTACCTTTTCTCCCATTTTACTGTTGGTTTCTTGACTTCTTCACTAAGTATTCCTGAGATTTCTTTGACTTCTTCAGATTTCTTTGACTTTTTCAGACTTGTCTTCCACACTCTGACACCATGTATTAGACGCGGGTTTGGGAGATTAAGATACTATTAATATTTGGATGGACACAATAAAACAACCTTTTGTCTTGCGGTAGTTAGCAATTCAATATGAATGAACCTAGTTTATTTTCAAACAGTTATATTTATAGCGAACGCAGCCAACCACAGATAACACAACAAAACTAACGAAGTTTCATGAAGTTTAGATAAGTTTTGTGATGTAAAATTGGGTTATAGCTAAGTTTTAAAGATATAAATAAAACGTTGGCTGACTTGAAACTTTGAAACCTCCTTAGTCTGAAATGCCATACCTACTGACTTGTTTGCAAATTTTAAAACTAAAGTTAGAACTCCCTTTGGAAGAAAAACTGTACGTAAATCCATAACTCCCTTAAGAACAAATAAAAACTTTTTAACAAAAAAATTAAACCGCCGAAAAAACTGAAAAATAAAAATAATACCTTTTTTGTTTGACCTTAATCTAGGTACCAGTTTGAAGTCGGTGCCTCAGCACGAGCCAGGAGGAGTGATAGAAGCCAATCAGGTAGACGATTATAGGTCCACTCCTCCTGGCTAGTTCTGAGGCACCGACTTCAACCTGGTAGGTACCTAGATTAAAGTCAAACAAAAAAGGTATTATTTTTTACTTTTCAGTTTTTACGGCGGTTTAATTTTTTTGTCAAAAAGTTTTTATTTTATACTTTTTCCCATCTCCAATAAAAAAGAATTATGAAAATCAGACTACTCTGTAAAAAGTTAGTCAATCATCCACTGTTTTCGTACCCTTAGGGTTGGAATATTATTTCCAAATTTAAATGGGACCACCCTTGGGGTATACGCTTTCCAATAAAAAAAGAATCATCAAAATCCGACTACTCTGTAATAAGTTATGCGGTCATATAGTACAATCAGTGACTGAACAATCAATCATCCCCTGTTTTCCTATCCTTAGGGCAAGTATATTATTTTCAAATTTAAATGGGACCACCCTTTGGGGTATACGCTTTCCAATAAAAAAAAATCATCAAAATCGGACTACTCTGTAAAAAGTTATGCGTGATCATACATAAAAAAAAAAATATATATATATATATATATATATATACACGTCGACTTGAGAACCTCCTTTTGTTTTCGTCGTTTGATTAGGCCAGCATGGAATAACACCATTGACGAGCAAGTGTGATGAAAATGAAAGTAAATCCCAGTGTTGCAAAAGTGAAAATTTAAAAAACGTTAAATTGTTCAGCTAAAAATCGGGAGAAATCGGGAGATGTAAAACAACTGTATTATACACTAATAACAAACAAACTATTAAATTATTAAAATACTAGCCTTCCTTTCGCAGCTTCGCCCGCGATAAATTAAAATTTTCCCGCGGTAAAAAGTAGCCTATGTCACTCAGTGACACTGAGCTTTCTAACGGCAAAAAAATTTTTGAAATCGGTCCAGTAGTTTTTAAGTTTATTCGTTACATACAAAAATGGAAATCTTTCCTCGTTATAATATTTGTGTAGATATACACCGTGAAATTTTAGTGGTTGTTTTCCCGAAACGAGGTGATTTAGTTTCGATTGTACAATCGATTTATAATTACTATTTTGACTTAGAGTCAAAAATCCAATTGTGAAAAACGAAAGTCGAAAATGACCGCAAACCAATAGTAACGCTTCGTTGGTACAAGTAGCGTACGATCGTACGATAGGTTAGGTACCAACGAAGCGTTACTATTGGTTTGCGGTCATTTTCGACTTTCGTTTTTCACAATTGGATTTTTGACTCTAGTCAAAATAGTAATTATAAATCGATTGTACAATCGAAACTAAATCAACTCGTTTCGGGAAAACAACCACTAAAATTTCACGGTGTATATATACGTCGGTTTACTGATTACTAATTATTCATGTTCATACCATTTCTTTTCTATAATTGATTCAGTGGAAAGTTTGTTGCTGTTTAGTTTTCATTAAATTAATCGATGAAAATATTCAGTATGAAACTAAGTTCAAATTTCGTATTTCGAAGTAGCCTGCCTGATTTTTAGGGAATTTCCCGCATAGGTACACCCACCAAACAATAATAAACTCTATTTTAAGCATTAAGATTAAATGTATGTTGTGGGTACTACATTATTGAAAGGCTGTGCGTGAAGTTTTGGGGAATCCCCGTGCATTGTTTTATTGATACCAGGTTACCTTTAACGTTGTCCTCTTAAAAATACTGTTTTAATCGTCACTTTATTTCGAAATATAGAAAATCGGGAGACGGGGCCGCTAAATCGGGATATCGGGAGGGAAGAGCCGAAATCGGTAGTTCTCCCGACAAATCGGGAACTTTTGCAACACTGGTAAATCCCCTCAACCATGCAATAATGTTTGTTTTGTCTTTTCCCCAATTTTCCTGGCACAAACGTCAAAATTTAAACGCTTCTTTTTACGCTGGCGCCGATGGAGCGAGCCCAGCGCGTACTTTAAGACTGGATCAAATATACGGTACTGACACACACCGGCAGTGCGGCCACCGTATTTGATTCAGTGTTATTGACCGCGCTGGTCACGCTCCGTCGGCGCCCCTCGCTCTCGGTTTGTTGTGGCCTTGAATGTACATCGTCAAAATTATGTTATGAGTCTTACAAACTATTTTTAACCCCCGACACAAAAAGGGAGGGTGTTATAAGTTTGACCGCTATGTGTGTGTGTGTCTGTCTGTGGCATCATACTCTTAAACGGGTGAACCGATTTGAATGCGGTTTTTTAGGGTTCCGTACCTCAAAATGAAAAAACGGAACCCTTATAGGATCACTTTGTTGTCCGTCCGTCCGTCCGTCTGTCTGTCAAGACCCTTTTTCTCAGGAACGCTTGGAGGTATCAAGCTGAAATTTATATCAAATACTCAGGTCTACTGTCCCTTGGAGCTGTGAAAAATAAAACTTCTAAGCCAACGCAATCAAAAGATACAGCCGTTTATGACGCAAATTTCCGCATATTTTCGAAACTCGCAAGGGAATCAAAACCTACAGGGTACTTCCCGTGAACTCAGAATCTTGAAATTTGGTACGAAGCAAGGTCTTATAGCACAGATAAAGGAAAAATTGCGAAAAGCATAATTTTTTTGTCTGTCTGTCTATATCAGTAACCAACGCAAATTTTCGACACTCGCAACGGAATCAAAACCTACAGGGTACTTCCCGTGAACTCAGAATCTTTAAATTTGGTACGAAGCAAGGTCTTATAGCACAGATAAAGGAAAAAATTGCGTAAAGCATACATTTTTTTGTCTGTCTGTCTATATCATAAACCAATCTACAATGATCCCAAACTGCGCACATTTTGCTTGGGAGCAGAGGTCTGCTAAAACTGGATGTTCATAGATACATATAAATTTGTACGGAACCCTCGGTGCGCGAGTCCGACTCGCACTTGGCCGGTTGTTTTAATAGAGAGCAGGTTTCTTGGTGATGGTTCATCAAAATCGGTTAAGCGGTTAAGCGGTCAAAGTTATCCGCTGTTTTGTTAGCTGCGGAAGGGATCTTAGACGCATAATCAAATGGGCATTGACTTAATGTTCAAACATACGAGTGACATAATTGCGTCGGGGGTTTTTAAAATTTTTAATTTATTAGCATCTAGTCAAGCACTTCATTCAGAAAATGTCATAATTACTTAATTTAGGAATTTAGGCACAATTATTTTGATTTTTTTTTCTTGTAGGGTCGATCTTGAACGCACAATACGAATTTACAGAATGAACATGTATTTATTTTAACTTTATTATTTCCCTTTAAACTTTCATCACATCAGTTTCTATGACAGTATAGTTCTTTGTTATCACAATCTTAATCTTCTTCTATACATATAATAAATCTGTAACAAGTCGGTGTCTGTACATTGAAGGTATTTGAGAAAAACTGTCACTAGGGCACAATAGAACCCAAAACAATGATTTTTAGAATTATTGTCTGTTTGTCTGTTTGTCTGTGCGTTTGTGCGCGTTAATCTCAGAAACGGCTTAACCTAGAAAGATGCGGTTTTCACTGATATGTTGGTATTTTCTTGGATTAACATTTAGTGTTTGTTTCATTTGAATCGGTTAATAAATAAGAAAGATGCGTCTATTTTAAGAATTTATCGAGCAGGTTTTTTTGTTTGAACGCGCTAATCTCAGGAACTACTGCTCCGATTTGAAAAATTCTTTCAGTGTTAGATAGCACATTTATCGAGGAAGGCTATAGGCTATATATCGTCACGCTAACACCAATAGGAGCGGAGCGGAGCGGAAGAATGTTTAAAAATCGGGGGTTTTTGAAGTAAAACTTCTATAGGCACGCTTGACTAGGGAGTACGGTGTTGAATGTGAACGCGGGTGTGCGGGGGGGTGCGGGGGCGGGTAATTTTTTTTATATCGAGGAACTAAGGAGAGCCATAATTGATGAAAAAGCAAATTTGATAAAAAAAAATAAGCTGCCCAAATTACTAATTCCACGCGGACGGAGTCGCGGGCAAAAGCTATAATAATAATAAAGCCTTTTTATTTCCCGAAATATTTACAATAAAAGTTAAACATTTAAAATTAGATATACAATTTAAAAATTCAAAAATATAAAATAAAGAATGAACATTAAAATCTACACTAAAATAATCACAATATATCCGTAATTTCGGTATGCCTTCTGGCAAAGGCCTCCTCCAACTCCTTACACTGCTGTAACATTGTCCATAACATTGGGGTCCTATGGTCAACCTCAATTCATCCTCCCATCTTACAGTTTTGCGACCTCGGCTTCTATAGCCATCCCTGGGGTACCAGACTGTCACCTGCTTGCTCCATTTCTCCTTTTTACAGCGGAGCATATGTCCAGTCCACCTCCATTTAAGTACGTCTATACGTGATAGGATGTCTGTTAGTTTCGTCTTGTGCCTGATGTCTACATTTCTAACTTTATCCAAAAGTTTCAATCCTAGCATGCTCCTTTCCATTCCTCTCTGACATCTTGCTAGTTTGTCCCTGTGGTGTTTTGTCAAAGCCCAGGTTTCGCAGCCATATGAGATGCATGGTAGGATACAAGTATCAAAAGTCTTCTTTTTTACCCAGTTCTCTGCTTTTCATAATTTCTTTCAAGGCCCAGTATTTTTTCCACCCTGTCGCAATTCGTTTGTCTATCTCTTTGGACATTTGGTCATTGGGCGTCATTATCTGGCCTAGATAAACATAGTCCTCCACATATTCAAGTTTCTGATTGTTGATGGTTATGTCTATGGGTGTTGAATTTGTCATCAGTTTAGTTTTGCTCGAGTTCATTTCCAGACCTACTTCTCTACTTCTGTTTACTAATGTTTGTATCATGGATTCCAGTACTAATGGATCTTCTTCCAATAGAACCAGGTCATCTGCAAATCTTAGATGATTCAGTCGCGATCCATTTATGTTTAGCCCCATTTGCTCCCATTCTATTTTTCTGAACAATTGTTCCAGCACTGCTGTAAACAGCTTTGGTGAGAGTGGGTCACCTTGCCTGACCCCTCTATCGATCGGAAAAGCATCCCCTATAGATTCAAGCCTGATACTAGCTTTACTTTGACTGTAAATACTTTTGATTATGTTTACATACGCATTCTGGATCCCTTGCTCTTTTAGACTTTGCCATACAAATTCATGCTTAAGGCTATCGAAAGCCTTTGAGTAGTCAATAAAGGCTAGATAAATGTTGTTTCTCAAACATGCTATGAAATATTGACATTATGTTCTTTATAATACGCCACGAAGTGTCACGTTGAAGGTGCGGCTAGACGAGAGATCAATAATGGAATTTCATACAACATTGCTGGCCTTCGCCAGCAAAGTGATCGTATATTGTTTCATGTGACTACAGCACCATGACGTTTATATAGGTCTATGGCATTTAGCCATTAAAAAAAACTATAAGCAATATTTGCGTTTTGGTTCATTATGACATTCTGCCACTACGCTTATTTAAGGTAAGATGATGATGATGATGGTGGTGATGATGGTGGTGATGATGATGATGATGGTGGGTGATGGTGATGATAGTAGTGTGGTGATGATGATGATGATAGTGATGATGATGGTGGTGGGTGATGATGGTGATGATGATGATAGTGATGGTGATGATGGTGATGGTGGTATGGTGATGATGATGATGATAGTGATGATGATAGTGCTGGTAATGGTGATGATGATGGTGATGATGATGGCGATGATGATGATGATGGTGGTGGTGATGATGATGATGATGGTGATGATGGTGATGTGATGGTGATGATGATGATGATGATGGTGATGGTGGTGTGGTGATGATGGTGATGATGTGATGATGGTGATGGTGGTATGGTGATGATGGTGATGATGTGATGATGATGATGACGATGATTTTATGATGATGATGATGATGATGATGGTGGTGATGGTGATGATGATGATGATGGTGATGGTGATGATGACGTCGACGATGACGAAGATGATGATGATGATGATAGTGATGGTGATGATGATGATGATGGTGATGGTGATGATGACGTCGACGATGACGAAGATGATGATGATGATGATAGTGATGGTGATGATGATGATGATGATGATGCATGTTTGAGAAAAACTCTATACAAGCCTTGGCCACGAACAGGGATTGCCGGCCTCGTATCTCTAGATGGCCTCGTTAATACTCTGCCATCTATAACTACTCGGCCGGCAATCCCCTATTTCGCGGCCGCTGCAGTAATGTACTATTGTTGTATTCATTGTATTTTCGAATAAGCTGTTTGATTGTGTGTATGTGATCAATCGTGCTGAATCTTAGTTCTTAATAATTGTTCTCCGATGCACATCACTTCACCGCCCTTCACGTAAAATGAAACGCAATGGCGTGTCAATCAATGAATGTCTATCTATATATAAATTCCATCATGGGGGATACCCGGACGGGCAGTAACAATATGTCATGGTAAATTTTTAATTTTCACGATTGACCAATAAAACTTGTAATGAAATGTTTGTTTGTGCGATCTATTATACGTTATGAAATAGTTGCTGTGTTAGAGTGAAATGAAATACATGTGAGATTTTTGTGTTAATTAGACAGTAATAATGAACTAGCGAAGATTTCTTCGCATCAATCGTGAAAGGAACTTTAAAAGTGCACTATGAATAAGTCGGACATCATG
Source organism: Archips crataeganus (assembly GCA_947859365.1). Taxonomy (NCBI): domain Eukaryota; kingdom Metazoa; phylum Arthropoda; class Insecta; order Lepidoptera; family Tortricidae; genus Archips; species Archips crataeganus. The sequence continues at coordinate 2,917,439 of OX402072.1, forward strand.
TCGAGTGCTAAGAAAGTAATAATAAAGCCTATAATAATAAGTGGTAGAAACAAAAGAAGCATGGTGTTAGCGCCTCAAAGAATAAAACCGAGTTTGATTCTGTCCAACCTAAAACTAGCTAAAGGACCTATATTCCAAGAAGACGTCATTTACGAGTCGTCGAACTGTGACTTTTTGAAAGGGGAGTCCCAGCAGGTACTAATTGTAAACAAAGTGAATATTACGACTAAAACTTGCAGGACTATCGCCAAATGTACGCTGAAGGGCGTCTGTGTTGAAACTACATCCGATGACGTCTGTGCTCTTATTGGGCAAAACAATTACGACACAGTTCTTTCCGCTTTATCGTCGTTATTCAACCAGGAAACTAAAGTTCGCGGTATCCTAGCCTTACTGAAAACACAAACCAAGTGTCGCACCACTGCTACTCAGACGGACATAGACGTTAACAGCATCAAGAAAGAGTGTGTTGACAGCTCAAGCCAGACCTTAGAGTCTAATATCCAAGCAGCTATGAAACAAAAACAGCGCAAGAGAATACGAAGGCAGCAGTTCACACCATACGTAGTCAAGGTGGAAAAGGAAGTAAAAAAATGTATCATTAATATTGATAATGCATGCAAAAAACAGGAAGTGAAAAAAGAAATAAAAGACGAAGAAGAAGTAAAACTTGCCGAGCTGCCTGAATTAAAGAGTTACGTGGATGAAGACAGTAATTTCTCATGTGGAAGCATTGGGAATATGTCATCAATATCTTCTGCGTATATGCCAGATTTTATCGGTCCATATAATATAGAAGCAAACACGCAAAGTTCTATTAATAAGGTCACTTGTACTTGGATAAAAGTATATGATGGTACAAATATAATGATACCAGTCAAACCGGAAGATGAGTTCCATATAGCTACTCGAGAAATCTTGAAGAATGTTACTCGTGAAGAGCGTATCAAGCTGCTTTGTCATCAGGCATTCATTGACTTTAAAATGTGTCTAGAGCAGAATGAGGATGGTTACTAGTAAGTATAGCATAACATAATAATGTTACTACTGTGAGAAACCGGCCAAGTGTGAGTTGGACTTGCGCACTGAGGGTGCCGTAAAACTTGTACAATGTACATTTTATGATTCTAGGTCTATGGGAAGTACCCTACAAATTGATTCCCTTGAGAGTGTTAAAATATATATATGAATAATAATCTGCCATATCATGTTAACTTAGAAGTTTGATTTTTTTCAAAGCTTCATCAGACTGTGGATATGGTTTTAATTTCAAATCAATTCCTCCACAAATTTCAGGTATAAAGGGTCTTGACAGACAGATGAACGGGCAACAAATTGATCCTGTAAGAGTTCCGTGTTTTTCCTTTTGAGGTATGAAACCCTAAATAGCTCATATCTCTTCTAATCAAGTCCTTTTTAACCCCTGACTCAAAAAGATAAGTTATAAGTTTGATTGACCGCTATGTGTGTGTGTCTGTCTGTGGCACAGTAGGTCTTCAACGGGTGAACTGATTTGGATGCCGTTTTTTCATTTGAAAGCAGGTTTCTTGGTGATAGTTCTTAGATATGTTTCATCAAAATTGGTTCATCCGTTTTAAAGTTATCAGCATTCAAACCTATGTGACCTAATTAATTAACTGTGTTGGGGTTTTTAGGGTTCCACACCCAAAGGGTAAAAACGGGATCCTATTACTGAGGCTCTACCGTCTGTCCGGCTGTCACCAGGCTGTATCTCATGAACCGTGATAGCTAGACAGTTGAAATTTTCACAGATGATGTATTTCGGTTTCCGCTATAACAACAAATACTAAAAACCAGAAAAAATAAATACTTAAGGGGGCTCCCATACAACAAACGTGATTTTTTTGCTTGTTTTTGCTCGATATTGATAAGGGCAACAGGTAGACGCTTGAAATATTCACAGAATATTTAGTGACCGTGAAATTTTAGTGGTTGTTTTCCCGAAACGAGGTGATTTAGTTTCGATTGTACAATCGATTTATAATTACTATTTTGACTTAGAGTCAAAAATCCAATTGTGAAAAACGAAAGTCGAAAATGACCGCAAACCAATAGTAACGCTTCGTTGGTACAAGTAGCGTACGATCGTACGATAGGTTAGGTACCAACGAAGCGTTACTATTGGTTTGCGGTCATTTTCGACTTTCGTTTTTCACAATTGGATTTTTGACTCTAGTCAAAATAGTAATTATAAATCGATTGCACAATCGATACTAAATCACCTCGTTTCGGGAAAACAACCACTAAAATTTCACGGTGTATATTCACTTTAAAAATAAATAATTAAATTAAAATAAAACAAATCGCACCCCCAACCAAATAAAGTGGTAATATGAAATGCCTTAGTTTGTAAATTAAGGCATTTCATATTACCGCTTTATTTGGCTGGGTGTGCGAAATATTTAATGGGGGCTCCCATATAAAAAACCTGATTTTATTGCCGTTTTTAGGGTTCCGTAGTCAACTAGGAACCCTTATAGTTTCGCCATGTCTGTCCGTCTGTCTGTCTGTCCGCGGCTAAGCTCAGAGATCGTTAGTACTAGAAAGCTGTAATTTGGCATGAATATACATATCAGTCACGCCAACAAAGTGGTAAGATAAAAAATAAAAAAATATTTTTTTTTAGGGTATGGGAATAGACGTAAATGGTGGGTGATTTTTTTTTTCTCGACTAATCCTATAGTGTGGGGTATCGTTGGATAGGTCTTTTGAAACCATTGGGGGGTTGCCAGCATGATTTTTCTATTCAGTGATCTGTTTGCGAAATATTCAACTTTAAAGGAAAATTTTCATTAAAATCGAGCGTCCCCCCCCTCTATAATCTAAACTGTTAGGTGGAAAAATTTGAAAAAATTCAGAATGGTAGTAAATATATCAAATTTACTAGGAAAATTATAGCGGCTAAGATTGCTTGGAAATTATTTGTAGTTTAAGAGTAAATAGTAGCCTAAGGTATAAAACATACCTAAACTTGGATGATTCCGTACACATACGAAATCCTTAGAAAAATATTACTTGATTTTTTTGTAATGGCTACGGAACCCTACCTTGTGCGTGTCCGACACGCTCTTGGCCGGTTTTTTTTTTATAGATAGTGGTACAGTCGGCCCAGACGCCAGCTTGACACCTTAAAGGCCCAGTTTGCGTGCAGTGGCTAGACATCTGTCCATACCAATCCATACCAATGAACTTCAGGTTGCAAGCAAATTTGTTTTGAAACTGGCAAGCTGGCGCTTGGGCCGATTGTACGTAACCCTTCGTGCGCGAGTCCAACTCGCACTTAGCTGGTTTTTTAATTTTATTTTATTTTTAGTATTTGTTTAAAATTTCAAGTGTCTAGCTGTTACGGTTCTAGAGATAGAGATCTGTGACAGGCAGCGGAGTCTCAGTAATAGGGTCCCTTTGGCACCCTTTGGGTACGGAACCCTATTAAAGAGTAAAGGCCAGTTGCATGGTACATCATGAGCACATGTAAAAGAGTCATGCTTTCCAAGAAATTTGACAATATTTCATGGAACTAAGTAGCTCTTTATTGGACAATCATGAACTGTTATCAGATAACATGGTATTATTTATCAGATGATATCACAAACTAAATGAGTCAAATGTGTCAGAATTAAGATAAGCTTTTTCTCCAACTATTGGTAAAGGATAGGCACATTGTCTTTAATGAGTAACCCGGGCCCAGTTGCATAACAAAGTAATATTACAAGCGGAACTCTTGCTTCAGTTATATTAACTAGAAAGGGAGTTCTGCTTGTAATATAAGATGTACTTTGTTATGCAATTGGGCCCTGGGCGCACGGTAGTACCCGCCAGGGCAAGCCAAGCAAAGCGCAAGGGCACTACTACTTTTTTTTTTTTTTTTGATTTATTTAGGAAACAAACAGTCACAATTCAACATAAATCAACTTAAGTAACAACAAACAGACCTTAAGTTCCATAGAAAAAAAACGAAATAAATAGTTAATTAACAAATCGAAACAGGGTAGGTGTTAGGCACCATCTTAAACATCTTATCTGTCACCATACAGGGACTTGAAAACATCGATAAGTAAATAATACATGCATGATACGGTAGGGAATTTAAACTGGTGTACAAGAACAATATAAAATATTGTTGCTACGGAAGTTACATTAAAGTTTACGTGCAAATAATGTATAGTTGCTGGTTACTTAGAAGAAACATACAATATATCTATTAAGAAAAGATTGAACTTCGCAGAATGCTAGAGTATTTACCAAATGATAGTGAAAAAATATCAAGATTAGAGAATTTAACATTATAATCACAACATGCTCGTCGGAAGAAAGTATGTTTGGCAAAATTTGAACCACAAAAACTTATATGGAAAGTTTGGGGATAGCGAGTGGGAATACGGCGAGGCAATTTAAAAATAACCTTTTGAAGAAGATTAGGAGAATTAATATAATTATTTAGAAGCTTTTCTCGAAGCGCTTTGTTGTGTTTTAAACCCTCATAACTTGAGTTTGGATTATACCAGATAAACAAAATTCTCAGGATATGATGTCAATAGTAGATACATTGCATAGCTCTTATACTTTAAATTTTATTGATATACTAGCTTTTGCCCGCGACTTCGTCCGCGTAGAATTCCAATTTGTAGTAAAGCTTCTTCATCTCTTTAATTGTATAAAACAAAAATCCGGCAACGGCAACATCCATCATTATTAATGTTATTATCATTTCATCATCATCAGTATCAGTTCGTGAATATTATAAATCCCGTTTATTCTCTATACCGTGGGAATTTCAACAAATTTGTCCTTATTCTATGCAAATTTTCGCTTATTTTTATCCCGCGGGAATTTTGCATTTTCCCCGAGAAAAAGTAGCCTATGTCCTTAGAAGTGTGTAGCTTTCTACCGGTAAAAGAAGTTTCAAAATCAGCCCCGTAGTTGAATTCACTTATTTTTTTCCCGTGGGAATTTTGCTTTTTCACGGAGAAAAGTAGTCTATGTAAATTATGGTTGGTGTAGTTTCCTATTGGTGAAAGAATTTTTCAAATCAGCCCTCAAGTGATATTCACTTCTTTCTATCCCACGGGAATTTTGCATTTCACCGAATAAATAGTAGGTAAATATTATTTATTTTATTAGCAGTACGGCTGCTCACCGAATCACTCACTGTTGGTGTATGTAAGCGATTAAGAATTTCGGTGGAGTCGGTTGGATGCGACGTGGTTCAATTGGTAGAACACCCGTTGGGGCGCATACCCAGGAGACGTGGGTTCGAATCCCACCGGCGCACCCGAAAAACTTTTTCGCTTTTAAATAATAAATAGTAGGTAGCCTAGCCTATACCAATAAAGGATGATGTAGCTTTCTATTGGTCATTTTTTTTAAACTCAGCCCCGAAGTTAAATTTACTATTTTCTATACCGCGGGAATTTTGCATTTATCCGGAAAATAGCATCCTATGTTAATCAAGGACAGTGTATCTTTTCTATTGGTGAAAGACATTTTAAAATGAGCTCCGAAGTTTTTTTTTTCTATCCCTTGGGAATTTTGCATTTTCCCGGAAAAAAGTAGCCTATGTCAATAAAGGATAGTGTAACTTTTTACTGGTAAAAGATTTTTTTAATCGGCTCGGAATATTCAGAGATTATCTATCCCACAGGAATTTCCAAAAATCCAGCAATACGTTTTTTTGCTGTTATATATGACCATTTACGTTTATACTGAATTTGAAAAGTTTAGTAATTGTAGTTACGGAGATCCAGTTGATTTGAGTATATAAATCTTGATTTATCCTTATCCCGTGGGAATTTTCAAAATTATTGAAATTAGCTTTATACCTATTCTAATAATCTGCTTGCATGCCCAATTTGAACAGTTTAGTAATCTTCGTTATGGGGATAGGGTCACTCTTGATTGATGAAATATATACATCCCGTATATTCCTTATCTCGTGGGAATTCCGGAAAATTCTTTCTTATCGGATGCCTATTTCATACAAAGAACACATCCTCCAAGTTTCAGGTCTCTACATACAGCGGTTTAGGCTGTGTGTTCATCCGCCAGTCAGTCATTTAGGACTTCAGGACAAAGCATTTTATATGTATTTGCATTGCACCAAGCTTTTATGCGAGTTCAACAATGATGTTTGAATACTCAATTCGATTTTATTCGAAAAAGGTTGAACTCACATAAAAGCTTCATCATCATCATTTCAGCCGTAGGACGTCCACTGCTGGACATAGGCCTCCCTCATTGACGCCCAATCATTACAGTTGGAAGCGATTTGCATCCACCCTGAACCTGCGGCCTTCACCAAAACGTCCGTCCATCTGGTTGGTGGACGTCCCACGCTGCGCTTGTAAATGCAAATACTTATACATATAATTAGTTATTATCAGAGATCAGATCAGGAAGTGGTTGACAAACGTAGACAAATGGTTTGCAAAATTTGAAGTTTCGTTTCGTTTACATTGTGTCAAAATAAAAAGTAATTTAAATCAAAAGCACTAAGGAGTATTGATATCAACTTCGAAGCAAATCACCCCCAAAATAACTTTCTACTCCTTTTTAACCTCGTCAAGGGATGAATTTTAATAAAATACGAAACACGTCTTCCATCAATTCTGTTATAGAATGTTTATGCAAAATTTGAAGTAGATTGGACCAAGGAATCACGTTGTCCCATACAAACTTTGCCCCCCTTTTTTACCCCCTTAGGAGTAGAACTACGAAAAATCCTTTCTTATCGGATGCCTACGTCATACAAAGAACACACCCTCCAAGTTTCAGGTCTACGATCAGCGGTTTAGGCTGTGCGTTGATCCGTCAGTCAGGACAAAGGATTTTATATGTATAGATAAGAAAACCCTGATTTTGTCACTGACTCACTGATGATCATCAAAATTCTTAGGGTACTTCCTTAAGTCCTAGAAAGCTGAAATTTTGTATGTAAACTTGTATAAGTACACAAAAAATAAAAATTATAAACGTGGCTTTAAAAAAAAACTTAAGTTACTTACAAAAAAGTGAAATCCTACCAAAAACATTTTTTTTTTTTTTTTTTTTTTTTTTTTTTTATTTATTTAGGAAACAAACAGTCACAATTCAACATTAATCAACTTAAGTAACAACAAACAGACCTTAAGTTCCATAGAAAATAAAACGAAATACATAGTTAATTAACAAATCGAAACGGTAGGTGTTAGGCACCATCTTAAACATCTTATCTGTCACCATACAGGGACTTGAAAACATCGATAAGTAAATAATACTTGCATGATACGGTAGGGAATTTAAACTGGTGTACAAAAACAATATAAAATATTGTCGCTACGGAAGTTACATTAAAGTTTACATGCAAATAATGTATAGTTGCTGGTTACTTAGAAGAAACATACAATATATTTACTAAGAAAAAATTGAACTTCGCAGAATGCTAGAGTATTTACCAAATGATAGCGAAAAAATATCAAGATTAGAGAATTTAACATTATAATCACGACATGCATAATGTAAAAATGTTCCCAAGACAAGACCATATTCCTTGCACTGTTAAAAAGTTATCAGATCTCATGTAGAGCCAAACTTCCTAACTCTACAAGCCCAAACTGCACAAACTTTACACCTTAGCCAAAATTAGTGGCATAATAGCTCTTGAACGGGTGAACCGATCTTAATGCAGTTTTTTATTCAAAAGCAGGATTCTTGGCGATGATTCTTAGACAGGTTTCATAACAAAGTTATCATCTTTTTTGCCAGCTCAGGCAGGGATCTTAGATGCATAATGGGCATTTACTTTATTTTCAAACATGTGACCAAATTGCGTTGGGGTTTTAAAATTTTTAATTTATAGTTATTGAATGATTCCAACTCAAACTTGGCCCTTGTATTTGCCGCCACTCTTTGCCCCATCACTCGATCGCCAGACTACACCGCTACAGTCTGTTCTTGTGATTGCAGCCCACTCCACATCGCGGTTCTGCACAGCGACCACGACCTGGTGCGTCGGCAATGCCTGGCGTTGCGCGCGCGTCGCGAATCCGTCGACAAGATGGCCGCCGGCATGGTACGTAATACCACTATCCCACTAATCCCATACGGTATGGCCATACCTAGATCAAGAGTCAACTAACTCAATACCTCAGTCTAACTTAGACTTCATTTACTTTCAGGAGGGTCTAAATTATTAATAACTATAAATTAAAAATTTTCAATACCCCCGACGCAATTTGGTCACACATATTTTGAATATAAAGTAAATGCCCATTTTGCGTTTTAGATCCCTTCCGCAGCTAACAAAAAAGCTGATAACTTTGAAACAATTTTAATGAAACATGTCTAAGAACCATCGCCAAGAAACTTGCTTTCAAATAAAAAAAAACTGCATCCGAATCGGTTCACCCGTTTAAGAGCTATGATGCCACAGATAGACACACAGCCAGACACACACACATACATAGCGGTCAAACTTATAACACCCCTCTTTTCGTGTCGGGGGTTGATAACACACCTCTCTTTGTGTCGGGAGTTAAAAAACTTTTTAACAAAAAATTAAACCGCCGAAAAAACTGAAAAGCAAAAAAGAATACCTTTTTTCTTTGTCCTTAATCTAGGTACCAGTTTGAAGTCGGTGCCTCAGCACTAGCCAGGAGGAGTGGACCTATGATCGTCTACCTGATTGGCTTCTATCACTCCTCTGGCTGCTGACTGGCTGGCTGAGGCACCGACTTCAAACTGGTACCTAGATTAAGGTCAAACAAAAAAGGTATTATTTTTTGCTTTTCAGTTTTTTCGGCGGTTTAATTTTTTGTTAAAAAGTTCATTTTATACTTTTTTTCCATCCTTGGGGTAATTTTTTTTCCAAATTTATAATACCAACTTCAAGGTATACCCTATCTATCCAATAAAAAACCGGCCAAGAGCGTGTCGGACACGCACAAGGTAGGGTTCCGTAGCCATTACAAAAAAATCAAGTAATATTTTTCTAAGGATTTCGTATGTGTACGGAATCATCCAAATTTAGTTATGTTTTATACCTTAGGCTACTATTTACTCTTAAACTACAAATAATTTCCAAGCAATCTTAGCCGCTATAATTTTCCTAGTAAATTTGATATATTTACTACCATTCTGAATTTTTTCAAAATTTTCCACCTAACAGTTTAGATTTTAGAGGGGGGGGGGGGACGCTCGATTTTAATGAAAATTTTCACTTTAAAGTTGAATATTTCGCAAACAGATCACTGAATAGAAAAATCATGTTAGCAACCCCGCAATGGTTTTAAAAGACCTATCCAACGATACCCCACACTATAGGATTAGTTGAGAATTATTTTTTTGTTTTTTATTTTACCACTTTGTTGGCGTGACTGATATGTATATTCATGCCAAATTACAGCTTTCTAGTACTAACGATCTCGGAGCTTAGCCGCGGACAGACAGACAGACAGACAGACAGACGGACAGACATGGCGAAACTATAAGGGTTCCTAGTTGACTACGGAACCCTAAAAAGAATTATGAAAATCAGACTACTCTGTAAAAAGTTAGTCAATCATCCCCTGTTTTCCTCCCCTTAGGGTAGGAATATTATTTCCAAATTTACATGGGACCACCCTTGGGGTATACGCTTTCCAATAAAAAAAGAATCATCAAAATCCGACTACTCTGTAATAAGTTATGCGTGGTTATATGGTACAATCAGTAACTGAACAATCAATCATCCCCTGTTTTTCTACCCTTATGGTAGGAATATTGTTTCCAAATTTAAATGGGACCACCCTCGGGGTATACGCTTTCCAATAAAAAAAGAATCATCAAAATCGGACTACTCTGTAAAAAGTTATGCGTGATCATACATAAAAAAAAATATATATATACACGTCGAATTGAGAACCTCCTCCTTTTGTTTTCGTCGGTTGAAAATGGTGGATTATTTTGAGTTAGTTGACTCTTAATATAGCACGTAATATAACCAAACGTTGGTGTTGCCTGCGACTCTGTCTGCGAAGTCGTTTGTCGGTATTTTGCGGGGGATTTGCCGGGATAAAAAATATCCTCATGTTAATCTAAGTTATAAATATACCCAGAGATTTTCCTGGCACAAACGATGCAAACGCTAATAACTTACTTTTGATAGGTACTTAGTTTATCGATATGTTTTAAGTGGTATATTAATGTGACAAGTTTGAAAATATATGAACAATAATACCAAACCGCAATAGATGTTATAATTATGTCAAACACTAACTACACGTCGTTTACGCCAGGAAATTATCTAGGTATAGTTATAAACTATCTGTTTGCCAAATTTCGTCAAGAATCGTCAAACCGTTTTATCGTGTAAGCGTAAGAAACATCCACACATTCATCTATACAACAAACTTTCGCGTTTAGCTATTGCCCGCGACTCTGTCTGCGAACAATTCGTTTTCTAGGGAATTGAAACTATCTCCATACCAAATTTCATCTGAATCGGTTCAGCGGTTTAAGCGTGCAGTACCACTACCATGAGTTTACAGTGACGGTACTCGATAGCGCCTGCGTAAATGATTTGTATGGAGTCTCCATACAAATCATTTACGCAGTCGCTAACGAGTACGGTCACTGTGAACTCATGGTAGTGGTACAGAGGTAACAGACGGGACACACTTTCGCATTTATAATATTAGTGTGGATGCATCAATACTATCGATACTATTGATATTTTTTTAACCCCCGACACAAAAAGAGGGGTGTTATAAGTTTGACCGCTATGTGTGTGTGTGTGTGTGTCTCTGTCTGTCTGTCTGTGGCATCATAGCTCTTAAACGGGTGAACCGATTAGGATTCGGTTTTTTAGGGTTCCGTAGTCAACTAGGAACCTTTATAGTTTCGCCATGTCTGTCCGTCTGTCTGTCTGTCTGTCTGTCTGTCCGCGGCTAAGCTCAGAGACTGTTAGTACTAGAAAGCTGTAATTTGGCATCAATATATATATCAGTCACGCCGACAAAGTGATTGAATAAAAAAAAGTAAAAAAAATTTTTTTAGGGTACCTCCCATAGACGTAAAGTGGGGGTGATTTTTTTTTTCTCGGCTAACCCTATAGTGTGGGGTATCGTTGGATAGGTCTTTTAAAATCATTGCGGGGTTGCTAACGTGATTTTTCTATTCAGTGATCTGTTTGCGAAATATTCAACTTTAAAGTGAAAATTTTCATTAAAATCGGCCGTCCCCCCCCCCCTCTAAAATCTAAACTGTTGGGTGGAAAAATTGGAAAAAATTCAGAAGGGTAGTAAATATATCAAATTTACTAGGAAAATTATAGCGGCTAAGATTGCTTGGAAATTATTTGTAATTTAAGAGTAAATAGTAGCCTAAGGTATAAAACATACCTAAACTTGGATGATTCCGTACACATACGAAATCCTTAGAAAAATATTACTTGATTTTTTCGTAATGGCTACGGAAGCCTACCTTGGGCGTGTCCGACACGCTCTTGGCCGGTTTTTCTTATTTGAAAGCAGGTTTCTTGGCAATGGTTCCTAGACATGTTTCATTAAAATTGGTTCAGTCGTATCAAAGTTATCAGCTCTTTTGTTGGCTGCAGAAGGGATCTTGGACGCATAATGGGCATTTACTTTATTTTCAAACATATGAGCGACGAAATTGCGTTGGGGTTTTCAAAGTATGTGTGACCAAATTGCGTCGGGGGTTTTTAAATTTTTAAATTTATGGTTATAATTAATACTATCGATAGTTTTGCAATACTATTAGACGCGTTAGATGAATACGAGCTTATACTGTGGCTGCTTACGCAGTTGCATTATCTGGGGGCTTCCCTACGGGTATGCCCCATGGGTAGGTACATTCAATAATGGTCTTTGTTACAAGGACTTATGGTGCCTTGTGCGACCGATTTCTGTTATATTCAATCACTAGCTTTTGCCCGCGACTCCGTCCGCGTGGAATTAGTAATTTGGGCAGCTTATTTTTTTTATCCATGCTTTTTCATCAATTATGGCTCTCCTTAGTTCCTCGATATAAAAAAATTACCCCCCACCACAGAACCCCCCCGCACCCGCACCCCCCTACCCCCCGCGTTCACATTCACCACTACTCCCAAGTCAAGCGTGTCTATAGAAGTTTTACTTCAAAAACCCCCGATTTTTAAACATTCTTCCTCTCCGCTCCGCTCCTATTGGTATTAGCGCGATGATATATAGCCTATGTCCTTTCTCAGGCTCTAGACTATCTGTGTACCAAATTTCATTTAAATCGGTTCAGTAGTTTTAGCGTAAAAGCGAGACAGACAGACAGACAGACAGACAGATAGACAGAGTTACTTTCGCATTTATAATATTAGTTAGGATAGGAAGTTAGGATTCATGCAAGGTTACGATGTTAGCTTTTATTAGCTGTGGTTGTAGTTAGTTATTACCCGACTGCCGAAGGAGGGAAGGTTATCAATGCGTAAACCGGAGTCTTTGAACTTGATTGTCACCCACTAAAGTATTGACACGAAACTTGTCAATTATGCTTAGTTCTGAATATACATATATATAATACTAGCTGTTGCCTGCGACTCCGTCTGCGAAGAATTCGTTTATCGCTATCCCGCGGGAACTATGCATTTTTCCGGGATAAATATCTGAATAGTGATACAAAATTGGTGTTTCTAACTCTGTTATAGTATAAATCTTCCCAGGTGAATTTTTCGCTTCGAGCCCTTATCTTTCAAAACAAACGGTATCGTCATAGTATTAAGGTTCAAATTTAATGTAATGGCTAGAAGCGAAAAATTCACCTGGGAAGATTTATACTATAATGCTGGACAATATAATGCACGAACTCATTTGTTTTAATTAGTCTTATCACCCGACTGTCGAAGGAGGGTTATTTAATTTAGAGTGTCCATACATTGAGTTTTGATTTCATTTCAACAAAGTATGAAATGTATGAAATACATTTCTGCTGTGTTTTATATCTCACTCTAAAAAATGACTTTCTAAAGTCACCGACCTAGCTCGAAGAATCGCCAAACACAAGTGGCAGTGGGCAGGGCACATCGCTCGTAGAACTGATGGCCGTTGGGGATGGAGTAACGACCGCTTTAGCCTAGTTGGTAGTGACCCTGCCTACGAAGCAAGAGGTCCTGGGTTCGAATCCCGGTAAGGGCATTTATTTGTGTGATGAGCACGAATATTTGTTCCTGAGTTATGGATGTTTTCTATGTATTTAAGTATTTATTTATCTATATATGTATAATTTATTGAATCAGGCGTTACTTTGCGGAGGTCCATATTAATGAACTAAAACAATTTCTTGCATAAACGTAACTATTGTAAGGTCGCGGGTGAGCAAAGTAATTGTTTTAGTTCACTATATATGTATGTTTATCGTCGTCTAGTACCCATAGTACAAGCTTTGCTTAGTTTGGGACTAGGTCGATTTGTGTAAGATTGTCCCCTAATATTTATTTATTTATTTATTTATTTATTCAAAAGGTTTTCGAGTGTCGTCCACGGACCGGAAGACGCAGTGTAGGTAGGCCTCCAACAAGATGGAGCAACGACCTGGTTAAGGTTGCGGGATCGCGTTGGATGCGGATGGTACGGGACCTTTCTGTTTGGCGAGCCTTGGGGAGGCCTATATGTTCAGCAGTCGACGTCTTTCGGCTGAAATGATGATGATGATGATGAAAGTACCTATGAACTACTACTATTATGTTGGCCAGCATTAACTGAGTTAGGAACACTGATTCATATAACTCACCATCTAAATTTCAACCTGTACGATGGGCTGCAAAAGTGCATGGACATTTCGGGGCGATAATCACGTGAGCAGTGTTTGATCGATTGATGCTATTAACCTTTTCAACGCTCTGTCAAATACAACAGCTCTCACTCACACGCCATGACATCGGAATGTCAAACGCGAAGTTGAACCCTACAGAAATGCATGTAGGTAGATATCGCTCTGCACGACGTGACTGATATATCAGTCGTTGGCGTAGAACCTGCGGTGCTGATATATTGTGTCGTTGGCGTCCAAAAGGTTAACATACTAACGCGCGCGCGATTATCGGCCCGAGGTGTCCATGCACTTTAGCAGCCCACCGCACAGTAGGTTTCCGCATACTGTATACCCGCTTTGTACAGACAGCGTTGCAGATGTCGATCCGGCACAACTCGTCGCCGGACTGCACCCTGGAGCTGGTGCGGCGCGGCGCGGACCCGTTGCTAGGCGACGCGGAGCGCCGCAGCGCCCTGCACCACGCCGCCGCCGCCGCGCACCCCGCCCACCTGCTGGCGTTGCTGGCGCACTGCGACGCCCAAGCCAGGTACGTGCATTGCATCTCGGGGACGTCATTGTTGCAGAACTATCGATACTTGACCTCGAAAACTTTAGGATGTTTGATTCGTCTTGATTACTTGGGTCCTACATGGTAACCAGGGGCAAAAAGAAAAAACCGGCCAAGAGCGTGTCGGACACGCCCAAGATAGGGTTCCGTAGCAGGTACGAAAAAATCTTTGCATACTTTATTAATGTGGTTGTTTTGGTTCCAACGTCGGCGGTACAGCACCATCTATCGGTGAATTGGGTAACTAAGAACTAGTATGTATATATGTATCTTGATTATTTTTCAGATGTAATATATTTTTATTATTTGAAAGAAAATGCTTGCAATGGCGGTTAAATTACAATCTTAGTTTAGAAATATTTTTTTACAAAAACTTAAAAACTGCTCAACTTATAAAGATGAAAATAATTTTCCTAGTAAGTTTTTATTAAGGTTAACTTACGTGATTTTTTTCATATTTTTTAGACGTGCGGTTCAAAAGTTAGAGGGGGGGGGACACATTATTTTGAACTTTCGGAGTGAATATCTCCTAAAATATTCACTTTATCAAAAAATAGTTTTAGAAAATCCATATTTATGTTCAAATACCTATCCAATGATACCCCACACTATAGGGTTAGTCGAGAAAAAAAAATCACCCCCACTTTACGTCTATGGGAGGTACCCTAAAAAAATTGTTTTAATTTTTTTTATGTAATCACTTTGTCGGCGTGACTGATATAGGTAGGTATATATTCATGCCAAATTACAGCTTTCTAGTACTAACAGTCTCTGAGCTTAGCCGCGGACAGACAGACAGACAGACGGACAGACATGGCGAAACTATAAGGGTTCCTAGTTGACTACGGAACCCTAAAAACAGTCAGCAAAAAGTTTATATTGAAAACGGAATTTTTAACAAAAACTTATGTTGTGTTACAGACAAGTGTTGAAGAATAACCAGGATTTCTGGAAACCTGAGCTTGAGGACATGTCGGAGAAAGACCTCGTGAAGTATTTGTATGACAAAATCGGCGAATTGTTTGATGACCAAGGTATGTATATCTGCGGCCGTATTGTCACTCTAACGTGCGGATGGATGGGATGGTGATGCCGATGGCAATATGGGCTCCGTAGACGCACGCTCACGGTCGCTATCACCGTTTGCGTGCTTCAAATCAAACTGGGTTCGGAACTGGAGGCCTTACTTGCATTTAGGGTGCCTTTCCACCTGAGATGTGCTATGTAGCTATGCTGCGATGATGTGGAAGCTACGCTACGAAACTGTGACCGTTCCCACCAATGCTAAGCTATGTAGCTGTGCGAGGAAGATGCGCTACGCAGAGGCAGCTCTGCGAAGAAGATGTGCGATGTATCGGCAGGCGTTTGTTAGTCGTGTACCTCGAAATCAAGAAATCCTTGTAGCTTTTCACCTATTCGCGTTTCGCCACGATCTCAAAATTTCTGAACAGGTTTTTTTTCATGTAAATGAAATTTTTTTCAGGTTTTTTGTCGCCAATTAGAATGGTGCATAAAATTCATAGTAGGTATATTTACTTTTCTCAAACATCCAAGGAAATGTGGTCCTTATAGTCGTGACAATAGAACACGAAGTATGCCATTGTATAGCAGTTGAGGAAGATTCGTTCTAATTTCAAATTAGACGACAATAATGGAATTTCATACAAACATTGCTGGCCAAGGCCAGCAAAGAGATTATCTTTTGTTTTAGTGGGTCGTATTTTCTTTTATTGACTATCAATGACATACTGCCAATTAAGAAAAATTTAGTTTGTGAATTTACTTTTTAATATCTTACTTGGCTAGATTTAATAAAATAAATAAGGATTGGCGTTTATTGTTAACAATTTATTAAAATAACCAATTAATAAGGTCGTAATTTTTTAATAAATATAAATCATCTCAAGATTTTGCGTCAAAAACATTAACTGGAACAGCTTACAAATAAATTGCTGGAAAAAAAATATTTTGGCGGGAATAAAAAAAAAACAATTTGAATTAAATATGAATATATAAGTTGAACATTCGTGTCATTTCCTTGGATTTATTTGAGAAAAGCACTATACAAGCCTTGGCCACGAACAGGGATTGCCGGCCTCGTATCTCTAGATGGCCTCGTTAACACTCGGCCATCTATTACTACTCGGCCGGCAATCCCCTATTTCGCGGCCGCTGCAGTAATGTACTATTTCTCAAACATGCTATATAATGTTTACGTTGTGTTCCTTAAAACAGGCTTCAAAATACATCGTTGCAGGCCTAGGCCTGCAATGCGATCGTCTATTGTTTCATGTCACACAGCACCATGATGTTTAAAATAGGTCTATGGCATCATAGCATTTAGCCATTTAAAAAAAAAACTATAAGCAATATTTGCGTTTTGGTTCATTATGACATTCTGCCATTACGCTTATTTAAGGTAAGGTAAGATGGTGATGGTGATGGTAATGGTGATCTGCCTAGAGAAATATTTCACCATCAACATCATCATCACCATCATCACCATCATCATCATCGTCATCATCATCACCATCATCATCATCATCATCATCACCATCATCATCGTTATCGTCATAATCATCATCATCATCACCATCATCGTCATCATCATCATCACCATCATCACCATCATCACCATCATCATCACCACCATCATCACCATCATCATCATCACCATCATCATCATCATCATCATCATCATCATCATCATCATCATCACCATCATCATCATCATCATCATCATAACCACCATCATCATCATCATCACCATCATCATCATCATCATCATCATAACCACCATCATCATCATCATCACCATCACCATCATGATGACGACGACGACGATGATGATGATGATGATGATGATGATGATGGTGATGGTGCATGTTTGAGAAAAGCACTATACAAGCTTCAGCCGGAACAGGGGTTGCCGGCCTCGTATCATGCCGGCCGAGTAGTGGTCAACTTAGATACTCAGCCGGCAACCCCTTAAGTCCCGGCCTCTGCAGTAATGTACTATTCCTGCCTGTATTCACTGTAGTCGCTTTTCACCTCGATAGATATGTATTTGTTTGTAATGCGTTATTATACATAACGCGATATTTCCTTTAAGCACTATACCTCTATAGTTTTGTTTTGTAAATGCATTTCGCACTTGTAGTTTATCTCCTGGTTATGAGTGTGATATATGTAACAACAAATTCTCCAAAGCTATTAATGTATGGCTGTAACAATGAGATCAATAAGCGACCTTATGTTTATTATATCCCAGTGATAAAACCATTTTTTTTAAGATTAATACAATACACTACAATAATATGCGACCCAGGTAAAATGCGACTAAAAATATTAGCAGCTAACTAAATTGGCTATTGATATTACCTGCTACATCAAAATTTGCGACTGTTGTATAAATCTATTAGAAATATATGCGAGTAACAAAATATACCACCGATATAACACGCTTCAAAACCCTCACGAGCGAAGCAACAGAATATCTTAGGAGGTGTAAATTTAAGTTATGATTTAAGCCTAGTTTGTAAGCCATACGATAAATAAATAATAACACGCTAAAACAAAATACGCTATCGCGGCGAAACGCGAATAGGTAAAAAGCTACAAGGATTTTTTGATTTCGAGGTATACGACTAACAAACGTCGGCAGGGGCGCGCGGAGCGGCAGCGCGTTGAGGGGGGAACATTGCTACACGACTCGCGACCATCCATAGCACGCATCCGTAGCACGCATCCATAACACGCATCCATAGCACGCATCCGTAGCACGCATCTTTCCATATAAAAAACATAGCTTAGTTGAACCCGTTTCCACCAGTGCTATGCTATGTGGGCCAATGAACGAACATGATTGGTGGATATCAGACACATCCATAGCAACGTTATTAATCGTTATTAATCGTTTATTTCATAATTATTGACACATACATTTTTACATAAATTATTGTACTGCCAAACTGCGTAGCAATTTGTTGACAGTTTGAATGCTCTTGATACACCTTGTGTCTTACATCTAATTACGTAGCGTAGCACATCTGACATCTCTCTCTCTCTGTGGAAAGGCACCCTTAGCCTTGACGAGCAGAGCACCTTAGTTGTATTATTCTCCGGGTAGCAAAATGTCTTGGTCTGTAAAACGCCCTCATTGCTATTAGCTATAGTAGTCGGAATTACTTGGCTGCAAAACGACTTAATGTCACAATGTTTTAATATTAATAGGTAAATAGTCTGGCTGGATAACCTTCATGGACAAATATAATACAATCAAGACCTTATACAATATTGAGTCATTCTGCCTACTTGTGCATTTCACGACCTAGACGTTTTGCAAAGTAATTCTTCCTCAAACTAAGACAATTTTGTAACCATGGCATTACATATAAACAAGTTATTTTGCATACTTGGTCAGTGTACTATTGAGACGTTTTGAATGCCAAGGCTAAATGCAAGTAAGGTTTCCTTCCAGTACCGAACCCATCAAACTACATAATGTTTTAAGAATGACAAAAAATGCTGGATGTGTAGTAGTTATTTAGTAGAGTAGCTGTTGTCTGCTACTCCGTCAGCGAAGAATTCGTTTATCGCTACCCCGCGGAAACTACGCAATTCAAATTCAAATCTCGGCGGTATATTTACCTTCACCAGCCTTAAGGCTTGTCCCACTGCCGGGCACAGGCCTCGTCTCAGAATGAGAGGACTGGGGCAGTAATTCCCACGTGGGCCCAGTGCGGATTGGGAACTTCACACACATACCATTGAATTTCTTCTCAGGTGTGTGAAGGTATCCTCACGATGTTTTCCTTGATCGTAAAGCTCATGGTAAATTTAAAATGCAATTTCGCACACAAATTCCGAAAAACTCAGAGGTTCGAGCTTGGTCACGAACCCACGACCCTCTTGAGAGACCACCAGGCCACCCGCCACCGGCTTTTTAAGGATGATGATTGTTGCTATACTATAAAGGTTTAGGTACTTTGTACTAAATGTAAACAAACTCCATATTATGCGACTAAACCAGGGGCGTAGCTACCGCCGTAGGTATCAAAGATTCCACACACAGCGGGTGTCCACGGGACGCCGACGGGACGGTACAATCTGTAACGTACCTACTACTTTAAATAGACGCCGTCATCGGCGTCGTTTGACGGCGTCTGTTTAAAGTAGAGTAGTACAGCCACAGCCAGTGAGTTGTCGGTACCTAAACCTAAAACCTTAAGGCTGGTTTTAGTGTCACGCGGCCCGTCCGTACGGATTGCTACGCACGGACCAATATGTATTAAAACTGCTGTCCGCGCGGACGGTCTTCCGTACGGAGCCGTCCGCATTAGGCTGCGTATATCCACCGGAGTTGTGCGAGGATGCGTTGCGAGGGATGTGTTTGTCACGAACCAATAGAAACACTTCATTTACCTATCCTTGCTCAGCTCAGCTCTGGTGGAAACAGCTCAGCGGAGCGAGGTTTTTGTACATACATACTTAGAAGGGAAAGATGTGTGCGAGGGATGTGTTGCTAGGCGGCGTTGCTCCGCTCCCGCCTCACCGCACCCCGCCCGCTTGTTTGTAAAGAGCCCGCTACACATCCTCGCTACGCAACCTCGCACATCTTTGGTGGAAACATTTACACCGTTTGTACAGTCTCACCGCTGTACATTTTTCTGTTGACGCTGCGACCTACAAACGGCCGAGCAATAACCTTTTATAAATACTTGTTTTCATAATAATATTTAGAGTGCGTAACTAACTATCGTACGAAATACATCTGAAGAGAAAGTATTGCCTAACTAAACTTAACTTATAACTTTGATTAAACTATACATTGACTACGGCCTCTTTCTCTGCACTCCACGAACTTCAACAACAACAAGAAAGTGTAGGGAGCTAACTAGCCCTTACATTTAATGGTCCTTCGAACCTTGGCGAAGATCTACGGGGCCTTCGAACATAAAAGAAGATTTTGCAGTCCTTCAAGGAAACTATAAGGTAATTTTGTGTTTTTTGTACCTTTGTTACGATAGCGAATCGGTTTGCTGGCTTCCCACAAGCGGGTTCCATCAGTGAATTGAGAAGGCGCATATATCGCAATCAAAGGGCAGGAGCACTGATTACCAAAATCCTACGTGCGACAGCAAAGTGCGGCCGTGAAGAAGGACGAAGAAGAAGCCCCAGATTTTCGTGAACTAGTACGGCGGGATATATCTAGAAAAAAGGTTTATCTATTCCGCATAACCTCAACTTTTCAACTTCAACAAACTTCAAGTATAACTTTTAACTAACTACTTAACTACGACTAAAAACCTTAAACGACTTATCAACTGAATAACTCAAGATGAGCAAGCTTCTGCAACAACAAGAATGTTTCGAAAACATAAAATCATTGTGCGTCAACTACAAGAAAGACGGCTCGGGTAGAAAAACTCGCGACTACTTGAAAAAGAAACTAACAACTCTCGACGCTTTATGGGGCGATTTTGAAAACCTACATAAAGAGCTTGAACTGGAAATCGAAGATAAGAGCATGAATTACTTCCAAGAAGATATTTTCGGAAAAACTAAAACTATGTATGAGTCTACCAAGGGCGATATACTGAGATTAATGAAACTAACGGAAGAAAGAAGTTCTATCAAATTTGATCTGGCCGGTCTTTTAGATGAAGGTCAAGATGAAAATGTCTATCTTCTACTGAATAAACAAGAGTGTAACTTCAAGGCCATTGATCGCGCGATGTCAAAAATCGATATCGCCACTAACAACGAAAAATGGGAACTGGAAGACAATCTTAACATTCTAAAATCAAAATGGTCGGACATCGATAAGTTGCACTGGGAGATAGATGGCTTACTAAAAGGCTCTCATGAAACTTACTATACTACATTCGTCGAAATAGAGTCAAAGTACGATCATATGCGCAAACAACTTAATAGCAAGATTTGGTCCACAGTACACTATCAGCAAACTGCACCAAGAATCGAGATCCCCGAATTCTCGGGGAATTATAATCAATGGATTTCCTTCAAAGATCTTTTCGTGGAAACGGTGCACAACAATCCAACAATCAACAAGGCACAGAAGATGCAGCATCTTAAAACGAAACTCCGTGGCGAAGCGGAAAGATTGGTCCAGCATCTAACTATCAACGCAGACAATTATCAATCGTGCTGGGATATTTCATCTTGGGACCCGATCATAGTGCATTTAATGACGCTAAAACTAGATACAACTACGCACAATGACTACGTAAGGGACCTTCGAGACCACCGGGATGTCCCTAACTTAAGCGACTTTCTTTACTTTCTTGAGAATAAATTTATGGCTTATGAAACAATGAAAAGCAACAAAAAGAGCGCCATCGTACAGCAAAAACCACCATTTGTGAAAAACTTCGACAAGGAATTTCCAGCCAAGAAAATTAACTATAACTATTATAAAACTAACTCCAAAACTTATCATACAACATACGGTCAATGCCCACTTTGCAACGGGGACCACGTGCTCATGCAATGTCAGAAGTTCATTGACCAAGAGCCATCGCAACGGAATACTACAGTTGCGAAACTGCAAGTATGCAAAAACTGCCTATTCAGTCACGGCGATCAGAAATGCAGATCCAACAAAACGTGCAAGGAATGTCATTTAAACCATCATTCACTATTGCACAATACGAATACTTCGAGAAAACAATTATCAACTTCATACTATAAAAAATTTAACTCCGAGCCAAAACCGTCAACTTCGACTCAGCAGGCTTCTACTCACCACTTAACTACAACAGATATGGAAGTCCTACTAACTACGGTTCAACTTAAACTTCAGTCCTTCGACGGAACCTTTATCGTACTTCGGGCCTTACTTGACCAAGGTTCGCAAGTTAACTTAATAACTGAAAGCGCTGCGCAACTACTTAAACTACCCAGATCGCAACTAAATGCAACTGTATCCGGAATCGGAAATTTATCCGGCAACTGTAAAGGAAAAACGCAACTAACATGCAAGTCCCTACATTCCGGTTACACTTTCCAAACTGAAGCATTAATCCTCAAAAGGATTACTAACAACCTGCCTAACAAAACTTTCAAGAAAATCGACTGGCCACATTTAGAAAACTTAAAACTAGCCGATCCCGACTTTAACGTGTCGCGCCCCGTAGATTTGCTTCTTGGGGCCGACGTGTACGCTGATATCATCATGGAGGGTGTCCTGAAAGGGGATAATCAAGCTCCTCTTGCCCAACAAACGCACCTGGGATGGATTTTATGTGGAAAATTGATAACTTTCAATTGCCATGTAACATTAATCAACGTGGACGAGCTAACTAAATTTTGGGAAAATGAAGACATCGCCCAGAACAATGAGGATATCCCGCAAGATGATCAGTGTGAACAATATTACAAGAAAACTGTTCAACGAGGTACCGATGGAAAATACATCGTAAAAATGCCACTTTCTCCAAACCTAGAAGAAAAACTGGGGTATTCAAAACAAATCGCCATCACGCAGTTTCTACAACTCGAAAAGAAATTGCAAAGGAAAAATAAACTTGCAGAGATGTATAGAGATTTCATAAAAGAATATTCTGACCTACATCATATGAAACCTGCAACCTTAACTACAACTCAAGATTGCTTCCTGCCCCACCACGGTGTCTTGAGAGACAACGCTACCACAACAAAACTAAGAGTCGTCTTTAACGCGTCTCAAAAAACTTCCAGCGGCCACAGCTTAAACAACCTTCAAGAAAAAGGTCCTAAATTACAGAAGGACATACAAGCACTCATCTTAAAATGGAGGTCTTACAAGTACGCCTACACAGCAGACATAGCAATGATGTACAGATGCATCTGGATCTCTGAAGATCAGCAACAGCTTCAGAAGATAATATGGCGAAACTCACCCTCTGAAAGACTTAGGGAATATCAGCTCTGTACCATAACTTACGGACTAAAATGTGCGCCATGGCTGGCAATGCGAACTCTCAAGCAATTAGCCATTGACGACGGGCACAAGCACCCTGAGGCTGCAGAAATACTGCTGAACTCATTTTACGTAGATGACCTTATCAGTGGGCATAACTCTATTGAAGAAGCAAAAAACCTACAACAATCGCTAATAAACCTGCTTCAAGGCGGCGGTATGAACCTACGAAAATGGTCAACCAATCATCCAGCGTTACTAGAAGATCTATCTGAAAATCAAATCTCCACCCAAAAAATATTCGACTTCAAACATGAAGAGTCAATGAAAACTCTGGGTCTGGGCTGGAACCCCAATACAGATACCTTTGTCTTTAACTGGAACTTAGATTATAATACAAAATCTCCCATAACTAAACGGGTTCTACTATCAGAGATATCACGCCTTTATGACCCTATAGGCTGGTATAGTGCTGTAACTGTGACAGCTAAACTAATATTCCAAAAGGTCTGGAGCAGTCAAAAAACTTGGGATGAAGCGCTGCCAAACGACATCCAAGAAGAATGGCTGAAACTGAAAAGGGAACTTCCACTTTTAAACGACATTAAACTAAACCGATGGATTGGTACCACAACGAAGAAAATTGAACTTTTGGGCTATTGTGACGCAAGTGAAAAGGCATTTGCTTGCGTCATCTACACTCGTGTCAAGGATGAACACGGAAAGCCTAGGATATCATTGTTAACGGCAAAAACTAGGGTTGCCCCAATATCTCAAAAAACAACTTTACCGAAATTAGAACTATGTGGCTCGTTACTTCTTTCCCAACTTATGAAGAAAACTATGGAAGCATACAAAGACTACGACATAACCGTACGAGCGTGGTGCGACTCTCAAGTGGTCCTAGCTTGGTTGCAAGGAGATGTGTCTCGCTGGGAAAGATACGTGGCTAGTCGAGTAACTAAAATTAAACAAA
The DNA here is from genome assembly GCA_947859365.1 of Archips crataeganus. Taxonomy (NCBI): domain Eukaryota; kingdom Metazoa; phylum Arthropoda; class Insecta; order Lepidoptera; family Tortricidae; genus Archips; species Archips crataeganus. The sequence goes on from OX402072.1 coordinate 2,941,682, forward strand.
TAATACCAGCTGAGAATTGGCAATACGTGAGATCAGATCAAAACCCAGCAGACTGCGCTTCAAGAGGAATGTACCCAAGCAAACTAATTAACTTTGACCTCTGGTGGAAAGGTCCTTCGCTTCATGAAACCAACGAGAAACAAGACCACCCGAACTTGACTTGTCATTTTACAACAAACATTGGAACTTTAAAAAAGGAAGAGGCAACCCTACCTACAAAACACAACGATAACTTTATTTATGAATTATTGGAAAAATACAGTTCCTTAACACGAGTAATCAGAGTCACCGCGTGGATTTTGCGACTCACAGAAAGATTACGAAACAAACATAATAATATACCTAACTACCTAACTTCAAACGAACTGCGCGCAGCCACGGAACTTGTAACGCAATACGCTCAGCGAATGGCATTTCCTATTGAATATAAACAACTATTGAAAAATAAAACTGTACCTAAACAAAGTTCTATCTACAAATTGATGCCTTACTTGGACGAAAAGGGAATCATTCGTGTTGGTGGTCGACTAAACAACTCCAGCCTTCCTCCGGGAATGAAAAATCCCATCATTTTACCCAGGAAGGGGCGAATGACCTACCTTGTGATTCATCACGGGCATACCTCAACATTACACGGCGGTGCGCGACAAGCCCTTAACTACATACGTCAGCGTTATTGGATTATTAGCGGCAACAGGGTTGTCAAAAATCAACTGAAACATTGCGTCCGCTGTCAGCGCTTTAAGCCGAACAATAACTATCAACTAATGGCAGACTTGCCATCACAGCGAACCCTAAAACGTCCCATCGTCAAACTTACGCCACTCCCCATTGAAATAAATGCCGTACAAGAAGAACAAACACAACAAACAAACGAAGAAATCCAACGAAAAAACGTAAAGAAACCTGCACGTCCCACAAGAAAAAATAATAGCGGCAAAAATAGCTTATTAACTTTGTTTACAACTTTAGTAACCATGTGCGCTTTGATTACCGGAGCTAACGCCGGCGCATCGATGTCAGCACATATTACGAGTTTGGAATCAGAGCGGCCGATCTATTACGACACATTGGGAAAAATACAAGTAATACACAATGAATGGACGTTACTTATGTATTACAACTTAACGAACTACTGGGACGGGGTCCGTCGTATTAAAACTTACCTGTTTGGAATAGATGACTGGTGCCAGAAGACTGATCCCAGATATTGTAAAACTACTTTGGAGCAACTATACCATGAAGTAAAAGTTATCGAATACTATAATACTATTCTGTTAGCCCCGCACAAACATCTAACAAGTCGAAAAAGACGTGGACTTATAGACGGAGTGGGCTACTTAACAAACAGCTTATTCGGTATCCTGGATCAACGGTTTGCGGATAAATATAAGAACGATATTGAAGCAATTCAAAACAATGAAAACTATTTGTTGGAACTAATTAAAAACCAAACATCAATAGTAGAACTGGAAAATAGCGTTTTGAGAAGACATGAAGACAACATCAAGAGGCAATCTGACGTGATAGAGATGTTCATGAACCAAACCAACCTCAACTTCGCTAAGATTGAATCAGAGATAGAAATCGTTATGGCCACAACTTATTTCAATTCGGCAGCTTTATCTGCATACCTACTGATAAACAACTTACGAACTATGCAAGAAATGCTCTTCAACTCGTTAACTGACGTCTACAAGGGACATATAGACGTGCACCTGATCCCACCAGTCAACCTAGTCAAACAACTGAGTGAAATTTCTGGAAAATTGCCAAAAACACTATCTCTGCCAGTAGACAGCATCCGAGAAGATATTAAGGATCTCTACAAATTACTATACATCAAAGCTAGAGCAACAGATAACCTTTTTATCTTTGAACTTCACATACCATTGATCTCGGACGAAGACTTTTCATTGCATCGTGTCATCCCGCTGCCCATCAATACTAACTCAGGATTTACCATCGTCAAAACCAGTTCGACGTTCATCGCTATAAACTTTCACAAAAATACCTACGTATCATTACAGAAGGATGACCTGAAACAATGTGTTCAGATGAAACCTGGGAATTTTGTATGCAATAAGAATTTGCCAGTCTTTAACCTACATAACAACAATATCCCGTGTGAGGCGAAACTATTGAGTCATCGAGCGACGTCACCGTGTGACGTCACAAGAACGTCATGCAAAGAGGCTTGGTTCGAGTTGCATACGCCAAACGCTTGGCTTGCAGTGTGCTGTGAAGGTTGCGCACTGCGCACTATTTGCGATAATGAAGTTACGTCATACACAATGACATCCTCGGGACTAGTGACTTTATCCCAAGGCTGTGTGCTACAATCGAATTACTTAACTATTAACTCTCACAGCCAGTACAACAGCAGAGTCAATATGAACTACAACTTCAACGTGCCTTCATTAAGTTCGTCGGTGAACAAAATTGTAAATCTAACATACATACATCAGAACACCCCAGGCTCATACCTTTCTGAAAACGAAAACGAAGAGGAGATCTACAAGAGACTACACTCCCAGAAGGAAAATGAAAACCATCTCCCCTCCGTGCTCACAACCCACGACATCCATCAATACGCTGTCTGTTATTCTCTGTTGGCAGCGGCTCTCATTGTTGTCATTTTGTGGGCCACAAGAAGATATTACCCACATCTCTGTACAAAACGAAAACAACGAAGCCAATGCTCACTGCAATCAGTGAAGCGACATTACGAAGAGATAGAGATGACATCTATACCAAGAACATCCAACCACAGACAAGAAAATACATCCCAACCGTCGAGGAGCCAGGCGCAGACCTCGCAGCAACTCGTCGGACGAAACAACAACATCGCATTCGACTTCGATTAACGTTATCAATTATCATAGATTTATCATAATTATTTAAAATAATGGTTTGTTTTCTCTTGTTTGGGGTTGCCAATATGTACAGTCTCACCGCTGTACATTTTTCTGTTGACGCTGCGACCTACAAACGGCCGAGCAATAACCTTTTATAAATACTTGTTTTCATAATAATATTTAGAGTGCTTAATCAAGTCATACGATAAACATCAAGAGAAAAGAAAACTAACTAATTTACCTATTTACTGTATAACTTAACGTGAATAAAGCAACATTAAAACTTCGTTCTTTCTCTGCACTCCATCAACAAACTACTACAACTACGATACAGTGTACACATCTAACTGGATTGTACACCGTTACACATCCTCCTTACACAGCCTCGCACCGCTTAGCTACCTCGCACATCTCTGGTGGTAACGCAGGCTAACTCTAAAACGCTCCCTAAGATTAATACATATTGGTCCATGTGTAGCAATCCGTAGTGACCGTCCGCGTGACACTACTTACAATATAAATGTTTGCCTCCGGCAGGCGACACGCCGCTGATGGTGGCCGCTCGCAGCGGGCGCGCGGACGCCGCGCTGCCGCTGGCGGCGCGCGCGCCGGCGCTCGTGGACGCCGCGTCGCCCGCGTGCGGGGCCACCGCGCTCTACCGCGCCGTCGCCGCGGCCTGCCTCCACGCCAAAGGTAACGCCACGACACGCCTCGTCCCATGTGACACGCCGCTGATGGTGGCCGCTCGCAGCGGGCGCGCGCGCCGGCGCTCGTGGACGCCGCGTCGCCCGCGTGCGGGGCCACCGCGCTCTACCGCGCCGTCGCCGCGGCCTGCCTCCACGCCAAAGGTAACGCCACGACACGCCTCGTCCCATGTGACACGCCGCTGATGGTGGCCGCTCGCAGCGGGCGCGCGCGCCGGCGCTCGTGGACGCCGCGTCGCCCGCGTGCGGGGCCACCGCGCTCTACCGCGCCGTCGCCGCGGCCTGCCTCCACGCCAAAGGTAACGCCACGACACGCCTCGTCCCATGTGACACGCCGCTGATGGTGGCCGCTCGCAGCGGGCGCGCGCGCCGGCGCTCGTGGACGCCGCGTCGCCCGCGTGCGGGGCCACCGCGCTCTACCGCGCCGTCGCCGCGGCCTGCCTCCACGCCAAAGGTAACGCCACGACACGCCTCGTCCCATGTGACACGCCGCTGATGGTGGCCGCTCGCAGCGGGCGCGCGCGCCGGCGCTCGTGGACGCCGCGTCGCCCGCGTGCGGGGCCACCGCGCTCTACCGCGCCGTCGCCGCGGCCTGCCTCCACGCCAAAGGTAACGCCACGACACGCCTCGTCCCATGTGACACGCCGCTGATGGTGGCCGCTCGCAGCGGGCGCGCGCGCCGGCGCTCGTGGACGCCGCGTCGCCCGCGTGCGGGGCCACCGCGCTCTACCGCGCCGTCGCCGCGGCCTGCCTCCACGCCAAAGGTAACGCCACGACACGCCTCGTCCCATGTGACACGCCGCTGATGGTGGCCGCTCGCAGCGGGCGCGCGCGCCGGCGCTCGTGGACGCCGCGTCGCCCGCGTGCGGGGCCACCGCGCTCTACCGCGCCGTCGCCGCGGCCTGCCTCCACGCCAAAGGTAACGCCACGACACGCCTCGTCCCATGTGACACGCCGCTGATGGTGGCCGCTCGCAGCGGGCGCGCGCGCCGGCGCTCGTGGACGCCGCGTCGCCCGCGTGCGGGGCCACCGCGCTCTACCGCGCCGTCGCCGCGGCCTGCCTCCACGCCAAAGGTAACGCCACGACACGCCTCGTCCCATGTGACACGTCGCTGATGGTGGCCGCTCGCAGCGGGCGCGCGCGCCGGCGCTCGTGGACGCCGCGTCGCCCGCGTGCGGGGCCACCGCGCTCTACCGCGCCGTCGCCGCGGCCTGCCTCCACGCCAAAGGTAACGCCACGACACGCCTCGTCCCATGTGACACGCCGCTGATGGTGGCCGCTCGCAGCGGGCGCGCGCGCCGGCGCTCGTGGACGCCGCGTCGCCCGCGTGCGGGGCCACCGCGCTCTACCGCGCCGTCGCCGCGGCCTGCCTCCACGCCAAAGGTAACGCCACGACACGCCTCGTCCCATGTGACACGCCGCTGATGGTGGCCGCTCGCAGCGGGCGCGCGCGCCGGCGCTCGTGGACGCCGCGTCGCCCGCGTGCGGGGCCACCGCGCTCTACCGCGCCGTCGCCGCGGCCTGCCTCCACGCCAAAGGTAACGCCACGACACGCCTCGTCCCATGTGACACGCCGCTGATGGTGGCCGCTCGCAGCGGGCGCGCGCGCCGGCGCTCGTGGACGCCGCGTCGCCCGCGTGCGGGGCCACCGCGCTCTACCGCGCCGTCGCCGCGGCCTGCCTCCACGCCAAAGGTAACGCCACGACACGCCTCGTCCCATGTGACACGCCGCTGATGGTGGCCGCTCGCAGCGGGCGCGCGCGCCGGCGCTCGTGGACGCCGCGTCGCCCGCGTGCGGGGCCACCGCGCTCTACCGCGCCGTCGCCGCGGCCTGCCTCCACGCCAAAGGTAACGCCACGACACGCCTCGTCCCATGTGACACGCCGCTGATGGTGGCCGCTCGCAGCGGGCGCGCGCGCCGGCGCTCGTGGACGCCGCGTCGCCCGCGTGCGGGGCCACCGCGCTCTACCGCGCCGTCGCCGCGGCCTGCCTCCACGCCAAAGGTAACGCCACGACACGCCTCGTCCCATGTGACACGCCGCTGATGGTGGCCGCTCGCAGCGGGCGCGCGCGCCGGCGCTCGTGGACGCCGCGTCGCCCGCGTGCGGGGCCACCGCGCTCTACCGCGCCGTCGCCGCGGCCTGCCTCCACGCCAAAGGTAACGCCACGACACGCCTCGTCCCATGTGACACGCCGCTGATGGTGGCCGCTCGCAGCGGGCGCGCGCGCCGGCGCTCGTGGACGCCGCGTCGCCCGCGTGCGGGGCCACCGCGCTCTACCGCGCCGTCGCCGCGGCCTGCCTCCACGCCAAAGGTAACGCCACGACACGCCTCGTCCCATGTGACACGCCGCTGATGGTGGCCGCTCGCAGCGGGCGCGCGCGCCGGCGCTCGTGGACGCCGCGTCGCCCGCGTGCGGGGCCACCGCGCTCTACCGCGCCGTCGCCGCGGCCTGCCTCCACGCCAAAGGTAACGCCACGACACGCCTCGTCCCATGTGACACGCCGCTGATGGTGGCCGCTCGCAGCGGGCGCGCGCGCCGGCGCTCGTGGACGCCGCGTCGCCCGCGTGCGGGGCCACCGCGCTCTACCGCGCCGTCGCCGCGGCCTGCCTCCACGCCAAAGGTAACGCCACGACACGCCTCGTCCCATGTGACACGCCGCTGATGGTGGCCGCTCGCAGCGGGCGCGCGCGCCGGCGCTCGTGGACGCCGCGTCGCCCGCGTGCGGGGCCACCGCGCTCTACCGCGCCGTCGCCGCGGCCTGCCTCCACGCCAAAGGTAACGCCACGACACGCCTCGTCCCATGTGACACGCCGCTGATGGTGGCCGCTCGCAGCGGGCGCGCGCGCCGGCGCTCGTGGACGCCGCGTCGCCCGCGTGCGGGGCCACCGCGCTCTACCGCGCCGTCGCCGCGGCCTGCCTCCACGCCAAAGGTAACGCCACGACACGCCTCGTCCCATGTGACACGCCGCTGATGGTGGCCGCTCGCAGCGGGCGCGCGCGCCGGCGCTCGTGGACGCCGCGTCGCCCGCGTGCGGGGCCACCGCGCTCTACCGCGCCGTCGCCGCGGCCTGCCTCCACGCCAAAGGTAACGCCACGACACGCCTCGTCCCATGTGACACGCCGCTGATGGTGGCCGCTCGCAGCGGGCGCGCGCGCCGGCGCTCGTGGACGCCGCGTCGCCCGCGTGCGGGGCCACCGCGCTCTACCGCGCCGTCGCCGCGGCCTGCCTCCACGCCAAAGGTAACGCCACGACACGCCTCGTCCCATGTGACACGCCGCTGATGGTGGCCGCTCGCAGCGGGCGCGCGCGCCGGCGCTCGTGGACGCCGCGTCGCCCGCGTGCGGGGCCACCGCGCTCTACCGCGCCGTCGCCGCGGCCTGCCTCCACGCCAAAGGTAACGCCACGACACGCCTCGTCCCATGTGACACGCCGCTGATGGTGGCCGCTCGCAGCGGGCGCGCGCGCCGGCGCTCGTGGACGCCGCGTCGCCCGCGTGCGGGGCCACCGCGCTCTACCGCGCCGTCGCCGCGGCCTGCCTCCACGCCAAAGGTAACGCCACGACACGCCTCGTCCCATGTGACACGCCGCTGATGGTGGCCGCTCGCAGCGGGCGCGCGCGCCGGCGCTCGTGGACGCCGCGTCGCCCGCGTGCGGGGCCACCGCGCTCTACCGCGCCGTCGCCGCGGCCTGCCTCCACGCCAAAGGTAACGCCACGACACGCCTCGTCCCATGTGACACGCCGCTGATGGTGGCCGCTCGCAGCGGGCGCGCGCGCCGGCGCTCGTGGACGCCGCGTCGCCCGCGTGCGGGGCCACCGCGCTCTACCGCGCCGTCGCCGCGGCCTGCCTCCACGCCAAAGGTAACGCCACGACACGCCTCGTCCCATGTGACACGCCGCTGATGGTGGCCGCTCGCAGCGGGCGCGCGCGCCGGCGCTCGTGGACGCCGCGTCGCCCGCGTGCGGGGCCACCGCGCTCTACCGCGCCGTCGCCGCGGCCTGCCTCCACGCCAAAGGTAACGCCACGACACGCCTCGTCCCATGTGACACGCCGCTGATGGTGGCCGCTCGCAGCGGGCGCGCGCGCCGGCGCTCGTGGACGCCGCGTCGCCCGCGTGCGGGGCCACCGCGCTCTACCGCGCCGTCGCCGCGGCCTGCCTCCACGCCAAAGGTAACGCCACGACACGCCTCGTCCCATGTGACACGCCGCTGATGGTGGCCGCTCGCAGCGGGCGCGCGCGCCGGCGCTCGTGGACGCCGCGTCGCCCGCGTGCGGGGCCACCGCGCTCTACCGCGCCGTCGCCGCGGCCTGCCTCCACGCCAAAGGTAACGCCACGACACGCCTCGTCCCATGTGACACGCCGCTGATGGTGGCCGCTCGCAGCGGGCGCGCGCGCCGGCGCTCGTGGACGCCGCGTCGCCCGCGTGCGGGGCCACCGCGCTCTACCGCGCCGTCGCCGCGGCCTGCCTCCACGCCAAAGGTAACGCCACGACACGCCTCGTCCCATGTGACACGCCGCTGATGGTGGCCGCTCGCAGCGGGCGCGCGCGCCGGCGCTCGTGGACGCCGCGTCGCCCGCGTGCGGGGCCACCGCGCTCTACCGCGCCGTCGCCGCGGCCTGCCTCCACGCCAAAGGTAACGCCACGACACGCCTCGTCCCATGTGACACGCCGCTGATGGTGGCCGCTCGCAGCGGGCGCGCGCGCCGGCGCTCGTGGACGCCGCGTCGCCCGCGTGCGGGGCCACCGCGCTCTACCGCGCCGTCGCCGCGGCCTGCCTCCACGCCAAAGGTAACGCCACGACACGCCTCGTCCCATGTGACACGCCGCTGATGGTGGCCGCTCGCAGCGGGCGCGCGCGCCGGCGCTCGTGGACGCCGCGTCGCCCGCGTGCGGGGCCACCGCGCTCTACCGCGCCGTCGCCGCGGCCTGCCTCCACGCCAAAGGTAACGCCACGACACGCCTCGTCCCATGTGACACGCCGCTGATGGTGGCCGCTCGCAGCGGGCGCGCGCGCCGGCGCTCGTGGACGCCGCGTCGCCCGCGTGCGGGGCCACCGCGCTCTACCGCGCCGTCGCCGCGGCCTGCCTCCACGCCAAAGGTAACGCCACGACACGCCTCGTCCCATGTGACACGCCGCTGATGGTGGCCGCTCGCAGCGGGCGCGCGCGCCGGCGCTCGTGGACGCCGCGTCGCCCGCGTGCGGGGCCACCGCGCTCTACCGCGCCGTCGCCGCGGCCTGCCTCCACGCCAAAGGTAACGCCACGACACGCCTCGTCCCATGTGACACGCCGCTGATGGTGGCCGCTCGCAGCGGGCGCGCGCGCCGGCGCTCGTGGACGCCGCGTCGCCCGCGTGCGGGGCCACCGCGCTCTACCGCGCCGTCGCCGCGGCCTGCCTCCACGCCAAAGGTAACGCCACGACACGCCTCGTCACATGTGACACCGTCTAGTGGCTAATTGTGGTACTGTTGTGCCTTGAGCCTTGTGCCGCTGAGATTGTACGACTCTGGTTCTGGTGCCAAGCGACAGATGGCGCCTGCTACGACGCCATACTAATTAAGGCGACGAATTGCTAAACAATTAATCTAAAACGGAGCGTTTACGCCCCGCAACCCGCGCACACCCCGCTACTTTTACGTGGCTTGCAAAGTCGACCGCGTTACGCATGACCACGCTTTGGAACAGAGACGTCTTAGAGTTGCCCGTACAACTTTTTTATTTTCTTTTTATTAACGGAAACGGCTCCAACGATTTCGATGAAATTTGGTATGTGGGGGTTTTCGGGGATGAAAAACTGATCTAGCTATGTTTCATTTTCAAAAAACCGCTTTTACTCGTGTTTTCCGGCTATTTTTGTTTGCATTAGAATACAAAGCTAAATTTCGCCGGACTTGAGCAGATCATAATAGCACAGTAGATATCGGGTGGTCGCGGATCCAGTCGACCTCGGTTCGATTCCACGTTATTTTTAAAGTTTTTTGTTTTTTTTTCAAGTTTATTTTTCATGAGAAAACGTCAAGTTTCTTCTTTTGTGAGAAAAAGTATTATTGGGAGCACAGAACAGAAAAAAAAAATTTTTGAGTAACTGCTTAACCAGCACAGCAACACTAAAACTACTTGACAATAGATGGCGTTGTTAAGCAACGCAACTCTAGAGCTAAGCGTCCACTGCGTCGGAATCGAGCCGTACGAGCCGTACCACAGAGTATATTATATAACGTACGCGCGCGGCTCGCGACTGTCGCCACTGACGCGAGCCGAGCCGCGCGCGGCTCCAGCCGCTAGCCACGAATATGGCTATTATCATACTTGGTTTACACTCGCGTAAGAGTGGCGAGACGAACTGCGGGACGAGCCACGAGACGAGAGTGTGAACAGGCGCGCCTCGTGCCTCGTCTCGTGATTTGCCTTGATTTTGAGGCTCGCGTCCGGAGCGAGACGACGAGACGAGGCACGAGGCGAGGTAACGAGGCGATCGTGTAAACCAGGTATTATAGTTTCATAATAACTACTACTGACTCAGTGTTGCCAACAGTTATAATAGCTTTCCACCAGATTTAACTTTGAAAACCACCATTCCAGACTCAAAATCGCTAAATTTTCCACTACTAGGTACTACATTTATGTGACTGTTGCATAATGAGAGGGATTAAAACACGAGTGTGGTTGTCAATTACTCCGTTCGTTTCATAATAATATCACAATATCACAATATCACACGAGTGATTTTAATCCAAATATGCACAGTCGCATACATAATCCGCGCCCGACGTTGCTTAACCTCGGTGATCGGAGGAGAACCGGAGTTTTGTCAAATATCTTGAAAACGGTGCATCCTACGGCAAAATCAATGAAATTTTCATCCCCCCTTTAATGCCCCCACACCCCCTCCCCCGCACCACCTCACCCCCACTCAGCCCCCCCCCCCCACCCCCACCCGTGTTTTTGTCGTGAGCGGCAGAATTTCGGTTCGCGCCATACAATATGCGGGCCACCACGTGACACTCACGTGACACAATGTATGGCGCAACCGAAATTCTGCCGCTCACAACTTACAAAATTACTCTCGTGTGGCCTAATAATATATGTAATTATAATTATTATAATTATATATGTAATTCCTATCTAAACATATTTTATTTTTATAATCAAAAATACACTATTTACCAAAAAAAAACAATACCGAGCAAAGCTCGGTCATCCAGGTACTATTAAAAATACTAGAAGTAAACAAGTAAAATACAAGACACATTAGTATTTAAAATTTTCGTTAATATTCGGAAAATGGCATAACGTAATTTGAGATTTCAACATAAGCAACTTCACCAACGCCGGTGTCACCGACGGGTCCCTAGTCCTATACCTCTACCATGAGTTTACACTAGTTTACGTGACCGTACTCGCTAGCGACAGCGTAAATTATTTGTATGGAGAATTGTACAGCGCCTCTAGCGGTCACTTACGGAAGTACAATTCTCCATACTGTAGTATATAGCATTAATTGTAGGGTAGATTTATTATTTCAATGTATCGGGTAGTTTTCTAATAAACCAGTTGTGTCGTTGATCTGGGCGTTTGCTTTTGTTCTTCCTCTCCAAAAACCAAAATACAGTACTGGCGACGAGTTATTGGTTCTTAAATACATTAATCGGATTCATATTTATTAAAATGCCGATCGGAAAAATCGAACCGTTTGATTTGGCGAGTAAAAAATGGTCGGCCTATATAAGACGCGTGAAACAATTTATAACCCTGAATGGAATCAAACCTGAATTGCAAGTGGCAACTTTGGTGACAGTAGTGGGTGAGGCGACTTAGAACTTGATGTGTGATCTGTGTGCGCCGATCGATCCGGAGACAAAAACATTTGAGGATCTCGCAAAGACTGTCAGCGACCATCTCGAACCTAAGCGTTCCGAAATTGCGGAGCGGCATTTGTTTCGTCAGCGGCGACAGAAAACGGGTGAATCTCTAAACGAATACTTGCAGGCTTTAAAACACCTCGCAAGTACCTGCAATTTTAAGAGCAATCTCGAAGAGAATCTCCGTGATCAGTTCGTGTCCGGCCTGATCAGTGACGAAATGAGTCCCTCGTGGAGTTCTCGTAGCACCGGTTGCCTTAAAATATCGGGAACGACTACCCTGTGATTATACAAGATGCAACCCTTATCTAATGACAGTTTATCTTTTCTGTTTAAGTAGGGTTTTTCCTGTTCGGCGATGTTTATATTCGTAGGCCACCCTTTTATTATGTAATCGTAAATATTATTCAACACCGCATCTCTCTGCGTCTTTAACGCCACCTCCCTCGCGCTAATAGGGAAAGATTCTTCAACAAAATGGACATAAGAGACCGTATCATCAACCTCCGACCCCTTCTTGCCCCCGCCCGGCAACGGCAGCCGCGACAGTGCGTCTACGTTACAGTTGTCGCTTGATTTAACAAACTCGATATCAAAATCGTAAGCTACTAACCGGGTTGCATATCGCTGTAGTCGACTGGCTGCTGTTTGCGGTAATCCATTTTTGGGTCCGAATATGAATGTGAGAGGTTTATGGTCGGTTTTAATGATAGAATGACGCCCATAAAGGTATTGGTGATGTTTAATTACACCAGCAATGATCGCCAAAGCTTCCTTATCTAGCTGACTGTAAGCGCGTTCGGCCCCCGTTAGGGTTCGTGATGCAAAACAAATAGGGCGTTCTTCGCCGTTCGGGTAACGATGCGACAACACGCTACCCAGGCCGTAACTACTGCTGTCAACTGCTAACACCAATGGAAGCTCGGGATCGTAATGCACAAGAACTTTTTTACTAGCCACCGCTTTCTTGACGCTAACGAAGGCCTTTTCACAGTCGGGGGACCACACCCAAGTAACATCTTTTCGTAATAAACGGTGCAAACAGTAAATAACCGAGCTCAAATTAGGTATAAATTTCGCATAATAGTTTATTAAACCCAGAAAAGATCGCAACTGTGTAACGTCTTCAGGGGCGGGTGCCTCCAAAATTGCCTTGATTTTATCGGGATCCGGGTGTAGCCCCTGTCGGTCAATAATAAAACCCACATACTAGGGGCGTTCAATAAAAAGTGAGAATGAGTATGTTATAAACAACTTTTACTAAATGTAATTTTATTTTTCGACATAGTCACCTTTTAGCATAATACACTTAGTATATATTTTTTCTAAACTTAAAATTCCATTTTTAAAAAAGGTCTCATCTTGAGTACTTAAAAAATCTTATACTGCAGCGACTACCGCGTCGTCGTCTTCAAATTTCTGGCCTCTCAGGTATTGTTTCAATCTCGGAAATAGGTAGAAATCACTGGGAGCGAGATCTGGTGAATACGGAGGATGCTTAAGGATATCGAACCCAGCAACACGAATTGCAGCCATTGCAACGGCGGACTTGTGTGCCGGGGCATTGTCCTGGTGGAACAGCACAACTTTCGAGAGTTTACCTCGCCGTTTTTCGCGGATCTCATTGCGCAATGTTGCTACTTGTTTGGCGTATAAAGTGCCCGTAATAGTGGCTCCATGCTCGAGATACTCAATCATTAATACCCCTTTACCATCCCAAAAAACAGAGCCCATGACCTTACCGGCAGATGGGCTCACCTTGAATTTCTTCGGAGTTGGAGATGATGGCCTTTTCCATGTCATAGACTGCAGTTTCGTTTCAGGGTCGTAATGATGGAGCCATGTTTTGTCCATTGTTATTAATCGCGCCAAAAAAAGTTCCCGGTCTTGCTGCATCGGGTTCAAAGCTTCTTGACAAATCTCTAGTCTAGTTTGTTTTTGCGTGTCAGTAAGCATTCTTGGTACCCAACGCGCAGATACCTTTTTCATACCCAAGCGTTCATGTAAAATATTATGCACGCTCCCCGTTGAAATCTTTACATTTTCAGCAATAAAACGAACTGTGACACGACGATCCGCCAAAACTGAGTTTTCGACTTTTTTCACAATTTCTGCAGTTACTGCTGTAGTAGGGCGTCCGGAGCGGGGGTCGTCCATTGTCGATGTTCTTCCACGTCTAAATTCGGCGCACCAACGTGCGACTGTCGAATACGGAGGAGCATTAGACCCTAAAGTGTCCCGCAAATCCAAATTGACTTGGTCCGTGGAAAAATTTTTCAAACACAAGTATTTGATAACGGCGCGCAGTTCAATTTTCTCCATTTTCGCTAACGTACTCAATAGCATTGCAAAGAAATTACCGTATATTTTTTTAAACAAACGACAGTTAGTTTTTTTTTTCATAGCAATCAGCTAGATAGATTAGCTTTACCGGCCAGTATTTAATTTCGTAATATTAAAAGAGTTTGCATCTCATTCTCACTTTATATTGAACGCCCCTCGTAAAAGATAAACAAACATTCATACAAAGTTTATTGTTTATAATTCTAGTAAGATGCCACTCTCGCAACTGAGACAAACCTAATGACGATGACGTCGCAGTCTTAATAACTATAAAATTTTAAATTTTAAAAACCCCCAACTAAATTATGTCACACATATGTTTGAAAATAAAGTAAATGCTCATTATGCGTCTAAGATCCCTTTCGAAGTTAACAAAAGAACTGATAACTTTAAAACGGCTGAACCGATTTTCATGAAACATGTCTAAGAACCATCGCCAACAAACCTGCTTGCAAATAAAAAAACCGCATTCAAATCGGTTCACTCGTTTAAGAGCTATAATGTCACAGACAGACAGATATACACACATAGCGGTCAAACTTATTACACCCCCTTTTTGTGTCGGGGGTTAATAAATACATACGCTCCAAAAAATAACCCTCCTTCGACAGCTGCGTGAAAATGGGCTCTTCAGTCAAACCAACCACCTACTGCTGACATATTTCGCATTAATTCTAAAATATGTATTTTTCTAACTTTCAGAAAACTGCAACCGCACTGTAGTACCAGATCACTTCTTACGAACTGCCGAAGTCTTGGTCGGTCACGGCGCCGATCCGACCGTGGAGAACCAATCCGGTTCCTCGGTCAACTCGCTGCTGCAGGAATACAACTTGCCACCTCTCTCCATGGTCATAGCCAATAAAATGTCGGCCATGAATCACGGAAAACTAGCCAGCAATATGATCCTTGTAAAAGACAGAGAAGGACGAATTGCTCCAGAGCAAACGAATAAACGAATAATGCAGGACATGGTCACAAAAATTAAAAACGTCCTTGAAGTACCAAAAGAATCTAAAGCTAAAGTTGTCGACGTTAAACGAAAGCAAGAAGAAACAACCGATTCAAGTATAAAGGAAGCTAAATATTTTAGGACCAGCACCTTCGTTAAAAACGATACAAACGTTTTAAAATTTCCAACCGACAAATTCAAATTCGCTACAATCGACCCCAATAAAATGTGTTCAAGCGAACCCGCGAAAGTAAGCAGTAACAGACAGAAAATAGTCATAGTTGAAAATGTTAGTGTAAAAACGGATTTTTCTAAAATCCACGTACCTTCAGCCCACACAGTCGTCAGCAAACCTAAAGACATCGTATTGGTTACCACGAAAAAAGATCACCAACTTCAAAGATCACCCGATCTTCAGAACAGTCCGAAGTATGTGAAAATTGCACCCAAACCTATGATTGTGAGACAAGATGAAAGTGTTGCTGGCACAATAACTAAAACTAAGTCAGATGAAAAAGAATAACGACATAGCCTTAGAATCCAAGGAGTTTACATGGAATGATAGATCTTCACTTAGACTGTCACGACACAACAGGGAATAGAAATTAAATGAGAGTGTCACTTTCTGCGATATAAGTACGACGTTAAGTGTGTCGATAACTGATGGAATTTGCAATTTCAATTTTGTATAGCCTGTTGTACTTTTCCCACAGTTACAAGGGGATAAAAAGTATCCTGTATGTTAACCAAGTTACTAACTACCTGTGGGCCAAATATCATTAATTCATTATCATTAGAGTCCGTCAAACCGTTAATACGCTAATGCGTGAGAGAGTAACAAACATCCATACAGATGTAGTGCAAAATGATTTTTCATCTCTCATACTCGGAAAGTGAGGCAAATCATATCCGACATACGGGAGCATAACTATACTTTCTTCCCAATGGTAGAAATGAATTAAAAAAAAACAAAGGCATTGGCTGTCAATAGAACACATACGCATTCAGCCAAGCATTTTTTTTTCTTAATTAGTTGTATTACAAATTTTATAATGCCAGTGAAATATTATTAAATTAAATTATTAACTTACATTAGTTTCTTATTTATTGACTTAAACCACAAAACTCCTTAGTTCAAGTTGATTACTTACTTATATTACAAATAAATTTACTAAAATACCTACTTTATGTACTGTTTTCATTGATTATTATATTGAACATTTTAAATTTTGTTAAATTAATTATTGCTTAACAATAAATATTTATTGAAATATTTTACAACAATCATATTGACCAGTTTACACATTTTTATTTATTTATACTTATACTATCATACTTTAGTTTTAGTTTTAGTTTAGTGCCATCACTGTTAATAGATTTAATCGTTTTAAAAGTGGTTTACTTACAAGATGTTAGAGGGGAGACATTACAAATTCCACGTATGCATTGTTTTTGAGCAATAAATATTCTGTTTACGTCTACTGAATTTCCCCATATCAGTATACTATATCGCAATATTGACCCAATATAGCCATGGTACGCTTTTAATGCGGTTTGTTCGTTTGAAATTTTAGTAAGTTTCCATAGTGCATAGGTAAAGCGATTAATTTTGTTTACTCAAATTTAAATTTATTTTCATCTTGAGCCTCAACTTAGATAAGGTGGTAGTACTGGCTTAGCGAGATTTGAAGGGTACTTAATGCTTTGTATGGTGTTTTTTTTTCCTGTAAGTAAATATTTTTTTGATAAGGTATTTATTATTTTTGAATGCCCATTAAATGGACATGTTTTTAAACTAGTAAGCTAAACGGAGATTATGTCATTTTTTTTTACTCATTAGATCAAATCTTGACCAAAGTTGAGGAGAAAATGCAAAATTGAAATTTAAATAAAAAAAAATAAAAAAAATGCAATAGTTTTTTTAAAAATGGTTTTTTGCATATTCAAAATTACACAACTATCCAAAATTATTTTTCAATTAAAATAAATGCAAAAAATAAATTAATACAGATATCACAACTCAAAATCTTCGTGCGGGTGGGTGTACATTTATCAAAAAATCAGAAAAGTCGAAATTTCTCGAAAACGATGAGACTTTTACTGGGGTCATTTTTTGATATTTGGCAGATGACCTGCCCACCTATCTCCCATTTCCGTTTGTCGTACTACTTATGGGACAACCTGTATAGATAGATACTTACATAAAATCTATATTGTGACAAAAATATATAAAAAACATTATGTTTAATAATTTTAATTGGTGGTTCACCTAGGTCCTGGACCCAGCCCAGGGGGGGGGTCATGACCCCCATGACCCCCCCCCCCTGGATCCGCCCTTGCCCGAACTGTCAATAAAAAAAAATCAATTCAATGTAAATTTTGTGATTGTATTAATTGACTCCTAACATAAATGAGTGACGTTTTCATATCCATTAATATGGAACTTTATTGTTTAGTGTCAAATGTCAAAGTGAAAAATGTAAGATGGGTACTGAAGCTAATTGAGAGAGCTTATTATTTATTGAAGTGAAACTTCTAGTGCGACTTCCAACAAGGTCGCGTTAAACGTTTAACGCTACCATGGAGGGGGTATGAAAGCATTAGTATATGTACTGCCGAAGCAAGTAACCTCGCATTGTATATATACTAACGGATGTTAAAAACTTCGATAGTGCGATGCAGAACTCGTACTGTCTGTGCAAATGTATGAGACTTGATAAAAGCGCCATCTAGTGAGTGTATAATTTAAACACATAGATGCATAAGTAAATTTAGTTCTTTAAGTTATTGCAATAAGGTTCATATTGATGTATAAGTGCCTTTTTCATTTCCACATTACGAAGTTTCACTTCTTCCGCGCGGAGGAACTGCACGCACGATTTTTTTATTAGAGAGTTATTTTATTATTTATTTATTTATTTTGCACTGCATCTGTACAAACTTTCGCATTATTCAGTTTATTGTTAAAAATTAAAATAAAATTATGTAATGAAACTAATGAAGTACTTACTGCAAAATAAACAAATTATTAAATAATATTCTACATTTTAATAATCGACAATTCGAAAGTACGCACTGAAATGAAAATTTAATAATGAAAACATTGACTGAACTGATATTCGATGAAAACATTGACGATAATTCGGGCAAACCGTAATATGAAAAACATAACCCTCCTTCGCCAGTTGGGTAATAATGATACTAAAGAGGCGTGTCTTTACAATAATTCAGTTTGCAGAAATAATAAAACATTTGACTTTACAAAGTTTTTACTTAATATTGTTGATTAGACTCAATATTATTGTTGGTAAAAACCAGCACCCACACATTGATTATACCAGCCTGTTGTTTTTAAACATATCTTCTTCGTTTACTTTTTGTTTATTTTAATTTATTTATTTACTTATTAACTTATTATGCTACTCTATAATAAATGTATACTAAGTATTTATCAATTCTTTATCATTTTATTAATTTATTTCTATATAAGTAAGTGGTTTATTATAGTATGTTTGTGTATCGTTCCGTGAGTCACAGACGGTTCTGACAGAAAATCAGCGCTGCAGGCGTCTAACGTCTCAGCATAATGCTGAGTCAGCGACCGTTTCACTTTTGCGGGGACACACATGCAGAGCTGTGTATGTACATGTTTGTTACTTCATTGTATGTTATCTTTGTTTTTTTTTTGTGTGAAATTGTGTGTACTTTCTTGTATGTGTGTCTTGTAAAAGTGAATAAATGTCTTCTTTCTTTCTTTCTTTCTATTAGCTTTCGCCTGCCCATGATCCGGAAGGATCCGCGCGGAGAACTCCCGTTTCCCGCGGGAAATACAAAGAATCCCTTCTCACTTCCACCTCTATGCTCCTAACGAAAAGATTCGGTGTTCTGCCTTTTCGCAGAACTTTTTTGCCCGAATTTCATTTGCCAACCAACATTTCGCCGACGTTTCACTTTGACAACTAACGATTAGCAAATTTTTGTATGACAGCGTTTAAATTGGTAGAATTATTGTAAAGCAGATTATATAATGCCTCTAAACTTTTGGGAGACTTATCATTTGTCAAATCTTACACTTGGTCGAACAACCGTTGATGCAACAGTTCCCTTTTTAACCCCCGACACAAAAAGAGGGGTGTTATAAGTTTGATCGCTATGTGTGTGTGTGTGTGTGTGTGTGTGTGTGTGTGTGTGTGTGTGGTGTCTGTCTCATCATAGCTCTTAAACGGGTAAACCGATTTGGATGCAGTTTTTTTAATAGAAAGCAGGTTTCTTGGCGATGGTTCTTAGATATGTTTCATCAAAATCGGTTCAGCCATTTCAAAGTTATCAGCTCTTTGTTTGCTGCGGAAGGGATCTTAAACGCATAACGGGCATTGACTTAATGTTTAAACATACGAGTGACATAATTGCGCTGGGGTGTTTTAGGGTTCCGTACCCAAAGGGTAAAAACGGGAACCCTATTATTGAGGCTCCGCTGTCCGTCTGTCTGTCCGTCTGTCACCAGGCTGTATCTCGGGAACCCGTGATAGCTAGAGAGTTGAAATTTCCTCAGATGATGTATCTTTGCATACTTTATTAATGTGGTTGTTTTGGTCCCAACGTCGGCGGTACAGCACCATCTATCGGTGAATTGGGTAACTAAGAACTAGTATGTATGTATGTTGATTGTTTTTCAGATGTAATATATTTTTTTTATTTGAAAGAAGATACTGTTAGCGTGATCTTATAGGTACTTAAAGAAAAAAATGCTTGCAATGGCGGTTAAATTACAATCTTAGTTTAGAAATATTTTTTTTACAAAAACTTAAAAACTGCTCAACTGATTAAGATGAAAATAATTTTCCTAGAAAGTTTTTATAAAGGTTATCTTACGTGATTTTTTCATATTTTTTAGACGTGCGGTTCAAAAGTTAGAGGGGACACATTATTTTGAAGTTTCGGAGTGAATATCTCCGAAAATACTCACTTTATCAAAAAATGGTTTTTGAAAACCCCCTATTCATTTTCAAATACCTATCCAATGATACTCCACACAATAGGGTTAGTCGAGAAAAAAAAAATCACCCCCACTTAACGTCTATGGGGTACACTAAAAAAAATTTTTTTACTTTTTTTATTTAATCACTTTGTCGGCGTGACTGATATATATATTCACTAGCTTTTGCCCGCGACTCCGTCCGCGTGGAATTAGTAATTTGGGCAGCTTATTTTTTTATCCACTGCTTTTTCATCAATTATGACTCTCCTTTAGTTCCTCGATATAAAAAAATTAACCGCCCCCGCACCCCCCACCACAGAACCCCCTCCCCCGCACCTCACCACCCCCACCCCAAACCCCCCCGCACACCCGCGTTCACATGCATCACCGTACTCCCAAGTCAAGCGTGCCTATAAAAGTTTTACTTCTAAAACCCCCGATTTTGAAACTTTCTTCCGCTCCGCTCCGCTCCTATTGGTGTTAGCGTGATGATATATAGCCTATGTCCTTTCTCAGGCTGTAGACTATCTGTGTACCAAATTTCATTTAAATCGGTTCAGTAGTTTTAGCGTGAAAGCGAGACACACAGATAGACAGACGGAGTTACTTTCGCATTTATAATATTAGATAGAAAGTTAGGAATTAGGATGCCAAATTACAGCTTTCTAGTACTAACAGTCTCTGAGCTTAGCCGCGGACAGACAGACAAACGGACAGACATGGCGAAACTATAAGGGTTCCTAGTTGACTACGGAACCCTAAAAACCTCATCCTTGTCATGTCCGGCCTGGCTGTTCAGCCAGTGCAGTGCAGTGTGCAACAGGCTTAAAAAGTTAATGCTGTGGCATTTTTTCATACTTAAATAAATTAAAGCATTTTGTGCATATTATGCGTTTAAGGAAAAAAACACCTCATCATAGTCATGAATAACGCATTCTCATTGGTCATTTTAATTTCACATGCAGCAGACTATTAGTTTGGATTGGTCTAAATAATTGTCGTTTCAGCACGCCGAGAATGAAATTTAGAAATATCTTTCAAAAAGTCGTAACTTATTATGAAATACATATTGATACGTCCTGTTTTCGTAATGTGTTACATTGTTATTTGTTGTCGTATTTTGCACGCCATAAATGAGTCTGCTGCTAAATGTACATATATAGGCAGTTTTGGGTACTGGATTTAGGTTTTATGAGTTAAAATCGGGTTTTTTTTCCGCGTACCTACCTTGATTTTGAAGAAGCCCGATATTTCGGCACAGTATCAAGGTACGCGGAACATAACCCGATTTTAACTCATAAAATTAGTAATGACCGCGATAGTCTAAAATATTGTGGATTTAGGTTATCTAAGGCCACATTTTCGAGCAGTGTCGTGAAAACAATTGATTCAAGTCGTGACCTGTCAACTGCGGCAGCACAGCAATACGAATTTCCGCATGAAGAATTATTATAATTAAAATATTTTTAACGCATCCAAACATCAAGATAATAAGTATCAGCGCCAGATTAAAGAATAACCGCACCGCAAATAATGTCCGACTGGAGCTGAAGGTGAGTGAAATACCATCAGTTTGATATTATTTCCATACAGCTTTATATTTATAGGCGGGTCGGGTTCCGTTGGCCTAACTTATGCATTTAGCCTTGGCGGGCAGACAGAGCACCTTAGTTGTATTTTGTCTGGGTAGCAAAATGCCTTGGTCTGTAAAACGCCCTCATTGCTATAAAGCGGGGTTTTTTACGGGGGTGACTCTTTAGTCTAGCTAGCCGAATTGCCATTTAGACGGTCGATTTTATCCAATGTGCGAGTGAATCCATGATATAAACTAGGTACCTACCTGTGTGCCAAATTTCATCCAAACAACTAACGATATTGTCTTCGCGTACGCAGTCGCGGGCAAAAGCTAGTTTTATTATTATAAAGCATTGACTAAAGTCCATTCGCTAAACGGTCGCCTTTGTATCGCGTCGCCGGCACGCGCCGCCTCTTGTCAAAGGATGCCGCCGCCGCCGCGTAAACAAAAGATGCCGCATGCGGCGTACACCCGCAAGTGAATTTGGCAGTATACTCGAAGCGCCGTAGTGAAAGTTGTGTTTGCTGTCTCTGCTACGTATACTTACCGAAAATGTTTTTTCGTCCTTGGGAGGACATGAAGTGCCTCAATGTGATACGTTAAGTGAACCAACAACAGCAAACAAACCGAGGGTGCTTTAGACCACACGACTGAAGTAAAACTTCTTTAACTCCATCTATATTACCTTAGTTCACATCACACTCGTACTAATTACAAAAACTAAATTTTATTTTTTTAGCCATGTACGGTGGGCTGCAAAAGTGCATGGACACCTCGGGGCGATAATCGCGCGCGCGCGTGTATGTTAATAACATCAAACGATCAAACAGTGCTCACGCGATTATCGCCCCAAGATGTCCATGCACTTTTGTAGCCCATCGTACATATAATAAATGAAATTCGGTGTCTTCTCCTATTAAATAAATTAAACATTTTAAAAACCCCCAATGCAATTATGTCACTAATATCTTTGAACATTAAGTCAATGTGCATTATACGTCTAAGATCCCTTCCACAGCTAACAAAATAACTGATAACTTTAAAACGGCTGAACCGATTTGGATGAAACATATCTAAGAACCATCGCCAAGAAACCTGCTTTCTATTAAAAAACCCGTATCCAAATCGGTTCACCCGTTTAAGAGCTATGATGCCACAGACAGACAGACAAACAGACACACACACACACACACACACACACACACACACACACACACACACACACACACATAGCGATCAAACTTATAACACCCCTCTTTTTGTGTCGGGGGTTAAAAACAATGTTACACCATAATACTAAATGCCGTTGCAGTAATCTATACCTATAAAACAGTACCGTGACTGATTGACTGACTGACTGACTGACTGACTGAATGACTGACCGACTGACTGACTGACTGACAGACAACGCACAGCCTAAACTACTGGGGCTAGAGACTTGAAATTTGGCACACATATACCTTGAATAGTGTAGAGGTGCACTAAGAAAGGATTTTTCGAAATTCCCACGGGATATGGAAATATCTCAACTTTCTTTGTTTATTTGTTTGTAGCAGAATCTCTGAAACTATAGAGCCGATTTTAAAAATTCTTTCAGAATTAGAAAGCTACACTATCCTTGATTGACATAGGTTATTTTTTATTCGGGAAAATGCGAAATTCCCGTGGGATAAAAAAACTGAATTCAACTTCGGGGCTGATTTTAAACATTCTTTCACCAATAGTAAGCTACAGTATCCCTCAATGACATAAAGTACTTTTTCCGGGAAAATGCAAAATTCCCACGGGATAGAAATAAGTGAATTGAACGTGGGGGCTGATTTTTAAACTTATTTCTCTAATAAAAAGTTACACTGTCTCTGATTTTCAATATGTTTTGACAGTTATTTCTATCCCGCGGTATGTGTACTTTGCACTTTCCCGGGATAGAATGTTCTTGTTTCAATCAGGCCTCCTCACAGAACGAGAACACTTGGGCCGTAGTTCCCACTTCGGCTCAGTGCGATTTGTACAGTGCGGGTGTATACCATTGAATTTCTTCTCAGGTGTGTACAGCTTTTCTCGCGATGTTTTCCTTCACTGTAAAGCTCATGGTAAACTTCAAACGTAATTTAGCATACGAATTCGGAATAACTCAAGAGGTCCAAGCCCGGGCTCAAACTCATGACCCCTTGCTTAAGAGACCAAAGGTCAAACCACTAGGCCACCGCGGCTTACCGGCTTTAGAATTCACTTGTTCAAATTCCGCGGGAACTTTACATTTTCCTGGCTATCCTATGTGTTAATCCATACAATAAAGTACCTGTGTGCAACATGCAAACAACTCTAACGTTATTGTCTTCGCGTACGAAGTCGCGGGCAAAAGCTAGTTTATATTCATATTTTGTTACAATAACCACAAGTGCGTGTGTGTGTACCCGGGTACCGACCGTTTCACACTAGAGCAGAGCGCCCGAATCGACGCACGCACACAGCCAAGCGTTTTTACACGGCCGCTAAGGGTATGCACGCACGAGCAACTTTGTAGCAAGGCGATTTATTTGTGTTATGTGTATTTGTATCCCGGGAGTCGCGGCGCTAAGTGTGCGCACTTCCATACTAACCCATAGACTTGATAAAATAGTCGCGGAGACAAAAGTTGCTCGTGCGCGCATACCCTAACCAATCTTCGCCAGCCAAAAATCACGCCGCGGTGCGCTCGCAACGCGCGCCGCGCCCCGCACTGCGCAACTGCGCACTCGACTCGCACGCAGCGCAGTTCGGTTCGGTTGCTGGTCGAGTGAAGTAATAGTAAAACATTCATACTGGTGCCGCGCCGCCCGCTCTATTCGCCGCCGTTTGGCTTGGCCGTTTCGATTCCGTACGTGGCTATAAGTGCTCTGTCTGTAGCCTCTGTACAAAGTAACTAGGTACATAACATACTATAATATTTTATTTAATAATGGCGGCGTCACGACACGAGAACGTGTGTACTGCAGTGTTTACGGGTGCCTAAATTCAACGGTGATAAAACCAACATTGTCATTTATATCTTCCTGCTGATGCTGAACTGAAAGGTAAAATTAATACCTATTAGGTACTTTATTATTAGTCTATTAAAATTTGTCTAGGTACAGTCGAGTTCTCCAATATCTGTACAGCCAACCGTTCATAAATATCTGTACATAGACATTATTACCGTAACATAAGGTTCATGTTTATATATTTATGAACGGTTGGCTGTACAGATATTGGAGAACTCGACTGTACCTACTCAATAGAAGTAAACCAAAGTGATGTGTCTAATTTATTAACCACCGACACAAAAAGAGTTATAAGTTTGATCGCTATGTGTGTGTGTGTGTGTGTATCTGTCTGTCTGTCTGTCTGTGGCATCATAGCTCTTAAACGGGTGAACCGATTTGGATGCGGTTTTTTAGGGTTCCGTAGTCAACTAGGAACCCTTATAGTTTCGCCATGTCTGTCTGTCTGTCTGTCCGTCCGCGGCTATATAAGCTCAGAGACTGTTAGTACTAGAAAGCTGTAATTTGGCATTAATATATATCAGTCACGCCGACAAAGTGGTTAAATAAAAAAAGCTAATAAATATTTTTTTAGGGTACACCTCCCATAGACATAAAGAGGGGGTGATTTTTTTTTCTCGACTAACTCTATAGTGTGGGGTATCATTGGATAGGTATTAGAAAATAAATAAGGGTTTGCTAAAACCATTTTTTGATAAAGTGAATATTTTCGGAGATATTCACTCCGAAAGTTCAAAATAATGTGTACCCCCCTCTAACTTTTGAACAGCAAGTCTAAAAAATATGAAAAAAATCACGTAAGTTAAACTTAATAAAAACTTTCTAGGAAAATTATTTTCAACCTAATCAGTTGAGCAGCTTATAAGTTTTTGTAAAAAAAATATTTCTAAACTAAGATTGTAATTTAACCGCCATTGCAAGCATTTTTTTCTTTAAGTACCTATAAGATAACCCTAACAGTATCTTTTTTCAAATAAAAAAAATTAAATTGAAATCGGTTAAGATTTACATCTGAAGAGTCATCAAAATACATACTAGTTCTAGTAGACTGCAATTAGATTATTTAGGTACCCAATTCGCCGATAGATGGCGCTGTACCGCCGACGTTGGTATTCCGCGCGCGGTGGGAGTTGGGACCAAAACAACCACATTAATAAAGTAGGTATGCAATAGTACATTACTGCAGAGACCAGTAAGTAAGCCATCCTGGACGAGTAGAAGTTTGATGGCCGAACCGCTAGGTGAGGCCAGTAATGATACGAGGCCAGGATGGCGATTACTGGGCGAAGCTTGTATAGTGCTTTTCTCAAAAATGAAACAAGTTGATAAAAATAAAGTAAAAGTACACATTGAAAAATAAAGAAAATCTACGACCCGCCATTAGCTACTCACTCGCTAACCTATGTCTGTCTATGGTATGATTGTTTTTTTTATAGGTACCTGGCGGCGATGTTTAGATAACTTAGTGTATGTATGTATGTATGTATGTAAAACTCTTTATTGTACATAAAACATGAAAATAACTAGTTAACAAGAGATACAGATGTACAAAGGCGAACTTATCCCTTAAAGGGATCTCTTCCAGTTAACCTTAGAACGATTGACAGGACATTAGAGACAAGAGTAGTGTTGCCGGATAATCGATTATCAATTAATCGATTATTTTCCCCCAAATAATCTAGATATCGATTATCCAATCGATGCATCGATTATCCAATCGATGTATCGATTACCCTATTGATGTATCGATTATATCGATATAATCGATACTAAGATTCATACAATTATATCGATTATAATCGATCAAGTACACGATGTAATCGATTAAATCGATTATGTAGATATAATCGATTTAATCGATTAAATTGTAAAATATTAACAATCGATATAATCGATTTAATCGATATAATTGTTTGAATCTTAGTATCGATTATATCGATTTAATCCATACATCGATTGGATAATCGATATTTAGATTATTTGTGCGCCGCAATTATAATCGACGATTAATCGATTCACCAACAATTATCCGGCAACTTTAAATTACAAACGTCATAATTTTAATAAGAATTTTCTTAATTTTGAAACATTTGAAACACGAAAATTGTAATTACAACAACATAAATTAGTGAAAAATGTTCCAGTTATTTAATCAGAGAACTCACATTTGCATACATCCTCTTAAGTGTGAACTTTTTTAATAGTCTTAAGTTTTTCACAGACGTAGAGCACGGGTTCCAAATTTGAACACTTGATGAATTTCATACTTACGTTCTGGACAGTTCGAGAGTAGAGCATAGGTCCCAAATTTAAACACTTGATATGTAATGTAATTTCATACTTACTTCCTGGCAGCTCGAGATTACTTCCTGGTCGCTAGCAGCTAGTCTCCAGGATGCGTTACTTTCTAGGACGTTTTTGATGACGTAATGGCAACATTTCATACCATTTTTGAGAAAAGATTTTTTTCGTACCAGACCTTATACTACGAAGTGCAAAATTCGAACTTCGTATCGTGCCATTCCTCTCATGCTAATAGTATTTAATACAAGAGCAAGCAAGACGATGCGATACGAACTTCGATTTTCGAATTTCGTAGTAGCCCCCCTGCTACGAAACCCTATCTTAGGCGTGTCCGACACGCTCTTGGCCGGTTTTTTTTTAATAGAACGCAGGTTTCTTGGCGATGATTCTTAGATATGTTTCATCAAAATCGGTTCAACCGTTTCAAAGTTATCAGCTCTTTTGTTAGCTGCGGAAGGGATCTTAGACGCATAACGGGCATTGACTTAATTTCAAAAATACGAGTGAACATAATTGCGTTGGGGGTTTTTAAAATTTTTAATTTATACTTATAGAAAATTAATGATAATAAACGCAGCGGCCACGGTGAAGTTCGACGAGAAGCTGTCAGCGGCGACGGGCGCCAACGTGCGCGGCGCGCGCGGCGTCGTCGCGCTCGCCGCCGAGTGCAAGGGCCTCAAGGCGCTGGTGCACATCTCCACGGCGTACGCGCATGCGCACCTCCACACTATCGAGGAGAAGTGGGTATTTTGAACATTCAACTACCGTGAGACTCACTGATCAGTATGCTTAGTATAAGTTTTACTTCACCAAAATACTTCTCGATCGCGTTTACGTAAAAATTTCAATTCTATGGAAATATGGACGCGCGGCCGCGGTCGCTGTCCATGTTTCCCTAGTAATTGATTTTTTTACGTAAACGCGATCGAGAAGTATTTTGGTGAAGTAAAACTTATACTAAGCGTACTGTACTAATAATTAGGGCCTGTTCGCACAGCGATACGATATTTCACCACGTGGTTTTTTATGCGTTTTCCCGCGGTAAAAAGTTGCCTATGTCACTCAGTGATAATGTAGCTTCCTAACGGCAAAAGATTTTTTGAAATCGGTCCAGTAGTTTCAGAGCCTATTCAATGCAAACAAACAAACAAACAATCAAATCTTTCCTCTTTATAATATTAGTACCTTAATAACTACAGACACCGAGCGTGTCAGTGTCAGACACGTGCCGTATCGAACACCGACCGGGCACGGGCCGTGTCTGCGCGGTCGTGTTACGTTATGAATGCGTTAATTAATAGTTACAATCTGTATATAGCAGAATATTATTTTGTCTGCCAACGCAATTTGGTCTCTGTTTGAAAATATAGTAATAGTACATTATTGTCGTGGCCTGGAAGTAGGCAATTGCTGGCTGAGTATGAGTATTAAACGGACGAGCTTGCGAGTCCGTTTAATAATCACACTCAGCCAGCAATTGCTATTCCAGCCGAGACTAATATATAGCTTTTCTCAAAAATGGTGAAGGGAAAAAAATAGAATAAACTTTTATTAACTTAAATATGTAACAAAGAATTGCAAATCACTTAAAATTAAATGTCACAAACCCTTTCCCGCTATTATTCATTAAAAAAAAACTGCAGGTGTATTTTTCTACCGAAAACACCACAAGCTGTTTCAAATACAATAAAAAAAAGTCTGGAGTTCCAACAAAACAACTGATACCGGTCATTTGAGATGGCTGTATACGAATAGTGCCAACTTATTACCAGGGCCGTTTTAACTTTTTAAAAAGTTTGAGACTCGACAATAATGGAATTTGTATACGACATTGTTGTCGAGTTTATCGAGCCTGCAATGTTTTTAACTTTTTAATTTTTTTACTGACCATAAACTATGCACTTCACGTTCTGATATGTAAAGAATAATGCCAACTTTTACGGATATTTTTGAGAAAATGACCATTATGCGTCTAAGATCCCCTCCGCAGCTAACAAAAGAGCTTATAACTATAGTTAGGTACTAGCTTTTGCCCGCGACTCCGTCCGCGTGGAATTAGTAATTTGGGCAGCTTATTTTTTATCCAATTTGCTTTTTCATCAATTATGGCTCTCCTTAGATCCTTCCGGAAGAAGTGAAACTTCATAATAAACCAACCCGCTCCCAATCCGACCCCAAACAGCCCCCAACCCGCCCCAACCCGCTCCCAACCCGCCCCCAACTCGCTCTCACCCGGCCTCCAACCCGCCCCCAACCCACTCCCAACCCGCCCCCAACTCGCTCTTAACCCGCCCCCAACCCGCTCCTAAACTGCCACCAACTCACTCCCAACCCGCCACATCCCGCTCCCAACCCGCTCCCAACTCGCTCCCCCACCCGCTCCCAACCCACCCCCAACCCGCTCTCAAACCGCCCCCAACCCGCTCCCAACTCGCCCCCCCACCCGCTCCCAACCCGCCCTATCTAACTGGGCTATCTGACACTGAAAGAATTTTTCAAATCGTATCAGTAGTTCCCGAGATATATAAGTTTCACTTCAAAAACCCCCAATTTGGAAACATTCTTCCGCTCCGCTCCGCTCCTATTGGTGTTAGCGTGATGATATATTGCCTATAGCCTTCCTCGATAAATGGGCTATCTAACACTGAATAGTACATTACTGCAGCGGCCGCGAAATAGGGGATTGCCGGCCGAGTAGTTATAGATGGCCGAGTGTTAACGAGGCCATCTAGAGATACGAGGCCGGCAATCCCTGTTCGTGGCCAAGGCTTGTATAGAGTTTTTCTCAAACATGCATCATCATCATCACCACCATCATCACCGCCATCATCATCACCATCACCATCACCATCACCATCACCAACAACATCATCAACATCCATCAACATCCATCAACATCCATCAACATCCATCAACATCCATGAACAAGAACATCCATCAACATCCATCAACATCCATCAACATCCATCCATCCATCCATCCATCAACATCCATCAACAACCATCAACATCCATCAACCAACATCCATCAACATCCATCAACATCCATCAACATCCATCAACATCCATGAACAAGAACATCCATCAACATCCATCAACATCCATCCATCCATCCATCCATCAACATCCATCAACAACCATCAACATCCATCAACATCCATCAACCAACATCCATCAACATCCATCAACATCCATCAACATCCATCAACATCCATCAACATCCATCAACCAACATCCATCAACATCCATCAACATCCATCAACCAACATCCATCAACATCCATCAACCAACATCCATCAATCAACATCCATCAACATCCATCAACCAACATCCATCAACATCCATCAACATCCATCAACCAACATCCATCAACATCCATCAACCAACATCCATCAACATCCATCAACATCCATCAACATCCATCAACATCCATCAACATCCATCAACATCCATTCGTCCATTCGTCCGTCCATCCGTCCGTCCGTCCGTCCGTCCATCCATCCATCCATCCATCCATCCATCCATCCATCCATCCATCCATCCATCCATCATGGTGCTGTGTCACATAAAACAATAGACGATCACTTTGCTGGCCTTGGCCAGAAATGTTGTATGAAATTCCATTATTGACCTCTCGTCTAGCCGCACCTGCAACGTGACAGTTCGTGGCGTATTTTAAGGAACATAACGTCAATATTTCATAGCATGTTTGAGAAAAGAATTTTTCAAATCGGAGCAGTAGTTCCTGAGATTAGCGCGTTCATAATAACAACTCTTATAAAAACAGTTCGATAAATTCTTAAAATAAACGTATCTTTCTTATTTGTGAACCGATTCAAATGAAACAAACACTAAATGTTAATCCAAGAAAATACCAACATATCAGTGAAAACCGCATCCTTCTAGGTTAAGCCGGTTCTGAGACACAGTTACAGTTACCAAATCTATTAATTCACAAACTTCACCCCGATGCAACCGCTTCCTTTCTAAGTGGTCTTTTAGAAGCGGTTTCATCCGGGTGAAGTTTGTGAATTAATAGATTTGGTAACTTTATGCATGAAACAAAATTATTTCCGGTTCAATGGTCTTTATTACTTACAGAGTGATGGTTTAGCTATGGGTTCACCTCTGAGTCCTTTAATGGCAGATATATTTATGGATCATTTTGAGAATCAGTATATTGTGGGTAATAGTAATATTGTGTACTATTTTAGGTATGTTGATGATTTGATCCTATGCTGGAGAGGGAGTATGAGACAGCTTGACGTGTTTATTAATGGTTTGAATAACAAGCACGTAAAGATAAGGTTCAAAAAAGAATTGGAGGAAAATTGTTCGTTGAACTTTTTGGATTTAACGATTTCAAAATTAAATGGTAAACATCAATTTAAAATATACCGTAAGCCCACGTACACAGATGCTGTTATACCAGCATCTTCTAATCATCCGTGGCAGCATAAACTGGCTGCTTTCCATTGTTATGTTAATAGATTGTTGACTGTGCCTCTTTCTAAGGAACATTTTGATTTAGAGTTGAGTACTATTTATCAGATAGCGATCTCAAATGGTTATACAAAATCAATGGTAGATAGTTTAGTTCAAAAGAAGCAGGCACGGTTAGTAAATAGCATGCTTTACGCTGCGTTACCTTCTCAGTCTACTAACAAATATAGATCTAGCATCTCCTACGTTGGGGGTTTGTCTGATAAGATTTATGGCATTTTAAAATCAAACAATATTAATGTTGCCTTTAAGACTAACAACTCTTTGTACTCTAGGCTATGTAGCCACAAAGAACAGGTAGATAAGGGAACTAGATCGGGGGTATACAAGCTTACTTGTAATGACTGCAATGGGATATACGTAGGACAGACAGGCCGAAGTTTTAATACTAGATTTAAAGAGCATGTTTCGGCATATAGGAATGAGCATCCAGATAGATCGAATTTTACAAAACATTTGTTGGAATCAAATCATTCATTGTTAGATTCAGATTCTTATGAAGTGTTACATTATTGCGGCAAGGGGTTGCGTCTGGATGCTCTGGAATGCATGGAAATAATTAGGTACAACACTATGGGGTCTATTATTAATGAACAGGTAAATTTAGTATCTTCTCCTTTACTGCGGCTTGGGTCGAATTTGAACAGTTAGTATTAATTAAATATGCCTTATAAATAAATAAACAAAAAATTCAAGGTAGTTTTATAATATGTCAATAAAAGTTAATTTTTGTGGGGTAGTTTGAGAATAAGAAAAATAAAGTGGGTACTTGAGAAGTTACAGTGACAAGTTAAAACATTTGTTTTGGTTTGTTAGTTTAACATTTGGTAGCATAGCATACGGTTTTGGTAACTCTGAAGATGAGCTCTGGTTGAGTTCGAAACGCGTCAGTGTAGCTTGGTGGTGGTGATGGTTGGGTTTATGTGATTTGTGTGTGTTCGTACAGTGTGGAGGTGGAGGCACTGCATGAACGCACATTTCTTGCATAAACGTAACTATTGTAAGGTCGCGGGTGAGCAAAGTAATTGTTTTAGTTCCCCAATTTATAGTTATTAACTCTCGTTTACAAGCAGAAACTGATGAAAAGTAAACAATATGATAGCAGACACTTAGGATTTATGCAATAATGTTCCAGGAGTGGACTACTGCTGCTGCTGCACGGGGCACACCTGCGACGAGAACGCGACCTGCACGCACCTCAACACCAAGACACCTGCACTGCAAGTGCAACCGGGCTTCCAGGGTGACCGGCTAACTTGCGAAGGTGAGTCACCATACCAGACCTTAACCTTAGAATGCATGAAACATAGTTAACAATTAATATAGTGATTAGCCTAGCGATTCAACGAGGAAATGCTGCCAGCATCTTCGGCATAATGCCGCAGGGGCCATTTAGATATTTAGTTTATAGTTAAGTTTTATTAATTGTTATTTATTCTTAATTGTTTTATTTTTAGTTACATTAAATATTATATAGTGATTGGCTAAGGAACTCTAGTGAACTTAATAACGAAATACGCATCATGAAGGCTGTTATCTCATCTTCATGCTACCACTCACTGTCACAAAGTACAGTGTCAAAGTGATCCCACAAAAACATTTCATGTTAAATGTTGCCAAGACGAGACCATGTAGCTCGCACTGTCAAAAAGTAATCAGATCTCTTGTAGAGCCAAGTTTCTAACCCTACGTGCCCAGCTCTAAATCTATAAGCCCTAATTTTACACTAATTAATAAAGCAGATGAGCTAGCAAGGGAAGGGTCGATGAATAAAAACATAGGACCCGAACCGTATGTGGGACTCTCACAGGGAACCATAAAGAATGCCATAAACGACCACACCAGACTTAAACACCAACAAGAGTGGAAAACACTGGTGGGTCTAAAGCATTCAAAACGATTCATTGAAAATGTCAACACTAGCTGGACTAAAAAACTCTGGACACTCAGTAGGAAACAACTCCGACACATTGTCGGGGCATTTACAGGTCACTTTGATACTAAACACATATTAGTAAAGATGGGACTACAGGACAATGAAGATTGTAGGATATGTGGTGAGGAAGACGAAAAAATGGAACACATTATGTGTGAATGTGACGCCCTCGCCAGATTAAGAATGAGACTCTTTGGAGACGGATACCCCGCACCAGGAGACTTTATGGCACTACCGCTACGTCAAATCATCCAATTTATGGATGAGGTGATAAAAGCAATGGAGTAATGCGAAGGAGGGGTAATTACACAAAAGATCCTTACGGGTCGAAGTGTATCCGCTAGGACCCCTATTAGTAAGATAAGATAAGATAAGATAAGATACACTAATTAATCTCGTAGGCGTGCAAACCGTGAACTAAGCTGGCGAGTTGGCCGCACGAACCTTTTGCAATTCGGCATATGGGCTTGAACTTAAAAATCTATTCAATCTTTTAAACTTTTTCCGTGCGGCCGACTCGCCAGTTTAGTCCACGGTTTGCACGCCTACAAGATTAATTAGTGTAAAATTAGGGCTTATAGATTTATAGCTGGGCACATAGGGTTAGAAACTTGGCTCTACAAGAGATCTGATTACTTTTTGACAGTGCGAGCTACATGGTCTCGTCTTGGCAACATTTAACATGAAATGTTTTTGTGGGATTTCATTTCTTTTTGGTAGGGGATGATTTACTAAAAATCCTGAAATACATATCTTATTATTTATAACAAGGATAACAAGGACTTCAGGAAGTACCTTAAGAATTTTGATGATCAGTGAGTGAGTGACGAAATCGGGGGTTTTTAGACATTGATAAAATCTAAAGTATAATAGCTACGACATTCAAACTTTGTATGTTTTATGTTTGTACTAGTGTCATTATATCTTGAAATTTTCAACTATTTAACTTAACATCATCCAAAGCGAAGTTATAAGAGTTCAAAAAAACGACGAAACGTTTCGAGAAAAGGTAGGTAGTGCAGTGCCCTTACGCTCCGCTTGGCTCGTCTTGGCGGGGAAAGTATCTTGTATAAGTCGACCAAGCCTTTTTCATAACAATAAAATAATGCCGTATCGTAATCAGTAAATACGCTCGAAAAACATAACCCTCCTTCGACAGTCGGGTGAAAACATTTTTCCTTCCTTGGACTGATTGGCTGTATTGTATGTACAGTCAAGGTAACTGAAACACTTACCAGAGTGAACCCTTTTCATGGCGAATATCATGTTGACATTCCACACATCTGCCAAAGAAATTATCGTGAAATTGGTTGTGAAAAGGTTCCATCCTGGTTCGCGATTCAGTTACCTTGACTGTACAATAGCAAAACTCTATCTAGTGGTCAATAGCAAAACTAATCATGCAGCGCCATCTGTCAAAGAATAGTAGTGACACACTTAGTAGAGCCATCTTATGTCGAATAGTTGTACTTACTGTACAACGCCATCTACTAACGAATAGCAGTAATAAAATTTTAGCGACATCTATTGACGATCAGAGTAAACCTTGAAATACTATTTCCACTATTCACCGCTAGATGCCGTAGCAAAAGCAGCATGTTTTGTTAATAACTATAAATGAGCGGTATAGAATCAAAGTCCGCTAAATCCATACCAAACCAAATGGATTTAGCGGATTTGGATTCTATACCAAAATTTTAATTTATTATTTCTTTCTCCAATTGTATAATAAGCATTTAATTTAATGCTTGTTCTTTAGTCATATTATTTAAATTTAAAGGTAATGATTGAGCAATGCATAATCTTTTGTACCAAAAATATTAATTCAATTTTCTCTTAAATTTCTCATAAATGGCTTATTTAAAATTATTAACAAAACATGCTGCTTTTGCAACGGTATCTAGCGGTGAATAAATAAATAAATAAATAGTATTTCAAGGGTTGCTTTGATCGTCAATAGATGTCGCTAAAATTTTAATACTGCTATTCGTTAGTAGATAGCGTTGCACAGTAAGTACAACTATTCGACATAAGATGCTCTACTAATCCATACCAAACCGAATGGATCTAGCGGACTTTGATTCTATACCCCTCAAATTAAAAATTTTAAAAACCCCCATCGCAATTATGTCACACGTATGTTTGAACATAAAGTATTAATGCCCATTATGCGCCTAAGATCCCTTCCGCAGATAACAAAAGAGCTGATAACTTTGAAACGGCTGAACCGATTTTGATGAAACATATCTAAGAATCATCGCCAAGAAACCTGCTTTCAAGAAACCTGCTTTCTGATTGCACACACTTGAGTGAGCAGTCGCTTGTTAGCAACATCACGCAATTAAAAAAAAATAAAAATCAGCTTACGAACTCTAGTGGCAACTCTATCAATAGGAGGACTAAAAGTGAGATTAGCATCAATGATTACACCAAGATATTTAATGTTGGATTCTCTAGAAATGACAGCGCAGGAGATATAGTCGTCTAGGTTAGCACGGGAACACTGGTGAGCTCGGATGATAAGTATGGTTACTGGGCGGTTGTTGTGAGTTTCTCATTGAATAAATAATAGTTTAAAAAAACTAAAAAACACGCTTTAAAAAATAAAAAATAAATTTTAATACATTTCAATGCACTATTCTTATAGTGCAGTAAAAAATCTTAATAAGCAATTATTATATTGTTATATCCAGATCAAAATTTGTAAACAATTCTAAATATTGATAAAATAAATAATAATAGTTTAAAATATTTTATTGTAAAAAAAGCGTGGGGTGCATGGTGTCAATTGTCAAGGATTATCATTTTGATAACATCTTAAAAGCACCCCACGCATTTTTTACAATAAAATATTTTAAACTATTATTATTTATTTTATCAATATTTAGAATTGTTTACAAATTTTGATCTGGATATAACAAT
Organism: Archips crataeganus; assembly: GCA_947859365.1. Lineage (NCBI taxonomy): Eukaryota > Metazoa > Arthropoda > Insecta > Lepidoptera > Tortricidae > Archips > Archips crataeganus. The sequence continues at coordinate 2,977,647 of OX402072.1, forward strand.
ATAATAATTGCTTATTAAGATTTTTTACTGCACTATAAGAATAGTGCATTGAAATTTATTAAAATTTATTTTTTATTTTTTAAACCGTGTTTTTTAGTTTTTTTTAAACTATTATTTATTTTCTATTTTTAAGTTGCATTTTTTTTCTTTCTAACTTTACCCCCCTCACCTACAACCCCCAAACCCCCTAAACCCAACCCCCCAACATCCCCCACCCCATTTCCCCAAACCCCCCCAAACCCCACACCCTTACCCCCAATCCCCCCTTACCCCCCTCCTCATTTTACAAACCCCCGAACCACCTAAACCCAACCCCCCTAACACCGAACCCCCCAAACCCCCGGAACCCCCCCCACCCCGCCACCTACCGCCCCCCCTTCCAGTTCCATCATCAAACCCTTGTTACCATCTAGGCCTCTTACCCCCTCCCCATTTCCCACAACCCCCCAAAATCACTTACCCCCGAACCCCCCAACACCCCCACCCTATTCCCCGTAACCCCCCCCCCCCCATCTCCTAACCCCAACCGCCACACCCTAACCCCCAACCCTCTAAACCCCCGACCTCCTTACCCCATACCCCATTCCCCCCCCACCCCGCCACCTACCCCCCTTCCAGCTCCATCATCAGACCCTTGTTACCATCTAGGACCAAAGTACTCGTCAAAACGAATCAAACGAGCCCAAACTCGATGGGGTTGTTTCGTTTTATTGTGGAGTGCCTTTGGCCATCTTCCAGCTCCACCATCAGACCCTGGTTACCATCTAGGATCAAAGTGCTCGTCAAGACGAATCAAACGAGCCCAAACTCGACGGGGTTGTGTAGTTTTATTGTGGAGTGCCTTTGGCCATCTTCCAGCTCCATCATCAGACCCTGGTTACCATCTGAGATCAAAGTGCTCGTCAAGACGAATCATACGAGCCCAAACTCGACGGGATTGTGTTGTTTTATTACATAGTTCCTATGGCCACCATCCAGCTCCATCATCAGATCAGCTCCATGTTACAATAATATTGCATTGTCATCCAATTTACACATATGTGCAAAATTTCAGCTCAATCGGAAACCGGGAAGTGGGTCAAAATCGCGCCCTAAGGAGTCGGTTACAAACAAACATACAAACATACAAACATACATACAAACATACAGGTGAAGCTAATATAAAGCGTGTAATAAAGCGTGTAAAAAGTAATGTGTTTCGTTTTATCAGCATTTAATGTAAGTAGATTGCTTCGAAGCCAGTTCGAAAACACTTTACATAAACCGTTTTGAGCGTGAATATAAACATGAACCCACGTATTTCCCGAAAAAATTAATACTGTGTCATCCGCATACCACGCATACGACATTATAGTACCATGACTTAAATCATGACTGCAGAGATCATTAACGTAAATTAAAAAAACCGGCCAAGAGCGTGTCGGACACGCACAAGGTAGGGTTCCGTAGCCATTACAAAAAAATCAAGTAATATTTTTCTAAGGATTTCGTATGTGTACGGAATCATCCAAGTTTAGGTATGTTTTATACCTTAGGCTACTATTTACTCTTAAACTACAAATAATTTCCAAGCAATCTTAGCCGCTATAATTTTCCTAGTAAATTTGATATATTTACTACCATTCTGAATTTTTTCAAATTTTTCCACCTAACAGTTTAGATTTTAGAGGGGGGGACGCTCGATTTTAATGAAAATTTTCACTTTAAAGTTGAATATTTCGCAAACAGATTACTGAATAGAAAAATCATGTTAGCAACCCCGCAATGGTTTTAAAAGACCTATCCAACGATACCCCACGCTATAGGATTAGTCGAGAAAAAAAAATCACCCCCCTTTACGTCTATGGGAGGTACCCTAAAAAAAATTATTTTTTTGTTTTTTATTTTACCACTTTGTTGGCGTGACTGATATGTATATTCATGCCAAATTACAGCTTTCTAGTACTAACGATCTCTGAGCTTAGCCGCGGACAGACAGACAGACGGACAGACATGGCGAAACTATAAGGGTTCCTAGTTGACTACGGAACCCTAAAAAGGGTTGGGGATAAAATGCCACCTTGGGGTGTCCCAAATTTTATATTGAGGCCAGAACTAGTAAAATTGTTAGTGCATAAATGTGATTATATCGCTTGAGAAATCTATTTGAAATAAAATAAATTATATGAACTAACTGCACACTGTTATTTTTCCAACTGCCGATGATGTGTTCTATTTCGCGCTGGTCATTGTCAAACATAACAAATGAATTCGTTTGCGGATGACTCATACTTACCTTACTAAAATTGCTGCTGTTGTTATTTACAAATTTACTCGCTAGGTTTTTCGCAATGCTTGCAAAAAAACTGTTAGCATTATTTACAGCTATTGTCGACCCGGCGATCCTTGATCCCTATGACACTGACAGTTATTCCCACGACAAACCTTGTAGTGGCGTCACCGTTACATTAGAATCGAATTGGAGGCGTCTAAAAATGTCATTTATTAATTTTAGGTAGATATATGCCATTGCAATGATGTTCCGTTGGAATTATAACAATTCTTAACATTTACGAGAAATTATCTCAATCAGACTTTACGTTTACGTCCTGCAAAACTTACTTCGTTTGGAAGATATCGAATAGTGCGGAAAGTATCGATGAACAAATGTCCATAATGGAAACAAGCGTACAAAGTACATTAACATAGTACGCTTTCAGTATCCGATTTATAATTATTTAAGTTGTCTGGCATCTTCTATACTTATAAAACAGTACCGTGACTGACTGACTGACTGACTGACAGACAACGCACAGCCTAAACTACTGGTGCTAGAGACTTGAAATTTGGCATACATGTACCTTGAGTATTGTAGAGGTGCACTAAGGAAGGATTTTTCGAAATTCCCACGGAATAGGGAAATATCTAGACTTTCTTTGTTTTTTTGTTTGTAGCGGAATCTCTGAAACTATTGAGCCGATTTTTTAAATCTTTTCGCCATTTGAAAGCTACATTATCTTTCATTGATATAGGTTACTTCTTATCCGGGAAAATGTGAAATTCCCACGAGATAGAAATAAATTTATCCAATTTTGGGGCTGATTTTAATTTTTTTTACATATTATGTAATATGACTATCCCTCATAGGGTACTTTTTCTTAGCGAAAATACAAAATACCCTCTGGATAGAAAAAACTGGATTCAACTTCGGAGCTGATTTTAAAAATTCTTTCACCAAAAGAAAGCTACACTATTTTAGTACTTACTTAGACTATTATTTTTTCCGGGTAAATAAAAAAATCCCGCGGGATAGAAATAAGTAAATTCAACTTCGGCACTGATTTTAAAAATTCTTTCATTTGATATGATTTGACTATCCCCGATTGACATAGGCTACTTTTTCATAACGAAAATGTAAAATTCCCACGGGATAGAAATAACTGAATTCAACTTCGGGGCTGATTTTAAAATTTCCTTGTACCAATAGTAAGCTACATTATCCCTGATTAACATAAGCTACTTTTCTATGGGACAATGCAAAATTCCTAGGGGATAGAAATAAGTGAATTGAACTTAGGGCCTGATTTAAAAAAAATCACTGATAAAAAGCTACACTGGCTCTGATTTTCAAAATAGGTCAAAATAGTTATTTCTGTCCCGCGGGAACTTTACTTTGCACTTTCTTGGGATAAAATAAGCCTATGTTTCAATCAGGCCCAGAACGAGAGGACTTGGGCAGAAGTACCCACGCGGGCCCAGTGCGACTTGGGAACTTCACACACACCATTGAAATTCTTCACAGGTGTGTGCAGCTTTCCTCGCGATGTTTTCCTTCACTGTAAGCTCATGGTAAACTTCAAACATAATTTAGCACATGAATTAGGAAAAACTCAAGAGTTGCAAGCCCGGGCACAAACCCACGACCCTCTGCTTAAGAGTCCGTAGGTCAAACCACCAGGCCACCACGGCTTAGTGGCCATAGAAGTCTCTTATTCCTATTCCGCGGGAACTTTGAATTTTCCTGGTGTTATCTTATGAAACTATGTATGTACCTGTATGCCAAATTTCATCGAAACAACTAGGTAACGTTATTGTTTTCGCGTACGAAGTCGCGGGCAAAAGCTAGTAATAAAATAAAGAAGATGGAATTTTTATTCTTACATTCTTACAATGCAATACAATTGATGATTAAACGAACTTACCTTTAGTGATGTTCTATCATAATTATACGAGCTGCTTCGTCCGAAGAGATTAGAGATCAATTTGTAGTAACACGCATCGTGTAGCCATTCATCCACAAAGTTTTAAGCAGAAAAACCCATTTTTTTCTTCCTTTTATGTAGGGCAGGTAGTCCTTAGCCCCGATATACGCTGGACATGTCCCTGCTCTCATTCGCGTTTTTGTGCTCAGCCGTTCACCACGTGTTCTCGTTCGTCGCTCAAAAATTTGGTGTGAGTGCTAAAAATGCCCAAACGGAGTAGAAAGGACGAGGACAGTGACGCTTATTTTCGGCGCAAGCTTCGAAAGCTAGAAAAGGAGCTGCAGCGCCGACGCCAATCGCCCGATATTTCAAATGAAAATTCATCACCGGTTTCGTCACCGCTGCTGCCGGTACAAGAAGGTAATTAACTACTTAATTACATTAGCTTATTAAAATGACTGTAATATAATATACGGAATTTATGTAGTGTACGCCTGTACGGGGTGTTGCCGTCATAGTGTTCCCTATATTACAAGGAATTACGACAGTAAAAAGAATGCGAACTATGTAGTGTACACCTAAAAGGGGTGTTGCCGTCATAGCATGTCGTATTGACATACAATACAATACAATACAATACAATACAATGACTCTTTATTGTACACCACACAGAAAACAATACGGAAAACAAGTACATGGAAAAAATATACAAGGTAAGCAATAGGCGGCCTTATCGCTTCGAAGCGATCTTTTCCAGGCAACCATTTTACGAAGGAAAACAACAAGGATTGTATTTCAGCAGGTGGTGCAATATAAGAATAAAAATAAATAGTAATGCAAACATTATGACACAACAATAAACTTGTAAATATATAAACGGGCTATAGTTTTCACACACGAGATAGCAATAGTACATTACTGCAGAGGCCGGGACGTAAGGGGTTGCCGGCCGAGTATCTAAGTTGACGGCCGAGTGGTGGTATTGGATAAAAAAATAAGCTGCCCAAATTACTAATTCCACGCGGACGGAGTCGCGGGCAAAAGCTAGTTACTAGTATAATTGGGAATCAATGTCGATTCCAATTTACTGGAATTGTTGACTTGATTACTTCCAGATTGCTTCCGTATATTAAGTATATAAATAAACTTAATATATAGAAGTAGTCTGGTGGTAATCAAGTCAACAATAGAGTTGGGAGGGAGTTGGAATGGTCGGTCCGTCAGTCCATCTTTCACAGTGGCGTCTCTAGCCTATTTGGCGCCCGTGTGCAAACTGCCCTGGCGCTGGTAATGGCGCTTCCAACCAAACAAATGGCGCTTTAAACCATCAACATACATACTAGTTCTAGTTAGATTAGTTACACCATTTGCCGATAGATGGCGCTGTGCCGCCGATGTTGAAATTCTGCGCGCGGTGAGAGTTGGGGCCAAAACAACCACATTAATAAAGTATGCAAACATTTTTTCGTACCTGCTACGGAACCCTATCTTGGGCGTGTCCGACACGCTCTTGGCCGGTTTCTTCTAGCCTCTTTTACCCTATTGCTAGCGTGCAGGTCCCTGGGGGACTTATTTTTATGGAAGAGGGCTGTTTTTAAACATGCTAGAGCTCGTCTACTTTCAGTAGTATTTACGTCCGAAATTGCCGGGATATTTGTTATCGCGGCCTTTATAAGAATTTCGTTAAGCTCCTTCCAGGTGGGGCTCTTATTGGTTCGTTGAGAATCTTGTATGATATTATCCAACTAGATATGAAGGCAGTCTTTTACTTCTTGCTGGAAAGCGTTTCGCACTTCCGTGATACGCAATGCTTCCAAATCTAGCGTTTTGTAATTAAATTGAATGGGTGACGGCTTACTTTTTACGCGTCGGTGCTGGCTGACATTAGCCTTCTCGTAGCTTGGGAGCCTAATAGATCCCCTTATTAATTTATGATCCGAGTTTACTAAGTCGGTCCACTCGCCCTTTATGGCTTGAAAAAATAACGGCCGACGGCGGCTGGTCAAAATATGGTCGATTTGTGTTTGTGATCTTTTGTTCCCCGATACCCACGTTATTTTGCACGAGGGGCGGCCCCACGTGTTGTTAACTTTAAGATCGTGTTGTTGAACAAAACTGGCTAAAGCCGCATTCACATTTATCTGACGTGTTGTGTCGTGACGCGTCAGAACAGTTTCAGTTTCATATAGACGACCAGATGGCCTAGTGGTTAGAGAACCTGACTATGAAGCTTGAGGTCCCGGGTTCGATTCCCGTATCGGGGCAGATATTTGTATGAAAAATACGAATGTTTGTTCTCGGGTCTTGGGTGTTTAATATGTATTTAAGTATGTATCTATCTATATAAGTATGTTTATCAGTTTCCTAGTACCCATAACACAAGCTTTCCTAGCTTACTTTGGGACTGGGTCAATTGGTATGAATTGTCCCGTGATATTTATTTATTATTTATTTATATATTTAATACTAGCTTTTGCCCGCGACTCCGTCCGCGTGGAATTAGTAATTTGGGCAGCTTATTTTTTTTATCCAATTTGCTTTTTCATCAATTATGGCTCTCCTTAGTTCCTCGATATAATAAAATTACCCCCCCACCGAACCCCACCCGCACACCCGCGTTCACATTCACCACCGAACTCAAGTCAAGCGTGCCTATAGAAGTTTTACTTCAAAAACCCCCGATTTTGAAACATTCTTCCGCTCCGCTCCGCTCCTATTGGTGTTAGCGTGATGATATATAGCCTATAGCCTTCCTCGATACATGGGCTATCTAACGCTGAAAGAATTTTTCAAATCGGAGCAGTAGTTCCTGAGATTAGCGCGTTCAAACAAACAAACAAACAAACTCTTCAGCTTTATAATATTAGTATATACCTAGATAGCTGTGCCCGCGACTCCCGTCCGCGTGGACTGCGAGATCGTGCCCTCCAGATGGGACTGCGTTCGGGGAAGTCCGGCGAGCGATTGACAGTCAATTCTTCTAAAAACTGTTCGATAAATTCTTAAAATAGACGTATCTTTCTTAGTTGTGAACCGATTCAAATGAAACAAACACTAAATGTTAATCCAAGAAAATACCAACATATCAGTGAAAACCGCATCCACCTAGGTTAAGCCGTTTCTGAGATTAGCGCGCACAAACGCACAGACAAACAGACAATAATTCTAAAAATCATTGTTTTGGGTTCTATTGCGCTAATAAATAGCCCTAGTGACAGTTTTTCTCAAATATCTTCAATGTACAGACACCGACTTGTTACAGATTTATTATATGTATAGATATAGATAGATATATATAGATGATTGCGTTCGTATTTCTCTGATGCAGCGTGTTCTAACGGCTTGTCTTAAATGTATGAAACCGATACTGTTCTGTTGCGTCACAACACAACACGTCAGATAAATGTGAATGCGGCTGAGATTGCCGTTGACAGTTGACAGTTGAATCATGATGGTACAGATTTTTCTTATACCTGATTTACACTCTCGCCTCGTCACCTCGCCTCGCGCCTCGCCTCGTCGTCTCGCTCCGGACGCGAGCCTCAAAATCAAGGCAAATCACGAGACGAGGCGCGAGGCGCGCCTGTTCACACTCTGGTCTCGTGGCTCGTCCCGCAGTTCGTCTCGCCACTCTTACGCGAGTGTAAACCAGGAATTAGAAACGTGCGCACTCATGTTGTTCTTTTCTTTTATTCCAAGCATTGCATTGAAGTCACCTACTAGGGGCGTTCAATAAAAAGTGAGAATGAGTATGTTATAAACAACTTTTACTAAATGTCATTTTATTTTTCGACATAGTCACCTTTTAGCATAATACACTTAGTATATCTTTTTCAAAACTTAAAATTCCATTTTTAAAAAAGGTCTCATCTTGAGTACTTAAAAAATCTTGTACTGCAGCGACTACCGCGTCGTCGTCTTCAAATTTCTGGCCTCTCAGGTATTGTTTCAATCTCGGAAATAGGTAGAAATCACTGGGAGCGAGATCTGGTGAATACGGAGGATGCTTAAGGATATCGAACCCAGCATCACGAATTGCAGCCATTGCAACGGCGGACTTGTGTGCCGGGGCATTGTCCTGGTGGAACAGCACAACTTTCAAGAGTTTACCTCGCCGTTTTTCGCGGATCTCATTGCGCAATGTTGCTATTTGTTTGGCGTATAAAGTGCCCGTAATAGTGGCTCCATGCTCGAGATACTCAATCATTAATACCCCTTTACCATCCCAAAAAACAGAGCCCATGACCTTACCGGCAGATGGGCTCACCTTGAATTTCTTCGGAGTTGGAGATGATGGTCTTTTCCATGTCATAGACTGCAGTTTCGTTTCAGGGTCGTAATGATGGAGCCATGTTTCGTCCATTGTTATAAATCGCGCCAAAAAAGTTCCCGGTCTTGCTGCATCAGGTTCAAAGCTTCTTGACAAATCTCTAGTCTAGTTTGTTTTTGCGTGTCAGTAAGCATTCTTGGTACCCAACGCGCAGATACCTTTTTCATACCCAAGCGTTCATGTAAAATATTATCCACGCTCCCCGTTGAAATCTTTACATTTTCAGCAATAAAACGAACTGTGATACGACGATCCGCCAAAACTGAGTTTTCGACTGTTTTCACATATTCTTCAGTTACTGCTGTAGTAGGGCGTCCGGAGCGGGGGTCGTCCATTGTCGATGTTTTTCCACGTCTAAATTCGGCGCACCAACGTGCGACTGTCGAATACGGAAGAGCATTAGACCCTAAAGTGTCCCGCAAATCCAAATTGACTTGGTCCGTAGAAAAAATTTTCAAATACAAGTATTTGATAACGGCGCGCAGTTTAATTTTCTCCATTTTCGCTAACGTACTCAATAGCATTGCAAAGAAATTACCGTATATTTTTTTAAACAAAAGACAGTTAGTTTTTTTTTCAAAGCAATCAGCTAGATAGATTAGCTTTACCGGCCAGTATTTAATTTCGTAATATTAAAAGAGTTTGCATCTCATTCTCACTTTATATTGAACGCCCCTCGTATAAGGAAAATTGATCTAGTCTTAAACTAAGTAAACAGGAGTGTAGAAGCCCTATAATAGGTATGTAGGTAAGTTAGATTACTAGGTCCACTCCTGCTGGCTCGTGCTGAGGCACCAACTTCAAACAGATTAGTAGAAAGATATTTTCATGCTTATTGTGGTCGGTTCAATCAATTATTATTTTATATTTTTTTGGGGGTTTTTTGAAGGAGGTTTTATTTTTTATTTAAATTTTTTTTATTTCCAAGTTTTTTTTGGGTGTTTTTTGAAGGCGGTTTTATTTTTTATTTAAAATTTTTTATTTTTTTCTTTTTAGTTGTTGCTAATGGCCTGGACTGGCACTCTTTACTGACTGTACTTTTTGCCTCTGGTTACCAAAGTACTTATCAAGACGAATCAAACGAGACCAAACTTGATGGGGTTATGTCGTTTTACTACGGAGTTCTTATGGTCACCATCCAACTTCATTGTCAGACCCTGGTTACCATCTAGGACCAAAGTACTCGTTGAGACGAGTCAAATGAGTCCGTACTCGATGGGGTAAGTGCCGTTACTTTATGGAGTAACTTTGGCCACCTTCCAGCTCCATTATCAGACCCTGGTTACCATCTGGGATCAAAGTGCTCGTCAAGACGTTTCAAATGAACCCAAACTCGACGGGGTTGTGTTGTTTTATTACAGAGTTTCTATGGCCACCTTCAAACTCCATCATCAGATTAGCTCCATGTCACAATAATATTGCATTGTCACCTGATTTACACATGCATGTAAAATATGAAATCAATCAGAAACCGGGAAGTGAGTCAAATTCAACTTGCAAGATTTGACCCGTTGAGGAGTTCCGTTGGCCATCTGCGGTCTTCTTCATCAGATCTAGTTTACTAAATGACACTTTATGAATGCAAATGCTCGATTTGTCACTGAAAATACTAAAATCGCTTTACATTTCCCTTGAACTTTTGAAGAGTTCCTTCAATTCCTCATGGATCCCATCATCAGAACTGGATTCCGGTAACAACGGGACCAACCTTGAAGCATATGCTTTCAAACAACGAAAGAATTTTCCAAATCGGTTCATAAATGACGGAGTTCTGAGGTAACACACGTTAAAAAAAAAAAAAAAAAGAAAATACAACCGAATTGAGAACCTCCTCCTTTTTTTGAAGTCGGTTAAAAAAACGACGGCAAGATACTGTTTGCCCTCGAAATATAAACAAAAAACATCCCTTCTCATCTAGATTTTACGCATTCCTAGCACCACTTCTTTACAATAGATTAAACGCCCAATTAGACATTTACTCCCTTAATTATAATAAAGTTAAGATTATTCTCCAAACAGCACTTCAACAAATGTCCTATGAGGATACAGAAAAATTATTGTCAGTTTTAAAATAAATATGCTTAGATAGGTATATAGTTTGTAAGAGTTGTAGTTCTATGTTATAAATGTTAAGATTTTTTTTTTTCTTTTGTTTTTTTAATGTGGTTAAATATTTAAGACTTGTTTTGTATGTATTCCTTATTTTACACCTGAAACACAGGAATTTTTTTTTTTCCTAGTTCAGGTATACGTAACATGTTTCCTTTTTAAATATGTTTAGTCTATAAGTTGTTATGTTTTGTAACTTTTAGTATGATAAATAAAGATTTATTATTATTATTATTACTATAATAGCACTTTATAGGGAACGTGCACAACGACGGTGCTGCCAACTGGTGCCATCAATTTGAATGTTTTACCATGTCAGTCAATATTTGACATTTACAATACAAGTAAATAAACATAATTTTATGAGTGAAAATACATATAATGTAGCTAATCATAATGTATTGTAGCATTACTGGATGTACCAACACATCAAAAAAACATAGTAAATCAAATGGGGTACAATTTTACTACTTTCCAAGGAATAGCACTCGCATGCCATGGTTATGTGAAAAACGGCAAAAGTGGATAAACGTAGTAAAGAAACATACGTAAGTATGAGATTTAAAAGCATGATTATGATGATATTATTAGTGAAAATAACTAAGTTTTTAGTTTGTAGTTAATACGATAATGATTGGCTTCCATCTAAAAATACAACAATATGAAGTGCTCACTTCATTGGCAACAAAAAAATTAGAAAATCCTACACATCCACCATAATGTTCCTACAATTTTCCCGGGTGAAGAAAACAATCCACAAAAATATATACAAATATACAAAACATACATAAATAGAACGAATAAAACGTATACTTTGAAAACATAATACATTTAATAAATGAAAACGTCATTCAGAAAATATTTTACCGTTATTTTCACGTCGTAAGCAATGGAAATTTTTGTCTGTGCGACAATTTTACCAATGATCATTGTCTCATTTTCAACATCTTCTAATCTAATACGTGGCCGGTCTCGAAGAGTTTTTGTCCTTTTAATACGCTTTGGTCACGCAGTCGGTCATTATTAATTGATCTGAACCAATATTTTGTAATTTTAATCATGACAAAATTATTTTGATTCTTTACATTCTTGATAGCACGATGACAGATCTGATAAGTTTCTTTTTCTGTCCGCATAGTGTCGCTTTTGTCGCATTAGTGCTGCCACCTATAGTTACTGCACGTTCCCTATAGCAATTTATTTTGTTATAAAAATAAATTTCCTTACATAATATTAATAGCAATTACATTAAAGTTAACGTAACCCCTGCTTCGAATCTAATAACAAAATCTCATTTCGTGAACCGCCTACACTAAAAATTTAGCAACAATCAGGTAACGCCTAGTAAAAATCTTAAGACAATATTCACATTGTCATTGCTGCATACATTTCAACAGTAAACTTAATTTTCATACAACTTGCTGATTTATAATTTAGTCAATTTTTTTTTACTTTATCTTAAATTTATCTAATTCATTAAATTTACTTAACAATGGCAGCAGAATCTAAAATCAAGGAATTAATTAAAAGACGTGGCACAATAAAGGCTAAGCTTATACAGTTTACAGCATATATCGGCACAGCAAAAAACTGTGATCAATTGAACGACGCGCAGTTGCTTGAAATAGAGTTACGCATTAAACGGTTCGACGACTTATACGTGTCTTACGACAATTATCAGGGGGAATTGGAGCAGCTTGCAGATGACGCAAACGAGCAGTATTCCGAGCGCGAGCAGTTCGAGAGCTCGTATTATAAGGAGCTTGCGGCCGCCCGTGAGCTGGTAGAGAGATGTCGTAGTCAGCGCAGCCTCATCGGACGCAGCCTTCAATGATTGCTCCACAGTCGCCACGCACAGGAAAGATACAGTAAGATTACCAAAAATTAATTTGCCTCACTTTAGCGGCGGTTATCAAAATTGGATAGAGTTTAAAGATATGTATGTTTCGTTGATACACTCTAACACAGGCATTGATCACATCAATACATTTCATTACCTTCGTGCCTCTTTACATGGTAGTGCAGCTACTGTCATTAGGAGTCTGGACTTTAAGTCCGATAACTACGATTCTGCTTGGAAGTTGCTTTGTGATAGGTTCGACAATAAGCAGTTATTAGTAAACAATCACGTTCAAGCTCTCTTTAATATAGAGTCAATACAAAAGGAGTCAAGTCAAGGTCTTAGGCAAATAGTAGATAGGACAAAAAAATATCTTACGAACATTAGCAACACTCGACCAGCCAGTCAGTCACTGGGATACCTTGGTAATCCACATCATGTCCTCCAAGTTGGATGCCGTTACAAACAGGAATTGGGATTGTTCATTATTTCTAACACCCCCTTTTTATTTTTTTATCGAAAATATAGAGTATTTTAAATATTTCAGCAATTCATCACTTCAATAATTTTTTATAATTTATTGAAAATTTGAGATACGACTTCTCGTAAATTACATGCCGCGGCTGAATCTATATATAAAGCTGAAGAGTTTGTTTGTTTGTTTGTTTGTTTGTTTGAACGCGCTAATCTCAGGAACTACTGCTCCGATTAGAAAAATTCTTTCAGTGTTAGTTAGCCCATTTATCGAGGAAGGCTATAGGCTATATATTATCACGCTAACACCAATAGGAGCGGAGCGGAGCGGAAGAATGTTTCAAAATCGGGGGTTTTTGAAGAAAAACTTGTATAGGCGCTAATCTCAGGAACTACTGCTCCGATTTGAAAAGTTCTTTCAGTGTTAGATAGCCCATTTATCGAGGAAGGCTATAGGCTATATATCATCACGCTAACACCAATAGGAGCGGAGCGGAGCGGAAGAATGTTTCAAAATCGGGGATTTTTGAAGTAAAACTTCTATATCTCGGGAACTACTGCTCCGATTTGAAAAATTCTGTCAGTGTTAGATAGCCAAGTTAGGGCGGGTTGGGAGCGGGTGGGGGGGCGGGTTGGAAGCGGGTTGGGGGCGGGTCGGGAGCGGATTGAGAGCGAGTTGGGTTCGGGTTGGGAGCGGGCTGGGGGCGGGTTGAGAGCGAGTTGGGGGCGGGTTGGGGGCGGCTTAAGAATGGGTTGGGGGTGGGTTGGGAGCGGGTGGGGGGCTAGTTGGGAGCGGGTTGGGCGCGGATTGGGGGCGGGTTGGGGGCGCGTTAGGAGCGGGTTGGGGGCGGCAGAGTATTTTGAATGCGGATTTTTATTTCCTCCTCTCTTGTGTGTGTATCGGTAATAGTGCAGCCAAGATACCTAAACTTTTGGGCTCCCTGGTAAACTGAACCCCCGACCCGAAGACAGTCGCGCTGAGCACGCGTGTCTCTGTATCGCCTCATGTGGAGATACTCCGTCTTGCCGTGGTTAATCCTGAGACCAATCCTTGACGCCTCGTGCTCCAACACCCCCGCAGCCTCCACCACCTGCCCACGGCTTTCCCCTAATAGAGCTAAGTCATCTGCGTACCCTATCACCCTATGCCTTCCACCCAGCTCCAAACCTACGTCCAATGTCAACACTTTTCTTACGACATGCTCTAGAGCCAAGTTGAAAAGCAAAGGCGACAAGGCATCGCCCTGCTTAAGGCCGGTCATCACCGCAAACTCCTCGGACAGCTCACCCCCCCACTCTGACTCTCATCCTACTCTCCTTTGTAGCCGTCGTCACCATAACAACCAGCTTTCGAGGGATATTAAAATTCATTAAAATGGAATACAAGGCTTCCCGGTCGATGCTGTCGTAGGCCTTCGCAAAGTCCACAAACAAGGAATGGATGCTCTGAGCGTACTCCCACTTTTTTTCCATTAACTGCTTCAGCAGGAATATTTGGTCCATTGCGCTGCGATTTCTGCGAAAACCACACTGATAATCTCCGAGGACTCTTTCGGCATGTGGTTCCAACCGCTTCAACAGCACATTAGACAAAACTTTGTACGCTGTAACCAGCAGAGCAATCCCTCGATAGTTAGAGCACCTTCTTTTAGAACCTTTCTTATGAACTGGGCAAATAACACCTACATTCCATTCACGCGGCTGTTCTTCGCGTTCCCATACATTGAGCAATAACTCGTACAACTTGGATTGCGCTGTGCCTCCACAATGCTTCCATAGCTCCGACGGCAAACCATCAATGCCCGGCGCCCTGTTATTCTTCAGCTTGAGTATCGCTTGGTGAACCTCATCAAAAGTGAAAAAATCAAGTAATATAAATAAATAAATAAATAATAAATAAATATCACGGGACAATTCACACCAATTTTAAACCAATATTTTCAAACCAATATTTTTCTAAGGATTTCGTATGTGTACGTAATCATCCAAGTTTAGGTATGTTTTATACCTTAGGTTACTATTTACTCTTAAACTACAAATAATTTCCAAGCAATCTGAGCCGCTATAATTTTCCTAGTAAATTTGATATATTTAGATTTTAGAGGGGTGGGGGGGGACGGTCGATTTTAATGAAAATTTTCACTTTAAAGTTGAATATTTCGCAAACAGATCACTGAATAGAAAAATCATGTTAGCAACTCCACAATGGTTTAAAAGACCTATCCAACGATACCCCACACTATAGGGTTAGTCGAGAAAAAAAATCACCCCCTTTACGTCTATGGGAGGTACCCTAAAAAAAAATTATTTTTTATTTTACCACTTCGTTGGCGTGACTGATATGTATATTCATGCCAAATTACAGCTTTCTAGTACTAACGATCTCTGAGCTTAGCCGCGGACGGACAGACAGACATGGCGAAACTATAAGGGTTCCTAGTTGACTACGGAACCCTAAAAACGGTTTACGGCTATGGTATTTTTGTACGTATAAAATAAAATGGTCAGGAGTGTTCCCTTGAAAGTTCTTTGGCGGATTTAATCCATACTTACATTAAAATGATCCTCCCAACAATAAATACATCGTGTAAACTTTGAACTAACTTATTGAGAGGCCAGTGGTATCGATAACGTGTTCACCGCCGTTGGGCAGAAACGAAAACTTGAGGAATCTTGAAATAAACCAAGTTTTTAGGTCTATAACGCAGCAGCTTTTATCCCACAATAAAAACACTAAGTATAGTTGTCAGATACATTAATACTATTGAGATTAAGCAAAGCACACTCGCAACGAGAAGTTCTTGTACGGAGGTTGACATTACAGAGAGAGAAAGGAAACGGATATAAGGACAAACTGACGTTTGTCACTGTCAAACTGATTGCGTTATGTTATATTCTTAATATATTCAACATAACTTCGAGGCACCACTTCTCTCGTAAATCTTCTCTAATGCGAACAATTAATTTGTTTGGGCTATTGACAGAATTATTTCCACAAGTAGGAATGAAATACTTCCTGGATAAAACCATTATTAAAAAATTAAACCGCCGAAAAAACTGAAAAGCAAAAAATAATACCTTTTTTGTTTGACCTTAATCTAGGTACCAGTTTGAAGTCGGTGCCTCAGCACTAGCCAGGAGGAGTGGACCTATAATCTTCTACCTGACTGGCTTCTATCACTCCTCCTGGCTCGTGCTGAGGCACCGACTTCAAACTGGTACCTAAAAGGTATTATTTTTTGCTTTTCAGTTTTTTCGGCGGTTTAATTTTTTGTTAAAAAGTTTTTATTTTATGCTTTTTTCCCATCCTTGGGGTAAATTTTTTTTTCCAAATTTATATAATAACAACTTCAAGGTATACACTATCCAATAAAAAAGAATTATGAAAATCAGACTACTCTGTAAAAAGTTAGTCAATCATCCCCTGTTTTCCTACCCTTCGGGCAGGAACATTATTTCCAAATTTAAATGGGACCACCCTTGAGGTATACGCTTTCCAATAAAAAAAGAATCATCAAAATCGGACTACTCTGTAATAAGTTATGCGTGGTCATATAGTACAATCGGTAACTGAACAATCAATCATCCCCTGTTTTCCTACCCTTAGGGTAGGAATATTATTTCCAAATTAAAATGGGACCACCCTCGGAGTATACGTTTTCCAATAAAAAAAGAATCATCAAAATCGGACTACTCTGGACAAAGTTATGCGTGATCATACAAAAAAAAAAAAATACACGTCGAATTGAGAACCTTTTTGTTTTCGTCGGTTGAAAATATGAGAAACACGAAGAATATTTTTCAAAATATTATCCTTAAAGTGACAGATGATAACTACGTCGAAGTGACAGAGAATAGTATAGAGAAACTAGAACGACGGCTTTTTTTTCTTGTTGCAAAGTATTTCAAAGTTAATGTCCACTAGAAAGGTCAAACAAAGGTCAAACATTATTTTGCAAAAATACACACGATCATTTAATATTTTTTTACTACAATGTTATAAAATGATTTAATAAACCTATTCCTCGAAATGGTTTTGGAATTAGACCACATTGTAAAAAGTGATCAATTCCAATTGGGAGGAACACAAAAACTCTTTGACCGAACTTCCAACATTAGACGACTTTACTACATTTCTTAGTAATCGATGCAATCTTCTCGAAACATTAGAAGAGGCAAAGATAAACAAATCTAAAGCGGAGACGTCAGTCAGCAAGCCAAAGAGTTTCATTGTTTCGGGTTTGCTTTCCACCGCTTTAGTTATAGTATGGGACAGCATGGGGCATTCACATAACGTCAGAATATTACTAGATAACGGTAGTACGGCCAGCTTCATTACACAGGGATTATGTGACAAACTTAAATTACCTTTGAATAAAGTCCATTCAACTGTTACTGGAATTAACAATCAAGAATCCAATAGGTCACAGTCTTGCTCTCTTCACATGGAATCTTATGACTCTTCCTTTGAGTTGGACATTGATTGTTTCATACTATACTAAACGCCGTATATAGATTCCAAAAAAAAACTACCAGTGTCTTGCCAATAAAATGAAAAAGTATTGCATCGTTAAGTTTTAACTTTATTTAAAAGCGAAAAAGTATCTTAGATTCGGTGAGCAGCCGTACTGCTAATAAAATAAATAAGTTTTAACTTTTCTAAATATAAGTAATTTATTTATATGTAATTGTAAAGTTAAAATTAAATGAAACCGCATAAATAAATAATTTAATATCAATATTAATTTCACCTACAGATATTTGATTGAAACTGTTTTGTAGAAGAAAAGTTCATATTACAGTGGTAATACTTCAGGTTTAAACAACATTTGGATACTATTAATGTTATAATTTGCGTACCTATATACTATTTACAAATATTTTTGATATGCATATAGAAATGTTGACAACAAATTATGTATGTCAAACTTTATGGTAAACATGGCGAACACAGGGCCACCATGACATCTCCAATTGTCACTTCATTCGGCATCTGACGTTTGGATTGATCGAATGCTTTCTGTACTCGTGATAATTTTCGTTGTTGAGTTTTTGTTTCCTGTTAAGTTTTGTTATTATGTTTTGTTCGTGTTTTTTGCATTTACGCAAGTAACATGGAACCGGTACCTGCAGGCTTATTGTCTAACGCTTCTGACGCTTGCCTTCGCAACCACTATTTCTTTCTGTCAAACGGTATAAGATGATGACAGAAAGAGATGGAAAGAGATGGTGAAAGCGAAGGCAAGCTTCGTAAGAAGCGTTAGATAATATGGCCTCAGGTCCCTCTCACAGGGACGAGAATCTTCCTCCTTCTCCATCAAGGAAGCGTCCTAGAAGTCATATGAGTGTAGGGTTACCATATGTAAATAGAGGGATGCCTGTCTATGGTACCTAAAATGCCTGATTTTTTCAGAAAAATGCCTGTCTAAAGCAAAACGCTGTGAGTAATAAGTAAAAGCCAACAGATAATAATGAAGAAGGATGTGATTTTTAAAAATGCCTGTCTCAGACCATTGCCGGCCGCACGCCTGTCTAAACCTTAAAATGCCTGTCAAATGCGGCAAACGCCTGTCATATGGTAACCCTATATGAGTGTCAATTCAAGTCAATTGATTGTGATAAATTTTGGCACATGGATAGTTCAAAACCAAGGTATAGGTAACGCCGCCAGAGTTGAGGCCACGCACACAACCACATCTCATGTAATGACAGCGGAATTTTGACGTTTATTCGTACCGACAGCAAGATCAACAGACTCAACAGTGAATTACAAAATTGACTAAAAATTTCTTCAACCTATTTCGTTAAGAATTGTTTAAGAAAATACATTTAGTTCAAACAAAACAGAAAATAAAATATTTTGATATATTTTATTTAATCAGATAAGCATATTTTTCGCTTTTTATAAAATACCGATTTTTTTGTTGCGAATATTTCTTATCAGTTTCAAATTGTTTTATTTCAAAAATAGGTTATATGATAAAAGAAAAAATATAATATGCATGGTAGCGTAGGTATTTCACCTTAAGATCATAAGATCATTCATTTCATTCATTCGGTACTTTTCTTGCAATCAGTAGTTTATGTATCTGTGTGTGTAATCATTCGCCTCAACTCTGATGGCGTTACCTATATTCATGTGCAACACACATTGTACACAATACGGTATGCGTAGGTATACCTATAGGAAACATCAAAAACTTAGGATAATCTTTATACTTAAATAACAACAAATATTATTATGACTATTTTTTTATTAATGTGCATGGGTTGGTTACATCTGGAAGGTCACAATGACAATGACACTTGTGTCAGTTACGTTCGGCCATCTTTGGTAACTTTTTTGGAATCTATATACGGCGTTGAGTATACCTAAAATCACGTCTTCAATTCCGAACTAATTCATAAATGTTCAGGACTTACCCATACCATCAGGAATTTGCTTGGCCGACCCTTCTTATCATGTACCTTCCTCCATTGACATACTAGTCGGTGCGCACGTCTTTTGGAGCGTGATCGGCACAAATCGCATCGGGATGGGTAAGCATAAGTCTGTTCTCTTCGAGACAAAGCTGGGTTGGCTCTTATCAGGCGTCATCTATCAGCCTGGCCATGTCCAACCCATTTGCCTATATCTCAATCAAGAACAAACAGGTACCAGTCTTACTCGCTTCTGGGAACTGGATTCAATTTCTTCAAAACATGATCTTACGGTGGATGAAAATGCATGTGAGTTGAATTTTGTTAAAACCACAAAGCGTACTAACGATGGACGCGTCATTGTAACACTGCCTTTGAAGGACTCTCCTGAAAAACTAGGCAAGTCTTTTGACATGGCTAGGCGTAGATTTTTAAGCTTGGAACGCAGGCTGGATCGAGATCCTGAACTGAAAAACCTCTATGTCCAATGAGCGAACATGAGCGAAAGCATTCCATCGTCGTATTCGGTTTCCAATTATCTACCTCACCATGGCGTGCTTCGAGAGTCGAGCACAACAACCAAGCTTCGCGTGGTGTACGACGCGTCAGCTGCCACTACGTCAGGCTTGTCTCTTAATGACATCCAGTTAGTGGGCCCCATGATTCAAGACGACTTACTCTCGATCCTGCTCATGTTCCGTCAGCACAAGTACGTAGTGACAGCTGACATCGAAAAAATGTACCGTCAAGTTTTGGTGGATATTAATCATCAACCGCTTCAACAAATCCTTTGGCGATCTGACTCTTCTCAACCACATAAGTCATTCAAGCTTAATACGGTGACTTACGGAACAGCATCTGGCTCATTCTTATTAAGTACGCGTTGCCTCCTAGCACTGGCATACCAGTCTTCTGATAAACAAGTCCAAGAAGCCATCGCTAAGGACTTTTACGTAGATGACTTTATATCAGGATCAAATACTGTCAACGATACTGTGGCGTTATGCCATAAAGTTGCAGATAAGCTTAAGTCCGCGCAATTTCACTTAAGAAAATGGCAGTCTAACGACAAAAACATATTAAAAACTATTTGCAAGGAGCCGTCACATGAGGATTTAGTAAATCTCGCGGAAAACGAACTGTCCAAAACATTAGGCCTTCATTGGAACAGTTCAATAGACACTCTTACCTTCTCAATTGCATTATCATCAAGCAATTCAATCACAAAGCGTCAAATTCTGTCAGCCATAGCACAGGTATTTGACCCTCTTGGTTTGGTCGCACCTTGCATCGTAGAGGCCTGAATAGGCTGTGCACTAAAGTCCTGGATTCTCTCACCCAGAAACCACATCATACAACATTTTGGTGTGACTCAATGATAGTTCTTGGTTGGTTGGCGTCGAAACCATCCCTTTTGCGACCCTTCGGGAAAAATCGCATATCCGAAATACAGGAAACCTGTGGGCGCTCCGCATGGCGTTATGTCCCTTCAAAGGAGAATCCTGCTGACCTTGTATCCCGGTGTCTCGGCGCAGATAAGCTCATTGAGTCACAATTCTGGTGGTCCGGACCGCTGTTCCTAAAATTTGAATCTAGACAATGGCCGACCGCACCAACATCGGAAAATAGGTCTCCATTGCCAGAGACTATTCAAAATACATCATTATTATTGTGTCCCAATGCACCTAATGAAAATCTCATAAAATCTTTAATTATTCGTTATTCTAATTATTCACAACTGAAACGTATTAAAACGGCCTTACGTGATTAGATTTACAAATAACTGCAGGAAAATCAATAGAAAATGTACTGGATATCTCACATCTGATGAATTGTCTTTTTCTTCAATTCTTTTATCACGGGCATCACAACAGGACTCTTTTCCTGAGGAGTATGAGATGCTTAAGTCAGGGAAGGCTTTACCTACTGAAAACCGGCTTGTATCATTGTCGCCCTTCTACGATTCTGATGGTCTTATTAGAGTCGGGGGTAGACTCGCTAATTTGTTTTATGACTACGGTGTTAAGCATCCCATACTACTCTGCAGCAAGCATGCTCTAACCAAGTTAATATTTAAAATTGTTTCACACACTTACACTTCACGCTGGTCCCCAGCTACTCCTGTCTTCCATTCGACATGAGTATTGGCCTTTAGGGGGAAGAAATTTAGCCAGGCATACTGTTCATAGCTGTAATAAGTGTGTCAGGCTCAAAGGGGAAACTGTGCAACCTAAAATGGGCAATCTAATCTACCCAAAGAAAGACTACACTTAGAATACCCGTTTCTTGAGTTTCTTGACTACGCAGGTCCAATTTTGATAGCCGATCGTAAAGGTAGAGATTGTAGGCAAGTCAAGGCTTACATTTGTATCTTTGTTTGCTTGGCTACGAGGGCATTTCACTTGGAGCTTGTCTCCGATCTTACTAAAGAAGCATTTATCGCAGCTCTCAATCGATTTATGGCTCGTCGAGGGAAACAATAAGCCGGTTCAAGTAAAACGCAAATAAAACGTCACAAATTATTACGCAAAAAGAACCAAAGAATACCTAATTCCTAAAATATATAATAAGTACCCCTTTTTGTTGGAGGAGGAACAATTAAAAATAGGGACTTTAAAAATTAAATTGAAAAAGATTTTAAATGATAATGATAACTAAATGTATCTACTTATTCAATTTATTTGGTTTTGCATCTAAAAAAAAAAAAGTACAGATTGAAGAGTCGGAGCGCGAGTTCAACTCCCCCTGTCTCAACCCGCTCTGCAACCTATACACGTCCGAGTGCACTCCTGCCCATCTGACAGTGTTCTCCTGCTTTTCATACCAGTATATCAGTATGTACAAGATTTCATGAGGTAAATCAGTCTCGAGACGAATCTTGTCCTACAGAGTGTCATAAGATACCATGTCGAAAGCCTTTGACAAGTCCAAGTAACAGGCAAACACAGGTGTATTTCGAGCCGTGTAGTATTGAACGGCCTGCTTGAGACAGAGGATAGCACTCTCCGTAGATAGACCAGGCCTGAAGCCAAACTGATTGTCATGTAACTCAGTATGCTTATCCAGCTGTTTGTCAAGCAAGCTGTCCAGCACTTTAGCAATAACATTAGCTAGCGAAATGGGCCTGTAGTTGGACATGTCAGAAGCATCACCGGTTTTATTCTTAACTATGGGAACAACCACTGTGGATATAAGACTATCTGGTAGGTAACAATAACTGATGCACAAATTAAAAAACAAAAAAAACTCTAGGTAGTTGTTCGGCTGCATGTTTCAAATGCTCGATGCTGAGACCATCCCTACCAGGGGACTTACCTCCTTCTATCTTTTTAATGACATCTTCTACCTGTTTGGAGGAGAATCGAACTTTTACGTCCCCAGAAAAGATCCCCGCAGCACCTGGCATTTGACATGATGGTTTGAGAGTTGGGCGTATCTCAAAATGTTGCTTGAAAGCGTTAGGTATGGCCATCGGTTCATGCAGGCCCGCAACACTCACAGGAAGGCTCGGCTTAGGAGATAGCTTTAGTAGCTTTCCAAAATTTCCCAAAGTTTTTACTTGTGTGCAGCTCCGCTATAATATCCATCTTTATTTTAACTTCATTGTCTTGACAATATTTCAGTTTAGACTTAAATGACTCGCGCATTTTATCGTGCACATCACCACAAACCGGCTTTCCACGCGACAACCACGCCTGATAACATCTCCGAGCCTCCCGGTGAGCGCCACTGACGTGCCTATTCCACCCTGGTACATATTTATGTTTATTATGTTTTTTCGGATACTCATAGCTAATTTCAGCTGCTTTTCCAATAACATTTAAAATACTACTATACATCGAATCAAGTAAGGGCGCATGACTAGGGTCTGCGCACGGCCTATCACTGCGTGAATCAAGTTCAGTAGGTATACAGATCACTCAAATTTGAGTTGCAATATTCATAAAACAAATCTATCTGTTTAATGTCCCTCTCGCCCCATAGGGTGAGTGGGGGTAAGATGAAAAACAGTGTAAGATGAAAAACCACTCTTAGCACCCGGCACTAAGAGTAGTTTTTCATCTTATTTTTATCTTACCCCCACTCACCCTAACACTTTATTACAGGTAAAACTGGGGCTTGCGATTCTAGGTACAACCATATCAATATTGCATTCAATTAACAGCGGGTAATGATCAGACCAGAAAACATCCTGCAAAACCTCAGCATTCACAACAGTATGGCGCGCCGCGCTCGTCAGTACGCAATGATCGAGCCAGCGCCTGGAGCCGTGCGCGTCACTCACAAATGTATAGGTGCTGGCAGGCAACAGCTCCATGTCAGTACGCGTCCACAACTGGTTGCGACTAACACTTAATAGTTCGTTCGAAAATAGTTCCCCCGGATGGGCATTAAAATCACCGAGTATAAATGCTGACTCCATATGACTACTTTCGATTATTGCACTGATTTCACTAAGGCAATCGGTGAATTCAATTAGATTGTCAATCGACGCAGTAGGCATATACACAGATATTATTAACATCGTGCGATCATCAAGCTTAACTTCTATCGCTGCAAGTCGCACACTGCTGCACGCCACCACCGATACGCACGGGAACATAGACTTTCTCCATAACAGCGCCACCTCACCGTACGGCCTTCCACGTATAATTCCAACAGACGTGTCAACAGACGATTTCTCTGTAAAAGCAAAATTGTCGTCGATACCACCCAAGAATGACAAGTCGTGCGGCAGAAGCCACGTTTCCTGCAGGGCAACAATGTCAGCCGTAAGACAAAGATTCCTCACCGCTTGGACCGATCTAGTGACACTTTTACAGTTATAGCTGACAAAACATTAATAACAGTCAGAATCACAGGTACTTTCTCAAGATCCAATTATTTAACTATTTAACATAACTTCTGTTTTTAAATGTAGTTCTGAATCTGATCAGGTTAGAGACGTGTCCCGCCAGGAAAAATTGTCGGATATGTTTCTAGGTGCCTGACAGAGGGCGTTAACTGATTTTTTTTTATTTATATGATAAATTCCACGGTTTGACTTGGCATAAAGCGTTAATTAATAATGTAAACTAAGGAGAAATTTAAATAAACTTAATATAATATTATTGCAGTCATTTAACTTAAAATAAACTAAATGTTAAACAATTAATTAAATCACAATAGTCATTTATTCCCATAACATTACAAAACATCAATAAAATTAAATATTATATGTGACACAATTAAATACCTACTTTAAAAAGAATTAAAAAGTCAACTACCTATAATATTAAAATTAAAATCTTTAAATTACCTTATTCTATCCAATACAAAATTTATACATGTCATAATTCATCAATATTATTATTATAAGAAAAATTAAAATGACAATTAATAAGAAAAAAAAAAACCCCTAGATGTTACCCGTCCGCATCGTACTTGGCCCAAATGTGCCCATCACCCCAGCGGCATTGCCCCGCTGTATGGCCAACGAGATCCGCTGCACCAAGTACGACCCGGAACGGGGGTCACCGCCTCTGTCCCGCAACCTACGACCCAACTCCCCGACCAATGACCTGACGTCCACTCCCCAGGGACCAGCCGTCTCGACCGCAACAGGCACGAAGTCGTACGTCGACTCCAAGGCTGAGTATTTAAGGCGCTTAGACCGCGCGGCATTTTCAGCCGCGGAACCAGCTGCCCTCGACGTGTGACTCAAGTGAGATGGTGCAAAGGTACTTACGCACGTTGCATCCCACAAGAGACACCGCCCTCTCCGCCAAGGAACCAACGTCAACCCATCAGGCCTCTGGCAGTCACTACGGCTCAAACCCGGAGGCTCCAACACGCAAGGCACATTAGCCGCCCCCATTGCCCTGTGGATCAGGTCATTTATCGAGTGATGCCTCGAGAACCGCCCAGCACACCTTTGACAACTAAGTCCGTGGTGGCCATCTTCCTCCACCATCACCCCACACACACAACGATGCTGCTCGCAAACCTTACACCCCAACCTGAGCGCAACGGCTATCCGGAGAGAGTGAGTCGTTGTCCAGTAAAGTGCCAAGTTGGGAAGATGGTTAGGCCTGCAGCCACGACCCTGACTCGGGACTAGTGGAAGCCCTAAGCCGCGCAATATTGGTCCCCGAAGCATCCCTCAACAAACCCTCACCAATCCACCTACACCTAATGTCGTCCCACTGCCTCTGCCTAGCCCGATCCTCAGGCCACTGATCGCGCGCGCACAATGACGCCCAACCCGCCAGAGCCTCCGACACAAATGGTAAAGTGACCCCGCTGCCATTTAAAGGGAGAATGCGAGCAATAAGATCCACCACACCATGAGCCAAAGCCAAAATCGCGACCAGTCCGACATCGCGCACGCGCCGCACTCCCAACCCGCCATACCGAACAGGTAGAGCCGCCTGACACCACTGAGAATCGTCCAAGCAAACATTTAAACTTAATATATAGTTATAGTTTCTTTATTGCAAGTCACATTACAGACAAGGATCTTAAAAATAAATTGGTATACATGTGACGCCCTGCAAGGGCACAGCAAAAATAACAGAACATGATAGATTTCATTTTGGAGTCACTATTATCAAATTATTATTCTTAGTCAAAATTTATACAATATTCATACACATATTTTAATATATGTTTTATATTTACTCTTCCCATGCTGGAGTAATAGACATCTTAGCATTAAGTAACAATAGCATTAATACTAGTGCATTTATGTATTTTGTCCGTGTTATTTTGAATAAATAAGTATTATTTACAGCATAAATGTTGTTTTTCTTGAAGTCATATAAATAGGAGAAGGCGCCCTAGGCATCTAGTTAATTTAATTAAAGTCTTTTTGTCTCTATAGTTAGTTGGTGAATGTAACTTGAGACCTTAGAAATCACGTTACATGTGTGTGTAATCCCCTTTTGTAGTTGGGTGTTCATGTAGTTGCTAGTTTTAGCTGCGATTTTTCTTCGATTATTGGCAATATGGGGGTACCTGTCAGGTTCGGTTACCTCATTGAGTTTTCTATGATCAATACCAAGGCGCGCATACCTTCATCTTTTTTCGTTACCATGACTACATACGCAGCCTATGGCGACTCGCACTTTTCTATCTACACTGGCAGTGAGTAGCTTATCCAGTTCATCCTTGAGGGCTGCTCTGGGACATCCTGAAAAGGGTTGGCAGGCAATTGGTTGCTGGCATTAAATCCATTGAATCGTGCAAACCACATTTCATCAAATTAAATATTCTAACTCTGCCGTGCCTCTATATATTTATAAAATTTCAATATATATTAAATGTAACATCCATCCAATTTTCAAAACTTAATAGCATAATTTTTATCATGAAAAAATTTGTTGTAAACCATCAAGAACAAATTATTTTAAAAAAGTTTTTTTGGAATGGCCACCCTGAATATACCATAAATTACCAACAAAAAATATTAATTTAGAAAATATGAATGAATTAAAAAATATGTTATATAAATTCTTAGTGTCCAGGGCGTATTAAGTACTCCAAGAATAATTAAACGATATTATATTATTGATTGTAACTAACTTTGTGCATGCGATACACTTAACTATAGGTAACTATAAAATATTAGCATGCCCTGGTGTTGACGCCCTCACACACACACACACATGGTGACATCTAGCGACAACAACGCTACGGCTCACAATTTACGGACGACGACTGCACGAGGGCGCTGCAATCGCAACGGTTGTCAGTGTCAAAAACTTACTTTCTTTTTTTTATAACTGTAAACTTTACGACACCAATTTGTTAGCGAGACAAGAGCGCACCATTTTTTCTTCATATTGTACAAATCCTTTTGAAAATCACAGCAAAATAAATAATTGCTAGAAAAATTAAGAATCCTTCATTGAAGTTGCCTCTGCCGAATCACCCAAGAGATTGCCAAAGCACAGCCGCAACACCTTGTGATGAAACGCTATAAAGCTATTTAACTTGTCTGTAAATCATCTTCTTGTACCATGTTTAAGCAAATAAATGATTGATTTTGATTGATTGAACGCCTCCGACAATTACACGACCACCGAGCGTGATGCTCTCGCGGTCGTATGGGCCGTCAATAAGTTCAGAGGGTACATCGAAGGCGCTCATGTCATAGTCAAAACTGTCCACCAACCCCTCAGATGGCTGATGAACACTAAGTCATCCATTGTTGTATTTGAGCTTTGGATAGATGCTGCCAAAAATAATGATACTGAAAAATGCAGAAATACATCTTGGTATCTTCAAGACATACAAAATAAAGCTATTGCATAGCATTTTTTATCAACTTATGCCATTATAATTCTTTATTTATTGATGAGCAGTTAGCAGCTAGTCTACACGCATACGTCTAGTCGTACGCACACAAACACCGTGCCGAAGTCTGCCGAACTGAAACGACGATAGACGATGCACGGCTTTCAACGCCGTACCGCTGAATTCCTTGATTCGGTCGCCGTGCTCAAAGCCCGCGATAAAAGCTATGCAATAGCTCAAAAAGAAAACATCATTACCGAAAAAACGTTACATTAAAACGTTGAGCATTATCTACATCTACACTAATATTATAAAGAGGAAAGATTTGTACCTATTTTTGTATGTTTGTATGTTTGTAATGAATAGGCTCAAAAAGTACTGGGCCGATTTAAAAAATTCTTTCACCAATAGAATGCTACATTCTTCCAATTTGACATAGGCTACATTTCATTTTGAAAAAAATTAGGGATCCTTGGTAAAATTTGAACAATGTAACCGAAGGTGTAGAAGAATGAGTCTTAAAATATCTTTCGTCGAATGCGCTGCCGAAACTATTAGCGATAGAACAAAATAATGTACAACAATATTGAAGAACATCATAATGTCTACAAAAAACTCCGCGGTAGCATATGTCCAACTATTGTAGTTATGTCACTACAACAACTTTTTCATTTTAAACATTAATGAAAATGCTAACCAAATTCAAACCATGCTATTTATGTGTTTATATATTAGATAAAGTGATTCAAGAGGAAGGTTTACAAGTATAATACATGCATAATATAGTTGTACCCGTGCGAAGCCGGGGCGGGTCGCTAGTCTATCATATTTTTATTGCAACTTTTTTATTTTCGTCCGCGGTTGTATGAACGCGGGACCACCGTGCATGGGTATCGAGCAATCCTTGACCTCGTTCTACCATCCTTCTTGCCAATTGCTGTCGAACGCAAGAATCAGGACCACAAACCGCAATTAGCGACTACTCTGCCGAAAACACGACACATGGCATACTCATCTACCAGCAATTCGGTTCGCCATGAACTTTGCAAGACGCAAGGCCTCAACGACACAGGTACAGGGCAGACGGCCAAGTTTATCCCTTGGAGGGACGGCCCCTATCACTATACAACAAAGAGCTATGATGCCACAGCAGACAGGCAGACATGTGCAGACGCGCATGACGCGCAGACGCAGATTTCTTCTTTTTCTTCTTATTCTTATTCTCTTTCCTCTTTCCTCTTTCCTCTTTCCTCTTTCCTCTTTCCTCTTTCCTCTTTCCTCTTTCCTCTTTCCTCTTTCCTCTTTCCTCTTTCCTCTTTCCTCTTTCCTCTTTCCTCTTTCCTCTTTCCTCTTTCCTCTTTCCTCTTTCCTCTTTCCTCTTTCCTCTTTCCTCTTTCCTCTTTCCTCTTATTTCTCTTCCAAAAACCAAACCAACAAACCAACAAACCAACAAACCAACAAACCAACAAACCAACAAACCAACAAACCAACAAACCAACATACCAACATACCAACATACCAACATCCCAACATCCCAACATACCAACATACCAACATACCAACATACCAACATACCAACATACCAACATACCAACATTACATACCAATAACCGCCATCATATACCAATGACCGCCAACATACCAATGACCACCAACATTACCAATGACCACCAAGATACCAACAAACCAACAAACCACCAACGTACCAACCAACTTGCCTCTTTCTGCTCTGCGCGTCTGCGAGACTGTAATCAATGAGCGCGCGTGCGCACTCAATCACCTATGAGTATACGCCGGAGCAGCTACAATCGAAAGGCGGCCGGCTTTTATTCCTTATCGTTAAATATGTGTATTATTAGTATTAATTATGATTCAAACTATTATCAAACAAATAAGATTTTCCGGGTGGTCATAAAAAAAATAGATTTTCCGGGTGGTCATAAAAAAAAATAACTAACACCAAAGGCTAATGCGGGAGCTACGCTGCGCTACGCTCCCGCATTAGCCTTTGAACCTAACCATACCGAGTCGCTTCCGCCGCGAAAGGTCTTGCTCGCTCGCTGCGCTCGCTCGCTCGCTCACTCACTGACTCCAATGATAGCGATTGAAGCCAGCGAATAAAATGATGAAAATTAAGTTAGGTAGTAAAAGGGTAATTTTGTAATTTTGCGTTTTTTTTAAACTTGTATATTTTCTGCTATTATTCTAGAGAAATAATAATAATAGTGTTCTGTGAAAAATTTGAAAATTACCCAAAAACGTTAGATCCACTTTTTGACACCTAACTATTTAGAACCTAACTTTTCAAAACCTTAGCTTTTAAAACCTAACATTTTGGAACCTAACATCTTGGAACCTAACATTTTGGAACCTCACATTTTGGAACCTAACGTTTTGGAACCTAACATTTTGGAACCTCACATTTTGGAACCTAACGTTTTGAACCTAACATTTTGGAACCTAACATTTTGGAACCTAACATTTTGGAACCTAACATTTTGGAACCTAACATTTTGGAACCTAACATTTTGGAACCTAACGTTTTGGAACCTAACATTTTGGAACCTAACATTTTGGAACCTAACATTTTGGAACCTAACATTTTGGAACCTAACATTTTGGAATCTAACATTTTAAAACCTAACATTTTGGAACCTAACATTTTGGAACCTAACATTTTGGAACCTAACATTTTGGAACCTAACATTTTGGAACCTAAAATTTTGGAACCTAACATTTTAAAACCTAACATTTTGAACCTAACATTTTGGAACCTAACATCTTGGAACCTAACATTTTAAAACCTAACATTTCGGAACCTAACCTAACCTAACATCTTGGAACCTAACATTTTGGAACCTAACATTTTGGATTTTTTTATAAAAAAAACCGGCGAAGTGTGAGTCGGACTACAAATTTATATGTATCTGAGAACATCCCGTCTTAGCAGACCCTTGCTCCTAAGCAAAATGTGCGCAGTGTGGGATCATTATAGATTGGTTACTGATATAGACAGACAGACAAACTAGATCTCGTTCAAACCAATTTTCGGTGGAAGTTTACATGGTAAAGTACATCATATATTTTT